>CM060923.1:315745695-316995695 GCA_030737875.1 Allium sativum | reverse complement strand
GATTATTGATTGATGTTGTAGAAACAAAATAAACTATTAAGAAGAAATAATTGCATTAAAAAATACAGTAAATTAATCAATAATTTTAGTAGCGTTTTAAAAATGCTACAGAAATACATGTAGTGTCGTTGAGTAAACGCAGCTGTAAATCAAGGGTAAAATTGGAAATTTTATTAGTAGTATCAAAAAACTTTTTTATGGCGTTTTTAAAGTGCTATAGAAATATTTATGGTGGCGTTTGGAAAAGGTTACAATAAAAGTACTCATAGTGGCGCGTATTAAAAGTGCAACAAATATTTTTTATTTTTAGTGGTATGTTTTCTCGTAACGATTATCGAAACACCATCATGATTGGTGGCGTTTTCGAGCGCTACAAAATATCATTTTTCTTGTAGTGTTTGCAACCGTCAAACATAACATGTCTCAAACACATGTTTTCAACCATAAGCTTCTATCTAAGGATTAAGATTCAAATGATAGGAAGAACAAACTCGAATTCAAAAAGCTTAGTAAGAAATTAAGAACACACTCTCAAAGAGGAATGGGTAAGAAGTGTGAATCGTGTCTTCGGGTTCCCGTATCGCACCATAACAATCTTCTCCCATCGCACCTTCACTAGCTTGATCTCCTTGTTGTGTAACTCCTTAACTTCCAATCCAATAATAGGGGTTGGAACTTTTCTAACTGATGCCTCCTTTTCAACTTCAATATCCTCAAGGTACTTGGCTCTACTACCTATGCTGAATCATGTAGACATTTCCTCAAGTAGGAAACATGGAATGCATCGTGAACTCCTGCCAGCCTCTCTAGTAGTCTAACTTTGTAGGCCATCTGGCCTATCCTCTCAACTCCGGGGCATGATCCTACGAACCTTGGTCCCAACTTCCCTACTGAGCCAAAGCGAACAACATTTTTCAGAGGTGGCACCTTGATAAATACCATATCTCCTACCTCAAATTCTAAGTCTATCCTCCTCTGATCAACGTATAACTTCTGCCAATCCTGAGCTGCTTTCATCAATTTGCGAAAGAGGTTTATCTTCTCAGAAATCTCTCTAAGCATCTTAGGCCCAAGTTGAAGTCTTTCTATAGACTCCCACCAACATGTCGACGATCTGTAGGATCGTCCATAAAGTGCTTCAAAGGGAGAAATACCGATACTCAACTGATAACTATTAATGTAGGCAAACTCATCCAATGGGAGATGCTCCTCCCAAGTCCCTCTGAAGTCTAGGATACACGGTCTCAATAAATCCTCGAGAACCCTATTGACCCTCTTAGCGTGTCTATTGTTCTTAGGGTGATAACCTGTGCTAAGTCGTAACTGTGCACCTAGTGTCTCTTGTAAGCTCCTCCAAAAATCACTCGTAAAGATGGGTTCACGGCCACTTACTATACTAGTAGTGACCCTATGAAATCAGACGATCTCTCTAAGGCATACTGATGCAAGCCAAGTTGCCGTCCTCTTGCTCTTGACTGGGACAAATTGAGCGCTCTTAGTCTATCAGTCTACTATAACCCATATACTAGTATTTCCCTTCCTCGATCTAGGCAGTCCTTCAATAAAATCCAAAGAGACGCTCCCTTATTCCCACTATGATATATCTAAGAGATAAAATGATCTGCCAGGTTTCTATTGTTCAGCCTTTACTTGCTGGCAAGTCAAATGTTTGGCCACAAACTTTGGAACGTCCTTCTTCATGCTAGTCCAATGAAAAACTTTTTCCATGTCTTGGTACATCTTTTCACCGCCCGGATGGATAATCATCTGAGAGTGACGAGCCTCATCAAGAACCGATCTTAGCAAATCTCTAACCCTGGGAGAACACAACTTTCCATAGCCACCCCTTCTCGTCCATCTAATACTAGCTAGGTGACCAGAGGTCTCTCCTCTACTGGTTCTATCCAAGATGTTCACTAATTGTTGATCCTTTCGTTGTTTGGATCCAACGTGCTCCATAAGAGTAGGTCGTATCTCCAACCATGCCAACAATCCAGCCGTAAAATTCGTAGATGACCTAAAATCAAATATCGAGATAAACCTCAAGCTCATTCTCTCCCCGAATTGAGGACTCAAGGTCATCCTCTATCTACTCAATGCATATGCAACCACATTCCCCTTGCCTAGGGTATAAGCTATCTCAAAATCATAAGAGCAAAGAACTCCATCCATCATTGCTGCCTTGCAGAATGAGATCCTTCTGCAAGAAATAATACTTGAGCGACATGTAATCTGTGTAGAGCTCAAATCTTTCTTCAAGTAGATAGTGTCGCCAAGATTTAAATACGAACACTATTGCAACCAGCTCCAAATCGTGGATAGGGCATTTCTTCTCGTGAATCCTCAATTGCCAACTTCCATAGCAGACTACCCTATATTCTTGCATTAACACAGCACCTAAACCCATGCCATAAGCATCGTCGTATACCGTAAACACCTTGCTACTATCAGAAGAGTCAGAACAGGTGCTGCTGTCAGATATCTCTTTAACCTATGGAATGCATCTTCACAATCTATGCTCCAAGTGAAAACCAAATTCTTCTTTGTCAGATGGGTAAGTGGAGCTGAGATCCGTGCAAAGTCCTTAATGAACTTTATGTGGTAACCTGCCAATCCCAAGAAACTCCTAACTATTGTCGCATTCTTATGGGCTTTCAAATCTTGAACCGCGACAATTTTTGCGGGATCCACCGCTGTTCCATCCTTGGAGACAACATTCCTTAGGAACCTTACTTCCTTTCTCCAAAAATGAGACTTAGAAAACTTAGCCTTGAGTTGATGCGATCTGAGTGAACGAAGAACCTCTTCTATGTATCTGGCATGTTCTTCCTCGCTCCTCGAGAATACCAGAATATCATACATGAAAACCACAACAAATTTGTTCATATACTCCCTAAACACCTTATTCGTCAAATATACAAAGTACAAGGGTGCATTTGTCAGCCCAAAAAGCATGACCAGCCACTCAAAGAAACTGTTTGGATTTCTAAAAGAGGTCTTGTTCATATTGTCATCTGCTACCATCATCTGATGAAATCCCGTTACTAGATCCAACTGTGAGAAAACCGAAGCATCCACTAACTAGTCATCTATCCTCGGGAGTGGGTGCCTATTCTTCTTGGTGAGCTTATTCAACTCCCTATAGTCCATGAATAGATAGAGACTGCCATCTGCCTTAGTCGCAAAGACGACAGGAGCTCCCCACTAAGAAATGCTCTGTCTAATGAATCCTTTCTCGAATAACTCACCTACTTGTTTGCTGAACTCCCTCCTTTCCCTTACAACCATGTGGTGTACAGGTATATCAAAAGGTTTCGCATTCTCTACCAGTTAAATCTGGAAATCTATCTCTCATCTAGGAGGTAATCCTCTAATCTCATCGAACACGTTTGGAAAATCACTAACTATGGGTATTGATTAAACATTGTCAACAGAAGCGCCAAGGGAATCTAGGAAACTGAGCATAACCGACCTCCATGGGTCACAAGAAATTTAGAGAGTTATACCATAACACGTCAGAAGCCTAACAACTCTCCTCTTACAATCTAGAATGGCACCATACATGGCTAGCCAATCCATTCATAGAAAAAGCCCATAACCCATAAAACCAAGAACATATGCATTGCACTAAAACTTGATGCCCATAATAGAAATTCTCAAACCCTTACATATCATGGACAAGTGAGACATACCTCCTATGAGTTTTTAGACTACAATAGGATCAGAAAACATATGCATATCTAGATGCAGACTATCTACTACCGAATTGGACATGAATAAATGAGAAACACCGGAATCAAACAAAGTCCTAATCGGAGAGCCAAAAAGAGAAATCAAACCTTCCAGGATGACTTTCCTTCCCCGATCCAGTTCACTAGCCTGAGCTGCATCTAGCGCATGAACTTGCCCTACGGATAATCCAGCCTTCTGACCTTGCTTGTCAAGGTGCTGCCTGGTGTAATGTCTAACTTGACCACAACTGAAACTCTGAACCACACATCCGTTAATGTCACTCACATAAGGGAATGCATTAAGTTTCGTAAAGCATTATAGGTAAATAAAAACAGAAATATTACAAGACATATATAAATATGACAGTGGAATTATAAACTTTATTTAACATAAAGCAATGTGGTTTGAAAACATCACATGTCTAAAAAATACATAAAAACCATTACATCATTGAAACTACTATCTTGTACTTTAAAACATTAGAGTACATAAAAGAAGAGAAATTCCCCAAATAAAATATAACCGTAGTAGCAAGGATAGGATCTTGAGTCATACATTTAAGCAGCTCCAGTAAAATGAAAGCAGAATCACAGTGAACCATGGGTATTCCCACCCTTAGAACCTGGGGGGAGGAGGAGGGTGTGACACCCAACGTCCATTAATGTCACTCTATAAAGAATGCATTAAATTTCGTGAAGCGTTATTGGTAAATAAGAACATAATATCACAAGACAGACATGTAAAATAGTAGAGGAATTAAAAACTTTATTTAAATCAAAACATCATGCTCCTAAATACCGAGTTCACATCATAGGTTTGAAATAACCAATTACATTAATAATCTGTCTTGCCAAAAATATCAGAGTCCTGCCAAAAATATCAGAGTACAAAAGCATAGAACCATATTTCCCATGTGATGCCATAAGAAAGTCGACCGGAAGTCAAAGTGGTACATCAATATCCAAAATCCAAGCTGAGCTGAAAGAATCCAAATCAACTCTAAGCACTTCCACCTTGAGAACCTGGGGGAGAGGGGAAGGGGGAAACGGAAGAGAGAGAAGAGGAAACAAAAAGGGTCAGACATAAAGTATGGTGAGTACAGTTACTTTTAAATATAAATAAATAAAAGTATCATGGAAAGTTTATAAAACTGGAAGAACAAGGTAACAATAACAATAACGAGTGTAAACTGAGCAAGATAAGATGAACATGATATATTGCGCTTCTTAAATACATTTCTCTGCACCGTACCGATATAGTATATCAGAAATGGAGTGATCCTGCCAATACCGTTACATTACATTTTCTTAATTATTACATTACTTGGTTTAGTAGAACTCAAGACTTATCTGTGCATCGTACCCATTTACTTTCCCATGGATTCACCTAATTCAATATATGTAGTTATCTCCCAATATTGAGATACACACCATGGTCCTCACTCAAACGGTCTCCACCGTAATGAACGCAGTCCCTCATCCTACGCCAGAGTGACGTATAACAATGTTACATTCTGCATATATCTATCATTACTATGATACGTAAGCGTATGGATTGCCACCATCGACCGAATTAGATTCCTTATCGGAATAATGTCGTCTAGTCTACGATACACTCCTAGAGTAGACATGCATGTATCTAGACTGTCCCACGTATGTACTGTAAATGTAGCTCGATGCCTCAATCGCATGTCCTCTAACGTGCAACAAGTTCCGTGGCAGGGCTAAAAAAGAAACACAGAACTCGGCCGGGAGCTTTTCAATACCTGTACAGGCCCGCCTTTAAGAGCTTCCAAATACAGATATTACAAGGGTGTGTTTTTCATGGTGGCTATGGCCCCACCTCGGCCCCTCCCTCAACTAGTAAAGACTACAAGAGCTAAGCGACTGCCCCTACCAATCTAAACATCCGTGTGGCGTCTACCCTCAACCCTATACCTCAACAGTGAAAGGTGAAATGGTATCTTGGGTTTAGCTCTAGTCTTTTCGCATCCCGCTGGCTGCCGATGATGGGTTTCCGACGGTCTACTATCCTTGTTGGTCGTGACCCTCTGCCTTCCTTAGCCTCCTCGTGAGGAAACCGCCGAACCACCCTGGTGTCACCTCGTCACAGCATTCTAACTGCATAGCTACATCTATAGTCAAGGCCCACCCACCTAATAGTTACGAGCATACCCATCCTCTGCTAGCACAGCCTAAGACATCTGTCACCGCACAGAGGACTACTAGAAGCACCTTACGTACCTTAGGAAGCCGCGTGCTTCCCCTTCCTGTCCTTTGGAGCTGTCAAAACAATCAAATGAATGTGCACTCCCCTCGTGCCTTACAAAACCTCGATGATCTACCTCATTTCGTTATTCACCCTCAAACGTGTGGACTGGTCCAAGTGCCTCATTTTAATATGTTATTAGACCCTATGTCTAATCATTCTATTATGCGCTTATTTTTCCTCCTTAGGTTTCCTTTTAACTTGGTTATCCCTATTCATATTGAATTCTTAATCAAGTTACCAAGTTCCTCTTGCTTATTAATTTTTGTTATATAACTTAACCCCTTTAAGTTCATTAATAAGCTCACAGCTTGTTATTCTCTAGATTTTGGCCCAAGGTCTATAACCCACAATCCCTTTATATTTTTATCATCCAATTCCATAGCTACAATAACATGTTCTTACTTAATGTGTAATTAAGTACGCCTCATTTTACATGTTTCCTTTTTCATTTAATCATAATTCCATTTTACATTGTCAATACAACTTAACGTTGTTTACTTGTTAACTTAGTTCTATAAACTAAGGCCCATTAAAAAGTTTCTCAACCCATTAATTTTAACCTATGGTATAATTTACTCTTGTCCCTAGGACAAGTCTAAACATGCTATTCTTATCAGCGGGTTCCAGACTTCTAGGTTACTTAATTTATAATTAAGTACCTCTTATCTTATTACACAAGTTGTCTCATTTCCTTAAAAAAAATGCTTACCCTAAACGGTGTCTTTTCTTACATAACATTATCATTTCTACCTGTTACATACACCACTAGGTGCTTTTGGATTGCATAACCTTATCGGGTTAAATTTATTGGCCTAAATGTAAATATTACCTGCCCCTTCAGATTTGCTTAGCCCACCCACTGTCCAACCAATTTTGCTTAACCTCAACTTTAGTTCATATTCATGCAATCCCTATGGATTAATTTAGGTTAAGCAGTCCAATTCACTACCATGTCCATTTATGGTTTATGATGGGCTAGACCACCCACAATAGGCCTACAACTTGTGGATGTTGGATACGTCGGTCGGGTCCGGGCAGACTTCTTCCAAAAGTTGGGCTTAACCTCATGTCATAGCACGTATCTTATTTGCGCACTTAGACCTCTCACATTAGGTTCAACATCAGTGGCTGCTGGATATGCCGGTCGGGTCCGGGCAGACTTCCACCTCTAATGCAACCTAACCTTGTGTCTAAGCGTTACTAGGCTTCATTATTTTAGGCATATTCAATTAAATTTCCCTATTCCAAATATAGACTTTCATTCCCCCTTTCAATTCATATTTACAATTATCCTACTTTAATTATAGGTTTCCATGCCATAAATCAATATTCACATGTGTTCTGGTTTATGCCCCATATTGACATTTAAATATGTTACAATCCATGCCCAATTTCATAATTACATATGTTCCAATTTATACCCCAATTCAATATTTACACATTCCAATACAAATTTTACACAAATTCATGTTCATCTATTTTCCAATATATGCCTAGCTTCATATTCACATTATCCAGTATGTCCCCCAAATCCATATTCATATATTTTCCAATTTTATGCCAAATTTACATTCATAATTTCCAATACCAGTTATGCCTCAGTTTATGTCTTTCCCAATCATTCCCGATTTCTCACGTTCGCATTTTTCTGCGTTAGGCCTAGGCTCGAAGGTAGCCTGGCTATATAAAAATAAAAAAGGGAGAGAAGAGAATCAGAACAACCATAATAATGAATCAATAATAGGCATAAAAACCGAGTGGGCATATTATGACGAGATTAGACTTGGTGACAATATAAACATATAAGAACAGATCTGATGAATATGTCATGATAGAACTAATTAGGCATAGATCTAAGATCCAATTTTTATATACATATCAAGATTACTATTTAAATGTTCAGATCTTAAAATAACATGAACTCACAGTGAATAGATATAAGGAAATGGATCCAAATTACTGCGAAGAACACATTGAATTTGTTGTTGTAGCAATCATTGAATTTGTACAATGTTTGCCGAATCTGATTTGTAGTAGATTAGGCCATTCAATCTTTGTTGCAGAAGAGCTCCGTCGTCGTCACTATTTTTAGATGAATAAAACTTAGGTATAGGGTCCTTTATATATCCTAGGGCTCAATGAATCTTGCCTAGAAAAGTGTCCAAATACAAAGCGAATTATTTCTCCTAGATCTACTCAGGGGTGGGTCGACCCCCCTTTGGGTGGGTAGACCCACCTAGGCGGAAAATCTGTCGCCTTCCCAAATTTCGAATTTTGAACCGAATTTCATATATATAATAGGTTCAGAAATACAAAAATGGGTCCAACTTCAAATCTTAATAACTTCTTCATACGGTGTCCAATTTATGCAAACCAAGTGTCTATTTTGACCAGAATTTCGAGACAGACGCAATGGCACATTCCGTTTTACTTAATTATGAATATTTAATTATGTTTTCCTTAATTCATTTTTAATAGGGTATTTCACTCTAATTATTCTTTAATTTATCGTCCTTAGTGTTGTTAAAATTTCGGGGTGTTACATTCTCCCATACTCAAAGGATTTTGTTCCCGAAATCTCTATGTTAAGAAGAACGTATATCCTAACATCCAACAATCATACATCCATCTAGCAATCACAAGCATCCATTATCCTTAAGGAATTTCTAATGCTTTTATGAACATACGCAAAAGTGTATGTACACGTTCGTAAACTAACGCGAAAGATCAAGCGGTCTACCGATTCAGTTGACCTCATTAATGCAATGTAAGTTTTATGCCATGCAACCAAAATGTCTGCAAATCATCCTAATCCATGTATGTTCTATATGTGTGCACAATCATCCATCCAAATGCAACATCAATGTAACAATAATCCCATCTTCGTCCATAAAATTTAAAATGTACACACATCAGTATGTAATATGTAAGTGATTGAGCTGATCTATATGCATCCACGAGCAATCACTAGCAACCACTTGCATCCATCAAACATAACATGTCTCAAACACATGTTTACATTCATTAGTTTTCTGCCTAAAGACCCAATCGATAGGAGATATTCAAACGATAGATACAAGTATTAATTCGAAGCTTGGAAAAGAAGTTAAGAACATATTCTCGAAAAGGAAAGGTTGTGAAGTGCGAATCTTGTCTTCAGACTCCCAAGTAGAGTTCTCACGGCCCTTTCCACATTGCACTCTTACTAGCTTCACTTCTTTGTTGCACAATTTTCTAACCTCCGATCCAAGTATGCAAGTCGAAAATCATCCAATCATTGCTTTCTTCTCTACTTTCACTTCCTCTCTCAAGTTTGGCTTTACTACCTCGAACTCTATACATTTTATCGCCTCTTGGGTGAATAGTCGTCTTAGATTGACGGGCTTTCTCAAGGACTGTCTTCAATAGGATTCCCATACCGATATAATACACCTATCAAACCACTTCTCAACTAGATCCCCTAATTGCTTACAAAGTTCCCTCTTTTCTTGTAGTAGTTATATGTTGCCTCGACAATGCAACTCGCTTTGCATTGTCCACCAAGTATATGCGGAAACCAATCTCATGCCTCGGGGGTAAACCCCGAACCTCATTAAAACATCAGTATGCTCAAAACTATTGGTACAGATCACAAATCATCAATAGATATATCAAGATGTTCTTGGAGACTAAGCATGACAGACCCTTTTGGGGTCATAAGAAATCTCGAGAGTCTTTCCATGGCAAGCCAAATGTCTATTGACCCTCCTCTCATAATCTAGAATGGCTCCATATATGTGGTTAACCAATCCAACCATAGAATCAAATCGTATCTCTCGAGATCAAGAACATATGCGTCGCAACTAAACTCGATGCCTAACACATAGATTCTCAAACCCCGACAAATCATCGATAAACGAGTCGTACCTCTACTAGGGTTTGAGGCAATAATGGGATCCCAAACCATACTAGTATTTAGGTACAGAGACTCAACTAAAGAATCAGATATAAAATAATGTGAAGCGCCGGAAATAGAATCCTAACAGGATGACCAGAAATAGAAATCAATCTTTCGACGGAAACTTTCTTATCCCTATCCTGTCTACCAGCTATGAGAACATTAGCTTGCCCCTAGAAGTTCCTGCCTCCTGGCCTTGTCCTTGTCTCTTTGGGCACTCCTTAATAAGGTGTCCCGCCTTACCACAGTGGTAACAATGCCTTTCCTCTTTGTACAATCCTTTTTCAAATGACCCACCATTCCGAAGTTATGGTATTTCCTCATTTCTTCTTTCATCTATATTTCCTTCTTAAGCCATCATTTTATTTCATCTTTTGGTTGTGCTCCTTAGCCCCAACTTGCTTATTCTCCTTTTTTCCACATGCTAACTAGTCACTTGGAAGTTGCCTCCATTGCATGGAAATCCTTACAAGGCTTGAGCGAAAATAAGCCGCAGCTGAAACCACTGCGGCTAAAGATGGAGGTTGGGCACTTCTTTTCCCTTTGACATGTACCATAGTTTTAACATGCCTATGGAACCATGCCGAAATAGGGATACCCTTTAGGGAAGAAACGGTTCCCGAACAAAAAGGAAAAGGAATCAAGCGGAGAATCAAGAAGACATTTATGGCTTTGGGAAATACGCTTTTCAAAAACAGACTTTTCATTTTAAAATACTTAGTTTTTGAGACCTTCTTGAAAACCATTTTCAAAATATTTTATTCATCTTATAACCATATGCTATGATGCCAAATGTGACACCCGACGCCTGTTAATGTCACTCTATAAAGAATGCATTAAGTTTCGTGAAGTGTTATTAGTAAATAAGAACATAATATCACAAGACGGATATGTTAGATAGCAGCGGAATTAGGAATTTTATTTAAACCAAAACATCATGGTCCTAAATACGGAGTTTACATCATAGATTTGAAATAACCAATTACATTAATAATCTGTCTTACCAAAAATATCAGAGTACAAAAACATATTTCCCATGTGAATCCATAAGAGAGTTGACCAGAAGTCAAAGCGGTACATCAATATCCAAAATCCAAGCTAAGCTGAAAGAATCCAAAGCAACTCTAAAACTCTAAGCACTTCCACCCTGAGAACCTCGAGGAAGGGGGGGGTGACGGAAGAGAGAGAAGTGAAAACAAAAAAGGTCAGACATAAAGTCTAGCGAGTCCAGTTACTTTTAAATATAAATAAAAGTATCATGGAAGGTATATAAAACTAGAAGAGCAAGGTAACAATAAAAATAACAAGTGTGAATTGAGCAAGATAAGATTAACAGGATATATTGCGCTTCTTAAATACATTTCTCTGCACCGTACTAATACTAGTATATTAGAAATGGAGTAATCCCTACCAACACCGTTCTGTTACATTTTCTTGATTATTAGGTTACTTGGGTTAGTTGAACTCAAGACTTATCTGTGCGTCGTACCATTTACTTTCCCATGGATTCACCTAATACAATATATGTAGCTATCTCCCAACATTGAGATACACCCATTGTACCCCACTCAAACGGTCTCCACCGTAATGAACGCAGTCCCTCATCGAACGCCAGAGTGACCTACGGATCTCTATATAGCAAAGTTGCATTCCGCACATATCTGTCATTACTATACTACGTAAGCATATGGGCTGCCACCATTGATCGAATTAGATTCCTTATCGGAATAATGCCCTCTAGTCTATGATACACCATCCAGAGCAGATATGCGTGTATCTAGACTATCCCGCGTATGTACTATAATTGTAGCTCGATGCCTCAGTCACACGTCCTCTAATGTGCACCGAGTTCCGTGGCAGGGCTAAACAAGAAACACAGAAATCGGCCAGGAGCTTTTCCATACATGTACAAGCCCGCCTTTAAGAGCCTCTAAATACAGATATTCCTAGGGTATGTTTTCCATGGTGGCTATGGCCCTACCTCGGTCCCTCCCTCAACTAGTAAATACTACATGAGCTAAGCGACCGCCCCTAATAACAACCAATGTAAACATCCATGTGGTGTCTACCTCAACCCCGTACCTCGATAGTGAAAGGTGAAATGGTATCTTGGATTTAGCTCTATTCTTTTCGCACCCCACTGGTTGTCGATGATGGGTATCTGACGGTCTACTATCCTTGTTGGTCGTAACACTCTACCTCCTTGAGGCAACCGCCGAACCACCCTAGTGTCACCTCGTCACAACATTCTGACTGCATAGCTATATCTGCAGTCAAGGCCGACCCACCTAGTAGTTACCCGCAGACCCAACCTCTATGAGCACAGCCTAAGACATCTGTCACTGCACAGAGGACTACTAGGAGCCCCTTATGTACCTCAGGAAGCTGCGTGCTTCCCCTTTCAGCCCTTTGGAGCCGTCAAAACAACCAGATGAATGTGCGCTCCCCTCATGCCTTATAACACCCCGATGATCTACCTCGGTTGGTTATTCCCCCTCAAAAATGCAGACCGGTCCAAGCGCCTCACTTTAATATGTTATTAGACCCTATGTCTAATCATTCTATTACGCGCTTGCTTTTCCTCCTCAGGTTTCCTTTTAACTTGATTATCCCTATTCATATTGAATTCTTAATCAAGTTACCAAGTTCCTCTTGCTTATTAATTTTAGTTATATAACTTAACCCCTTTAAGTTCATTAATAAGCCCATAACATGTTAGTCTCTTGATTGTGGCCCAAGGTCTATAACCCAAAATCCCTTTATATTTTTATCGTCCAATTCCATAGTTACAATAACATGTTCTTATTTAATGTGTTATTAAGTACGCCTCATTTTACATGTTTCCTTTTTCATTTAATCATAATTCCATAGTTACAATAACATGTTCTTACTTAATGTGTTACCAAGGACAAGTCTAAACATGTTATTCTTATCAGCGGGTTCCAGAATTCTAGATTACTTAATTTATAATTAAGTACCTCTTATCTTATTACACAAGTTGTCTTATTTCCTTACAAGTTATACTTACCTAAATGGTGTCTTTACTTATATAACTTTATCATTTCCACCGGTTACATACACCACTAGGTGTTTTTAATTACATAACCTTATCGGGTTAATTTTATGGGCTTAAATGTAAATATTACCCGCCATCTTAGATTTGCTTAACCCACCCACTGTCCAACCAATTTTACTTAACCCCAACTTTATTTCATATTCATATAGTCCCTATGGATTAATTTAGGTTAAGCAGTCCAATTCACTACCATGTCAATTTATGGTTTATGGTGGGCTGGACCTCCCACATTAGGCCTACGACTTATGAATGCTGAATATGCTGGTCAGGTCCAGGCAGACTTCTTCCACAAGTTGGGCCTAACCTCGTGTCATAGCTCGCCTCGTATTTGTGCACTTAGACCTCTCACACTAGGTTCAACATCAGTGGCTGCTAGATATGCCGGTCGGGTATGGGCAGACTTCCCCCACTAATGCAACCTAACCTCGTGCCTAAGCGTTACTAGGGCTCTATTATTTTAGGCATATTCAATTAAATTTCCCTATTCCAAATATAGACTTTCATGTCCCCTTTCAATTCATATTTACAATTATCCTATTTCAATTATAGGTTTCCAGGCCTTAAATCAATATTCACATGTGTTCCAGTTTATGCCTCAAATTGACATTTAGATATGTAACAATCTATGCCTAATTTCATAGTTACATATGTTCCAATTTATACCCAAATTCAATATTTACACATTCCAATACAAATTTTACCCAAATTCATGTTCACCTATTTTCCAATATATGCCTAGCTTCATATTCACATTATCCAATATGTCCCCCAAATCCATATTCGTATATTTTCCAATTTTATGCCCAAATTTACATTCATAATTTACAATACCAGTTATGCCCCAATTTATGTCTTTCCCAATCGTTCCCATTTTCTCACATTTTCATTTTTCAGCGCTATCTAGGCTCGAAGGTAGCCTGACTATATAAAAATAAAAAAGGGAAAAGAGGGAGGGAAGAGAATCAGAACATGCATAATAACAAATCAATAATAGGCATAAAAACTGAGTGGGCATATTATGACGAGATTAGACTTGGTGACATTATAAATATATAAGAACAGATCTGATGAATATTTCATAATAGAACTGATTAGGCACCGAATCAAAATCCAATTTTTATGTACATATCACGTTTACTATTCAAATATTCAGGTCTTAAAATAACATGAACTCACAGTGAATAGATCTAACGAAATGGATCCAAATTACTGCGAAGAAAATGTTGAATTTGTTATTGTAGCAACTGTTGAATTTATATTATGCTTGCTGAATTGGATTTAGAGTAGATTAGGCCATTCAATTTTTGCTACAACAGAGCACCGTCGTCGTCATTATTTTTAGATGAATAAAACCTACGTCTAAGGTCCTTTATATAGCCTAAGATTCAATGAATTTTGCTCCGAAAGGTGTCCAGATACAAAATGAAGTATTTCACCTAGATCTACTCAGGGGTCAGTCGACCCCTCTTTGAGTGGGTTGACCTATGGGTTGACCCCCCTTTGAGTGAGTCGACCTATAGGTCGACCTCCCTTTGGGTAGGTCGACCTATGGGACGACCCCCCATAGGGTAGGTAGACCCACTTGGGTGGGAAATCTGCCGCCTTCCCAAATTTCGAATTTTGAACCGAATTTCGAATTTACGACCCATTTTTGAATTCCTGAACCTGTTATATATGTAAATATTCTTCCTATGTGAATACAAACTTTAATAACATCTTCATACAATGTCCGATTTACACAAACCAGGTATCTATTTTGACCAGAATTTCGAGACGGACTCAATGGCGCAGTCTGTTTTGCTTAATTTTGAATATTAAATTAAGTTTTCCTTAATTAATTGTTAATAGTGTATTTCACACTAATTATTCTTTAATTTATCATCCTTGGTATTGTTAAAATTTCGGGGTGTTACAGGGGGGAACGGAAGAAAGAAGAGGAAACAAAAAGGGTCAGACATAAAGTCTGGCGGGTCCAGTTACTTCTAGCAAGAAAATAAGTAAAAGTATCATGACAGGCATCTAAAGTGGATAAGAGAGAGAGATAACACTATATAAGGAAGGTATATGTCAAGGTAAACATGATAGGGCGTATGTGCTTCACTAAAGATCCTAGGATTCTCTGCACTGATACTAGTATAACCAGAATGATATGATCCCAACAACTATCCAATGGTAGACTTGGGCATACGTCTTGATGTACCCTAACTACTACCCTAATCGATCGGCTCCCTACTCCACGTAGATACTCTGTGCTGGCCCCGCCATATGATGTATCATGTCCTACAATGACAACCCTTCGTTGATATGCACAGCCATATCTACAGGTGTCACGGTCATCTTAGTCCCCTCTACCCGGCCTATGCACGCACATATCTCCGGTCGGTTTGCACCGCCCACACCGTCCTCCTTGTTTGGATCTCTTACATTCATCCCAGAAAGCATGCCCCAACTTCGACCTAATTCGGAGTACTCATTTGATACCTATTAAGTGTTACTGATTGAAATGGGTCCCATCCAATATGATACAAGCTCTTCACCTTGTCTTGTATCCCCACTAGGATTTCCATCGATTATGTATACGACTAAGTGTCTTTAATTACACAACCATATCATTTCTTCAAGTTATGCTTACCCTAAAAGGTGTCTTTAATTACATAATTCTAAAATTTCCATCGGTTATGTATACCACTAGGTGTCTTTAATTACATAACCCTATCAGCTTAAGTTTTTGGGCTTATATGTAAATATTACCCAACCCCTTAGGTTTACTTAACCCTCCCACTGTTCAACCAAGTCTACTTAACCCCAACTTAAGTTTACATTCATACAATTCCCTATGGGTTCAACTAGGTTAAGCATTCAAGGTTTATTAACATGTTTTCATTTATCGTTACATTATGCTAGACCTCCCACATTAAGCCTACCGTTTGTGGATGCTGGATATGTTGGGTGGGTCCGAGAAAACTTATTCCACAATTGGGCTTAACCTCATGTCTTAGCATGTCTCGTATTTGTGCACCTAGACCTCCTACATTAGATTCACCACTTGTGGTCGCTGGATATGCCGAGCGGTTCGGGCAGACTTCCACCACAAGTGCAATCTAACCTCGTGTCTAAGCGCAATTACAGTTTCTAATTACTATAGTCCTAGGCATTTCATTATTAGCCAATTATTCCTATGTCGTTATAGGTTATAGATTTCATGCCCCCTTTTCCCAATTATGTTCATAGTGAATTATATGTCCAAATTTATATACATAAACATTATTCAAGTTAAACCAATTTCCACCTTTTTAACAATTATGCCCAAATTCCCAATTCACAAGATATGCCCAATTTCAATGTTTTTCCCCTCGTTCCAGAACTAAGGGATTCGCATAACTTAGCTGCATGCCTAGGCTCGAAAGTAGCCTGGCTATATAAAAAAAGGGAAAGGGTGAAGGGAAGATGAAAGAGATGTTTATTCTAACAAACTGACATAAGCTTATGATGGCAAAAAGATAGGATGGACATATAAGAAGAGATCGGTGAACTTATGATAATAAAACAGGTTCTAACATAATAGGGATGTCATAATAGGCATGACTAGATCTAAATAAGGATTTAGATGTCCGACTAATGTCAGATCTAAATTGACCACAACATGATAATCATAAGATGATCCAAATAACAAATTAGATCCATAATTAAAACTAGATCTGACATGATAAGGGTTGAGATCTAGGTCATATTAATTCTAAATGTCATAGATTCGGAAATTACAATAGATCTGATATGATTCAGTTATAGGCATAGATCCAAATTAGAATATCATGGATTCACAAATTACAATAGATCTGATATGATTCACTCACAGACATAAATCCAAATTTACAGTCATATCATGTTTACTTTTAATTATTTAAATCTAAAGGCAACTGAAACTCACAGAGTTTGGATCTAGAACAATAGATGGAGAAAAATAGTTGATGAATCTCAGATCTACGCTTGAATCTCTAAATTTGATTGTAGAAGAAGAAAGAGTTTTGATTCAGTCCAGGCACCGATAGCATTTAGGCCTCCATTGATTTTCAGTAAAGAAAACAAGAGAAATGAGCCTGTATTTATAGCTGCAAGCCCCCAAACCGACCTAGCCACGTCAGCCCTAGGGGTTGACCCACCCCTCAGGGGGTTGACCCTGGTGTAGACACCCCTCTTGGGGGATCGACCTAGGGGTCAACAACCCCCTTAAGGGGTCGACTCCCCTCGGCGGGAATTTTTCGGCTCACCCTGAATTCTGGAATTTGAACGATTTGAATTTTCTGGATCTGATTTTGAATTCTTGGACCCTATATATAATTATCTTACGTGTATACAAACTTCAAACCCTCATAACTTCTTCATACAGTGTTCGTTTTACACAAATCAAATGTCTATCTTGACCAGAATTTCAAGGCAGACGCAATGGCGTAGTCCAATTCCCTTAATTCCGAATACTAAATTAACTATTATTTAATTTATCCTCTTTTAGTGTTGTTAAAATACAGGGTATTACATTCTCCCCTACTCAAAGGATTTCATCCCCGAAATCTCCAAGTTAAGAAGAACGCATATCTTGCCATCTATCACCCGTCTATCCATCCATCAATCACTGGAATTCATTGTCCTTAAAGACTTCTAATGCTTATATAAACATATGCAAAGGTGTATGTATATGTCCGAACACTATTACGAAGATTAGATGGTCAACTGATTCAGTCGACCTCCTTAATTACAATCTATGTTAGTTCCATGAATCCAACATGTATAAAATAATCCTATTATAACATGTAAGTTCTACATGGGTGCACAAATATCCGTCCAAATGCAACATCCATATAATGATACATTCAGTTTCATCCATAAAAAGAAGGAAAATGCACACACATCCATATGCCGTATGAGAGTGATTGAGCCGATCTAGTGCCTAATGTGTGTGTATATGCATCCACGAGCAACCACTAGCAAGCACTTGCATCCATCAAACATAACATGTTTCAAACACATGTTTATAGTCATGGGACTCCTACCTAAAGGTCGAAGATTCGATGGACAAGACATACTTAAATGATAGAAACAAGCATAAATAAAAGATTTAGAAAAGGAGGCTAAGATCATACCCTCGAAAAAAAGGATATGAAGCACGAATCTTGTCTTCGGTCTCCCAAGTTGCATTCTTTGGGTTGTCTCCCCACTAAACCTTTACTAACTTGATTTCTTTATTTGGTAGCTTCTTAACTTCTGATCCATGAATACGGGAAGGAACTCGTCTTACTGTTGCCTCCTGTTCCATCTCTACTTCCAATATATTGGGCTCAACTACTTATGCTATATCATGCAAGCACTTCCGCAAATAAGAAACATGGAAAACTTCATGAACGCTAGATAGTCTCTCTGGCAGCTTTACTTTATAGGCCAATCCTTTCTATTCTGGGAAATGGCCCTATGAATCTGGGTGCAAACTTTCCTACTGATCCAAAGCGAACCACATTCCTCAAAGGTGACACTTTAATGAAAACCATATCTCCTACTTGAAATTCAATGTCAGTCCTTCTCTTATCTGCAAACGATATCTGCCTATCTTGAGCGGTCTTCATCTGTCGTCTAATAAGATCAATCTTCTCGGACGTTTCTCTTAACATATCTGGTCCAAGCAATAGCCTTTCTGTAGATTCGCACCAACAAGTTGCTAATCTACATGGTCGTTTGTACAACGCTTCAAAGGGTGCCATGCCAATGCTAGCTTGATAACTGTTGTTATAGGCAAACTCAACTAAAGGAGGATGTTCTTACCAGGTCTCTCCGAAGTCTAGGATACACAGCCTCAAAAGATATTCTAGGACTCTGTTTATCCTATCCGTCTGGCCATCGGTCTAAGGATGATAAGCGACGCTCAAACGTAACTGTTTACCTAATGCTTCTTGCAAACTCCTAAAAAACTCACTAGTGAAGATGGGGTCACGATCGATTATGACAATGGAAGGTACTCCATGAAGACGGGCTATCTCTCGAACATATACTGCTGCCAACCAAGTTGTTGTCCTCTTACTCTTAATTGGAATAAAATGAGCGCTCTTAGTAAATCTATCTACTACCGCCCAAATACTAGTGTTGCCTTTCTTTGATCTAGGCAAACCATCTAAGAAGTCCATAGAGATGCTCTCCCACTTCCCTTGTGGAATCTCCAAAGGATGAAGTAATCCACCAGGCTTCTTTTGCTCAGCTTTAACTTGCTGACAAACTAAACATTGAGGAACAAACTCCGCTACATCCTTCTTCATCCTAGCCAAAAAGAAAATCATCTTCATATCCCTATAAACCTTATCACCGCCTGGATGAATACTCATCTTAGAATGATGGGGTTCCCCTAAGACTGCCTTTAACAGACTTCCAGTTTGAGGAACACAAAGCCTTCCATCTCGTCGCAACCACCCTTTATCATCGATGGAATATCTATTGAGGTGACTAGAAGTCTCCCCTTTACTGAGCCTATCCAAGATGTCTGAAATCTATGGATCATCTCGCTGCGAAGCTCCTATCTGATCCATAAGGGTAGGTCGAATTTCTAGTGATGCAAACAAACCAGGAAATAACTTGGTTGAGGGTCCAAAATCAAAGGTCGATATGAACTCCAAGCTTTTCCACAAATAGAGGACTTAAGGCTATCCACCACGTTACCCTTGCCAGGGGTATAAGCAATCTCAAAATCATAAGAAGCTAGGAACTCTATCTACTTTTTGCCTTAAATTAAGATCCTTTTGCAAGAACAAATACTTGAGAGATTTAAGATTAGTGTACAACTCGAATCTCTCTGCAAGCAAATAATGACGCCACATCTTAAGCGCAAATATTATGGCAGCTAGCTCTAAATCATGGGTAGGGCAGTTTTCTAATGGACTCTTAGCTGTCTACCCCATAACACACTACCTTCCCTTCTAGCATCAAAAGCGCACCAAGCCCTGTACCACGGGCATCAGTGTAAACCGTTAACACTTTATTTCCATCAGGCAAGGTCAAGACTGGGGCTGTTATCAAAGCCCTCTTTAGTCATTGGAAAGCAACATCACAATCTATATCCCACGAAAATGCCATATTCTTCTTCATCAGTCTGGTGAGTGGGGCCGATATTTTTGCAAAGTTCTTAATGAACTTCCTGTAATATCCTGCTAACCCTAAAAAGCTTCTCACCTCCGTTGCATTCTTTGGAACCTGCCAGTCCTGAACTGTAACCACCTTTGCAGGATCTACTGCTATATATATATCTTCTTTAGAAACCACATGCCCTAGGAATCTCACCTCTTTCCTCCAAAAATGGCATTTGGAGAACTTAGCCTTAAGCTGCTGCGCACAGAGAGTTTTGTTAGGCATGCTCTTCCTTACTCTTTGTGAAGATCAAGATATCATCAACAAAGACCATGACGAATTTATTTAGAAACTCCTGAAATACTCTACTCATCAGATCAACAAAATAGGTGGGTGCATTCGTTAACCCAAAAGGCATAACTAGCCATTCAAAGAAACCATCTGGCATCCTAAAAGCGGTCTTATCTGTACTATCCTCAACCACTCTCAACTGATGGAACCCCATGGCCAAATCTAACTGAGAAAATACCGAGGCACCAACAAGTTGGTCAAACAAGTCATCTATCCTCGGAAGTGGGTGCCTATTCTTCTTTGTGAGATTGTTCAACTCTCTATAGTCTACACACAACTGAAGCGAACCATCTACCTTAGTTGTGAATACTACTTGATCATCCCATTCAGATATGCTTCGCCTGATAAATCCTTCCTCAAATAGCTCCCATACTTGCTTACTTTGCTCCCGCCTTTCCCTTGGAGCTCTATGGCGCACTAGTAATGCAACAGGTTTTGCATTGTCCACCAAATATTAAAAAAATCGATCTCGCGTGTAATGACCCGAAAATCCGGTCCAATTTGAGCTAACCAAAAACACAAGTCCAACCCCAAATTAAACTGGAAACCAGGAAATTAATAGAAAGAATTGAGAGGGTGAGGATAGATAAGATAGAAACTTAGAATAGAAGAAGAAGAAGAACAACATCAGAGTAACACGAACCTCACAGCGGAACGAATAACATATAATATATAACATAACTTTGAAATATAAATCTGTGCTTGAGTACGTATCATTTACAAAGTACAGCACTTACAACACAGTGGAAATAAACAATAGCTATATGATCCTGAAGCCTCCTGCTCCAGCTCTTCAAGTATCTGTAAATCCTGACTACTTGACTGCCCGTACAAAATTGGGCACCCAAGAGTTTAGGGAAACAAAAAAAAAACTCCGGGTCAGTCATGGGACTGGTGTGAGTAAAACAATTTAAAACAGTTCAAGCAGGTAAATGATATCTCATAAGACCACACCGTATAACGGAACGGGTTTTTCCCTTATGAGAATCCAAATTATCTTTATATCAAAAACCTTTTGATATTATAATAATGTCTATCAACCACAATATAATAATCATCTAGCAGAAACGCTTTCATCTCACGTTCTACATATACAGTATATAATCAAAATCGCAAGCACGTATTGGGTAATGGATTTCCAACTATGACAAGGTATGGAACCACCTTTCGCTAGTGTACCTCTAGAAAGGAATACACTGGGTTCAACAAGAACATCTTGCAACCCGGCCACACATGACCGACCACTCATTTCGCTTGAGTGTATCGAATGTATATCACCAACGGTTGGGATCAGCAACTGTTTCCGGAATGGGACAACATCAATAATATATTTTTAGAAATAAATGAAACTATAGATCAGGTGATTATACACCCTACTTCGGAGCGACCGACTTAGCCATGCTTCCTACTCGATTTTTGTCATTTCCCGGTTGATGAGGCTTGAGGTTACGCTTTATCATCACACCAGATTCACTTCGAATTCCACATTGTCAGATCCATCGAAAATCACTAATTGACGTCTACAACAGTACATTACGTGTTAGCTAAAGAAGTTTCCTTCTCCGCTTCCACTCTTGGTACGGTTGAAGAAATCAATGTACGTGACCTTTCTGGAAATACTCTGTCAGACATTCATCCATACAAGTCATCCAGGAATAGGATGAACCGAAAGCACTATTCAGTACATCCATCTTAGGCACTGTTATCTAAGACTTATACAATAGCCATTGCACTTTACTCCATCTTCAATTATCTTTGGCATATATGATTCACAACGCTTATGCCAATACAGAGTGGTTCTTTGGATAATAATCCAACTGGTCTTTCCATATTAACAACGTTAAAATGTTCAAAACTTCGATAGTCGGTGAGTTAACTATCGAAGAAAAACAGGTGTGCAAACAACGATATTATTTCCAGATGGTAATTCTATCAATCAATCATCAATCATATATATATCTATATATATATTTCCTTATTTTCTATGTTTAGAAAATATATGTTATTAACACTTGAAAACATTTCCATTTGTTTATTTGCAAATCACTATCCTTCCACATCTATTAGTCCCTGACTGTAAACTAGTATGAGAACAATTCTCTAAGTATAAACCCCGAAGGCTGAAACCAACATCAAATTGATACTCAGAAAACTATTCAACTTAGCTAATCTCTAGTCAGTTTCTAATCTTTTTTAACTCTATTTTTTCAACTCAATTTGATTAACTCACTGGTTAACTCTAACTGATTAACTCTAACTAATTAATTCTAACTGATTGACTCTAACTGATTAACTCTTTTAATTCTATTTGATTAAACTATATTCGAATAACTCCCCTTTAACTATATTTATTTAGCAAATAAATATCTCCTTTTTATTCTATTTATTTATACAAATACATATCCCCTTATCTCATCTTATTTATTTTACAAATAAATAATCCATTATCTTATCTTATTTATTTACCAAAAAAATAATTCACTTTATAAATATTCCATTTATAAAGATTTCCCCTCCTAATATTTCTACTTAAAACATATTTCCTATTTATAAATATCCCATTTATAAAATCTTATATATAAATATTCTATTTATAAATATTCTCTTTATAAATATTCTCTTTTCAATATTCTGGTATGTTATGGTGTTTAACGTATCAAGTTACAATGTCCAATATCATCCATACACATATAATCAACAATAGATTATAAATCACGTCATATGTCACAATACATAAAAACAATAAAATAACCGTTGAGGAATCCAGTCGGATTCCTCCAACCTGTTTCCCTGCATCCACAGATGTTACGTAATAAAATCGACATCACTTTCAGTTCCATATGACATATTCTGTTAAACAGAATCAATATAGAAATTCAACTAACTGACTAGCAGTTCAATCAAACAGTCAACACAAAGTCAATCAACCAATATTTAACAGTTCTAAAAATACAACATGAAATATAATATGTTCAGAGTTAGTGAAATTTTCTCACATTGGCAGTTCATCGTTAAAGAAGGATAAACTGTTTGTTTGATTTGAATCAAACAATTTATTTCTCCTTAAATTCAAACGAGCTCTAATGGACTTCCAGTCAGTTCCATGGTGTAGCTCTCGTCCATACTGTCCCAACGGATCTGGTCCGTTAAATTCTGATCACGTATGCTTAAGTTACATATTTTTAAAGTTTGAACTATTAAAAATTGAAATAAATTTAATTCATTTGGCTTAGGCCTCACCAAAGAAATAAAGCCCATACCCTTTTATAAATTCCATGCCCAATTCCCTTACCATAGCCGCTCCACTTCATCTTCACCATCCCGTTTCCACGCTGTAGCCTCCCAAAGAACCCAAACTCCATGAGACATTCTTAAATTCAAAAATAATAATAACCACTAACACTCCCTTCAACTCCTATAACAATTAAAATATCCAAACCCTTCAGTTTGAAACCGACCAAACCCATTGCGTCACCCTCTTCCTCTACAAAATCCCCTGTAGTTTTGAACTGAAACTACACCACCCGACTACTAGTAACGCAACCACTCCAGTAAACAATTTAGCCACCGCCAATTTCAAAACAAGCACTCCCTACACACTTATACATGCTGCGAACACTCTTCCCAGTCCAACAAAGCTCACGCTCCAGGTGAAAAGCCCATCACCTAATTATTTTTCCATCCAACACCCTTCCAAAACTCACCGTAAACCCAAGGTAAAAATCCCACAAATCTTCTCTCCAAACTTTCCATTTCACGTTCTCCTTCCATCACAAAATCGTTCACTGAACACAAAAAAATAGGCGTCGAGATTCTCCTGAATGGAACCAGAGCCATCCCTAGTTCGAGCCCAAACTTCCTTGAGTAGAGCGAGACATCAACTACTTCGAGCCTAGTCAATGGTTTACCAAAACTAGGAGAATAGGAACTTGGATCCGTAGACATTTGCAAAACGATTTTTAGGATTTTATCCGATTTTGTTCTGGATTTTGAAATGAACGAATTTAATTTTTATTTGGGTGGCGGCTCGTTCGTTTCCTCACTTTGCAGAAGTAATTAGGTTAAGAGAGAAAAGGTTAAGGACATTATATATAAGGGAAATGGAAACCGTGGCCTGGTTAGGTTCACACACATAATGATATTTATTTTGGCGTTTTGGTGACCCTTCTATATGAAGTTCTGTTTTCATTCAGACGGCCAACGACAGAAATAAAAATATTGTTGTGACGAGCATTGTGTCACGGTCCCAAAAATATAATAATATCGGTAGGTTAACTCATTTTGTGAAACCCCAAAACGTTGATTACAGGGTGCAAAATACTCCAAATATAAAGTTGCTTATTTAATTAATTAAAAATTACAGTAAAATTATAAAAATTAAATTATCACTATATCCCAAAAGAACCTTGTCTAAATTCAAACCCGATATCTAGTTATATCGAATAAACCGTTACGGTCGATAAACGATTCTATAGCGACTATTTTAAAATTTGATTTGGACACAAATCAAAATCTACACGACCAAATCCCGATTTTTCTCTTCCACTAGAAAAATATACTTCACCAGCTCCGTACATTTCTTGTTCCACAGAAATCCGATTTAAAACGAACCCTGTACATTCAGTTAAGTTCGAATCGCCAAATTACGAACAGCAGCGCCATTTCAAGCTCGATTTTAATTATAATATAATTACACGTTCAAACTTCGTTTAAATAATATATTCTTTATTAAAATTCAACTTTAAATTGAATTATATATTTTGAATTGCCCAGTTCACATTATATTGTTAATTCACTATTTCTGATTATTTCATAAATTAAATATATTAATTAATTATTTAATTAAATTAAATATTCACTCTTATCTAATCCGATGACCATTATATTCTCTAATTCACCAAAAAAAATTTAAATAAATTAATTATTATATAGCTGAAAAAATACAGGTCATTACATTCTGCCCTACTTAAAATAATTTCGTCCTCGAAATTGCTAAGGTAGAAAACAAGCCCTACCGACTGGTTAGAACTTATTTGATCACTTCTAAATCTTCAATTTCAATTGAACCAATTTAATTTCAACTAATTTATTAATTAATTCTTATCAATGGAAAGTTTCAAAAATCCTGAAAATTTTCTAACACCTTAACTTTTCGAAAAATTTCGCCAGCACCTCCTCTGTACTGGTCAATAGGTCAAACTCCAACTCGCCTCTCTGGGCCATCTACAACCCAAAAGAAAATCAAACATCCAAGCGGCTTGCCAATTCGGCTCATCAAAATCTCATACCATATGAAATATAAACTTGTACCTATTTGTCGGGCAGGTCAACTCTATCACCTCCATATGCTATCAACTCAGCATATACCAATGTTATTCCAATCAAATTCTGATCAATTTATCCTCAACACATCAATTCACTTATATCCAAAGAAAATCCCATTTCAACACAAGTTCAATTCTTGATTCCAAATCTTGATTTACCAAACCAATTCTATTTCAACTTAACAAGTCTCCAGTCGATTTCTGATTTAGCTTAACTTCATTTCTTAACTCCTTATACACGAACATTTCCTTTTCTAATTCATATTTCCAATTTCAATATTTGATTACGTTTCTGATTATATTTGGAAAACATTTCCAAATCTTCTTTACTTGGATTTAAACAGATGTTTAAATCAACATCGCGATGACAATTCAAACCACTATACTTATTTACTAAATTCACTTAACCACTTTCACTCTCGAACCTTAACCATTTCTAAATTTAAAATGAAGTCAATCAAGTTAGGGTATAACTACCTCTCAGACCTTAACTGAACAACATTTCTAATCTTGACATAGGGTAAGTTCATCTTTTAACTCTTTAACACTTCCTTACGTAACTACCGGATATAATTTACGAGTCCAACTCCTTTACAGAATCATTTGATTATAACAGTGGCGTTATAATTTCCTGCTTCTGAAATATAATAACTTCAATCTAACTCTTATTTCCTAACTCGGATATATAACAAACAACTAATTTATTAACTCCTATTTGGTTAACTCTTATTCTATAACTCTTATTCGAATAACTCCAATTTAATAACTCTTATTCGATTTACTCTAACTCTATTTAACTCTTACTGGATTAACTCTTATTCGAATAACTTACATACGAATAACTTATATTTGATAATCTCTTTTCTTCGAATAAACTATATTTGATTTAACTCCTGTCGAATAACTAGATTTGATTAACTCACTTCGAATAACCAATATTCGATTAACTCATTTTGATTACTTTTTTGAATTAACTCCTTTGAATCATCTCCTTTGATTAATTTCTTTTCTGTTTGTTTATACAAATAATTCCTTTTCTACTTGTTTACTTAACAAATAACTATTCCCCTTTCAATTCTATTTATTTAACAAATAAATATTCCCTTTCAATTCTATTCTATTTATTTAACCAACAAATATTCCCTTTCAAAATCAAACAACTTGTTTTTCTCAAAACAATTCAAAACTAAAATTTTGGTAGTAATCATTCACTTAGAAAATCGAAAATGAACACCGATGATGCACCATCGGAATTTATTTCCTAGTGATCAAAGTAAGTTCAATACTGTATCACTTTTCAAAACTATTTTTTTAAACCATTTCCATTTTGAAATAACTTCAAAAGATCATTCCAATGTTTGTAAACAATTTAAAATATCCCAGGATCTTAAAATTTCCATATATTTAATCCAAATCCATTTACAAACACTTATTCAAATTCCTAAGGTTTTAACCTCAATTCTGATTTAAATTCAGATTCAATTTATTTCGATTTCATATATTTCACTTATATGAATTCTGATCGATTATTTACATAACCATTTCACTTTTTATAATCTTACTCGATTATAATGACAACCGGTATATCCTATATATTATAATCATTCCAATATAAATCCTTTATATCAAAATATAATCTGGGCAAAAAAATTATTTCGTTTACCCTCTTTTCAAAACATACCATGACGGTTCATCGTATTCAAGTGTTTATAAACTCCTATCGATACAGTGGATCAAGTGATCGACCAGAATCCATAAACAACTCAACAAACAAAGCGCCACAATATAAAATCATTTTATATTGAATAACAAATACGTTCACTCGTATATATATACTCAACTCAATCTAGGGTGTTACTAACCCCATCTCTACTGAGTCATGCCACAGAGCCAAGGTGATTACTTAACCTTTGCTCTGATACCAACTGTAATGACCCAAAAATCCGGTCCAATTTGAGCTAACCAAAAACACAAGTCCAACCCTAAATTAAACTGGAAACCAGGAAATTAATAGAAAGAATTGAGAGGGTGAGGATAGATAAGATAGAAACTTAGAATAGAAGAAGAAGAACATCAGAGTAACACGAACCTCACAGCGGAACGAATAACATATAATATATAACATAACTTTGAAATATAAATCTGTGCTTGAGTACATATCATTTACAAAGTACAGCACTTACAACACAACCGAAATAAACAATAGCTATATAATCCTGAAGCCTCCTGCTCCAGCTCTTCACTTATCTGTAAATCCTGACTACTTGACTGCCCGTACAAAATTGGGCACCCAAGAGTTTAGGGAAACAAAACAAAATAAACTCCGGGTCAGTCATGGGACTGGTGTGAGTAAAACAATTAAAAACAGTTCAAGAAGGTAAATGATATCTCATAAGACCACGCCATATAACGGAATGGGTTTTTCCCTTATGAGAATCCAAATTATCTTTATATCAAAAACCTTTTGATATTATAATAATGTCTATCAACCACAATATAATAATCATTTAGCAGAAACACTTTCATCTCACGTTCTACATATATAGTATATAATCAAAACCGCAAGCACGTATTGGGTAATGGAATTCCAACTATGAAAAGGTATGAAACCACCTTTCGCTAGTGTACCTCTAGAAAGGAATACACTGGGTTCAACAAGAACATCTTGCAACTCGGCCACACATGACCGTCCACTCATTTCGCTTGAATGTATCGAATGTATATCACCAACGGTTGGAATCAGCAACCGTTTATCGAATGGGACAGCATCAACAATAGATTTTTAGAAATAAATGAATCTCTAGATCAGGTGATTATACACCCTACTTCGAAGCGACCGACTTAGCCATGCTGCCTGCCTGATTTCTGTCATTTTCCGGTTGATGATGCTCGAGGTTACGCTTTATCATCACACCAGATTCACTTCGAATGCCACATTGTCAGATCCATCGAAAATCACTAATTGACGTCCACAATAGTACATTACGTTTTAGCTAAAGAAGTTTCCTTCTCCGCTTCCACTCTTGGTACGGTTGAAGAAATCAATGAACGTGACCTTTCTGGAAATACTCTGTCAGACATTCATCCATACAAGTCATCCAGGAACAGGATGAACCAAAAGCACTATTCAGTACATCCATCTTAGGCACTGTTATCTAAGACGTATACAATAGCCCTTGCACTTTAATCCATCTTCTATTATCATTGGCATATATGATTCGCAACGCTTATGCCAATACAGAGTGGTTCTTTGGATAATAATCCAACCGGTCTCTCCACATTAACAACGTTAAAATGTTCAAAACTTCGATAGTCGGTGAGTTAACTATCGAAGAAAAACAGATATGCAAACAATGATATTATTTCCAGATGGAAATTCTGTCAATCAATCATCAATCATATATATATATATTTCCTTATTTTCTATGTTTAGAAAATATATGTTATTAACACTAGAAAACATTTCCATTTGTTTATTTGCAAATCACTATCCTTCCACAACTATTAGTCCTTGACTTTAACTAGTATGAGAACAATTCTCTAAGTATAAACCCCGAAGGCCGAAACCAACATCAGATCGATACTCAGAAAACTATTCAACTTAACTAATCTCTGGTCGGTTTCTAATCTTGTTTAACTCTATTTTTTAACTCTATTTTATTAACTCACTGGTTAACTCTAACTGATTAACTGTAACTGATTAACTCTAACTGATTAACTCTTTTAACTCTATTTGATTAAATTATATTCGAATAACTCCCCTTTAACTCTATTTATTTAACAAATAAATATCTCCTTTTAATTCTATTTATTTATACAAATACATATCTCCTTATCTCATCTTATTTATTTTACAAATAAATAATCCATTATCTTATCTTATTTATTTACTAAATAAATAATTCACTTTATAAATATTCCATTTATAAAGATTTCCCCTCCTAATATTCCTACTTAAACATATTTCCTATTTATAAATATCCCATTTATAAAATCTTATTTATAATTATTCTATTTATAAATATTCTCTTTATAAATAATCTCTTTTCAATATTCCGGTATGTTATGGTGTTTAACATATCAAGTTACGATGTCCAATATCGTCCATACACATATAATCAACAAAGATTATAAATCACATCATATATCACAATATATGAAAACAATAAAATAACCGTTGAGGAATCCAGTCGGATTCCTCCAACCTGTTTCCCTGCATCCACAGATGTTACACAATAAAATCGACATCACTTTCAGTTCCTGTAACACCCCACCTCTGTTAAGGTCACTCACAAAGGGAATGCCTTAACTTTGGTGGAGCGTTTTAGTAGACAGAACAGAAATTTACAAGACAGATAAACAATACTTGAGAAATTATAACTTTATTACAGCGGAAAACAGAAATCAGTTTGGTTACATCTTTTCCAAAAACTCAAGTACATAAATATCAGTCTTGTTCAGAAAATCATCAGAGTACAAAAATTTAAAATCATAATCCCCACAGAAGCTGCTATAAGGAGTCAAGCCATACTTTGAGCACTCTAATTACTTCAAGCAAAAGAAATCCGTATCAAGCTAAAGTATTCCCTCCTTGGAAAACCTGGGAGGGTGGGGGGAACGGAAGAAAAAGGGACGAAAACAAGCAAGGTCAGACATAAAGTCTGGCAAGTCCAGTGACTTTCTGCATATGAACAGAAAATAATAACCATGGCATGAAAATAAAACTAGATGAGAGATAACAGTAACAGGAGAAACATATGTACTTGGGTTAAACAGAAGGAACAGAATAATATTTCTTTTCATTTCTCTACACTAATACTAGTATAACAGGATTAGGTGTCACCCTAATGTCTAAACTGAAACAGAGACGGGAACATAATAATTTCCACAGAAGAGAACGCTAGTAATGGGCCTTTACCACCCCAACAGAAACAGACAGAAACAAAATGCTAATAATGGGCCTTTACCACCCGAATAGAAACAGACAGAAACAGAGTGCTAATAATGGGCCTTTACGACCCGAACAGAAACAGACAAAAACAGAATGCTAATAATGGGTTTTACCACCCGAACAGAAACAGACAGAAATAGATTAATCCTTACGAAGACAAAATATAGAATTAAGTGTACACTAGTAAATGGGCCTTTACCACCCGAAGAGACGGTACCACGCAGACAGGTGTTGCCACCAAACAGAACAGATGGTACAAGCAGAAACAGACAGAACTAAGTGTACCCTAAAACTCTACACCAAGCGATCGGCTCCCTAATACATAAATACCCTGTGTCGGCTCCACAATATGGTGTATCACTCCCTAAAGTGACAACGAATTAGCATAGGCCTATTTACAGATGTCATGGCATCTTACATCCTCAGAGGCAGACCGAGATCCATGCATGCACATGACCCGGTTGGAACGCACCATCAACACCCCTCGCCATTATCAGAATGAACCACTTATAATTAGTTCAGTAAGCGTGCCTGGACTCTATCTACGGTTGTGTCAAAGTTTGATACCAGAAAGGGTTACTGACTGATATGGGTCCCAAACAACAGACGACACAAGTAATTTCCGTCCTAACCTTGTGTCCCAAGACTAACAGATTTCAGGTTAACTTGTTTACAAGTTCAGACATACAGAGTTCAGATCAACTAGTTCACAAATCAGACAAGTTTTTAGACTAATGGATCAGATATACGGATTTAACAGATTTACAGATTTGTCTAACTTTGTAATTGGGCCTATAGATTCATGAAACGGGTTTGTTTAATTCATTAGTCCAATTGGTTCAACCCTATCCACCCAACACATTTTAGACACCATATTTATCACAGACTTGCATTAATTAAATATTAATGCACAGACCTCTCACATTAGGTCGGTAGCTTGTGGCCGCTGGATAAGCCGGGCGGTTCCGGGCAGACTTCTGCCACAAGCCAGACCTAACCTCGTGTCTAAGCATATTTTAGTTATGCCTACGACCTCTCACATTAGACTTGACAGTTTGCAGTCGCTGGTTAAGCCAGTTGGTTCGGGCAGGCTTCTACCGCAAACAGAGTCTAAGCTCGTGTCATAGCCAATTCATTCTAATACCGATTCTTCAGATATCAGACTAATTTTGTTTGTTTAACAGTTTAAACTTCTGTACAAGTTACAACAGATTATTCGAGGTTCTTTTAACAAGTTTTGCTCAATTTTAAGTGGAGCCTACAGATTAACATACTTCAAATTTCAGCATTTCAGTTCTGACAGATTACGTCATTCAACAGATTAAACAGATAACAGATCTTACAGATTAGGCTATTTAGCAGATTTAGCAGATAAGGCAATTTAACATAATTAGCAGATTAGGCAACTCAATCTAATTAGCAGTTTAGGCAATATAACGGAACTAGCAGATCAGGCAATATAACAGATTTAGCAGATAACAGATTCAGTAGATTATATATATATATATATCATATCTTGCCTAATCATAAATTTAGCCTAAACTAACATGCCTAAATCAAGGTCATAATTCACAATGTAACATATGCCCCCAAATTTTAACCTTAATATTCCCATTTACAGTTCATGTCAAAACTAGATCTAATATTCTAGTTTACCACTATGTCCATGTAAATCATTCTCTATTTTATCCAATTCAGATTATGCCAACATATTTGCTATGCCAGAATTACTTAATTAAGCTACGCCCAATCCCCGTATAACATATTTCTACAAGTTCTCTAAATACTCATGAAATGGCCCTATAGGCTCAATGTACATAACAGTGAATGGGAATAAACTAGCAAAGTTACATATGATATCTAACATCATTAAGGGAATAAGCATAAGAAACTATCTGCAATAGTTATAAGCAACTAACCACAATAGTCATGGGCGACTAATCACAATAGTTTCTTATTCAATGTCACAGGCAATAGTCTCATAGTCATAAATCACAGTCATAGGCAATAGTCTCATAGTCAATGAATCATAGTCATAGGTAGTAGTCTCATAGTCACTGAATCACAATCATGGACAATAGTCTCATAGGCAACAGTTTCATGTTCAATTATGCATTATTATTTGTCCCAAAATTTAGCGTTCGTGCGTTAATCTCTTATGAGATGTGGCGCAGGCTCGTAGTAGCCAGGCTATAGAACAGAAAGAAGAAAGAGGTACAGAATAGTCACAGAAAAACGGATCTGACAGATAAGAATATACATAGCCTCAGATTCAGATTTATAATCATGTCACAATTATAATTATAGTTCATAGCGGAAAATAATTGCACTTGCCTTTCGTGGTTTTAATAAAGGATAATAAACTGTTGTTGATGCAGAAATGCTGAATTATTCCTCTTAAATTGTTGTGGTAGCTCTAGACTTTGATTTGAGATTTGATTTAGCTTTTAATTCTAATCAGGTTGGAAGAAGATGCATCAGTCCAAGTTTTGATTCCAGCAGGGTAGCGATGCCATTTTTATTTTTAATTAGAACAGAGGCAGAATATAGACAGAATGAAATTTTATGGAGAGAAGTGAGGTCTGGGGGTGTTTAAATAGGATTAGGCGGACAAATCTAGACAGAAACGAGACCGGATACATCAGAATGAACCAGGTTAAAAAAATGGGTTTCGGGAGCAGTTTGACCCCCAGGTCGACACTATGGTCGACTTGGCCTTGGGTGGTTGACACTATGGTCGACCCCCAGGTCGACCTGGTCCATGGGCAGGAATTTTCCTGCCCAGCCTGTTCTGGGATTTCGAATTCGAATTTGAATTCGAATTTTCGAGCTGTTTTCGATTCTAAAATTCTTTGAAACTTCGGAGGGCCATATCTCCCTCATACGGACTCCGTTTCTCGAAAAATCGGACTCGTTTCCAAGCAGAATTTCGAGACAAACGCAATGGCGCAACCCGTTTCCCTTGATTCTTATTTTAAAAATTAATTATTCTCTGATTTGTTATTTATACGATCACAGAAAATACGGGGTGTTACATTCTCCCCCCTTAAAGGATTTCATCCCCGAAATCTTCAAGTTGAAAAGAATGTGTCCTACCATCCAATCATCCATCTACTCAACCATCATCCACAAGCATCCATTGTCCTTAGAAAACTTCTAATGTTGTATGAACATATGCAAAATTGTGTGTATACGTTCCTTATCTAATGCAAATATCAGGCAGTCCACTGCTTCAGTTGACCTCCTTAATGCGAATTATGTTTGTGTCATGAATCCAACATGTATGCAATTTTCCTATTTGATACATATCATTCTTATATGAGTGACAACCATTCATTCATATGCAACATCCATGTGATGAGTCAATCATTTTGCATCCACAGAAATTGAAAATGCTCACACATCCATATGCAGTATGAGAGTGTTTTCGAGCCAATCTAGTGCCTAGTGTGTGTATATGCATCCACGAGCAACCACTAGCAACCACTTGCATCCACTTGCAACCATCAAACATAACATGTCTCAAATACATGTTTACACCCATTGGTTTCTACCTAAAGATCGAAGATTCGATCGATAGGATACAGTCGAATGATGGAAGCGAGTACAGATAAAACAAAAATTTGGTTTCCATTAGACCTTGGTTGAGAGACAAATTCCCCTAAGTATCAACCCTGAAGACCGAAATCAACATCAGATTGACACCCAGAGGATTACCGTCTTTAGACAATGTCAAAACTGAAAATCTCAACCTTATCAGAAATATTCAGATATTTACAGATTACCGGTACAGGTCAGATTACTAAATGATTCTTAGGAGACTAAGCATGATAAAACCCAGAATGTCATAGTCAACTTAGCGCTCAACACAGATACCCAACTTATCACAATTGGATGAGTCATAACCCTTATGGGTCTGAGTCTACAGCGGAATCAGAAAAAAATACTAGTATTCAAGTGCAGAGTATCGATTACAGAATCGAAATGCCAGAATCAGAAATGAGTTTTAACCCAAAAATCAGATAACGAAATTAAACCTCCTACAGAAAGTTTTCCTATTTGTATCCTATCCACTAGCCTCGAGAGTGTTCGCCTGTCTTCCAGAAGTTGGTCCTACCCTCTTCCCTTGCCCTCGTTTCCTCGGACAGTCCCTAGTGAAGTGTCCCATCTCACCACAGCTGAAGCAAATGCCCTTTCTTTTTCTGCAATCCTTGTTCAGATGAGTCGAGCTTCCACAAGTAAAGCACTTTTTCTCCTTCTTATCTTCAGACTTTTCACCCTACTTTTGTGTTTCCTTTTTGGGCCATGCTTTCTTGTTCTGTGGTTCTTCCTTCTTTGCCTCTTTCTTACCGTTGTCTTCCTCGTGCAGTAGTGCCATATCCACCAATCTCTCGTAAGTCGCTTCCATGGGTACATGGGTCATGGCTAGGCTATGAAGTGGCTCGTTCAATCCTTTAACAAAGCGAAGAGCCATTTTATGCTGGGTGTTGACTAAATCTAGCCCGAACCTGGCCAGTTGGTTGAACTGGTTGACATATTCCTTGACCGTCATACTTCCTTGCTTAAGAGATAAGAACTTTTCCAGTAGTAGACTTCGTTCAACTTGCGAGAGGAATTTCGCCTCAAACCTTGTTCTAAAATCCATCCATGTTTCAACTGGTCTCTCGGCGTTAGTGACTTCCCACCAATAGGAGGCTTCGTCCTTAAGCAACCATACCGCCAATTGTACCTTCTGCCTATCGTCCACCTCAAAAATAATGAACAGATCCTTAGTTTCTTTGAGCCAGTTCCTCGCTTCTACGAATGATTCAGTTCCCTTGAAATCCTTTCCACCTGTGGCACTAAAATCTTTACAGATCTTTGAAAAAGCAATTGCACGAGGAGGGGGCGGAGGAGGAGGAATCGCTGCAGCTGAAGGAGGAATATCTGCTGGGCCTGCATCGTTGGCCCTAGCCTCTAATACCTCCTGAACCAGCCAGGTATTGGTACGCCCTCTGGAATGTTAAGATTCCCAGACATGCTGGAATGAAAGAAAAAGATTTAAAACGGAGAACGGAAAAGATAGATATATGGCTTTTTTAGGGATTTTGTTTTTCAAAATAAACTTTATTTTTGAAAATACTTCCTTTTAAATCCTTTTTGAAAATAGTTTTCAAAAACTTTTTATCTAAACTGGTAACCTTCAGCTCTGATACCAAGTGTAACACCCCACCTCCGTTAAGATCACTCACAAAGGGAACGCCTTAACTTTGGTGGAGCGTTTTAGTAGACAGAACATAAATTTACAAGACAGATAAACAATACTTGAGAAATTATAACTTTATTACAGCAGAAAACAGAAATCAGTTTGGTTACATCTTTACCAAAAACTCAAGTACATAAATATCAGTCTTGTTCAGAAAATCTTCAGAGTACAAAACTTTAAAATCATAATCCCCACAGAAGCTGCCATAAGGAGTCAAGCCATACTTTGAGCACTCTAAGTACTTCAAGCAGAAGAAATCCGGATCGAGCTAAAGTATTCCCTCCTTGGAAAACCTGGGGGGGAAACGGAAGAAAAAGGGCGAAAACAAGCAAGGTCAGACATAAAGTCTGGCAAGTCCAGTGACTTTCAGCATATGAACAGAAAATAATAATCATGGCATGCAAATAAAAATGGATGAGAGATAGCAGTAACAGGAGCAGCAGATGTACTTAGGTTAAACAGAAGGAACAGAATAATATTTCTTTTCATTTCTCTGCGCTAATACTAGTATAACAGATTAGGTGTTACCCTAATGTCTAAACTGAAACAGAGACGGGAACAGAATAATTTCCACAGAAGAGAATGCTAGCAATGGGCCTTAACTACCCCAACAGAAACGGACAGAAACAAAATGCTAATAATTGGCCTTTACCACCCGAATAGAAACAGACAGAAACAGAGTGCTAATAATGGGCCTTTACCACCCGAACAGAAACAGACAGAAACAGAATGCTAATAATGGGCTTTTACCACCCGAACAGAAACATACAGAAAGAGATTAAACCTTACGGAGACAGAATGTAGAATTAGGTGTACACTAGTAAATGGGCCTTTACCACCCGAAGAGACGGTACCACGCAGACAGGTGTTGCCACCCAACAGAACAGACGGTACCAGAAGAAACAGACAGAACTAAGTGTACCCTAAAACCCTACCCCAAGCGATCGTCTCCCTAATACATAAATACCCTGTGTCGGCTCCACAATAGGGTGTATCACTCCCTAAAGTGACAACCAATGGGACAGGCCTATTTACAGATGTCATGGCGTCTTACATCCTCAGAGGCAGACCGAGATCCACGCATGCACATGACCCGGTTGGAACGCACCATCAACACCCCTCGCCATTATCAGAATGAACCACTTATAATTAGTTCAGTAAGCGTGGCCGGACCCTACCTACGGTTGGGTCAAAGTTTGATACCAGAAAGGGTTACTAACTAATATGGGTCCCAAACAACAGATGACACAAGTATTTTCCCTCCTAACCTTGTGTCCCCAGACTAACATATTTCAGGTTAACTTGTTTACAAGTTCAGACATACAGAGTTCAGATCAACTAGTTCACAGATCAAACAAGTTTTCAGACTAACGGATCAGATATACGGATTTAACAGATTTACAGATTTGTCTAACTTTGTAATTGGGCCTACATATTCACGAAACAGGTTTGTTTAATTCATTAGTCCAATTGGTTCAACCCTTTCCACCCAACACGTTTTAGACACCATATTTATCCCAAATTTGCATTAATTAAATATTAATGCACAGACCTCTCACATTAGGTCGGTAGCTTGTGGCCGCTGGATATGCCGGGCGGTTCCTGGCAGACTTCTGCCACAAGCCAGACCTAACCTCGTGTCTAAGCATATTTTAGTTATGCCTACGACCTCTCACATTAGACTTGACAGTTTGCAGTCGCTGGTTAAGCCAGTTGGTTCCGGGAAACAGAGTCTAAGATCGTGTCATAGCCAATTCATTCTAATACCGATTCTTCAGATATCAGACTAATTTTGTTTGTTTAACAGTTTAAACTTCTGTACAAGTTACAGCAGATTATTCGAGGTTCTATTAACAAGTTTTGCTCAATTTTAGGTCGAGCCTACGGATTCACATACTTCAAATTTCAGCATTTCAGTTCCGACAGATTACGTCATTCAACAGATTAAACAGATAACAGATCTTACAGATTAGGCTATTTAGTAGATTTAGCAGATAAGGCAATTTAACATAATTAGCAGATTAGGCAACTCAATCTAATTAGCAGTTTAGGCAATATAACGGAACTAGCAGATCAGGCAATATAACAGATTTAGCAGATAACAGATTTAGCAGATTATATATATATATATATATCATATCTTGCCTAATCATAAATTTAGCCTAAACGTACATGCCTAAATTAAAGTCATAATTCACAATGTAGCATATGCCCCAAATTTTAACCTTAATATTCCCATTTAAAGTTCATGTCAAAACTAGATCTAATATTCTAGTTTACCACTATGTCCATGTAAATCATTCTCTATTTTAGCCAATTCAGATTACGCCAACATATTTGCTATGCCAGATTTACTTAATTAAGCTACGCCCAATCCCCGCATAACATATTTCTACAAGTTCTATAAATACTCATGAAATGGCCCTATAGGCTCGAGGTACATAACAGTGAATGGGAATAAACTAGCAAAGTTACATATGAGATCAACATCATTAAGGGAATAGGCATAAGAAACTATCTACAATAGTTATAAGCAACTAACCACAATAGTCATGGGCGACTAATCACAATAGTTTCTTATTCAATGTCACAGGAAATAGTCTCATAATCATAAATCACAGTCATAGGCAATAGTCTCATAGTCAATGAATCATAGTCATAGGTAGTAGTCTCATAGTCAATGAATCACAGTTATGGACAATCGTCTCATAGGCAACAGTTTCATGTCAAATTATGCATTATTATTTGTCCCAAATTTAGCGTTCGTGCGTTAATCTCTTATGAGATGTGGCGTAGGCTCGTAGTAGCCTGGCTATAGAACAGAAAGAAGAAAGAGGTACTGAATAGTAACAGAAAAACGGATCTGACAGATAAGAATATACATAGCCTCAGATTCAGATTTATAACCATGTCACAATTATAATTATAGTTCATAGCGGAAAATAAATGTACTTGCCTTTCGTGGTTTTAAGAAAGGATATTAAACTGTTGTTGATGCAGAAATGCTGAATTATTCCTCTTTAATTGTTGTCGTAGCTCTAGACTTTGATTTGAGATTTGATTTAGCTTTTAATTATAATCAGGTTGGAAGAAGATGCATCAGTCCAAGTTTTGATTCCAGCAGGGTAGCGACGCCATTTTTATTTTTAATTAGAACAGAGGCAGAATATAGACAGAATGAAATTGTGTGGAGAGAAAGTGAGGTCTGGGGGTGTTTAAATAGGATTAGGCGGACGAATCTTGACAGAAACGAGACTGGTTACATCAGAATGAACTAGGTTAAAAAAACTGGGTTTCGGGAGCAGGTCGACACTATGGTCGACTTGGTCCCCTCAGGTCGGCACTATGGTCGAGCTGGCCCTAGGAAGTCGACACTATGGTCGACCCCCAGGTTGACCTGGTCCATGGGCGGGAATTTTCCCGCCCAGCCTGTTCTGGGATTTCGAATTCGAATTTGAATTCGAATTTTCGAGCTGTTTTCGATTCTGAAATTCTCTGAAACTTTGGAGGGCCATATCTCCCTCATACGGACTCCGTTTCTCGCAAACTCGTCTGATTTGTTAATTATAAGATCATAGAAAATACGTGGTGTTACAGTTCCATATGATATGTTCTGTTAAATAGAATCAATATAGAAATTCAACTAACTGACTAGTAGTTCAATCAAACAGTCAACACAAAGTCAATCAGCCAATATTTAACAGTTCTAAAAATACAGCATGAAAATATAAACTGTTCAGAGTTAGTGAAATTTACTCACATTGGCAGTTCATCGTTAAAGAAGGATAAACTGTTTGTTTGATTTGAATCAAACAATTTATTTCTCCATAAATTCAAACGAGCTCCAATGGACTTCCAGTCAGTTCCATGGTGTAGCTCTCGTCCATAAGGTCCCAACGGATCCGGTCCGTTCAATTCTGATCACGTGTGCTCAAGTTACATACTTTTAAAGTTTGAACTATTAAAATTTGAAATAAGTTTAATTCATTTTGCTTGGGCCTCACCAAAGAAATAAAGCCCATACCCTTTTATAAATTCCACGCCCAATTCCCTTACCATACCCGCTCCACTTCATCTTCACCATCCCGTTTCCACGCTGTAGCCTCCCAAAGAACCCAAACTCCATGAGACATTCTTAAATTCAAAAACAGTAATAACCATTAACACTCCCTTCAACTCCTATAACAATTAAAATATCCAAACCCTTCAGTTTGAAACCGACCAAACCCATTGGGTTACCTTCTTCCTCTACAAAATCCCTGTAGTTTTGAACTGAAACTACACCACCCAACTACTACTAACGCAACCACTCCAGTAAACAATTTAGCCACCGCTAATTTCAAAACAAGCACTCCCTACACACTTATACATGCTGCGAACACTCTTCCAAATCCAACAAATCACTACTTCCCTAACAAAGCTCACGCTCCAGGTAAACAGCCCATCACCTAATTATTTTTCCATCCAACACCCTTCCAAAACTCACCGTAAACCCAAGGTAAAAATCCCACAAATCCTTCCCTCCAAACTTGCCATTTCGCGTTCTCCTTCCACCACAAAATCGTTCGCTGAACACAAAAAAAAGGCGTTGAGATTCTCCTGAACGGAACCAGAGCCATCCCTAGTTCGAGCCCAAACTTCCTTGAGTAGAGTGAGGCTTCAACTACTTCGAGCCCAATCAATGGTTTACCAAAACTAGGAGAATAGGAACGCGAAACCGTAGACATTTGCAAAACGATTTTTAGGATTTTATCCGGTTTTGTTTTGGATTTTGAAATGAACGAATTTAGTTTTTATTTGGGTGGCGGCTCCTTTGTTTTCTCACTTTTCAGAAGTAAATAGGTTAAGAGAGAAAAGGTTGAGGACATTATATATAAGGGAAATGGAAACCGTGGCCTGGTTAGGTTCACACACATAAAGATATGTATTTTGGCGTTTTGGTGACCCTTCTATATGAAGTTCTGTTTTCATCCAGATGGCCAACGACAGAAATAAAAATACTGTTGTGATGAGCATTGTGTCACGGTCCCAAAAATATAATAATATCGGTAGGTTAACTCATTTTGTGAAACCCCAAAACTTTGATTATAGGGTGCAAAATACTCCAAATAAAAAGTTGCTTATTTAATTAATTAAAAATTACAGTAAAATTCTAAAAATTAAATTATCACTATGTCCCAAAAGAACCTTGTCTAAATTCAAATGCGATATCTAGTTATATCGAATAAACCATTATGGTCGATAAACGATTCTATAACGACTATTTTAAAATTTGATTTGGACACAAATCAAAATCTACACGACGAAATCCCAATTTTTCTCTTCCACTAGAAAAATATACTTCACCATCTCCGTACGTTTCTTGTTTCACAGAAATCCGATTTAAAACGAACCCTGTGCATTCGGTTGAAGTTCGAATCACCAAATTACGAACTACAGCGCCATTTCAAGCTCGATTTTAATTATAATATAATTATACATTCAAACTTTGTTTAAATAGTATATTCATTATTAAAATTCAACTTTAAACTGAATTATATATTTTGAATTGCCCATTTCACATTATATTGTCAATTCACTATTTCTGATTATTTCAGAAATTAAATATATGAATTAATTATTTAATTAAATTAAATATTCACTCTTATTTAATTAGACGACCATTATATTCTCTAATTCACTAAAAAAAATTAAATTAATTAATTATTATATAGCTAAAAAAATACAGGTCATTACATCGCGCCTCGGGGTTAAGCCCTGTACCTCATCAAAAACATCAGAATAATCTCGGACTACTGGAACATATTACAAGTCATCGGTACGTGCATTGAGAGACTCTAGGAAACTAAGCATAACATATCCTTGCGGGTCACAAGAAATCTCGAGGGTCCTCCCATGACAAGTTAGAAGCCTAACGACCCTCCTTTCACAATTTATAATGGCACCACACGTGGTTAGCCAATCCATCGCTAGAGCCCATAAACCTGAGCACATACGCATCACACTTAAAATCAACGCCTAAGATAGATATTCTCAAACCCTGACAAATCATGGATAAATGAGTTGAACCACCAATGGGGTTTGAGACAATAACGGGGTCCACTACCATACTAGTATTTAAGGGCAGAGATTCAACCACAAAACTAGATATAAATGATTGTGAAGCGCTTGAATCAAAAAGAGTTCTAATAGGATGACTGGAAAGTGAAATCAAACCTTCCACGAAAAGTTTCCTACCTCTATCCGGAGTACTGATCGCGAGAGCATGCACCTGCCCTCCAGAAGCTCCTGTCCTTTGACCTTGTCCCTGTGGTCCCTGTTTCTTCGGGCGCTCCCTAGCAAAGTGTCCGACCTCTCCACAATTAAAGCAAGTATTCATCCTCCTTTTACAGTCTTTGACCAAGTGATCCTCTCACCCACTGCTGTGACATTTCCTCTTATCCTTAGCCTTGTTATTCTTTCCACCTTTCTTTTGTTATTGCTGTTGTTGTCCCTTCTTGGGCTATACTTTCTTCTTTTGCGTTGTTTCCTCAGTTTTTACTTCCTTCTTCTCTCCCTTGTCTTCCTTTTGCATCAGAGCCATATCAACAAGCCTTTCAAAAGTATCTCTCATTGAAATATGGGACATAACTAACCTATGAAGGGGTTCGTTTAGCCCTTTAGCAAACCGCAAAGCCTTCTTATGTGGAGTGTCAACCAATTCCAATCCAAACCATGCTAGTTGTTTGAATTTGTTCACATATTATTTAATGGTCTTGTTTCCTTGTTTGAGCGCCAAGAACCTCTCTTTTTGCATTCTTTTCTCAGCTTGGGAGAGAAAATTCATTTCAAAACTCTGCCTAAAATCATCCCATGTTTCTACTGGATGTCCAGCTTGGGTTACTTCCCACCAGAACAAAGCTTCATCTTTCAGTAGCCAAGCAGCTAACTGGATCTTCCATCGATCTTCAACTTCAAAGATTATGAACAAGTCCTCGTTCTCCTTGAGCCAATTCCTTGCCTCTACGAATGTTTTGGTTCCACGGAATGGCTTCCCTCCCATGGCATAAAAATCTTTGCCGATCTTAGCGAAATTATCTTCTCTTGGAGGAGGAGGAGACGGGTGCAGCTGGGGGAGGAAAGTTTCCTTGGCCTTCGCAAGCGCCGTAGCCTCTAGATACCTACGGAACCAGCCAGGTATCGTAACGCCCTCTGAAATGTTAGGTTCCCCAGACATGTTGAAACAAAAGGAAGGAGATCCAGACAAAGGATCGAAGGATATTACATACGGCTTTGGGTAATATGTTTTTCAAAACATAATTTTCTTTTTGAAAAATGATTTCTTTTAAAACCTTTTTAAAAAAAAAATTCAAAAACTTGTATATAATCTTGTAACCTTCATCTCTGATACTAATTGTGACACCCCACGTCCATTAATGTCACTCACAAAAGGGAATGCATTAAGTTTCTGAAGCATTATAGGTAAACAGAAACAGAAATATTTCAAGACTGATATAAAAATGACAGCGGAATTAAAAACTTTATTTAACATAAAGCAAGGTGGTTTGAAAACATCACATGTTTGAAATACATAAAAATCATTACATCATTGAAACAACTATCTTGTACTTTAAAACATTCGAGTACATAAAAGAAGAAAAATTGCCCAAATAAAGTATAGCCATAGTAGCAAGGATAGGAGATTGAGCCATACATCTAAGCAGCTCCAGCAAAATGAAAGCAGAATCACGATCAAGCCTGAGTATTCCCACCTTGAGAAACTGAGGGGGAAACGGAAGAAAGAAGAGGAAACAAAAAGGGTCAGACATAAAGTCTGGCGAGTCTAGTTACTTTTAGCAAGAAAATAAGTAAAAGTATCATGACAGGCATATAAAGTGGATAAGAGAGAGAGAGATAACACTATATAAGGCAGGTATGACAAGGTAAACATGATAGGGCGTATGTACTTCACTAAAGATCTTAGGATTCTCTACACCGGTACTAGTATAACCAGAATGATATGATCCCAACAACTATCCAATTGTTGGCTTAGGCATACGTCTAGATGTACCCTAACTACTTGTAACACCCCACCTCCGCTAGGGTCACTCACAAAGGGAATGCACTAGTTTTGGAGGTGCGTTATCGAAGTAAACAAATACAGAAATATTACAAGACAGAACATAAATAAAACAGCAGAAGAATCAAAAGATAAATTTCATTACTTTCAAAATAGTCAAAGCCTTTTTCATTCAAAGTACCAAATAGCCAAAGTCATTATTTTCCATTACAACAAATTCTGTCATGCATAAACAAAGAAGCATAAACTTAAAACATCAAAAATAGCTTAATTTCCCAAAGGTAGCAGAAAATGCAGCCATAGAATAGCCCAAGATCAAACCGTACATGAGCTGAATCAAAAGCAAGCGAAATCCAAGCTAAGTGCTAGAGTTTCCTCCATAGGAACCTGGGGGGGGGAGAGGGGAAACGGAAGAAAAAGAGGCGAAAGAAAACGGGTCAGTCATAAAGACTGGTAAGTCCAAGTGACTTTCAGCATAAAAACAGATAAAGGTAACATGACATGTATAAACTGAAAGTAAACATAAGGATGCTGACAAGATGGGCAAGATGGACTAAGACAACATGATAAATCAAGTATAACATCATATATTCAAGGTTTGTTGCATCAACTGTACTAGAATCCCAAACCCATGTCTTATATAAATCATGAAATAATCCCTTGGCCTAATATCATGAAATGACCCATTTCTAGGTCCAATGAAGGATCCACTAGTCGATCGGCTCCCTACAAGTTCTAACTCGTCATATGTCTTTGTCATACGACCCTATCACGAATGTAGTCACCTGTGCTAGGTCCACCATAGGGTGTATCAAGCTCTATGGTGCCAACCACCGACACGAATCAAGCATGCACAAATAAACCTATTGATGCCCAATGCCTGCTTTTTCAACTCCGGACCACGTGCACGACCATAGCCCGCCTGAACCTACACTGGCGCATCAACACAGCCATCGTTCTGGTCGCTTACAATCAGCCCAATAATCGTGCCCCACCCTGCCTAATCGCAGGGTACCATGATACATGTAGTGGGTTACTGCTGAAACGGACCGCGTAACTAGGGTTTCCGTCCAATAGGTTAAATGTTGTCATTTAAATTCGTGACTTAACCCCTATCAGTCTAGTATGTCAAGATGGTTAAGTGTTGTCATTCAAGTTTGTGACTTAACCCGCCTACCAGTCTAGCATGTCAAGTTGGTTAAGTGTTGTCATTCAAGTTCGTGACTTAACCCGCCTACGTGTCATGTCATATTGGCTAAGTGTTGTCGTTCAAGTTCATGACTTAGCCCTACGAATCATGTGTCAAGTTGGTTAAGTGTTGTCTTACATGTTCATGACTTAACCTTATCATGTGGCATTAATTCATTAACGCACCCCAACATCTCACATCAGACCGGTTGTAATGGTCACTGGATATGCCGGGCAGATCCAGGCAGAATTACACCACAACTCCGTCTGACCTCGGTTTTTCAAGTGCGAAATGACCAACTACCCATATTGGATCATATTGTTTGCAGTAACTGGATTTGCCGGGTGGTTCCGGGCAGAATTACACTGCAAACTCAACCCAACCTCGAGTTGGCCATTTTCAAGTTCATTCTAGTGTCATGTCCATATTCAAGATCCATGTCAAGTTCGTGTCAAGTTTCAAGGATAAGTTTCATGCCCACATCCAGATTCAAGTTATAACAATGTTCATGTTTCAAGTTTTTCCTATTATCAAGTTCATAATTCATGTTCATAACAAATTCATGTTTTGCCTAATCTACCCAAATCGTATTCCCATCGCACGTAAACGTGAATCGATCTATACTACAAATAAATCCAAATCCCGAGATAAAGGGAATAACATCAAAACTATGTTAGGCAAAAGGGATGAGCATAAAGCGATAAAAGGGATTACAAGACTATCATGATATAACTTGAGATAATTTGTTACAACATCACTAGCATATAGGATTTCAAATCTAGCAAGATAAGGCGATAGTCATGATGAAAGTTGACATAAAAGAATAGGCATGCAAAAGGAAGCCAAATACAAGGATAATGGATCCAATGGCTTTGGTGTACATAATAGCGAATAAACTAAGCAAGTCACACCCTATGTATGAGATCCAACAACTGCAAATTTGGTGTACAACATGGGTTTCAACTATGGGCATGAACAATCAACTATAATAGTCTTGGGAAATTAACCCCAGTAGTCATAGTCATGGTCAAAGGCAGAAATCTCATAATTATGAATCATAAGCGATTAATAACAATAGTCATGGATAATTATCCAAAATAGTTCTAGGAAAATAGTCATAGGCAATTAACAGTAATAGTTTCAAAGTCATGGTCATAGATAATAGCCTTATGTTCATAATCATAGGTAATAATTCTCATAGTCAAGAGTCATAGGTGATTAGCCACAATTGTCCTTGTCATAGTCATAGGCAATAGTCTTATGTTCACCGTCATAGGCATAGGCATAGTCTTATGTTCTCAGTCATAGGCATAGGCATAGTCATGGTCTTATGTTCACAGTCATAGGCGTAGTCATAGTCTTATGCCATTAACAATAGTTTCAACGTCGTAGGCAATATTCCCAATAGTCAAGATCCAAGAAGAAAACAAGAATAGATATAGATCGATTCCAATTTAACATGCCCATATTAAATTTATAGTTTTTATCTAAAAGTAATTGGAAATTATAGATCGTGGTCTAAAAAATTTAGATGCAGAAGTCAAGTCTAGAAATTAGTCGTTGAATTGCTGAATCGTTGAATCTTGATTTGATTGTAGAAGCAAATCCCCAAATATGCAATTCCTAGCCATAGTCTTCAAGGAATAATCTTCACGTTTTAATTTAATTTAATTTAATTTAGATAAAGAAGAAGAAGTCATGATCATCAAGAGTTTGAGCAGCATAAGGTTAAAGAAGAATGGTGTAAAGAGAATGAGGCTAGGGGCTGTTTATATAGGGTTTCAAACTAATTAGAGCCTTCGATGAAGCTAGAGTTAATCAAGGACATCCATCTCAATAGAATCCAATCAGAAAGTGACAAGTTAGCCTTAGTGACACAGCAGAGCTTAGAAATTCGACTAGAACCCTACCAGGCCAGCCAGGGTCAAACCAGAAAGCTGTGCAGGCCTGCTGATCGGCCTAGGCGCACCTGCCAAGTGTGCCAATGCAAAATTGCATGGGCGCACTTCCCAAGTGCGCCAGTGCAACTTTGTTCTGGCGCACTTCCCAAGTGCGCCAGTGCATTCTGGCCCATTTCTGGTTTTTCTGCCTAACTTCGTTTGTCTATATCTTCTTCATACGGTATCCGTTTTACGCAAACTCAGACTCTATCTCAAGCAGAATTCCGAGGCGAACGCAATGGCATAACCCATTTCCATTGATTCTTATTTTAAAAATTAATTTTGCCTTGATTTATGGTTTTAACATGTTACTAAAATTCGGGTTGTTACACTACTACCCTGATCGATTGGCTCCCTACTCCACGCAGATACTATGTGACTGCCCCGCCATAGGATGTATCACGTCCTACAGTAGAAACCCTTCACTCATATGCACAACCATATCTACAGGTATGAGAGTTGTCTTAGCTCCCTCTACCCAGCCCATGCACGCACATGTCCCAGGTCGGTTTGAGCCGCCCACACCGTCCTCCTTGTTTGGATCTCTTACATTCAGCCCAGTAGCATGCCCCAACTCCGACCAAGTTCGAAGTACTCGTTTGATACCTATGAAGGGTTACTGACTGAAATAGGTCCCACCTAATATAATACAAGCACTCCCCCTTGTCTTGTATCCCCACTAGGATTTCCATTGGTTATGTATACCACTAGGTGTCTTTAATTACACAACCATATCATTTCTACAAGTTATGCTTACCCCAAAAAGTGTCTTTAATTACATAACTCTAATATTTCCATCGGTAATGTATACCACTAGGTGTCTTTAATTACATAACCCTATTAGGTTAAGTTTGTTGGCCTATATGTAAATATTACCCACCCCCTTAGATTTACTTAACCCACCCATTGTTCAACCAAGTTTGTTGGATCTAGATTAACCCTAGAGGGGGGGTGAATAGGGTTTATCACAGTTTTTAACTGAATTAAAATTCTAACGAGATATATAATAATAAACAGATCACAGAATATAGCAGAAACAGAAACCAAAAAAATAAATCACACACAGATATACCCAGCTTCAACAAAACTCTGCCTACTGCTGCATTTCTAAGGTTTCTACTAGGTGATAGAACAGTTCCCGCATACAAGACCACACTCGCAATCCCTGCTCCTATTCTGACCCTACGCTTGAAACACTATACTGACCGATATTCCCTCGATCAGATTTCCCCTGATTACGACCTCGTAACCGGTAACCCAGATTTTACAGACTTTGTCAACTATCAGTCAACACCTTGACTGATTTCCCTAGAATTTTATAGACTCTAAAAACTGTTCGTTTGAAATACAACACGAATTAAAATGCAAAACAATAAAAACTAAAATAAAATAGAAACCCTAGTATTTAAATATATATTCTCCCCTCTTAGTGAACTAGGCTTAGCCAATGTCGTCCCATTTGCCATTCTTTCCATCCGATCTCTTTTTGCTTTTTGGAGAAAAAATATAGCGGCTCTTCAGATTGGAATTTAGTGTTTCTTCAAATCGGTTCGATTGAATTGATGGAAAAATGTTTCTCGAGTTGCTTCAATCTATAGCGCCCTTCTTCAATTTATTGTTCTCTAATTTGAGAACTGTGGCGATCGAAACTCTAGTATGAAACTTCTGATTTGAAATTAATTTCTCTCGAGTTGATTTTGTGGTTTCAATGATCCATTTGCCAGTGATGATAGGTTAATTTATAGGGTTAGAATCGAACCCTAATTTCTCTGATTTCACATACGTGGCTTGACTAATTTGTCTCGTGTTTCCCCTTTTTGAAATAATTGATTTAATTTATGAAATTTGATCATTTGATTTGCTTGATACACATAGATGATATACTGGATTTGATTGAGGCCTTTATTTAATCTGGCAAAATTGTTTTCCCCTTTTGATATTCTCGGCTATGAAATTCTAAAAGAAATCTGCTTACCCATTTTAAAACCAATTTAAAAAATTGCCTTAAAATCACATTGTGATTTTTTGTGAGACTGTCTTGACAAAAATGAAATGCTGATTTCTTGCCCCGCTTGCATGATTTCTTGAAATATGATTTGTTGCCAAAAAAGAAATAAATTTCTGAATTGATTCATTCCTTTTCTAGTTATCTGGAAATAAATTTGGTTGCCCCTTTTTGAATAGAATGTTGCCTTGATTGGCTCGATTTTGGCCCCTTTGCATAAATTCTGCTCTGTCTTGTTCAATACTGGAAAGAATGAATTGATTTTGGTCCCCTTCACAATTTCTGTTATTTTCTTGCCAAATATAGAAACTGCCTTGAATGTAAACATTGATGCTTGCTCAATAAAAATTGAGAAATGAAATCTGTAAATAATTATTGTCTACACATTCTTGCCATGCCAAACGTTAACTGCATTACTGAACTGATCCATCTCCATTTGTATGTACACTACTTTCATAGCTTGATCCATTCATGTACCTGCAACATTCTGACCTGAAAGTGCTGCTATATGTATGATGAATCTATTTGTAATCTTCTTTGGGCTGATACTTGTGTGTAGTCAGATTTGTGTATATCCATTTTGCTGTGCATTCACATATTTGCTGCCTTGATTGTGCACACTCATTTCTGCTCAACAACTTGTATATGTTTGTACAATGAATTGTATACTGCTATCACCATGTATACATGCCACTGCTGCTATTTTGAACTAGGCTTGTGTTTGTTGTAGCTCCATTCTTTATTTGTGCATGTTCATGTATGCTTCTGTAGTCTAAACCCATGTTTGAGTTGCCTCTATCTTTGACATTGCCAATGTTTGCAACTTTTGTTCACCTGTCCTGCTTGTTGTTTTTACCCTCTTGCTTGTATGGCTCGACCCTTGTTTAAATGCTCTATTGACCATGATTGAAATTGATGCTTTGCTGCTAAATGTTCCGTACTTGAAATGTCTATGATCACTTCCATTCTTGAGTGTTGTTTTGATGTAAAGTGATTTGCCATGTCAACACACTTGATTTTAAGTGATCTTGCCATGTTTGCCAACTATTTTTGCTGTTTTGAAAATGAAGGTGATCTCCCATGATAAATCACTTGATTTTGAGTGATCTTGCCATGCTTGTCTATATGTTTTGAGCTGATTTGCGAACTATCTTGATCTCGACCATTTCCATGTATATGTTGAGTTGTTTTCACGTGTATACTAAGTCGAGATGGTCCACCTGGCTACTCCTCAGTTGCACGCTGTATTTTGATTGGCGAGGCAGTGCACACATGTGTGTATATATGCACGTATGTATATGCAATCGATCAAACTAGTTTTCTTGTCCCTGTATTATATATAAACTGTCTACCTTGTGGTATTTACTGTATTTCACTGTGAATACCTATACACAGACAAATCAGATCAAGTCATGAAAAATGATGAGAAACACACCGGAAATATAAGGCAAATAAAATTTTAAAAATAAAATTTATATTCACATATGTTCAGTTTAAATTCTATTGCAGCGTACTACGTGTGTATTTCATTGTGATAGGTAAGCAGATGATGACTGGACTGACAGAGAGCTGTGAAGACAGAAGACTAAACAATATCAGTGAATGAGTGTGTGAGTCAGTAAAAGTGTCTGTATAGAAAATGAAATGTGTCAAATAATGTACAGAGTGTGAGTGTTGTAGTGAGGAGCTTTGTATATAATGAAATTGATTGAAATAGACTGTATTGTATTTCTGAGATGTACGAATTATGGAGTTGTAAATCTGTACTTTTAAATATTGAAATAAAATATTATATTTAAATAGAATACTCTTTGAATATTTAAATTCGTGTACAATAATATTCTGTTTAAATATAAATATTATATTTCTGTCTGTGATGTATATATGAAACAGTACAGTACAAACGCATTTATAAATTAATATATATTTGGTTGTTATCATCAAGCAAAAATTATATAATTGTGTATACAACACCGTTATATACAACAATCTCCCCCTTTTGATGATGACAAACAAATAGAAGATTTTGAATACAATAAATGTGTTTGACAGTGAATTTTGAACTCCCCCCATTTAGTAGCTCCCCCTACAACAGAGAACCCCCATAACTGTGCATGAGTGAGTGAAAAGAATAAATTTTCAAATTTAAAAATATTTATAAAATATTCACTCGTAAATCAAAATCTCAACCCATTCTCCCCCTTTTGTTATCATCAAAAGGATACAAAATTTAAAATATAGATGAAAAATGACCAAAAAATATAATTTCAGCTGAAGAGGAAGAGCGATCACCATAAATCTCAATCAGTCAAACAAAAATCATAATAAACTGAGAATAAGTGGCATATTTCACATTTTAGAGAATGACGAATTTACGATGAAAAAATGCAGAGAGTTTAAAAAATATGAATACTTTCCAATTATTTCCAAAATAATAATATAAAATTGAGCACAAAAACAGTGACGGATTTGGATTATAATTATTAATTCAATTTAAGTTACAAAATCGAATATTCTCAAATCCCAATAGCTATCAATCAACAAATCATAATACGTTATAAAATATTAACACATTTCACAATTAAGAAAATGGATTGATAGTCTGGTTTTTACACACCAAGGAGAACTTCATATAAAACTTTATTTATAGCACATTTTTCTTTTTCTTATTTATTTATTTATTTATTTAAGAGCACACTGACCACGCATAACCAAATCTTGGATTTTTAAATGAGGTCAGTCGCAGCTTAAATTATAAGTTGTCTCATAACCATGCATGACCAGAGCTTGGATTTTTAAATGAGATTAGAGACACACTTAAATATTAATTATATTTATTATTTTCAGCATTTAAAGGAAAAAACTCCTCGGTATATAAAACCAATATATGAATGATAGAAAATGGGGTCAGAACAGAAATGGACTGTGAAATAAATTTCTAAATTAATAATATTATGAAATATGCTCGACTGTACCGAGATCATTGAAAATTTTCAATTATCACTAATTCTGAATAATAACATAGTCCAATTTCTATCACAAATATTTCCACTGTTTATCCAAAAAGATTTTTTTAAAATTAAACTCTCCACATTAATATAAAATCATGATGGATGGTAGAATGATGATAGATAAAAGAGATGGTCGTGAAATAATTGCCAATTCAAAGATATTATAACAAATGTTCAACCATCATGAAAATCTAAATAAAGTCTCCTTTTGTTGAGAAATATACCGTAGTCATAATTCATCACAATTTCAAATTCTGATAAAATTTTGATGAATTATAAATAAAGTTCAATTTGGATATTGATTTCAATTTCTGAATGAATAATCAATAAATAATTTTTAAATTGAAAATCAGTTACATGAGGAATAAGAAGATCTATACATGCCAAGAGGGATAAATTTGTACAAAGCAAAAAGAGTGTGTAAATCTATCCAAGGTGAAGTTTAGAATCTAAGTACAGATGAGTGAGAAAAATATAAGGCACTTCTGATACCACTTGGTGTCCCTATTAATGAGGATTTTAAGGAGACACTGTAGACAAACAAGAATATCATAAACAAACAGAAATTCAATCATCAGGTCTAAGCAGACAAGAACAAGCAGTTATTTAAAGAACAGTATCAGAGCAGCAAACAGATCATATACAAGCAATTTCCTACATATTTACAAAACAATATCAGAGCAGCACAAGATAATTAGTTCAAATCAGACTTGTCAAGATGAAGGTCGTATAAGATGATTCATGATACAATGAATTTTTCAGAATATTTACATCAGGTTTGAGTAATAATTCATGATCTAAAAATAGTGGTCTATTCAAAATCATTTGAACAAATGTCAATCTTTAGATACAATGAATCAATCGCACAGGATTAATAGTTTTAGATCTGAGAGGTGTGTAAGATTCGAAATATCAGAAATTTTGAAGTGATCTCAAACAAACAAACAAAAAAATCCACACCAGATGATCATGAATAGCATTGAATTTCAAGATGTAAGCAATGACTCAATACTAAACAGAATATTCAAGCCAATCTGAAAATCAACGGGATCACCACAACTGATAGATAGCAGAGTGCTGTAATGAGTATAGTTTTTAAGCCCTTCCAAACTGAATTAGAAGAAACTGAAAACATCATAGGTGTGTGAAATTCCATTAAACTTTCAGATCTTCAAAAAAAAATTAGAATTCAAAACAACAGTGTTCAAGATATGACAAGACTACATCAACACTGTTATGAATTCAAAAATCAAAAAATAAATTTCACAACAATTGCAGATATTTACAAAGTTGAAATTCAAGATCTAAAAAGATTATAACATCAGAGTTCTATTTAAATAAATCAAATCTCTGGAATATCATGAGTACTGCGATTTGAAGTTAAGGAAGCCCAAAAGAAGAAAATGGCAGTGATAAATCAAAAAGATAAAAATAAACAGAAGGGAAGAAGGAGGAATAAATAAAGAAAAATATATATTTACAAAGATGAGTTTAGGAATCATACCTGAAATCAATGTAAACCAGAATCTCTAACTCATCAGTCTTGGCTAAAGGAACTGTGAATGATATAGAAGTATAGATAGCTTTGCTTGACATTTCTTTTTTCACAGCAGTTCCTCAGCCTCCTCTGGTACCTAATAGTTTAGGGTATTGAGTGGTCTAACAAAATTAGTAAAACCACTCACAACTTTGTTCATAGCTTTAGATACCCAGACTTGTTTATATAACAATCCATCAGAATTTACCAAAGTACCTTTAGGGACCCAGTTCTGTTTGAAATTAGATGAATTCACTTTACTTCTTTTTAAGGTCTAAGAATGAAAGAATGGCTTGTTATAAAACAAATTCTTATTTTGTTTATGTTTCAAAAAATCTTTTGAATTGCCATAGTTTAAAAATTCAAAATAATATTTTCCACGATAATTTGAAGTGTCTTTAAAATCATTTGAATTCATCCTATCAAAATGATTGATATTCCCAAAGCCAAGACCAGATTTATTTCCAATAGAAACTTGGTTTTGTAATAGCATATTCAACGATTTTTCCCCACTAGAAAATTTATCCAAAGTTGATTCAAATCGTTGAATTTTGGATTTTAGATCGTTATTTTCTTTTAATAAATTTGAGGAATTATTTATAGCGATCTTCTATTCAGCATTGGACTGTTTCAAAACCAAATTCTCATTTTCAAGCAATTTAATTTTGGCTTGGGATTCTGACATTCCAAGTTCAAATCATTTTTGCTTTTTAGACTCAAATTTCTTGGATTTTTCAATCTTATTTTCAAGCTGTAATGACCCGCATTTGCAGCGATATAGTAATTAATTTATTTAATTATTTAAAAGGTGATTAAGAGGATTTAATGGTCGTTTAATTAAATAACTTTGAATATTTAATTAATATAAATAATTAAATAATATATTTAATTCTGAAATAATCAAAATGGGATGAAATGGCGATATGGTGTGAATTGGGAAATACAAAATATATAATTCAGTTTAAATTTGAATTACGATAACGAATATACTTAATTAACGATGGTTGAATGTATAAATTATAATATAATTACAATCGAGCTCGAAATGGCGTGACAGTTCGCGATTTGGCGACTCGAACTTTGAACGAATATACAGAAGCTGTTTTAAGTCAGATTTCTGTGAAACAAGAAACGTTAGGAGCTGTTGAAGTATATTTTTATAATGAAAGAGAAAAATCGAGATTTCGTCGTGTAGATTTTGATTTGTGTCCAAACCAAATTTTAGAAAAGTTATTGTGGAATTCCTTTATATTTTATTTATATTTATAAAAGGAATTTCATTATAAATCAAATATCGGTTTAATCGGGATTTGAAATATCGAGTTAGAAATTCGTATAGGAATATTCTAAAGCTGTGTGATACCGTATGTGAACATATATGATAATATTTATTTATAAATATTTAATTTAAATGTTTTTAAATATATTTATATAGTTAAAAGGGGTTATTTAGAGCTTTAAAAATAGCCAGTTTTGCAAACGACCTCAGAATTCGACGAAACTAATTTTGTTGGATCCGCAAAGTCAAATTATTGTTAGATGTCAAGTTTCGTGATTTTTTGGGTAAGTGTGTGGCCGTATCGATTTTTAATGTTAAAAACAGTCGATAATTCAACCTTTAAATATATGTTGTATGAGCATACGTAGTCGGAATTTGACGAAACTAGTTTCGTTGGGACAGTAATGTCGAACTCTAGCTGCGTGTCAATTTCCATGATTTTTGAGTATCGTGTGTGATCACATGATTTTTTAGAAAGCAAGAACGAATATGAAATGAAAATAAAACTAACATATCTAAGTCATTAGTGAACCATACAAGGCCACACCCCCATCTTTTCTCAGCCACACAATAAATCTGTCCCCCTTTTAAAACAAATGTGGCCGCCGTCCTTAGCGAAAACAAAATGGTGAAAAATTCTCATTCAAAAATCAAAGTAAATTCATAGAAAATGTATAAATCTTGAATCAAGTATTTCTGAGTTTGTTTCAAGCTACTCTCCATTCTTATGGGTGTTTTGATGAGTACGATCACACTTGGGGGTTCGTGGTTTAACACAGTGTGGCCTAGGGTTCGGAAATTCCTTGTATTGGAAGCATCGAGTGCTTTTAAATGGGTATATTCGGATTTGGTGTGAGAATACGAGTTCGTAGGCAAACTTTGAGGAGTTTTGCTGAGTTTTAATGTCGATGGTTCACAGTATTTGAGCGGAACTGGCTCGACGTCGCAGGTTGAAGGAGGTGGCTGAGTTGGGGCTAATGGGCATGGAAATGAAGAGATTTTGATGTAGGATTTAATGGATATTTTTGTGGAATTTTTAGATGAAATAGGATGAGGGAGAAACAAGGGAAGTTCGACAATGGAAAATTTGGGGGAGGAGCAGCTTATGGCTGTTTGGATTGGGGGAAGAAAGAACTGAACGGGTCTGGATTTGTTGGGAGTGGGATTGGGCTTTAGGTAATGGTGTGAGCCCAATAAATTTATAATTAAGTTTTATTTAATGATAATAGTAATGTATTAATTTGCAAAGATCATATCTTTTACATACGTATCAGAATTGGACAAACCAGGATCCGTTGGGATCGTATGGATGGACACTACCCAATGGGACTTACTGGGGGTGGATTGGAGCTTGTTTGAATTTATGGCGAAATAAATTGTTTGATTCAAATCAAACAACAGTTTATCCTTCTTTAACAATGAACTGCCAATGTGAATAAAACTCACCAACTCTGAACAGTTTTATTTTTATAACGTATCCTTAGAACTGATAATTATCTGTTGATTGTTGTGTGTTAACTATTTGGTTGAATTGCTTATGTATTGGTTAAAATTATAGATAACGATATATATATATATATACATACATATATAAATCGTTAATCAAATGTTGATTCTGTTTAGCAGAATATTTCATATATTGAAATGAAATCGATGTTATTATATTGTTTAACATCTGTGGATGCAGGGAAACAGGTTGGAGGAATCCAACTGGATTCTTTAACATTATTTTACTGATTTTATATATTGTAATGTATGATGTGGTATATAATATGTTGATGATTGTGTGTTTTTAAATGATATCGATCATTGTGATTTGGTATTTTAGATACCGTAAGAAATATTGGGATGTAGAAAGGGGGATTTTCAAAGTATATTTGAAAATAAATTATTTATATAAAATTAATGGATTTTATATATAAAAGGAAAAAGGATTTTATATAAGTAAACTATTATAAATTCAAAAGAGTTAAAAAGGAAATATATTTGTAAAACAAATATGAAGGAAGTTATTTGAAAAACAAATATAAAGGAAATATATTTGTAAGACAAATACAAAGGAAGATATTTGCAAAAACAAATAGAAAAAAGAATATTTGTAAACCATTTACAAATAGAAATGAAAAGGACATATATGTAAACCATTTACAAATAAAATAGAAAAAGGAATATTTGTATAAAAAATTACAAATAGAATTTGAAAGGAAATATTTGTAAAACATTTACAAATAGATTAAATGGAAATATTTATTTATAGGAAAGAAATAGAATGTTATAAAGGAAATATTTATTTGTTAAATAAATAGAAAGATGAAAAGGAAATGTTTATTTGTTAAATAAATAGAAAGATGAAAAAAAAATATTTATTTGTTAAATAAATAGAACTGAAAAGGGAATAGTTATTTGTTAAGTAAACAAATAGAAAAGGAAATAAACCGAAGGAAAGGAATTAATCAAAGGAGTTAATTCAAAGGAATTAATCAAAGGAGATAATTCAAAAGAATAAATCAAAGGAGTTAATCCGAAAGAGTTAATCGAATATTAGTTATTCGATTAGAGTTAATCGATTAGAGTTAGAGTTAACGAGTTAGAGTTATCCGGTTAGAGTTAATCAGTTAGAGTTAACCAGATAGAGTTAATTGGACATTGTAACAACCCGTATTTTCAATAACCTGTTATAACATAAATGGAGGTAGAATTAAACTGTAAAATCTGAATCAAGGGAAACGGGCTATGCCATTGCGTTCGTCTCGGAAAAATACGCGAAATAGAGTCTGAGTTTTCGAAAATCGGAGTCCGTATGACCAAGATATGGCCTCGCGAAGTTTCACGAAAAATTACCAAATTAAAGTATACTTAATTAAGTGAAATGGGTTGCGCAGAGAAATATATATATATTGATATATATATATATAATTGAAAATTAAATAAATAAATATGCAAAAATGTTTAAAACAGCGAATTGGGAGAGGGGAATAACCGAACCGGCCGATTTTTGAGGTCGACCCAAGCCCGCTGGGTCGACTAGGGGTTAATCCAGGGTGTTTGGCTGTCAACCCGTGGGCCGATTCGCTCAAATGCAGATTTTGCATTTGGATGGTTCTCATGGTTCATCTTTAATCTAAAGGCCCTAGATGGTTCCTACACTTGACTTCTTCCCCAAGACATGCTTTGATGGCTTGGATTGAATCTAGGTTTAATCCTATGGCCTAAAACACTTGCCTAATCTATATATAAGACCCTAACCTATCCTAAATCCTCATTATTCATTCATGCAACTAAACTATGGCAAAATTGCTCCTCTCATGGCCTCCACTCAAAATCCTAGCCTCCACTTCATTTCTATGAGAGGTTTCATGATCATGAGAGTGTTAGAGAGTTTCTATGTTAGTATGAGAGCCTCTCAAGTTGATTTCAAGGCTAAAGCTTTGATCTTTGTTCATAAAGATTGGGTTTTGATTGATTTGGAGCTTTCATTTTTGGGTTTTAGGATGATGACATGCATAGGCTTTGTCTCAATCTTTCATCTAATCGATTTGTGCCTTCATAGCAATGTAAGCCCTTTCCCTACTCTTAGATATTAACACTGAAGTTAAATGTTCATGTTGCAAGTTTGGGTTTGATCATTGAGAATGATACATGCTATCATGTCATGAAAGTTTATGAAGTCATTATCTTGATCTCATGAGCTAAAAGCTACAACCTTTATGTTGAAATGTTGCATTATGCAACATGAGAACCTTCATAATCTTTATGTCAACTTGCATATGAAGTCATAACCCTTATATGATGATATATGCGAGTTACTAGTCATCATTCCATGTCTTTTGTCACCATGATTCGTTTATGTGCCAAGTTTGGGTTTATGCATGTTTTTGAGGCTTAAGAATGTAACATGCAAGCTAATGAACACATTTGTTCCTCATTTGCCACCATGATTAACTTGTGGCTTAATATCCATTTTTGTCATGCCTTTGTCAAGTCTCTTCTTTTAATCCATTACGTTGTTGCGAACGTATATGCGAGTTTAAAAGCGTTGGGGTCACATTATGGGAAAACATAATGACATGAACATGATGTGGGTAAATGGGTATAAACATGACAACGTGTAACGTTAAATATGACATGTGTTTATACTTGAAAACATGACTTGAAATATAACATGGAAGTTGACATGTAAGTATGCATAAAAACACAAGCTTGGGAATTTACCTATTAAGTTAGGTCTACCCTTTGGGAATTTACCTATTAAGTTAGGTCTACCCAAATGCTTGAAAAACTTGTAACATGTTTTGGAAACATAATGAACATGACACTTAGATAATATAAGTGTGGCCAACTCGAGGTTGGGTTGAGTTTGCAACGTAAAACTACCCGGAACCGACCGGCCTAACTAGTAGTTGCAAACAATAAGACCCAATGTGAGAAGTTGGTCATGTTGTGCTTGAACCCGAGGTTAGACCAAGTTGTGGTGTAAAGCTACCCGGAACCGACCGGCTTAACTAGTAACCACAACAAAGTCTAATGTGAGAGGTTGGGGTGCATTAAGTAATTAATGCCACATGATAGGGTTAAGTTAATTTGATTAATGACTCTTAACCAAATATGACATGGACAAAGGGGTTAAGTAAATTGATTAGGCTAATGATACTTAACAAAACATGACAAGGTTGGGTAGGTTAAGTAACTTGATTTGCCTAATGACACTTAACCATTTTTATACGACTAGTGGACGGGGTTAAGTTAACCAACACTTAATCAATCCAACACGATAATTTGGTAAGGTTAAGTAAGTTTTCTTAATGACACTTAACCGAAAGATACAGTTAGTGGATGGGGTTAAGATTATACTCAACTAGTCTAAACATGATAATCGGATGGGGCTAAGTTAGCCTAGACTTAATTAATCCCACTTGGTAGTTTAATGGGGTTAAGTTAAACACTTAACTAATCTAACTCGTTAATTTGATGTGGTTAAGTGACCTATACTTAACCAATCTAACCCGTTAATTTGATGTGGTTAAGTGACCTAAACTTAACCAATCTAACTCGTTAATTTGATGTGGTTAAGTGATCTATACTTAACCAATCTAACTCGTGAATTTATTGAGGTTAAGTTAACCCATACTTAACCAATATAACGTGAAAACATGATAAGGCTAAGTCATGAATCGCTTGAATACACTTGACCGGTTTGACTAAGTAATTTGATAGGGTCAAGTTAATATATACTTAACCAACTTGAGCATGGTTTGTAGGGTTAAGTCTTGAACTTGGATACTTAGCCAATTTTGACATGATTTGTAGATGGGTTAAGTCTCGAACTTGGATACTTAGCCAATTTTGACATGATTTGTAGACGGGATTAAGTCATGAACTTAAGTGACACTTAATCTGTTATATAAACCCTAATTCGGAGGATTAGGTGGGTAACCGTAGTTAACAAGGATAACGGGAATAAGGCTAAGTGGTAAACCTTAGTTGAAGAATAACTAAGTAATGATTCTTAGTCAAGGAAATTTGGACCAGTTCATAGATAAATGAGTAACCTGATACGGTAGGTCATCGTTTAAGTATACGAGTAGGAGCAAGTATCTGATTTAGATAAAGGCTCCAGCGAACTGGGTAGCGAAGCAGCGGCTTCGGGGGAACGTGAGGATATTCTTGGGATCCCTCTGTGAGCTGCCAGGTGATCATACTAGGCTCATGAGAGGTTAAGGTCTGCGTTAGAAGAACCAAGAGTGCCTTGGTTGTTATACGAGCAACCTAAAGACGGGGATGGATAGGGGATAGTCGACGATACACGGTCGTACCCTAGATAGCATTTTCGTCAGGCTACCTACCATCTTTGGTCAAGCGTGTACGTACGGAAAGGCAGAGAACACCCAATAGACCATAATTGCTATCTAATTATGGTTGCGGTAAGGCTTGGATGTGGGTTGGCCAGTGTTGTGTTCTCATACAGGATTTATCCTGTCTTGTCTTTCACTAGTTGAGGGAGGGGTCGCGTGGGACCATAGCCACGTATAGAAAAACAGACCTTAGCATCTGCATCGGCAGATAAATCGAAAGCTCCCGACCGAGTCCTGTATTTCCTGGTCTGCCCTGTGACAGGACTCGGATGGCACGATGTGATACATGTGCATACAGTCATGGAAAACGATTCACGATGAATGCGTGGGAAAAAGGGCGCGGTTGACGGTTAGCGTAAATCCCAGTGGCCCTGGGTGGTTGAACCAGAACCGAGATACGAAAACGTGCAATAGGTAAGCGTAATCCCTAGTAGCCCTAGGTAGCATAAGTCCTAGTTGTACAAACGATAATTCATGCTGGAAGACCCTAGCTAGGTTTAGGGTAACAGTCCAAACCGATCTTAAGGATCCTGGAACTATGTTAAAGTAGTATAGAACCTCATGGGAAAGCCCGTATGGTCTACGGCAAGGGACTGAACACTTTCATGGAATAAAACATACGAGTTGAGTAACCTATATATGCGATATATTAGGTTGACATGGACCATTATACGACTTTTGATAAGGGTCATTCATGGATAACACATGATACAGTTGGGATACTAGTACGGTAGGTGCAGAGCAGATGTACAGGATAGATACCATGGGACGTTATACGTGATAGATATCTTGGGGATATTATACTTGATAGAAACCTGACGATGTGATACATTGTTTTATCTTGACATCGTAATTTATCATGACACCTTAGTTTATCTGAGTTCAGTAGTTCATCCTGTTACTTTGATTTAGCTTATCTATCTTGTTATCATGCTTATGTTCATCTCAGTTTCTCATGTCAGTTAACTTTACTAGTTTTTATGCTAATAGTAGATAGGGCTTACTCAGTCTTTTTGACTGACCCGTTTTGTTTCGCCTCTTTTCTTCAGTTCCCCCCCCAGGTTACAGGGAGGAAATACTGCTGTTTAGTTCGGACTTCTTCTGCTTGAAGGTCATCATGGATGGCTTGGACTTTCCTTGGCTATGGCTACTTTACTGTTTTTACTTGGGGAATAATTTATGAAAAAGTCTTTATGCTTCTTTATTATTGCAAGACAGGTTTTGATGTACTCTGATGTAAAAGGCTTTAGACCTTAATTATTAATGTTTATGAAAGTTTGATTTTACTTCCGCTATGTTATATGTTCTGTCTTGTGATATTTCTGTGCATGTTTACCAATAATGCCCCTCTAAAGCTAGTGCATTCCTTTGCGAGTGACCCTAGCGGAGGCGGGGTGTTACATTTGGTATCAGAGCAGAAGGTTACCAGACTGGGCAAAAGTTTTTAAAGACCTTCTGAAAACTATTTGAAAATCGTTTACAAAGAAGCATTTTTCAAGAAAATTTTCTTTTAAAAGAAAAAGGCTATTCCCCAAAGGCCATTAGCACTATCCTCGTTTCCTTAATTGAATCTCTTTTCCTTTCTTTCCTCCATCTGTAGTCACAGTGGTTTTAACTGCGACTAGTCTTTTCTATCTACGAAAGTGCTTTCCATGCGATGGAGGTGGTTCTCGGGAGACCAGTGGCCGCGTTATAAGGAAGGATAGTGAGAAAGAGGATAAAGGATACGGGCTTAAGGATGAGCAACTTGTTGGTATGGCTTAGTCCTCAAAGAAGGGAGAAAGATGAACAACGAAACCCATGACGAGAGAGTACCTTTGGCATGGTAAAACGGGGTGGATAGTTAAGTATTATGGGACAAGGACAAGATCATCGGGAGGGCAGTAGTATGCTCTCATTTCTAGAGTACCTCGGAAGGAGGGTAACGATCTTGTTAAAGGTTTAGCTTTTCTTCTCTATCATCCCGTTAGGACTTCGTTGTTCGTATCATTTAAGTCTGCTTCGATAGTTGAGTCTCTGCACCTTAAGTACTAGCGTAATAGAGAATCCCATTTTTGTCTCAAAGTCCTATTGGAGAATCAGTCCATTTATACATGACTTGTTTGGATTTGGGAATGTCTATGCCAAGTGTTGAGTTTGGAAATAATGCTTATGTTTATAAGCTATGGATGGATTCAAGGGATGAAGTGGTTATCCAGTAGGGGGTGCCACTCTCGGTTTTTGATAGGAGGGTAGTTAGACCATTTGACTAGCCTTGGTAATACCCTCGAAGTATCGTGTAACCTTTTTGAGGTTCTGTCATGACTAGTTACTTAGAATCCCTTGATGCCTTTATTGGAAATTTGAAGCCCGATCGAGTGGTGTTCGCCGATAAGACGGATGGTTTACTTCATTTATGCACGGGTTATAGAGATCACCCTAGTAAGTGCGCTTGATAACCTGGTTGGCATCTGTTTACTTTCAAGAGGAAGTTCTTCTACGAGAAATACCCTGTGGTACGAGGTCCGAGATTCACTAGTGAATTTTGGAAAGCTTGCATGAGATCATGAGTACGCAGTCATGTTTGCGTCAAGTATTCTAGGAAAAGGATAAGTGCAAGTGGAACGAGAGGCGACGAAGAAATGAGTTCCAGCTCATGTTATGGAAACAGGAATAAGAAGCTACAAAATCGCGAAGTTAAAAGACGACTTTGATGGTCAAAGACTAGATACGCGCATGATATCTCTTTTTGGGAGTATATCCTTGATCCCTGTTTTCTGTAGAGCTTACTTGTAGGCTATCTTTTGTGGACATCCTCTCGGTCCTATTTTCTGTTACAAACCCCGTAAGGAGTTTGTCCTGTTTATCTTCTCGACCCTGTTTCAGGGAATCCTAGGTAGAACCCTATGGATGTAAACATGTATTTGAAACATGTTATGATTGATATGGTTGCAAGTGGTTGCTCGTGGATGCGCGAATACACATTAGATACTAGCTCGACTCGGTCACATTTCATATTGCATATGCACGAGTATTTATACTTGTTTATGGATGAAATCGAATGTATTATCATGCGGTTGTCGCATATGAATGAATGATTGTGCACGCATATAGTATCTACATGGCTAGGACTATTTTCATACATGTTGGATTCATGGCACTATACATATTTTGCATTAGAAAGATTATTCAGGCCTGATCATTAGCATTAGCTAAGGAACATGTACACACACGTTTTGCATATATTCATACAGCATTAGAAATCATCTAAGGACAATGGTTGCTTGTGGATGATGATTTGAGTAGATGGATGATGGATGGTAGGATATGTTCTTCCTAACTTGGAGATTTCGGGGACGAAATCCTAAAAGGTGGGGAGAATGTAACAACCCGTATTTTCAATAACCTGTTATAACATAAATGGAGGTAGAATTAAACTGTAAAATCTGAATCAAGGGAAACGGGCTATGTCATTGCGTTCGTCTCGGAAAAATACGCGAAATAGAGTCCGAGTTTTCGAAAATCGGAGTCCGTATGACCAAGATATGGCCTCGCGAAGTTTCACGAAAAATTACCAAATTAAAGTATACTTAATTAAGTGAAATGGGTTGCGCAGAGAAATATATATATATTGATATATATATATATATATAATTGAAAATTAAATAAATAAATATGCAAAAATGTTCAAAACAGCGAATTGGGAGAGGGGAATAACCGAATCGGCCGATTTTTGAGGTCGACCCGAGCCCGCTGGGTCGACTAGGGGTTAATCCAGGGTGTTTGGCTGTCAACCCGTGGACCGATTCGCTCAAATGCAGATTTTGCATTTGGATGGTTCTCATGGTTCATCTTTAATCTAAAGGCCCTAGATGGTTCCTACACTTGACTTCTTCCCCAAGACATGCTTTGATGGCTTGGATTGAATCTAGGTTTAATCCTATGGCCTAAAACACTTGCCTAATCTATAAATAAGACCCTAACCTATCCTAAATCCTCATTATTCATTCATGCAACTAAACTATGGCAAAATTGCTCCTCTCATGGCCTCCACTCAAAATCCTAGCCTCCACTTCATTTCTATGAGAGGTTTCATGATCATGAGTGTGTTAGAGAGTTTCTATGTTAGTATGAGAGCCTCTCAAGTTGATTTCAAGGCTAAAGCTTTGATCTTTGTTCATAAAGATTGGGTTTTGATTGATTTGGAGCTTTCATTTTTGGGTTTTAGGATGATGACATGCATAGGCTTTGTCTCAATCTTTCATCTAATCGATTTGTGCCTTCATAGCAATGTAAGCCCTTTCCCTACTCTTAGATATTAACTCTGAAGTTAAATGTTCATGTTGCAAGTTTGGGTTTGATCATTGAGAATGATACATGCTATCATGTCATGAAAGTTTATGAAGTCATTATCTTGATCTCATGAGCTAAAAGCTACAACCTTTATGTTGAAATGTTGCATTATGCAACATGAGAACCTTCATAATCTTTATGTCAACTTGCATATGAAGTCATAACCCTTATATGATGATATATGCGAGTTACTAGTCATCATTCCATGTCTTTTGTCACCATGATTCGTTTATGTGCCAAGTTTGGGTTTATGCATGTTTTTGAGGCTTAAGAATGTAACATGCAAGCTAATGAACACATTTGTGCCTCATTTGCCACCATGATTAACTTGTGGCTTAATATCCATTTTTGTCATGCCTTTGTCAAGTCTCTTCTTTTAATCCATTACGTTGTTGCGAACGTATATGCGAGTTTAAAAGCGTTGGGGTCACATTATGGGAAAACATAATGACATGAACATGATGTGGGTAAATGGGTATAAACATGACAACGTGTAACGTTAAATATGACATGTGTTTATACTTGAAAACATGACTTGAAATATAACATGGAAGTTGACATGTAAGTATGCATAAAAACACAAGCTTGGGAATTTACCTATTAAGTTAGGTCTACCCTTTGGGAATTTACCTATTAAGTTAGGTCTACCCAAATGCTTGAAAAACTTGTAACATGTTTTGGAAACATGATGAACATGACACTTAGATAATATAAGTGTGGCCAACTCAAGGTTGGGTTGAGTTTGCAACGTAAAACTACCCGGAACCGACCGGCCTAACTAGTAGTTGCAAACAATAAGACCCAATGTGAGAAGTTGGTCATGTTGTGCTTGAACCCGAGGTTAGACCAAGTTGTGGTGTAAAGCTACCCGGAACCGACCGGCTTAACTAGTAACCACAACAAAGTCTAATGTGAGAGGTTGGGGTGCATTAAGTAATTAATGCCACATGATAGGGTTAAGTTAATTTGATTAATGACTCTTAACCAAATATGACATGGACAAAGGGGTTAAGTAAATTGATTAGGCTAATGATACTTAACAAAACATGACAAGGTTGGGTAGGTTAAGTAACTTGATTTGCCTAATGACACTTAACCATTTTTATACGACTAGTGGACGGGGTTAAGTTAACCAACACTTAATCAATCCAACACGATAATTTGGTAAGGTTAAGTAAGTTTTCTTAATGACACTTAACCGAAAGATACAGTTAGTGGATGGGGTTAAGATTATACTCAACTAGTCTAAACATGATAATCGGATGGGGCTAAGTCAGCCTAGACTTAATTAATCCCACTTGGTAGTTTAATGGGGTTAAGTTAAACACTTAACTAATCTAACTCGTTAATTTGATGTGGTTAAGTGACCTATACTTAACCAATCTAACCCGTTAATTTGATGTGGTTAAGTGACCTAAACTTAACCAATCTAACTCGTTAATTTGATGTGGTTAAGTGATCTATACTTAACCAATCTAACTCGTGAATTTATTGAGGTTAAGTTAACCCATACTTAACCAATATAACGTGAAAACATGATAAGGCTAAGTCATGAATCGCTTGAATACACTTGACCGGTTTGACTAAGTAATTTGATAGGGTCAAGTTAATATATACTTAACCAACTTGAGCATGGTTTGTAGGGTTAAGTCTTGAACTTGGATACTTAGCCAATTTTGACATGATTTGTAGATGGGTTAAGTCTCGAACTTGGATACTTAGCCAATTTTGACATGATTTGTAGACGGGATTAAGTCATGAACTTAAGTGACACTTAATCTGTTATATAAACCCTAATTCGGAGGATTAGGTGGGTAACCGTAGTTAACAAGGATAACGGGAATAAGGCTAAGTGGTAAACCTTAGTTGAAGAATAACTAAGTAATGATTCTTAGTCAAGGAAATTTGGACCAGTTCATAGATAAATGAGTAACCTGATACGGTAGGTCATCGTTTAAGTATACGAGTAGGAGCAAGTATCTGATTTAGATAAAGGCTCCAGCGAACTGGGTAGCGAAGCAGCGGCTTCGGGGGAACGTGAGGATATTCTTGGGATCCCTCTGTGAGCTGCCAGGTGATCATACTAGGCTCATGAGAGGTTAAGGTCTGCGTTAGAAGAACCAAGAGTATGCCTTGGTTGTTATACGAGCAACCTAAAGACGGGGATGGATAGGGGATAGTCGACGATACACGGTCGTACCCTAGATAGCATTTTCGTTAGGCTACCTACCATCTTTGGTCAAGCGTGTACGTACGGAAAGGCAGAGAACACCCAATAGACCATAATTGCTATCTAATTATGTTTGCGGTAAGGCTTGGATGTGGGTTGGCCAGTGTTGTGTTCTCATACAGGATTTATCCTGTCTTGTCTTTCACTAGTTGAGGGAGGGGTCGCGTGGGACCATAGCCACGTATAGAAAAACAGACCTTAGCATCTGCATCGGCAGATAAATCGAAAGCTCCCGACCGAGTCCTGTATTTCCTGGTCTGCCCTGTGACAGGACTCGGATGGCACGATGTGATACATGTGCATACAGTCATGGAAAACGATTCACGATGAATGCGTGGGAAAAAGGGCGCGGTTGACGGTTAGCGTAAATCCCAGTGGCCCTGGGTGGTTGAACCAGAACCGAGATACGAAAACGTGCAATAGGTAAGCGTAATCCCTAGTAGCCCTAGGTAGCATAAGTCCTAGTTGTACAAACGATAATTCATGCTGGAAGACCCTAGCTAGGTTTAGGGTAACAGTCCAAACCGATCTTAAGGATCCTGGAACTATGTTAAAGTAGTATAGAACCTCATGGGAAAGCCCGTATGGTCTACGGCAAGGGACTGAACACTTTCATGGAATAAAACATACGAGTTGAGTAACCTATATATGCGATATATTAGGTTGACATGGACCATTATACGACTTTTGATAAGGGTCATTCACGGATAACACATGATACAGTTGGGATACTAGTACGGTAGGTGCAGAGCAGATGTACAGGATAGATACCATGGGACGTTATACGTGATAGATATCTTGGGGATATTATACTTGATAGAAACCTGACGATGTGATACCTTGTTTTATCTTGACATCGTAATTTATCATGACACCTTAGTTTATCTGAGTTCAGTAGTTCATCCTGTTACTTTGATTTAGCTTATCTATCTTGTTATCATGCTTATGTTCATCTCAGTTTCTCATGTCAGTTAACTTTACTAGTTTTTATGCTAATAGTAGATAGGGCTTACTCAGTCTTTTTGACTGACCCGTTTTGTTTCGCCTCTTTTCTTCCGTTTCCCCCCCAGGTTACAGGGAGGAAATACTGCTGTTTAGTTCGGACTTCTTCTGCTTGAAGGTCATCATGGATGGCTTGGACTTTCCTTGGCTATGGCTACTTTACTGTTTTTACTTGGGGAATAATTTATGAAAAAGTCTTTATGCTTCTTTATTATTGCAAGACAGGTTTTGATGTACTCTGATGTAAAAGGCTTTAGACCTTAATTATTAATGTTTATGAAAGTTTGATTTTACTTCCGCTATGTTATATGTTCTGTCTTGTGATATTTCTGTGCATGTTTACCAATAATGCCCCTCTAAAGCTAGTGCATTCCTTTGCGAGTGACCCTAGCGGAGGCGGGGTGTTACAGACATAGTTAATCGAACTTGGATTAATCGAATATTAGTTATTCAATTAGAGTTAATCGAATATTAGTTATTCGATAAGAGTTAATCAAGTTGAGTTAAATAAGTGGAGTTAAATAAGTCGAGTTTATCGATGTTAGTTTAATCGAAAAGAGTTTGTCGATGTTAGTTTAATCGAAAAGAGTTTATCGATGTTAGTTTAAATCGAAAGGAGTTAATCGATGTTACTTTAATTAAAAGGAGTTAATCGAATTTAGTTATTCAAAAGTGAGATTATCGAATATAAGTTATTCGAAAGGAGATTATCGAATATAGCGTATTCGAAAGAAAGAGATTGAATATAAGTTATTTGAAGTGAGTTAATCGAATATCATTTATTCGAAGTGAGTTAATCGAATATAAGTTATTCAAAGAGAGATAATCGGATATAAGTTATTCGAAGAGAGATAATCGAATATAGGTTATTCGAAGAAGAGTTAATCAAACAGAGATTTCTCGAAAGGGAGTCATACATCGAATTTGATTATATCGATATCGGGAAAGTATTATTTACTTTCCGGTTTTTAAATCAAGATTTATTTATTTATAAATAAATTAGAATAGGTTAATTATTCAAATTAAGGAATAAAAGTTATATTTGAAGTTAGAAATATCGAAAGTAGGGATTATAACGTTATCGTTATAACCAATGTTTTCAATAAAGAAGTGGATATGTAAAAAGAATCCGAGAGTTACGTAAAGAAGTTTGTTAAAAGTTTAAAAGATAAACTTTGACTATTTTGAAGCTAAAATGTTTTTCAGTTAAGGTCTAAGAGGTAACTATACCCCAACTTGATTGACTTCCTTCTTAACTAAGGAATGGTAAGGTTTGATAGTGAATGATGGTTAAGTGAATTTAGTAAATGGTTGGAGTTGGCATAACGATGTTTGATTTAAACATCGGTTTAAACCAAGTGAAGGAGTTTTGGAAATGTTTTCCAAATAAGAATCAGAAATGTTTTCTGATAATAGAAAATAAAACTTTTGCGTATATGGAAACAAGAGATAAATAAATTAATGAACTAAAGAGATAAATGTTCAATGATGATTGATCGATATAAATTCCATTTGGAAATAATATCGCTGTTTGCACATATGTTTTTTTTATAGTTAACTCACCGACTATCGAAGTTTTTGACCGTTTTAACGTTGTTAATATGGAGAGACCAGTTGGATTATTATCCGAAGAACCACTCCGTATTGGCATAAGCATTGCGAATCATATATGCCAAATATAATTGAAGACGGAGTAAAGTGCAAGGGCTGTTGTATGAATCTTAGGTAAAGATTTCCTAAGATGGATGCACTGAATAGTGCCTATGGTTTGTCCAGTCCCAGGACGACCTATATGGAAGAATGTCTGACAGAGTATATTTAATAGATCACGTAAGTTGATCTCTTCAAACGTATTTACGTTTTGTGGCGGAGGAATTCGTTTCTCTTAGCTGTATACCCGTGTTATTTTTGGGGAAATCAATTTGTGATTTGGCGGGTATGACAATGTGACATTCAAAGTCAATAAATGTGTGATCTGTAGAGATAAGCGGGGCCTCTAGCCTCACATCCGGAAATGACAAAAATCGGGCAGGCAGCATGGCTATGTAGGTCGCACCTATTGGGGGTGTATAATCACCTGATCTAGAGTTTCATTTACTTCTAAAAATCTATTGTTGATGCTGTCCCATTCAGGAAACGGGTGCTGATCCCAACCGTTGGTGATATACATTCGATACACTCAAGCGAAATAAGTAGTCGGTCATGTGTGGCCAGGTTGCAAGATGTTCTTGTTGAACCCAGTGTATTCCTCTCTAGAGGTACACTAGCGAAAGGTGGTCCCATACCTTGTCATAGTTGGAAATCCATTACCCAATACGTGCTTGCGGTTTTGATTGTATACTATATATGTAGAACGTGCGATGAAAGCGTTTCTGCTAGATGATTGTTATATTGTGGTTGATAGACATTATTATAATATCAAAAGGTTTTTTTGATATAAAGATAATTTGGATTCTCATAAGGGAAAAACCCGTTCCGTTATATGGCGTGGTCTTATGAGATATTGTTTACTTGTTCAAATAGTTTTAAACTGTTTTACTCACACCAATCCCATGACTGACCCGGAGTTTATTTTGTTTTGTTTTCCCTAAACTCTTGGGTGCCCAATTTTGTACGGGCAGTCAAGTAGTCGGGATTTACAGTTACTTGAAGAGCTGGAGCAGGAGGCTTCAGAATTATATAGCTATGGTTATTTTTCCGCTGTGTTGTAAGTGCTATAATTTGGAAATGATATGTATATTCAAGTACAGATTTATATTTCAAAGTTATGTTATATGTTATATGATATTCGTTCCGCTGTGAGGTTCGTGTTACTCTGATGTTGTGTTGTTCTTCTTCTTCTATTCTAAGTTTCTATCTTATCTATCCTCACCCTCTAATTTCTTTCATTAACTACCGGTATTTTTCGATGTTTGGTTAGTCATCATTGTGTTTATGGCGATAACCAAGATCGCTAATTTCCGGGTCTTTACATAAGCTCTCAGAGCTTAAGGTTAAGTATTACCTTGGCTCTGTGGTGTGACTCGGTAGAGATAGGGTAAGTAATACCCTAGATTGAGTTGAGTGTATATATACGAGAGAGCGTATTTGTTATTCAATATAGAATGATTTCATATTGTGGAGATTTATTGGTTGAGTTGTTTATGGATTCTAGTCGATCAGTTTGGTTCATTGTATCGGTAGGAGTTTATAAACACTCGAATACAATGAACCATCATGGTATGTTTTGGAAAGAGGGTAAACGAAATAATTTTACCCAAATTATATTTTGATATAAAGGATTTATATTGAAATGATTATAATATATTGGTTGTAATTATTATCGAGTAAGATTATAAAAGCAAAATGGTTACATATATAACCAAGTAGAATTCATATAAGTGTTACGAAGCGAATTAAATCTGAAATTTAAACCAGAAATTGAATTAAAATTTTGGAAAATTGGGTAAGTGTTTGTAAATGGATTTGGATTAAAAAAAGGGAAAATTTAAGACCCTAGGAGATTTTAAATTGTTTTACAAGCAGTGTGAATTATATTTTGAAATGAATTTCAAAGTGGAAATGTTTAGAGATGGTTTTGAAAGTGATATAGTATTGAACTCACTTCGGTCGCTAGAAAATAATTCTGATGATGACTGCGCAACATCATCAGTGTTCATTTTCGAGTTTGTAAGTGACGGATTACTACCAAAGATATTGATTTCGAATTGTTTTGGGAAAATGAGTTGGTTTGAATCCTAAAAGGGAAGTTTATTTTGATATGGTAAACTATTTAAAACTCCCGAGAAAAGACTGTTTGAATTAAAAACAAATTAAACAGAAATTTGTGAATGCAAATTGGAATTGAAGTAAAGTATGTTAAGTGGTAACTGAAATTGAATTATAATGAATCAAGACAAATTGGATTGTGAGATTCGAATTTAAAGTGTAATTTGATAATCAAGTTAAGAGTTGGAATTGAGAATGAAACTCGAGTTTGAAATGATATTTGTCTTAGATATAAGCGAATGGTTGTGTTGGAGATAAAAGTGATTGGAGTTGATTTGGGATGACATTGGTATATGCTGAATTAACAGCAGATGTAAAGGATATATTGATATGCCCGACAAAAAGGTACAAGTTTACATTATATATTGGGTATGAGATTTTGATGAGCCGAATTGGCAAGCCGCTTGGCTGTTTGATTTTCTTTTGGGTTGGAGATGGCCCAGAGAGGCGAGTTGGAGTTTGAGATATTGACCAGTACAAAGGAGGTGCTGGCGAATTTTTTCGAAAAGTTGAGGTGTTAGAAAATTTTCAGGATTTTTGAGAATTATCACTAGTAAGAATGAATAAATATTTAATTGAAATTTAATTCGGTTCAATGGAAACTGAAGTTGTGAAGTGAACAAATAAGTTCTAACCAGTCGATAGGGTTTGTTTTCTACCTTAGCAATTTCGAGGATGAAATTATTTTAAGTGGGGAAGAATGTAATGACCCGCATTTGCAGAGATATACTAGTTAATTTATTTAATTATTTAAAAGGTGATTAAGAGGATTTAATGGTCGTTTAATTAAATAACTTGGAATATTTAATTAATATAATAATTAAATAATATATTTAATTCTGAAATAATCAGAATGGGATGAAATGGCGATATGGTATGAATTTGGAAATACAAAATATATAATTTAGTTTAAAATTGAATTACGATAAAGAATATATTTAATTAACGATGGTTGAACGTATAAATTATAATATAATTATAATCGAGCTCGAAATGGCACGGCAATTCGTGATTTGGTGATTCGAACTTTGAACGAATATACAGAAGCCATTTTAATTCGGATTTCTGTGAAACAAGAAACGTTAGGAGATGGTGAAGTATATTTTTCTAATGGAAGAGAAAAATCAAGATTTTGTTGTTTAGATTTTGATTTATGTCCAAACCAAATTTTAGAAAAGTCACTGTGGAATTCCTTTATATTTTATTTATATTTATAAAAGGTATTTCATTATAAATCGAATATCGATTTAATCGGGATTTGAAATATCGAGTTAAAAATTCATATAGGAACATTCTAGAGTTGTGTGATACCGTATGTGAACATAAACGATAATATTTATTTATAAATATTTAATTTAAATGTTTTTAAATATATTTATATAGTAATAAGGGGTTATTTAGAGCTTTAAAAATAGCCAGTTTTGCCAACGACCTCAGAATTCGACGGAACTAATTTTTTCGGATCCGCAATGTCAAATTATTGTTAGATGTCAAGTTTCATGATTTTTAGAGTCAGCGTGTGGCCGTACCGATTTTTAATGTGAAAAATAGTCGATAATTCGACTTTTAAAAATATGTTGTGTGAGCATACGGAGTCGGAATTTGACGAAACCAGTTTCATTGGGACCGTAATGTCGAACTCTAGCTGCGTGTCAATTTCCATGATTTTTGGGTATCGTGTGTGATCACATGATTTTTTAGAAAGCAAGAACGAATATGAAATGAAAATAAAACTAAAATATCTAAGTCATTAGTGAACCATACAAGGCCACACCCCCATCTTTTCTCAGCCACACAATAAATTCGTCCCCCTTATAAAACAAATGTGGCCGCCATCTTCAGCAAAAACAAAATGGTGAAAAATCCTCATTCAAAAATCAAAGTAAATTCATAGAAAATCGTATAAATCTTGAATCAGGTATTTCTGAGTTTATTTCAAGCTACTCTTCATTCTTATGGCTGTTTCGATGAGTACGATCACACTTGGGGGTTCGTGGTTTAATACAGCGTGGCATAGGGTTCGGAAATTCCTTGTATTGGAAGCATCGAGTGCTTTTAAATGGGTATATTCTGATTTGGTGTGAGAATACGAGTTCGTAGGCAACTTTGAGAAGTTTTGCTGAGTTTTAATGTCGATGGTTCATGTGTTTGGACGGAAGTGGCTCGACGTCGCAGGTTGAAGGAGGAGGCCGAGTTGGGGCTAATAGGCATGGAAATGATTAGATTTTTATGTAGGATTTAATGGAGATTTTTGTGGAATGTTTAGATGAAAGGAGGATGAGGTAGGAGAAAGGGAAGTTCGGCAATGGCAAATTTGGGGGAGGAGCAGCTTACGGCTGTCTGGATTGGGGGAAGAAGGAACTGAATGGGTCTGGATTTGTTAGGAGTGGGATTGGGCTTTAGGTAATGGTGTGAGCCCAATAAATTTATAATTAAGTTTTATTTAATGATAATAGTCATGTATTAACTTGCAAAGATCATATCTTTTACATACGTGGTCAGAATTGGACAAACCAGGATCCTATTGGGATCGTATGGACGGACACTACCCAATAGGACTTACTGGGGGTGGATTGGAGCTCGTTTGAATTTATGGAGAAATAAATTGTTTTATTCAAATCAAACAACAGTTTATTGTTCTTTAACGATGAACTGCCAATGTGAGTAAAACTCACCAACTTTGAACAGTTATATTTTTATAACATATCCTTAGAACTGATAATTATCAATTGATTGTTGTGGGTTAACTGTTTGGTTGAATTGCTTATGTATTGGTTAAAATTTAGAAAACGATATATATATATATATAAAACATCAATCAAATGTTGATTCTGTTTAGCAGAATATTTCATATTGAAATGAAATCGATGTTTTTATATTGTTTAACATCTATGGATGCAGGGAAACAGGTTGGAGGAATCCAACTGGATTCCTCAACATTTATTTTACTGATTTCATATATTGTAATATATGATGTGGTATATAATATGTTGATGATTATGTGTTTAAATGATATCGATCATTGTGATTTGGTATTTTAGATACCATAAGGAATATTGGGATGTAGAAAAGGGGATTTTCAAAGTATATTTGAGAATAAATTATTTATATAAAATCAATGGATTTTATATATAAAAGGAAAAAGGATTTTATATAAGGAAACAATTATGAAATCAAAAGAGTTAAAAAGGAAATATATTTGTAAAACAAATATAAAGGAAATTATTTGTAAAACAAATATAAAGGAAATATATTTGTAAGGCAAATACAAAGGAAGATATTAGCAAAAACAAATAGAAAAAGGAATATTTGTAAACCATTTACAAATAGAAATGAAAAGGATATATATGTAAATCATTTACAAATAAAATAGAAAAAGGAATATTTGTATAAACATTTACAAATAGAATTTAAAAGGAAATATTTGTAAAACATTAACAAATAGATTAAATGGAAATATTTATTTATAGCAAATAAATAGAATGTTATAAAGGAAATATTTATTTGTTAAATAAATAGAAAGATGAAAAGGAAATATTTATTTGTTAAATAAATAGAAAGATGAAAAAGAAATATTTATTTGTTAAATAAATAGAACTGAAAAGGGAATAGTTATTTGTTAAGTAAACAAATAGAAAAGGAAATAACCCAAAGGAGTTAATTCAAAGGAATTAATCAAAGGAGTTAATTCAAAGGAATTAATCAAAGGAGATAATTCAAAGGAATAAATCAAAGGAGTTAATCCGAAAGAGTTAATCGAAATGAGTTAATCGAATATTAGTTATTCGATTAGAGTTAATCGATTAGAATTAGAGTTAACCAGTTAGAGTTGATCAGTTAGAGTTAACCAGATAGAGTTAATTGAGCATAGTCAATCGAACTAGGATTAATCGAATATTAGTTATTCAATTAGAGTTAATCGAATAATAGTTATTTGATAGGAGTTAATCAAGTTGAGTTAAATAAGTGGAGTTAAATAAGTCGAGTTTATCAATGTTAGTTTAATCGAAAAGAGTTTATTGATGTTAGTTTAATCGAAAAGAGTTTATCGATGTTAGTTTAATCGTAAAGAGTTTATTGATGTTAGTTTAAATCGAAAGGAGTTAATCAATGTTAGTTGAATCAAAAGGAGTTAATCGAATTTAGTTATTTGAAAGTGAGATTATCGAATATAAGTTATTTGAAAGGAGATTATCGAATATAGCGTACTCGAAAGAAAGAGATCGAATATAAGTTATTCGAAGTGAGTTAATCGAATATCATTTATTCGAAGTGAGTTAATCGAATATAAGTTATTCAAAGAGAGATAATCGGATATAAGTTATTCAAAGAGAGATAATCGAATATAGGTTATTCGAAGAAGAGTTAATCAAATAGAGATTTCTCGAAAGGGAGTTATACGTCGAATTTGATTATATCGAATTAGAATAGGTTAATTATTCAAATTAAGGAATAAGAGTTATATTTGAAGTTAGAAATGTCGAAAGTAGGGATTATAACGTTATCGTTATAACCAATGTTTTCAATAAAGAAGTGGATACGTAAATAGAATCCGAGAGTTACGTAAAAAGTTTGTTAAAAGTTTAAAAGATAAACTTTGACTATTTTGAAGTTAAAATGTTGTTCAGTTAAGGTCTAAGAGGTAACTATACCCCAACTTGATTGACTTCCTTCTTAACTAAGGAATGATAAGGTTTGATAGTGAATGATGGTTAAGTGAATTTAGTAAATCGTTGGAGTTGGCATAACGATGTTTGATTTAAACATCGGTTTAAACCAAATGAAGGAGTTTTGGAAATGTTTTCCAAATAAGAATCAGATATGTTTTCTGATAATAGACAATAAGAATTTTGGGTATATGGAAACAGGAGATAAATAAATTAATGAACTAAAGAGATAAATGTTCAATGATGATTGATCGATATAAATTCCTTTTGGGAATAATATCGTCGTTTGCACACGTGTTTTTCTTTGATAGTTAACTCACCGACAATCGAAGTTTTTGACCATTTTAACGTTGTTAATATGGAGAGACCAGTTGTATTATTATCCTAAGAACCACTCCGTATTGGCATAAGCGTTGCGAATCATATATGCCAAAGATAATTGAAGACGGAGTAAAGTGCAAGGGCTGTTGTATAAATCTTAGGTAAAAATTACCTAAGATGGATGCACTGAATAGTGCCTATGGTTTGTCCAGTCCCAGGACGACCTATATAGAAGAATGTCTGACATAGTATATTTAACAGATCGCGTAAGTTGATCTCTTCAAACGTATTTACGTTTGGTGGCGGAGGAATTCATTTCTCTTAGCTGTATACCCGTGCTATTTTTAGGGAAATCAATTTGAGATTTGGCGGGTATGACGATATGACATTCAAAGTGAATAAATGTGTGATCTGTAGAGATAAGCGGGGCCCCTAGCCTCACATCCGGAAATGACGAAATTCGGGCAGGCAACATGGCTATGTAGGTCACACCTATTGGGGTGTATAATCACTTAATCTAGAGTTTCATTTACTTCTAAAAATCTATTGTTGATGCTGTCCCATTCGGGAAACGGGTGTTGATCCCAACCGTTGGTGATATACATTCGATATACTCAAGCGAAATGAGTAGTCGGTCATGTGTGGTCGGGTTGCAAGATGTTCTTGTTGAACCCAGTTTATTCCACTCTAGAGGTACACTAGCGAAAGGTGGTCCCATACCTTGTCATAGTTGGAAATCCATTACCTAATATGTGCTTGCGGTTTTGATTGTATACTATATATGTAGAACGTGAGATGAAAGTGTTTCTGCTAGATGATTGTTATATTGTGGTTGATAGACATTATTTTAATATCAAAAGGTTTTTTTGATATAAAGATAATTTGGATTCTAATAAGGGAAAAACCCGTTCCGTTATACGGCGTGGTCTTATGAGATATCGTTTACTTGTTCAAATTGTTTTACTTACACCAGTCCCATGACTGACCCGGAGTTTATTTTGTTTTGTTTTCCCTAAACTCTTAGGTGCCCAATTTTGTACGGGCAGTCAAGTAGTTGGGATTTGCAGGTACTTGAAGAGCTGGAGCGGGAGGCTTCAGAATTATATGGCTATGGTTATTTTTCCACTGTGTTGTAAGTGTTGTACTTTGGAAATGATATGTATATTCAAGTACAGATTTATATTTCAAAGTTATGTTATATATTATATGATATTCGTTCCGTTGTGAGGTTCGTGTTACTCTGATGTTGTGTTCTTCTTCTTCTTCTTCTATTCTAAGTTTCTATCTTATCTATCCTCACCCTCTAATTTCTTTCATTAACTATCGGTATTCTTCGATGTTTGGTTAGTCATGATTGAGTTTATGGTGATAACCAAGATCGCTAATTTCCGGGTCGTTACACAAGCTCTTCTAAAATCAAATTTTATTTCAACAAGTTCTCCTTTTCAGCAATTTCAAATTTGGAATTTATATCAATTTTCAAATTTTCAAATTCCTTTTGCAGAAGGTTATCCAAATTTGATAACTCAGTCTTGTTCTCATTTAAGACCAGAATTTCATTTTCAAACTTTTGAATATTTTTATTAAGTTGAACAAGATTGGTTTAAAATTTCAAACAATTTTTGCAAACTGAATTTAAAGAATTTTTAATGTTCTAGTTGTGATTCCAAATTATCAATTTTGTTGGTCAACTCAAAATTCTTAGATTTCAAAGACATATTTTTCAGTTGGAGTTTATCAATAGATTTCGTTAAATCAAGACACATGTGAACCAAATCTTCATATGAGAGATTTTCTGTTTCAGCATTTGTTGATTCTCCATTATCTAATCCATCTGAATTTTCATCTATATGACCTGTTAAGCATAGTTCTGAATCTGAGTTGACATTCTGGGGTTTTGAGCTGTTGTCAGATTTTCCATACAGCTTGTTGAGAGTTCCCCAGATATCTTGTGCAGTTAAACAATGAGATGTATGAATAAACTGTTCAGTACTAAGATAATCAAATATGATTTTCATAGCATGGGAATTGAAAACAACATTTCTCTTACCTGACATATCAATCCCATTGATAACAATATCCCAACATTTAATATTAACCGATTTTAAATAGGACTCCATTTCTGATTTCCAATTTAAAAAATTTGTACAATTAAAAACAGATGGAATATGACTGGAATGACTTTTAGCAAACTGACAACAAGGAGACATGACTCTAGAGTTAACCGTAATTACCAGGCTCTGATACCAATTGTTGGATCTAGATTAACCCTAGAGGGGAGGTGAATAGGGTTTATCACAATTTTTAACTGAATTAAAATTCTAATGAGATATATATTAATAAACAGATCACATAATATAGCAGAAACAAAAACGCAAAAAATAAATCACACATAGATATACCTAGCTTCGGTAAAACCCTGCCTACTGCTGCATTTCTAAGGTTTCTACTAGGTGATATAACAGTTTCCGCATACAAGACCATGTACACTCGCAATCCCTGCTCCTATTCTAACCCTATGCTTGAACACTAATACTGACCGATGTCCCCTCTATCAGATTTCCCCTAATTATGACCCCATAACCAGTAACCCAAATTTTATAGACTCTGTCAACTGTCAGTCAACACCCTGACTGATTTCCCTAGAATTTTAAAGACTCTAGAAACTGTTTGTTTGAAATACAACACGAATTAAAATGCAAAACAATGAAAACTAAAATAAAATAGAAACCTTAGTTTTTAAATATATATTCTCCCCTCTTAGCGAACTAGGTTTAGCCAATGTCGGCCCATTTGCCATTCATTCCATCCGATCTATTTTTGCGTTCTGGAGAAAAAATATGGCGGCTCTTCAGATTGGAATTTAGTGTTTCTTCAAATCTGTTCGATTGAATTGTTTGAAAAATGTTTCTCGAGTTGCTTCAATCTCTAGCGCCCTTCTTCAATTTATTGTTCTCTTATTTGAGAACTGTGGCGATCAAAACTTTGGTATGAAACTTCTAATTTGAAATTAATTTCTCTCGAGTTGATTTTATGGTTCGATGATCCATTTTCCGGTGATGATAAGTTAATTTATAGGGTTAGAATCAATCCCTAATTTCTCTGATATCACATACGTGGCTTGACTGATTTGTCTCGTGTTTCCCCTTTTTGAAATAATCGATTTAATTTATGAAATTTAATCCCTTGATTTGCTCGATACACACAGATGATATACTGGATTTGATTGAGGCCTTTATTTAATCTGGCAAAATTGCTTTCCCCTTTTGATATTCTCGGCTATGAAATTCCCAAAGAAATCTGCTTTCCCATTTTAAACCAATTTAAAAAATTACCTTAAAATCACTCTGTGATTTTTTGTGATACTATCATGACAAAAATGAAATGCCGATTTCTTTCCCCGCTGTAAATTTGTCCATTACATGATTTCTTGAAATATGATTTGTTGCCCAAAAAGAAATGAATTTCTGAATTGATTCATTCCTTTTCTAGTTATCTAGAAATTAATTTGGTTGCCCCCTTTTGAAATAGAATGTTGCCTTGATTGGCTCGATTTTGGCCCCTTTGCATAAATCCTGCTCTGTCTTGTTCAATACTGGTAAGAATGAATTGATTTTGGACCCCTTCACAATTTCTGTTATTTTCTTGCCAAATATAGAAACTGGCTTGAATGTAAACATTGGTGCTTGCTCAATAAAAATTGAGAAATGAAATCTGAAAATAATTATTGTCTACACATTCTTGCCATGCCAAACATTAACTGCATTACTGAACTGATCCATCTCAATTTGTATGTACATTGCTTTTATAGCTTGATCCATTCTAGTACCTGCAGCATACTTACCTGAAAGTTCTTCTATATGTATGATGAATCCATTTGTAATCTTCTTTGGGACGATACTTGTGTGTAGTCAGATTTATGTATATCCATTTTGTTGTGCATTCACATCTCTGCTGTCTTGATTGTGCACACTCTTTTATGCTCAACCACTTGCATACGTTTGTACATTGAATTGTATTCTGCTATCACCATGTATACATGCCACTGCTGCTATTTTGAACTAGGCTTGTGTTTGTTGTAGCTCCATCCTTTATTTGTGCATGTTCATGTATGCTTCTGTAGTCTAAACCCATTTTTGAGTTGCCTCTATCTTTGACGTTGCCAATGTTTACAACTTTTGTTCACCTGTCGTGCTTGTTGTTTGTACCCTCTTGCTTGTATGGCTCGACCCTTGTTTAAATGTTGTATTGACCATAATTGAAATTGATGCTTTGCTGCTACATGTTCCATACTTGAACTGTCCATGATCACTTCCATTCTTGAGTGTTGTTTTGATATAAAGTGATTTTCCATGTCAACACACTTGACTTTAAGTGATCTTGCCATGTTTGCCAACTATTTTTGCTGATTTGAAAATGAAGGTGATCTGCCATGATAAATCACTTGATTTTGAGTGATCTTGCCATGTTGTCCATATGTTTTGAGCTGATTTGCGAAATGCCTTGATCTCGACCATTTCCATATATATGTTGAGTTGTTTTCACGTGTATACTGAGTCAAGATGGTCCACCTGGCTACTTCTCAGTTGCAAGTTGTATTTTGATTGGCAAGGCAGTGCACACGTGTGTGTGTATATGCACGTGTGTATATACAGTCGATCAAACCAGTTTTCCTGTCCCTGTATTATATATAAACTGGCTGCCTTGTGGTATTTACAGTGTTTCACTGTGAATACACAAGCTGTCTATACACAGACAAATCAGATCAAGTCATGAAAAATGATGAGAAACACACCAGAAATCTGAGGCAAATAAAATTTTAAAAATAAAATTTATATTCACATATGTTTATTTTAAATTCTATTACAACGTATTGTGTGTGTATTTCATTGTGACATGTAAGCAGATGATGACTGGACTGACAGAGAGCTGTGAAGATAGAAGGCTAGGCAATATCAGTGAATGAGTGTATGAGTCAGTAAAAGTGTCTGTAATTAAAATGAAATATAATTGTGTCAAATAATGTACAGATTGTGAGTGTTGTAGTGAGGAGCTTTGTATATAATGAAATTGATTGAAATAGACTGTATTGTATTTCTGAGATGTACAAATTGTGGAGTTGTAAATCTATATTGTTTAAATATTGAAATAAAATGTTATATTTAAATAGAATACTCTTTGAATATTTAAATTAATGTACAATAATATTCTTTTTAAATATAAATATTATATTCCTGTCTGTGATGCATATATGAAATAGTACGGTACAAACACATTTATAATTTTATATATATTTGGTTTTTATCATCAAACAAAAATCATATAATTGTGCATACAACACTATTATATACAAAAAAGTTTACTTAACCCCAACTTAAGTTTACATCATACAATTCTCTATGGGTTCAACTAGGTTAAGCATTCATGGTTTATTACCTTATTTTCATTTATGGTTATTGTAACGTCCCGTATTTTTATGGTGGAATAATTTATTTATTTAATTATTTAAATGATGGTTTGGTAATTTAAAATGGAGAAAATTAAATAATATTGAATATTAATGTTTATAATATTATAATCCTGAAATAGTTGAAAATAGCTGAATTCACAGTACAGTCTGAATTGGATCATATATAAGGTATAATACAGATTAGAATTGGAATAGAATAGCGAATATATTATTTAATCAACGTTAGAACGTATTAATTATAATTTAATTATAATCGAGTCCGTAATGGCGCGGCGGTTCGTAATTTGGCGATATGAACTTCAACTAAATACACATAATTCGTTTTAAATCGGATTTCTGTGAAACAAGAAACGTTTGGAGCTAGTGAAGTATATTTTTCTAATGAAAGAGAAAAATCGAGATTTCATCGTGTAGATTTTGAGTTATGTGCAACTCAAATTTTAGAAAAGTCGCTATGGAATTCCTTTATAATTCATAGCGATTTATTTATATTATAAATGGATTTTTGTATATAATTGAATACTGTTGAGTTATAAATTCAGATAGGAATATTTTGGAGCTTTATTATATTCTATGTGAATACATACTATAATATTTATTTAGTAATGTTTAATTTAATTATTTTTAAATATATTTATATTTAAATTGGTTTATTTAGAGCTTTAAAAATAGCTAGTTTTGCAAACGAACTTCGTTTTCAACGAAACTAATTTTGTTGGATTAGGAATGTTAAATTATTACTAGATTTCTATTTTCGTGATTTTTGGAGTTAGTATGTGGTCATATAGCATTTTAATGTAAAAAACAGTCAACGATTTGACTTTAAAAAAACGTTGTGTGAGCAAATGGATTCGGAATTCAACGAAACAAGTTTCGTTGGGTCCGTTATATCGAACTTTATGTGTATGTCCATTTTCATTGAATTCGGATATTATATGTGGTCATAGGAATTTTTAATGATAAAAATGAATAGTGTTACGATAGAAATTAATATTTAAATCGAATATAAAATAATATATTACTCTGTAAATACCCTCACCATTCTATTCAAAACCTAACTTCATTTCTCTGGTCAAACATTTACCGCTATCATTCTTTCTCAAATCAAACGCGAATAGGAAAAAAATAGAAAACAAATTCAATAAAATCATATAAATCTCATAACAAGTGTATTTGTGTTAGTGGGATCATCCTCTTCATTCTAACGTGGGTTTCATCAAGCTCGATGGGGTTTTCCTGCAATCGCGTTTCAACAATAAAAGCTAAGGTTCGGGATTTTGCAAAGGTTGAGCTTTAATTCATGTTTGTGTTGCCTATTTTGGATTGAGAGCATCGAATGGTGTTTCTGAGTGGATTTTGAGAATGTTCAAACCAAAAATAGTTCGTCGCCTGTGCTTGGAGGGGATCGCGATGCTGTCGATCGCACCTAAAATGGTGAAGTCAAGTTCGATTGTAAAGGTATAGGGTGGAAGAGAGTGTAGCGAGGGTCATTCTAGTGGGTGGAAGTCAACCCGAAATGGAGTTTGATGCAGTGGAAGGTCTGTGTCGAGTTGTTTGTTATGGGTATTGAATGAGGATCGAGAACGCGAACTGATGCTTGAGTTCGAGTTTCAATCGGTGGAGAGGACATTGTAGTGTTCAGCAATGGGAGCTTGTTAGTGATGAGCTTGTGGAATTTCGTGGCAAAATGGAAAAGAAGGATAGGATCAAAGGGTGCGGAAATGGCAAGGGTATTGGCTAAAGTTCAAATTCGAGATTTGAGGAAGAAGGGCACGGTGTAATTGTGTGTGTCGGGTTGAATTCTGTTCGGCCAGGAACGAATGGGTATGGCCCATCTCAAATTAAAACGAGTTTATTTTAGTTAAGTATTGGTTTTTGGTTATGGTTAAATAGTTTGTGGAGGGAGTAATTGGAGTTTGGAATCACGGCTAAGTTGGTTTCAAGGCCGGTTTACTGTTTTGTTCAAATGGAAGAAGAAAGACGAACATGAAGATTAAAGCATGGGTAATTATAGATTAGGGTTAACCATGTTAAATTTAATTCAAAATTGTAAAATAAATAACTATATAATACATTAACCAAATTTAATGAAATAGGATCCGTTGGGATCATATGGACGAGCGCTACACAGTGGAACTGATTGGGAGTGAATTTGAACTCGTTATAATTTATAGCGAAATAAATTGTCTGTCTGAATTAACTGACAGTTATCGTTATTTAACGATGATCGTCTAATGTGAGTAAATCTCACTAACTCTGTACAATTTATATTTTTATAAATATAATCTATTATTGATAAATGATAATTGATTGTTGTGTGTTGATTGTTTGGTTGAATTGCTGATTTATTGGTTGAAATTACAGATGACGATATATATATATATATATATCGTTAATCAAATACTGATTATGTTTATTAGAATATTTCACATTGAAATGAAATCAATGTTGATTATATTATTTAATATATGTGGATGCAAGGAAATAGGTTGGAGGGATCCATTTCCTCAATATTTATAATACAGTTTGTTTTCATATATTGTGATTTATGATGTGATATATAATCTGTGATTGATTACAATGACACTGGTCATGTTATTTGGTATTTCAAATACCATATGAAATACTAGAATGTAAAAAGGAAATTTTCAAAGTGAATATTGAGAATAAAATATTTATATATGAAATAAATAGGATATTATAAAAGGTAATATTTGGAAAACAAATATTGAAAAATATAATTAAGGAAATATTTGGGAGAATGAATAGAATTATATAAAAGGATTTATATAAAATGAATAAAATTATATAAAAGGATTGATATAAAATGAATAAAATTATATAAAGGGAATTATAAATGAGATTTAAGTGTTAGAAGTTAAAGATAGGATTTTGTATAAATAATTCTACAAATATAGATTAAATATAATTTGGAATTTTGGATATTTTTTTCAAATATAGAATCAGATTGTTTGGAGTATATAAAGAAATATTGTTCACATTCTATGTGAAAAATGGATTAAAGTAAATATTTGAAAATAAAACTTTTATAAAGGAAATTGGGTTTTGAAATAAGGATTTAAAATGGAGTTAAAGGAGTTAGAAACTGATTTGAAATTGTCGAGTTGAATAGCTTTCTGTGTGATGATCTGATGTTGGTTTCGGCCTTCGGGGTTAATACGTGGGGGTTGCTCTCTTACTAGTTTACAGTTAGAGACTGGTAGAGGTGGAAACATATTGATGTTTGAATCAAAAATGGAAATGTTTTCCAAAGTTAATAACGTATATTTTCTGATTTTAGAAAATAAGGAATTTGAGAAAGTATGGAAACGATAAATAGGAAATTGGGCAATGAAATGATGATTGATCGGTAAGATTTCCATTTGGGAATACGACCGTTAATTGTACACATGTTTTCCTTTGATAGTTAAATCACCGACTATCAAAGATTTTGACCATTTCTGTTGTCAATACGGAGAGATCGGGATCAGATATATTATCTGAAAACACTCCGTATGGCATTAGCTTTGCGGATCAAATATGATGAAGATAAGTGAAGACGGAGTTATGCAAGAGCTGTCCTGTTTACAGAATAGTGCCTTTGGTTTGTCCAGTCAACTTATATGGAAGAATGTCTGACAGAGGATATCTAATGGATCGCGTAAGTTGATCTCTTCAAACATAGTTACGTTTGGTGGCAGTGGAATTCGTTTCTCTTAGCTGTATACCCGTGGTATGTTTGGAGAAATCAATTTGTGATTTGGCGGTATGACGATGTGGCATTCAAAGTAAATAAAGGTGTGATCTATACGTTATGGCCTCTAGCCTCATAACTAGGAAATGGTACAAAATCGGGTAGGTCGCATGGCTAAGTGGTTAGCTACCAATTAGGGTGTATTGTCCCCTGATCTAGAGAAATTCCATTTACTTCTATAATCTATTTCAATGTTGTCCCTTTCGGGAAACGGTTGCTGATCCCAACCGTTGGTGATAATACATTCGGTACACTCAAGAAAAATGAGTTACCGGTCATGTTTAGCCTGGGTTACAAGATGTTCTTGTTGAACCCGGTGTATTCGTCTCTAGAGATACACTGTGCGAATGTGGTCCCATACTTTGACAATGGAATTCATTTCCCAATAAGTGCCCACGGTTTTTGATTGTATATTATGTATGTGGAACGTGAGATGAAAGCGTTCTGCTAATGATTATTTAGTTGTGGTTGATAGACATTATTATAATATCAAAAGGATTTTGATATAAAGATTATCATTCATTCAAAAGGATTTTTGAATGTTGAATCAAGTGTTTTGGATTCTCATAAGGGAAAAATTCGTTCCATGTCATACGGCGTGGTCTTATGAGATATCGATTATTTCCCCAAACTGTTTAAGTTGTTTACTCATACCAGTCCCATGACTGACCCGGAGTTTATTTTGTTTTGTTTTCCCTAAACTCTTGGGTGCCCAAATTTGTACGGGAAGTCAAGTAGTCCGGATTTTTACGTATATACAAGAACAGATGGAGCAGGAGGCTTCAGGATTATATAGCTAGTGTTTATTTCCGTTGTGATGTAAGTGTTGCAATCTAATAAACAAATACGCATTTGTGTTTCAAAGTTATGTTGTATACTATATTTTATTCGTTCCGCGGTGAGATTCGTGCTTACTCTAATGTTGTAGTTGTACTTCTTCTTCTTCTATTCCAATTTTCTGTCTTATCTATTCTCACCCTCTAACTTCTTCATATTAACTATCCGGTATTTTCGATGCTTGGATTGTCGACATTGAGTTTATGTCGATTACCAAGGTCACAAATTCCTGGGTCATTACAGTTATGGTATGCTAGACCTACCACATTAAGCCTACCATTTGTGGATGCTGGATATGCTGGACGGGTCCGGGCAAACTTATTCCACAACTGGGCTTAACCTCGTGTCTTAGCACGTCTCGTATTTGTGCACCTAGACCTCGCATATTTGATTCACCACCTGTGGTCGTTGGTTATGCCGGGCGGGTCCGGGCATACTTCCACCACAAGTGCAATCTAACCGCGTGTCTAGGTGCAATTACAGTTTCTAATTGCTGTAATCCTAGGCATTTCATTATTTGCTAGTTTTTCCTATGTTGTTATAGGTTATAGGTTTCATGCCCCTTTTTCCCAATTATGTTCATAATGAATTATGTGTCCAAATTTATATACATAAACATTATCAAAGTTATACAAATTTCTACCTTTTTACCAATTATGCTCAATTCTCAATTCAAGAGATATGCCCAATTTCAATGTTTTTCCCCTCGTTCCCAAACTAACACATTTGCATAATTTAGCGGCATGCCTAGGCTCGAAACTAGCCCGACTATATAAAATAAAAAGGGAAAGGTTGAATGGAAGATGAAAGAGATGTTTATTCTAACAAACTATCATAAGCATATGATGGTATAATGATAGGATGGACATATAAGAAGAGATCAGTGAACTTGTGATAATAAAACAGGTTCTAACATAGTAAGGATGTTATAATAGGCATGACTAGATCTAAATACGGATTTAGATGTCCAACTGATGTTAGATCTAAATTGACCACAACATGATAATCATAAGATGATCCAAGTAACAAATTTGATCCATAATTAAAAGTAGATCTGACATGATAAGGGTTGAGATCCAGGTCATAGTTAATTCAACTTGTCGTAGATTCGTAAATTACAATTGATCTGATATGATTCAGTCACAGGCATATATCCAAATAACAGTATCATTAATTCACATATTATAATAGATCTGATATGATTCAGTCATAGGCATAGATCCAAATTTACAGTCATATCATGTTTACTTTTAAATATTTAAATCTAAAGGCAACTAAAACCAACAACTTTTGGATCTAGAATAATAGAAGGAGAAAAATAGTTGATGAATCTCATATCTATGCTTGAATCTCTAAATTTGATTGCAGAAGAAGAAAGAGTTTTGATTCAGTCCAGGCACTGACAGCATTTAGGCCTCCATTGATTTTCAGTGTTGAAAACAAGAGAAATGAGCCTGTATTTATAGGTGCAAGCCTCCAAACCGACCTAGCCACGTCAGCCCTAGGGGGGTCGACCCTGGTGTCGACACCCCCCTTGGAGGGGTCGACCTAGGGGTCAACACCCCCTTTAAGGGGTCGACTCTCCTAGGCGGGAATGTTCCCGCTCACCCTGTATTCTGGCATTTGAACGATTTTGAACTTTCTAGACCTGATTTTGAATTCTTGGACCATATATATATAATTATCTTGTGCGTATAAAAACTTCAAACCCTCGTAACTTCTTCATGCAGTGTCTATTTTACGCAAATCGAATGTCTATCTTGACCAGAATTTCGAGACGGACGCAATGGCGCAGTCCCTTTCCCTTAACTTCTATTAAATTGAATATTATTTAATTTATCCTCTTTTAGTGTTGTTAAAATACTTGGTGTTGCCGAAACAATCATTATTGGTCTTCCTACAATCCTTAACAAAATGCCGTAAATTTCCACAGCCACGACCCATAACCTTTGTCTTGGTTTATGCCTTATCAGGTTTTCCTCCTTTCTTTGTTGCACTCTTCTTAGGCCACCACTTTTTTTTCTCAATGTTGGGTATGTCCCCTTCAAACTTAACTTCTTTCTTCTCATATTTCCCGTCCTCAAGCATCAAAGCCATATCCACTAGTTTCTCAAACATCGCTCCCATAGGGATATGTGTCAATGATAGTCCTTGGAGGGGTTGATTCAACCACTTTGTGAATCTTAAAGGCTTCTTATAAAAGTATTTACTAAGTCCAAACCAAATCTTGCTAGCTGATTAAAGCTATTGACATATTACTTCACAGTCGTACTTCCTTGCTTCAGATTTAAGAACTTCTTCATTTGCATCCCTTCCTCCGCTTATGATAAGAACTTCATCTCAAATCTATTCTTAAACTCTTCCTACATGGCCACTGCTTTCCCTACCTGGGTAACCTCCCAGCATTATGATGCTTCCTCTTTCGGCTATCAGGCGGTTAACTGAATCTTTCTCCTATCATCTTAGTCCAACAAATCAAACACATTCTCGGTCTATCAAAGCTAATTGCACTCCTCCACGTAACTCTCAGTACCAAGAAACGACTTGCCTCCCATCACACAGAAGTCCTTACAAAGCTAAGATAAGTTAACCACATGATTGGGTGGAGCTATTGCGATTGTAGTTGGGCGTGGGACATTACCTTGCACTTCGGTAGGTGTCATAGCATCTACGTATCTACAAATCCATGTCGGAACAGGAATGTCCCCGGGGAAATTTGGAGCCCATACATGTTGAAAAGGGAAGAAAAAAGAGTTCAAAAAGAGATCAAAAGAATATTGTAAATGACTTGAGGGGATATATTTTTCAAAAAATGGTTACTTGAAAATACTTTTCTTTGGAAACACTTTTTTCTAAAACTTTTTCTTAGATCTTGTAACCTTTGGTTCTGATAACAAATGTGACACCCCATGTCTCTTAGTGTCACCCATATTAGGATTCATTAAGTTCCGAAAAGCGAAATAATAATACGGAGACTGATTTCACAAGAAAAAATATAAAATACGGCGGAAAAATATTAAACTTTTATTAGTAAAACCAAATTCAACATTCCAATTTCAAATTCCATAAGACATATTCATAATCATTTGTCTCATGGAAATATAAACCATTAGAGTACAAGTACAAAAACCATAAAATCATATCCCTTATAATCCATAACAATCAGCATAGAAAAGAAACTGAAGCAGTACATAGAGTAAGAAATAATCCATGTCCAAGATGGACCAAAAATTCACGGTCAATGCTACAATCCACCACCCTAAGAACCTGAGGGGGGGACAGGAAAAGGGAGAAGGAAAAAAATAGGTCAGACAAAAAGTCTGGCGAGTTCCAGTGATTTTTAGCATTAGCATGAAATAAGTAACAAGGTAAATCAATAATACTAGATAAGAAATAAAGTAAAGCAAAGTACAAATAAACAAGATAAGGTAAGATCGAATAAGCTTATAATTCATATCCTAGAACTGATTTTTTGCACCAACTATCAGAATAACAGGATTAGGGTTTACCCTAATGGCTACCCAGCGATCGGCTCCCTATGTACATGAATAACCTGTGCAAGTTATGATAATCGGGGATACCATTCCCGAAATCATCAGTTTTGAAGAGACATCCTAATCCGCCAATGTTATAACTCTTATCTTACCCTATCGGACTCATACACGCTCGTAACTCTACCAGAACACGCTTGTACTCGCCTCCCAAAATTTGAACGTCTTCCAATCATCCATTAGTAAAGCAGACCCACGCACGCTCATGACTCCGCCAGAACGCGCCCATACTCACCTACTAGAATTTGAACCTCTTATAATCGTCCATCAGTAAAGCCTTCCCTAGTCCCTAGCTAGTACTGGATTCATTTGATAATTAGAGGGTATTGATTGATATGGATTCCAACCAAAGAGCAGATTGAAACAAGCCACCCCTAGGCTTGTGCTCCAAATAAACCAGGATTTTAGGAGTTTCTCCAAAAACATGATACCTTTACAGTGGACATGAAATATCTTAGCTTATTAATTAACAGGTTTTAACTAAGCATGTTTAAGTTTATTAATAAGCATCATATAGCCTTATGTTATATTTTTTCGGTTATAAATTGCCATTCTAAATGTAACAACCCTTCCTCAAATCATACAGGCACTTGCTCAGATGTTTACAGATTTAGTTACATGGTTTACTTAATTTACATCTGATTCACATATCATTACATAACATGTTCTACTTAATATGAAATTAAGTTCAACCTATTCAGATTAACATGTTTACATATTATCCCAATTATACAGTCAATGATTCTTAGGTTCCAATATCCGCAATCCTCCTTTTGATTGTCATTACAAGTTATTACAATTTATCTCAATTTAACACAATTCTAATGGAATTGGCTTAGGCTCAACGCAAAATAAAAAAGAAAAGGAGAAAAATAGATTCAACTAAGAAGTAAATAAATTAAATAAATAGGCATAAGACTCTAGATAAAATAAGACAGAAAGGGGATAAGAAAGATGTACATGTAACAGGTAATAACTAAAAATTGAATAGGTAAATGACAGTAAGGAGAACAATAACATATAAACTAACAAGCACTGTTACTTTTTAGATCCAAATTATTCACTGTCAAAATACCTTTTAAATTGCATATCAGAAAATAACTAGAACTCACAGTGATTTGTGTTAGATCCAAAAATGCATTAAAAATGGTTGTAGAAGAAAAAAATTATTATCCCTTCAATCTAAGTTCTGGCAACACCTTGAAAATTTTCTTATTTTTATTTAGAACACAACTTAGAGGAGGAAGAAGAATGAAGAAACATTTGTGCGTAAGAAAATGGTGAGGCTGCTGGTCTATTTATAGCTATGTTAGTATAATTATAAACCATACGATATTAGGTTTTAAAGTCATATTGCTCAATACACATCACCGCTGAGTCAGCAATGAATATAACTCTCAAACTAGACTAGACTAAGACGTAGGAGGCTTCCCTTCTCTCTGATGCGTCAACCCACCTTTACCCTTAGTTGACACCAGTTTATGAGTTTATACATATTTTTATACTCTCATTTATGTATAATTTTCCTTATATGTGAATTTATACATGCTTTCCTCTTAGAATATGTATTATTTTAATCGTCCCTCCAAAATGAAAATATGGCGCCAGCGGGACTCCGAATTGCGCCACTCACTTGAAAGAGACATGTCTTTAACAATTGGGTTACATAGGATTTTCTTTATAAGATTAAAAACAACGGTGATCGTTGTTCTTTTTAGTTTTCTTCTCATACCTTCTTTTCACCTTGTTATAATATTTCAATTAAAGATATCTTTTTCATCTTAAATCTGTTTCTTGTAAACCAATTGTCTAAACTGATCAGAAAATCGCTACAGACGCACTGACGCTAATTCAGTGACCAAATTCTGAAAGCTTCCTAATTTTGTTATTTAATAAAAATACGGAGTGTTGCATTAAGTGATCGAGAAACTCCACCTCATTGGATCTTAAGTGCTCGCCGATCCATCCTGAATACATTAATGATGTTCATAAGTGACTGGTTCAGGTGTTTGTGCATTCTTGTGTGTTTTGAATGTCAGGGATTGCGAAAAGGATCTTTGAGGAAAAACAAACACTAGAGGGGGGGTTGAACAGTGTTTGTGAGAATTCAAACAAAATCTTAAATTTATGTGAACTACAGGATAAATTAAACACCACAAACATAATCAGAAACATGGATTCGCAAATAACAGAAATAAAATGCAAAAAAGGATAGAACACACCAGATTTATACTGGTTCAGATTGCTCCTACGTCCGGTCCTGAACAACGCTGGATTGCGTAGAGTTTTATCAACCTCCTTCATTTCACAGCTACAAGGGATACCACCGATTACTACTTCCTCGGTGTCATGGCTACATGGAAACCACTAATTCCTAATTCCTTGGTTTCAGGACTACAAGGAACACACCGATTCTTACTTTACTCAACCCAGGCAATTACAAACAATCCTATAACTCTTTAATAGCACTTGATTCAAAGAGAGATGAGAAGAGAGTGTAGAGAGAAGAAGTTTGATCAAAACGGAATTGAATTCGGCAGAGTATAAGTGTAGAAATCATAAAAAGATTAAGAATAATTAAATACTGAAAGAGAGTGAAAGTGGAGAAGAAGATATGATTAAAAATTCGAATTCAAGCCCTTTTTATAGTGTGTGAAAGGTTGTAACGTTTCAAAAACGTTTCAAATGATGAAAAGACATTTCCTTTTAAATTTAAATCACTGACAGCTATATGTCGATATAGTGTTTTATGTATGTCGACAAACTCTAGTGTAAATTTGAATTTTAAACATTTTCCAAGTGTTTTTATAAAAATGTTATTCTGGAAATTCTTGAATAAAAATAGTGTTGTAAATTAATATCATAAAGTAGAAAAACATAATAAAAAATAAATTTAAAGTATACAAACATATTTATAAAACTATAAGCTTTTTAAACTACATAAATATAAAGTATAAAAACATAAGTATATAAAACTTAAGTTTGAAAAACAAAAATGAAAAAGAAAATATAAGAAATAAAATAGAGAGAATTGAGGATAGAAAATAGAACTTGAAAATTAGAATTTGAAAATCAGAATTTGAATATTAAACCTAGAGTGCTATTTAGAGTCTTACGAAATCTAGACTCTATAACTATATTCAATTTGAACTCTTGAACTCTTGAAATTTTGAATACTCATGAGTCTTGATATTACTATGAATTCTGAATTTCTATGCAACGACCTAAATTTTTTTATCGTTCAAATCGACAATAAACCACACATGTCGACCCGAACAAATCATAAATACAGGCAGTTATTGGAAAAGAAGAAAAGAAGAAAGAAAGGAAAACAATAACAGAATCTCACAGCGGAAGGACAACATATGATACACAAATAGCAGTTTAAAAACAGTTGAAATATATATACATTTACTATCAGAGTTATACATATACAGGTTTCATCACATGGTAGCAGAAATAAAATGCAGCGGAAATACATATATATATGTTAGATATACACCAATCTTCGTCTTCGATCTCCAAGGCACAGTCATCTTCGCTAACTGCAAACGTCTGCTGACCCGAGTGTATTACATATAAAAAAACACAGTAAACACTCGGATCAACACTAAATCATCTCATATTAGTCAAATCAAAGTACGAAATAACATCAGTGTCATGGGTACAGTAACTCCAGAGATGTTACGGGATTTTTCCATCTTGCATGGATCCCTTAAACTAATACATAGATAGTATAATATGCTTTTATGATAGTGTCTACTCAATAAAGTATAAATAATGAAAATACCGTGAGCAGGATTACATTTTTACCCTTACACCGTTTATAATACCGTAGTCTATACAGTACCGTAAACCCACCGTAAACGATGGCATCAGAGGGCATTCCATAGGCAGGATACAAATCAAAATCGTATGGGGCTCAATAAGGATAATATGACAAGGCACTCGAGGCAATGCCCTGGGTAGGATTCTACCAATTGCACTCCCGGACCGGTGGTAACGCATAGCAGCCACTACTGCCCACCTTGAAACACGCTCCCAACATCATAAATAGGCCCAAATCATCATCATCATCATCATCATCATAGTCATAGAAATAGTATCGAAGAAGTGTGTCCGATCAAAGGTGCTACCTCAATTAGTCACGGTATAGCTCCTGTTTTAGGGCTATTTCGTCAACGTTCATCTTCTTTGACTCAATAATCGCCTACAAGTCATCATACTCATTCTGGATACGTCATAACATTCACAGTTGTTAAAGTGGTATCAACACTGAAAGAGAGTATGCCATTTGTCGACTCGGTCTCTTTAACAGCCAACGCTTACATTTTCCACATCGGTTGGTTCTTTTACATTTCTCAAAGGTTCGTTTTCATATCAAAATATCATATTTTGTTTGAACCCAATTTATATTCAAAATAAAATATAATTCCATATCAAAATATCCCAAGCATTCCCAAAACGATTATATTCCAAACTAGAATATATTTCACTTCATTATATTATAATCATATAATATTTCACAAAGTCGATTTATATTCAAGTAGAATATACTTCATATCAAGGATTATGATTATCTTAATATGATTTATATTCGAAATCCATTCATATTCAAATAGAATATATATATATATATTCCATTACAACCCATTTTGACCCCTTAGGAGATCCATTTATATTCTAGAAGAATATAATTCATGTTTCCATATAAAATTGATTTAAATCGGTTCATATTCAAATAGAATGAATTCTCATCTTAGCTCCATTTGAACCAACGGTTTAAATTCAAATCTTTTCCATTCGAAAGAAATTTACAAATTCTAAAGTACTTATGAAAATAAAGGTTTATAAGAAAATCTTATATAAATAAATATATATAGAATATAATAATTAAAATCATTAAATAGTTTAAATATTATGTACATACATAAATTAAAGGTTTACTAGAAAATTTTGAATAATAAATTATAAGGAAAAATTTATTTATAATAAAATAGTTTATAGGTAAAGGTTAAATAATAAATTTTTAAGGAAAGAATAATTTATTTGAAATCAAATGTGTAAATATATATAATAAAATTCTTGAACTAAAATCATTCCTTTCTTCCGAACTTCAATACTTGAACCTAAACTCCAGTCTCAATGGATTTTGCCTAGCCCAACGACTTGTCCAAAACCCCATTCCAAAACCATTTTCAAATTCAAGGATTCAAAACCATACTCGTATTAAGTTTAAAACACTCCAAGTATCCTCGCTTATCTTTATTCCAATATTAAATTCAATAAGAATTTATTAAATTCGAGTCTACCTAATCCATGAAAATCCCAAATCATATTAATTTTGAATCTTTAAACTTCAAATTCACTTTGGGAAAATTTTCCTTAATCCTTTCAAATAACATTCAAGATTTAGATCTTTAAAGGAAGAATAAAATTTATCGAAACCGATACATTTCCTTTAATGAATTTTCCTCGAATAGGATTTCAAATATTTAAATCATTTAACCAACCGATGTCCATATATAATTTGTTGCCCTATGGCCAAGTGATTTTTAAATTTAATTTCTCGATATTCAGGGATGGATCTACCATTTCAATCCAAATTAGGCTCACAGAGGTTTATCATTTCACTATGTGTTCTTAATTTGATTTTAAATCGATAAATCCCGGGTTTATTCGATGCCCATAACATCTAGGGTGAAAAATTGGGATTCATCGTCAATGATGAGCATACAACCGCCATATACTGAATAAATAACATTTTCAAGCAATACTCATTCAGAAATCACCCAAAGCATCCATCAAAACCATTCATCCCGTTAGTCAGTGTTAATCTGTTCTTCGGGTTTGCAAAGATCATAAATCCCAACTAGTAATTTAATTAAATTAAATAACTAATTATCGACCTAAATTTTCAGATTAATATACTTGCATGTCATTTTTAAGTAGTCAATCACAAATCAAACACAACCATGCAACCAAACTTATTTCATATTTTACTTTAACAAATATGGGAATAATTCAATATTTCGTAAGTGAGAAAATCACTCACTTTTCCATCCTTATTGGATCGTACGTCCAAAAGAAGCCCAAAATTTGACAATCTCTAAACGTAGCTAGGTTAGTGCCAAAACGTCCGCAACTCCACCACGATCCCAACGCAGCAAACCGCGCGTCAATCCGAGGTCTTATGTAAAAGTTATAAGCATTTAATCATTTTGAATTTAAATATATAAAATTAAATAAAAATATGCCTCATCCGCTCACTTGCTGACACGTCAGCACCCTCTTCTCCAAATTCCCGCTCCAACCTTACACCTCGTCTAGCAGCTTTGAATGCAGAAAACCCATCAGGCCACCTCGTTTGACCGTAGATTGCGGTGAGCTCTGACCACCGTAAACCTTCATACCTCCGTCATATCGAAGCTAAACCCGAGCTGCATCTAACCATGCCGCCGCCTTCACCTCCGGTGGGCCCATGTGTCCCTGCCTTGTCAGAAAACGGAAGCCCTACATCCGACATAATCACCAATTCCCGACGATATTTGCCATGATAGAACGTCCAACCACTACCAATCAACTCGTATGGTCGATAGCCACAATACCCAAAACTCCAATTTGGTCATAAACTAGTAAATCAAAAAACCCCAATCTATGCCCTAGGGTTTCGCAAATCAGAAAGTTTGACCGCGTTTTTCGGTGAATCCAAGCACTGCCCGTAGCTTCATATCGTCGAGGCCTTCGAATTGATATATAATTTGCTGGGGTTTGAAGAGATTTGAATTTAAAGCTTGTATTTTTTCATTGATCTAGGGTTTAGAAGTTCAGTTCAGCCATTATAAAAAGAGATGAGAAAATGGAAAGGTAAACGTACAAAAGAATGGGCTGAGGGATTGGACATGAGATTTTATTTATAAATGTATAAGGCCCAACATTAGAAACAACCCATTTATCCTATTACATTGATTCCATTTGCATTTTCTCCAATACGACCAAACGGCAAGTCTGATTGCGACGCAAGTTGGAATCCTACCATAATTCATCGTTCCAATTCCGATGACGCTGCTTTCGCTGAATTCTGGGGCAGTTGTCAAAACTGTTAACTTTCACCGTTAATTAAATGAATAAAATATTCAATTATTCAGTTAACTGTTTTAAATTGCAACTAAATATTCATTAAATTCAAATTTAATCAAATTATAACTTAAATAAATTCTATAATAAATTTCACACATTTTTAAACCAAAATTTGATTATTTAAATTTTGATTGAATTTCAGTTATAATTTAACAACTTAAAATTCCACCATTTCCAATTTAAATTTGAATCCCACTTTTAAATTAACTCACTCACATAAATTTAATTTTTTAGTTATTCAATTTCAAATTACTACCTTTCTAAATAAATAAATAAATAATTTGAAAAAAATCTATTTATACCCAATTCAAACAATCACCATCATTTGAAAATTAACGAAACTTGATTTTTATCAAATATTATTCCATTTAATTCATTTTAAATTGAAAATTAAATATACATAAAATATGGAATGTTATATTCTCCCCCACTTAAAATCTTTTCGTCCTTGAAAAGAGAACGAGACAAGGTAATAAACAAGTCATACTTTCAAATCCATATCTACAAAATAGTACTTATAAAATAAGCTATATAGTTGAAAAATCTCATAAACTTTCTAACTCCCGAAATCACGAAAAATTTCGGCAGCATCTCCTTCGTACGGAGAGGTCTGAGAAAAATCAATATAATCCCCAAATACGTACCTCTTTTAGCGTTTATATGCAATTTACTTGCCTTAGAATTTTGGGACTTAGCGCAAGCGAGCTCCAAAGCATAGCGCAACTTCCCTACACCTGCTATATACTCATATACGCATGAGAATCAAATATATATACAATATATAGCAAATGTATATAATCTACACAACTTGTATTAAACATTTCAACTACAAAACCAAGCTACTCATAACAGGCCAGCGAACAAATCGTTGATTATCATCATTTAAATGTTGTAATTTGACAAAAACCCAATAGGAAAAAGCTGTTTCATTTCTTCCAGGCTTTCGTAATTGTCCGGACTCGTCGAATTCGGATAATTCATTCAAAAGTTATGACTAATTTAGTAAAGGCGAACACCTCAGCCTGTACACTGAAAACTGTAGATCTAAGTTGTTCAAACCAGTATCTACCCTTTTAAATCTTAGAATTTTACATAGCATATTAAGGGAAATTTTTAGTTCAGATCCTGGGATTTCCGAATTGTACTCGCACATCGAAATCCGACGTTCCGTTAGGAAGTTATGGTCAAACAATATTGGTATACGCTTCAGATTTTTATTTTCTACGCACAAGACTACGACTAAAACTTGAATCACAGCTTAGTAACATGAAAATTCCGACAAGGCGCTGTTAATGAAAGTTTTAGCTCAGTTTCTAAGGTTTCCAAATTGTCCTGAATCGTCGAATTCAGATCATCCAATCAAAAGTTATGACTATTCTACTACAGCTTATCGAACACTTCAGATTTTCGCACGAACGTTGACTTATATAATTAGAGTTTCAAACTTTCGGATTCTAAAACTTTTATAAATCTTTATCACTTCACATTAGTTATCACTCTTTACTCGAGGGAATGGTTTTGAAAACCTTTAGTAACTTAACCATCAAAATGAATTATTTCCCCTTTATACTCGTAATATGATTTCCTTTCAATACTTAAATATGTTCATATTCATTTCAATTATATTAAATGAAATTTTATTTCAATTACCTCTTTCCGTTTTCATCCATTGAATCCTTTGCATTTACTTCATTATCAAAGAAATGGATTTGCCTTTAATTGCTTTACTTCATTCCAATATACTTTTTAAATTTGTTTTCTTCCGTTACATTCCAAGCATTAATTTTAATTAAATCTTGAATTCACCTTGCCTTTCCAACTAACACACTTCATATTAAATCTTTAATTCATTTATATGGGTCGATTTGCCAAATGTTTGCAACTCATTTCTTTCCTAGGTACTAAATTTTAAATCAACTTTATTCGATCTTCTAATTTCTCTTATCGGTCCAATTTCCTTTGACTTGACTAAATTTTGCTTTCCTCCATATTCGATTAGTCGTCCATTGGAATTGATTTTTGTTTTATTTATTCTAATTATTCAAGTTCATCCATACTTCATTTCATTCATGCTTGGTTCTAAATCGACCAATTTAAATATTTGAGTTTACCTTTATTTATTCTAATTTCTTTAACTTAATCGAATCTACTTAGTTCTGAATTCTTCCAATATCCTAATTTAATACATTAGACTTTGATTTTATTTCCAACACCTTAATTCAAATTTCCAGTTCTAAATTCATTTCATTTCCTCATTCTATTTTTCCAGTTTATTCAATTTCATTTATTACTTAATCCAACCATCAATATAAATCTTAAATCAACTTATTTAAATTTTCTGAGTTAATTCCATTTTCATTTTAAATCAAACCTTATCCCCTTAACTCAATTCATTTGTTCGATTTCTCAAATCATGGTTTGAATTAAGGACTGTTCATAACTAAATTTTTATACTTAGTTCTTAGCCATTTGTTATTCAATTCTCCAAGTTAAACTTTACTTAACTCAATCCCTTTACTCGAATGAGGTTATATTCCATTCGACACAACGTTTATGTTCTATTCATTTCATTATTTATACTCCGATTTACGTTCGATATATTGTCTAAATCAAGTTCTTCTAAATTTAGATTTGTTATGCCTTTATTTCACATGTTCATTAATTTACCGTTTAATCTCTTCATTTTTAATTTATCGATCAACCTTACTTATTCACAACATACATTCTTTTCAATTCCTACTCGACTAACTTAATATACTTATAAATTAGCCAAGTCATAGGCTATTGCAAATTACTTATACTAATAACTTACCAAGTCTAATTTAGTCGACTTCGATCGAATTTTACTTTGCGAGTTATTTTAAATTTTCTCTAACACTTATATCTTAAATAACCTTTTGAAAACTATTTTCCAAAACTATTCCTTATAATACAATATTATTTCAAACTTTGGCAAACTATTCCAAAAGCCTCCCAGAATCAAGTTTTCAAGTTCATTTCTATTTTATCGCCAATATATTATGTGACAAATTATACTTAAGAGATTTCATCCTCAAATATTTTATAAAACCATTAAATTTTCCTATTAGATCTATTATTTAATCAACCATATCCGATAATATCCTAATATTATCGCCTTCTAACGACCAATGCATATACATTAAACTAATAATAGTATATTTAATCTATATAAAATAAAATCGAAAACCATATTATGTCGATCCATTCCATTCGATTATTTAGAAATTCCTATCGATTGTATGGCGTCCCATATATCGACCAGAATCCATAAATATTCAACAGAACAAGTCAACACAACGTAAAACCCCTTTTTATATCAAAATACAAGTACGCTTTCTCGTATATATGCTCAAACTCATTCTAGGATATTACTAATCCTATCTCTAATGAGTTAATTCCCAAACAGAGGCAAGGTTATCACAAACCATCGCTCTGATACCAAAATGTAATGACCCAAATTTTTTGACCGTTCAAATCAACAATAAACCACACATGTCGACCCGAACAAATCATAAATACAGGCAGTTATTGGAAAAGAAGAAAAGAAGACATAAGAGAAAACAACAACAGAATCTCACAGCGGAAGGACAACATACGATACACAAATAGCATTTTAAAAACAGTTGAAATATATATACATTTACTATCAGAGTTATACATATACAGGTTTCATCACATGGCAGCGGAAAGAAAATGCAGCGGAAATACATATATATGTGTCAGATATATACCAATCTTCGTCTTCGATCTGCAAGGCATAGTCATCTTCGCTAACTGCAAACGTCTACTGACCCGAGCGTATTGCATATAAAAAGAAAACACAACAAACACTCGGATCAGCACTAAATCATCTCATATTAGTCAAATCAAAGTACGAAATAATATCAGTGTCATGGGTGCAGTAACTCCAGAGATGTTACGGGATATTTCCATCTCTCAAGGATCCGTTAAACTAATACATAGATAGTATAATACGCTATTATGATAGTGTCTACTCAGTAAATTATAAATACTGAAAATAGCGTAAGCGGGATTACATTTTTACCCTTACATCGTTTATAATATCGTAGTCGATACAGTACCGTAAACCCACTGTAAACGATGGCATTAGAGGGCACTCCATAGGTACGATACAAATCAAAATCATATGGGGCTCGATAAGGATAATATGACAAGGCACTCGAGGCAATGCCCAGGGTAGGATTATACCAATTGCACTCCCGGACCGGTGGTAATGCATAGCAGCCACTACCGCCCACCTCAGAACACACTCCCAAAATCATAAATTGACCCAAATCATCATCATCATCATATTCATAGAAATAGTATCGAAGAAGTGTGTCCGATCAAAGATGCTACCTCAATTAGTCACGGTATAGCTCCTGTTTTAGTCATTTTAGTTCTGACCCGAAGGTCAGGGCTATTTCATCATCGGTCATCTTCTTCGATTCAATAATCGCCTCCAAGCCATCATACTCATTCTGGATACGTCATAACGTTCACAGTTGTTAAAGTGGTATCAACACTGACAGAGAGTATGCCATTTGTCGACTTCGGTCTCTTTAACAGCCAACGCTTACATTTTCCACATCGGTTGGTTCTTTTACATTTCTCAAAGGTTCGTTTTCATATCAAAATATCATATATTGTTCGAACCCAATTTATATTCAAAATTAAATATAATTCCATATCAAAATGTCCCAATCCCTCCCAAACAGATTATATTGCAAATAAGAATATATTTCATTTCATTATATTATAATCATATAATATTTCACAAAGTCGATTTATATTCAAGTAGAATATACTTCATATCAAGGATTATACAATTCAAATAGAATATATATATATATATATATATATTCCATTACAACCCATATTGACCCCTTAGGAGATCCATTTATATTCTAGAAGAATATAATTCATGTTTCCATATAAAATTGATTTAAATTTGTTCATATTCAAATAGAATGAATTCTCATCTTAGCTCCATTTGAACCAACGGTTTAAATTCAAATCTTTTCCATTCGAAAGAAATTTACAAATTCTAAAGTACTTATGAAAATAAAGGTTTATAAGAAAATCTTATATAAATATATATATATATAATAATTAAAATCATTAAATAGTTTAAATATTATGTACATGCATAAATTAAAGGTTTACTAGAAAATTTTGAATAATAAATTATAAGGAAAATTTTATTTATAATAAAACAGTTTATAGGTGAAGGTTAAATAATAAATTTTTAAGGAAAGAATAATTTATTTGAAATCAAATGTGTAAATATATATTTATATATATATATAATAAAATTCTTTAACTAAAATCATTCCTTTCTTCCGAACTTCAATACTTGAACCTAAACTCCAGTCTCAACGGATTTTGCCTAGTCCAACGACTTGTCCCAAACCCCATTCCAAAACCATTTTCAAATTCAAGGATTCAAAACCATAATCGTATTAAGTTTAAAACACCCCAAGTATTCTCGCTTATCTTTATTCCAATATTAAATTCAATAAGAATTTATTAAGTTCGAGTCTACCCAATCCTTGAAAATCCCAAATCATATTAATTTTGAATCTTTAAACTTCAAGTTCACGTTGGGAAAATTTTCCTTAATCCTTTCAAATAACATTCAAGATTTAGATCTTTAAAGGAAGAATAAAATTTATCGAAACCGACATATTTCCTTTAATGAATTTTCCTCGAATAGAATTTCAAATATTTAAATCATTTAACCAACCGATGTCCATATATAATTTGCTACCCTTTGGCCAAGTGATTTTTAAATTTAATTTCTCGATATTCAGGGATGGATCTATCATTTCAATCCAAGTCAGGGTCACAGAGGTTTATCATTTTACTCTGTGTTCTTAATTTGATTTTAAATTGATAAATCCCGGGTTTATTCGATGCCCGTAACATCTAGGGTGAAAAATTGGGATTCATCGTCAATGATGAGCATACAACCGCCATATACTGAATAAATAACATTTTCAAGCAATACTCATTCAGAAATCACCCAAAGCATCCATTACAACCATTCATCCCATTAATCAGTGTTAATCTGTTCTACGGGTTTGCAAAGATCAGAAATCCCAACTAGTAATTTAATTAAATCAAATAACTAATTATCGACCTAAATTTTCAGATTAATATACTTGCATGTCATTTTTAAGTAGTCAATTACAAATCAAACACAACCATGCAACCAAACGTATTTCATATTTTAATTTAACAAATATGAGAATAATTCAGTATTTCGTAAGTGAGAAAATCACTCACCTTTCCGTCCTTAGTGGATCAGACATCCAAAAGAAGCCCAAAATTTGATAGTCTCTAAACGCAGCCAGGTTAGTGAAAAAACGTCCGCAACTCCGCCACGATCCCAACGCAACAAACTGCGCGTTAATCCGAGGTCGCATGTAAAAGTTATAGGCGTTTTATCCTTTTGAATTTAAATATATAAAATCAAATAAAAATATGCCTCATCCACGTACTCGCTGACACGTCAGCAACCTCTTCTCCAAATTCCCGCTCCAACCTTACACCCCATCTAGCAGCTTTGAATGCGGAAAACCCATCAGGCCACCTCGTTTGACCGCCGATTGTGGTGAGCTCCGACCACTGTAAACCTTCAGACCTCCGCCATATCGAAGCTAACCCCGAGCCGCATCTAACCATGCCACCGCCTTCACCTCCGGTGGGCCCATGTGTCCCCGCCTTGTCAGAGAACAGAAGCCCTACATCCGACATAATCACCAATTCCCAACGATATACACCAAGATAGAACGTCCAACCACTACCAATCAACTCGTATGGTCGATAGCCACAATACCCAAAACTCCAATTTGGTTATAAACTAGTTAATCAAAAAACCCCAATCTATGCCCTAGGGTTTCGCAAATCAGAAAGTTTGACCGCGTTTTCCGGTGAATACAAGCACTGCATGTTGAAACAGAGGGTACACGGTGCTTTGTATCGTCGAGGCCTTCGAATTGATATATAATTTGCTGGGGTTTGAAGAGATTTGAATTTAAAGCTTGTATTTTTGCATTGATCTAGGGTTTAGAAGTTCAGTTCAACCATTATTGTAATAACCCGGAAATTATGAACCAGTTTAAAATTTTTGTTTTGGCAACTTCGACGAATTTTGAATATTTAAAATGAATTATTTTAAATAAAATCAACGAGAAATTTATTTTGAATATATTTCGAACGTATATATTATATACGCAGTCGTTAGAATATAATATTTATATATAATTATAAATAGAATTGAAAATGGCGCGGTAGTTCGATAATTCGATTTCAAACTTCAATTGAATGTACCGGGTGCAAAACAATCCGGATTTTAGTGAAACCAAAAATAATAGGATCTATTTGAGAATATCTTTCCAACGAATCCGAAAAATTGAAATTTCATAGCGGGAATCAAAAGATATGTCCAGTTGAAAATTCTGAATAGTCGCTATGGAATTCAGGCCCTTAAAAATGGGAATTTTGCAAATGACCTCGGATTTCGACGAAACCACTTTTGTTGGATCCGTGATGTCAAATTATTGTTAGATTTCAAATTTCATAATTTTTTGAATCAATATGTGAGCGTGGCAAAGGAAAACGCATTTGACCAGTTTCAGTTGATTTTAATCGACTGGAAAATGGCCATTTTTCCAACGGTCTCAGAATTCGACGAAACTAGTTTTGTTAGGACCGTATCATCAATACGAGGCTAGAAAATATTTTTCTGCAATTTTTAGAGTTCGTATGTGACCCCGGTAAATTGAAATGCGCATTCAAATTCAATATATAGAGTTATATGTTGATTTTAACGGAAACTGATCGAAACGATCGAATCTGCCTATGATACATATCCCATTGTGTTCGGAATGGGGGTAAAATGCTATGGACGACAGGCGGTGGGCCTCGTTTAGAGGTCGTATGAAAAAGTCAACTATTAGGAATTAAATTAAATTAAATAAAAATAAATCCCCCCTTCCTTTTCTCCTTAACCAGGCCCCTCCCCCCCCCCCCCTTTCAAAACGAATCAGAAAACAGTAAAAAAAAGAAGAAAAGGGAGGGCGACGATCGCCAGTCGCCACCGCTCCCCTCGCCGTCGATTTCCCCCCCTCCACCGCCGTCGTCGGCACCTACGACGCCCTCCCCTCCTCATCTTCCTCCTCTCCCCCACGCCTGCGACATCGAGCCCCCTCGCGCCCCTCTAAGCCCGACACCACCTGCGTGACCACCCTCCGAACCCAAAGTGAGCCACCGCCGGCCTGATGGGCTCCACCACCGCCTGGGTCAACTTCCGGCCCCCTCCAGCAGCTCTTCAACTGAGTTCGACGTGAATAAAGCAAGAGGGTGAGTTTTTCTTTTTAAATTCTGATTTCATTTAAATATAAAACTTTGTTAAAATCAGTTTTGAATATGAAATCAGTTTTTGTTTTAATTTAAAACTTATTATAAAAACAGTTTATATATGTTAAGTATTATAAATCAGTTTTTTTTAGGGATAACATTGTGTATAAACCTCAGATTTTTGTTTAGAGAAAGATGTGATCTTTATTAGAGAAAGGATAAAAATAGGATTTTTATAATATAGGAAAGTTAAAAATATAATTTTTATATTATAGAAAGGCTAAAAATATTATCTTTATGTTGTAGAGATAATAAAAATATAATTTTTATATAATATAGATAATAAAAATTCAATCTTTATTATGTAGAAGATGTAAAAATATGATTTCTGTTTAGGTAGAGAATTAAAAATATAATCTTTATATTTGAAAAGGCGAAATCTTTATCTATATAATAGCGGTGTAAAAATAGAATTTTTACCTATATAATAGCATAGTAAAAATTCGATTTTATATATTGAATAGCAAAGTAAAAATTCTATTTTTATATATTGAATAGCATAGTAAAAATTCGATTTTTATATATCGAATAGCAAAGTAAAAATTTGATTTTTATATATTGAATAGCATAGTAAAAATTCGATTTTTATATATTGAATAGCATAGTAAAAATTCGACTTTTATATATTGAATAGCGAAGTAAAAATTCGTTTTTTATATATTGAATAGCGAATTAAAAATGTGATTTTTACATATTTAGTGACTACGGGCGACGAAAGTGATAAGAGGCGAGAACGACGAAGATTTCTAACGATGAAGAGTCGTGGTATTGGATAGCTATTGGTGAGAACTTCTCACTCTTCAATTTCTTTTTCTATATATATATATATATATATATATATATATATACCAGGATGCAGACGGTGTTTAGTAGCACCCGACACCCGTCATCCACAGACCATGGATGGCTTGTTTGTTAAATTGTTTGGTTGTGTAGTTGTTTAGTTTATTTGGTTTGAATTGAATTGTTTGGTGAAATGGAATGAATTTGGTTGATGCGTGAATGGTGTGGGCCTTCACTAGACTGGGGATAAGGCTAGGCTTTGTCCCGTTTCTAGTATCGTGCCATTATGCCGCCAAAATTTTCTAAAATAAGTTAGAAAAATAGATATATCATTTTATTTGAAGAATGAACTGAATAGAAATTCATATGTTAAAATAAAATGTTTTATCGTTAAAAATATAATTTTTAGCGGGAATATGAATATAGTGAATGTGAATAAATAAATATTCATTTACAAACCGGACGGTTTGTTTATGTACACTGATTTGACTGACATTGATTGGGACGATAAATTTTACCCATCGCCCAACTGCACAAATAAAAATATGTGTTTGATTGTTTGAAACCCCACACGGGTATTGGGATAAAATACGGTATACACTAATCCCAATAATTAGTTGTATGTCGATCGATTGATTGACAGGCTGTTATAAGCGTTAAATATCTATATTTGATGCTTATACAATGTAGTGCACTTTGGATGATGGTTGACTGTTTATCGTTGCTATTATATGCATTTGTTGTATGGAATCCATATAATTAACTTTATATGGTAATTGATTGGGCCTCATTCCAATTTAGAAAATAAAGAACATTATAAAGTAAAGGTTCATGTGTTGACCATACTCATCCGTTGAGATTAGTCATGTGTTGAACGAAATATTTTAATAATAAAATTTACATCTTTATCAATATAAAATAAAGGTTCATGTGTTGACAGCACTCATCCGTTGAGATTAGTCATGTGTTGAACAAAATATTTTAAAAATAGAAATATTTGAAATAGAAATATTTGAATAGGAAATATTTGAAATAGAATATTTGAAAATAGAAATATATGAAGCCGTGTTGATTAGATTGATGCCATTTTGACGTGAACGATATTTACATCGATTTTATTCATTTTAAAATGAATATTGAAAAGAGATTTCGAAATCGAATATTTTGAAATTAAATTTGAATTAAATTGATTAGAAAACGAATTTGATTTGAATTGAATAGAAAACCAATTTGAATTCAAATCGAATAGAAAACCAATTTGAATTCAAATCGAATAGAAAACCAATTTGAATTCAAATCGAATAGAAAACCAATTTGAATTGAATCGAATGGAAAACCAATTTGAATTCAAATCGAATAGAAAACCAATTTGAATTCAAATCGAATAGAAAACCAATTTGAATTGAATCGAATAGAAAACCAATTTGAATTCAAATCGAATAGAAAACCAATTTGAATTGAATTGAATAGAAAACCAAATTGAATTGAATCGAATAGAAAACCAATTTGAATTGAATCGAATAGAAAACCAATTTGAATTCAAATCGAATAGAAACCCAATTTAAATTGAATCGAATAGAAAACCAATTTGAATTGAATCGAATAGAAAACAAATTTAAATTGAATTGAATATAAAACGAATTCTAATTGAATTGAAAACGAATTGAAATTGAATATAAAACGAATTCGAAATGAATTGAAAACGAAATGAAATAGAAAAAAATATCGATTTGAAACGAATTCAAATTGAATTGAAATTTGAATTGAATTGAAATGGATTTTAAAACGAATTTATAACGAAAAAATCAATTTTGATTTGAATTGAAATGGAAGTTGAAATTGTTTTTGAAATGAATTTAAAACTATTTATATAATTCGTTTTAAATAGACATCGACGAGATATATATTATATATATAATATATATAATATAATAGCCTGAATAGAACGCGCCGCGCCGCGGCAGTTCGTGAATTTCGACCATTTATTTCAAACGGACATTACGAGAGATCCGACCATCGGATTCTCCTAAAACCGGAACCGTTGGGTTCGTATCGAAAAGAGCTTTTTAACGAATATTAGAAATTTGAAATCTAACAGTTTGATCTGGAGATACGTCCAAATCAAATTTGAAAAAGGTCGCTGCAAGTGCAGTTCGATGGCCATTGTTGGAAATCGACTGTACGGGCCTTGATAAAATTATTAAAAATAGTAATAATTTGTGTAAAATCATAAGAAATGATTTGGGAAAAATTAGGATGAAAAACTCCATATTTGAAACGATAAAAATAGTTTTTTATCAAAATGAACTAGTTTTGAACTGAAATTAAAACCCATTTATTTTTAAATAAATAAATTGGATTTGAAATGGGTTTAAATAGAATTGATTCATGGGTTTATCGTGAACGGTGTTTTAAATAACACTAGTTCTATAACCCGATAATAATTAGAATGTGATTTGGGTTTGTCGTGAACTGTGTTTTAAACGACACTAGTTCTTTAACCCAATAAAAGGAGTTTTATTAAATCTGCAATTAGATTGAAATGTGAATTGATAATTCAAATTATCAAATTTGGCAAATGAGCGAGAATGGAGTATCACCAGTTTTGCTCCAGAGCGATAGTTAAATCTTTAATTAGATTTGAACGTGAAATGGTAATTAATTTTATCGATAACACTGTGGTGTTAAATATGGAGTATTACCAGTTTTGCTTCATGGGATGAATAGGTTGGGATTGGGAAATGAAATAAATAATTACTTCGGCGTGGTTCGCTAATCTCTACTAGTTTGAAAAACCATAATTGGGTTTGAAATGACATCCAAAGGAAGATTAAAGGATAAATTTTAAAGAATTTATCTTGGATAAAATTAATAGGAACCTTTCCCTAAGAATATGAAATTTAGAAACTAGCTGTAGGTTAGCTAAGAAGAATGGTTTCCTGGGTATTGATCTGATGTTGGTTTCGGCCTTCGGGGTTAATATTTGGGAAATTGTTCTCTTGCTAATTCAAGGTTAGTGACTAATGAATTGGAATGAGGCGTATGTTGTGTTTTGTGTAACATTTGTTTTTAATATACGCGGGTTGTTCGGAAAGGCCGGGTTTATACCCATTCTGAATAACTGATTCGACGATATGTCGAAGATGAAGACGGTGGTTGAAGACCGGAAGTCTTCACATCGTTTGGGTGATTACTGATGATCTTGATTGGGCTGTACACCCAAGATGAGGGAATCAGTTAGTGGTCGTCTAGACGTACTTGGAGATGGATGGATACGCGAGGAAAGTGCCTCCGGTTTCGTTCAGACCCAGAACGAACTTGTAAATGGATTGTGTGTCTGACATTGGATTTTATTCTGTGTGGATTGATTTCTGTTAAATATATATCTGTTTGGCGGTGGAGAATTTATTCTCTTGCTTAACGCCCTTCTCTGAGACGTACGAGCTTAGAGGTTATATATCGATAGATATCAATCGCATGGCATGAACTGCCTGTGTGGCACGCTGAGTTGCATGGATCAAGGCTTCTATTGAAAAGCAAAGTCTTGTGGTTGATGATCAAAGCACGGCCTACGTGGCAGCTTTGTGTATAGCGTGGATTCGCGAGCCTCACACCTCGGTATGAGTCAAAAATGGGATGAGGACCCAAGGAGTGCACGACGTTTCTTTCTAGATATGGGTGGTGTCGGTGACCTACTAGCCATGACATTTATATACTTTTCACCTTTTGGTTTGGATGCGAGGCGCCTCGATTATAGGTCTTATAGGGCCGGGAAACGTGTGTTCAGGAATAATTAATCCTCTAACGTAAGTGAGGACCGGTCTTTGAGGATCCCAGGGTTACCCAGAGTGTGTAGTCCTAAGACATTTGCTAGAGTGTCTCGAACGCGGAGAGGAGCTTGCCCCTTGCCTCGACTCATGACGGAAATCCAATTTCCAATACGTGTATTGCGGTTTTAATTGTAGAACTAGTATGGCGACATGATATATGGTACCCATGCCGTCTATGATTTATATTTATGATTGAAATTGTTTTGACACTATACACTTATTATAGTACCAAATGATTTGTTTTAAACGTACCAAGCATGTTTGGCTATTATAAGGGAAAACCCTATCCTCCGGCTTGCATTGCATTGTGTGATGGGACCTGGGTCTTATAATAGCTTCATTTTTCGAAAAAACATTGCGCTATTTATTCTATGCACTGGTATTCTTGGGAGGAAACCCGTTCCGTGTTATACGGCGTGGTCCCTTGAATTACTTTCTTTAAAAATAAAGTTTTAATAACTGTTTTAGTTCTCACACCAGTCACATGACTGACCTGGAGTTTATTGTTTTAACCTAAACTCTAGGTGCCCCTATTTTCCGCACGGGCAGCTAGTAGTTTTGGTTTTGCAGATTTATATTCACAGGATCCTGGTTTACAACTGGAATGATATCCGGAAAGCTCTGCATCCGTATATCACCTTCAGTTGTGCTTTGTATTATTTTCCGCTGCTATGTAATTTATTGTAATCTCTGATATTTATCGAATGTAATTTATTCATTTATACTCTGTATATTCTTGTATCTGATGGAATTGTTGTAATAGTAATGAAATGTTCTTCCGTCTGCGTTCTGATTTGTCCTGTTCTCAAAACGATCAGGGGTTTCGAACGGTCTAGAGCGGTTTAACGACTGATTCAGATCGAGCGAAATTCCAGGCCGTCACATTTGGTATCAGTGCTTTGGTTTACAGAGCTCGAGAACAAGACACATTAGAAACATACGAAAGAATTCATCAGATATTGGATTAGTAATATCCAATTAGAATGACTCGTTAGAGATAGGATCAGTAGTATCTTAGAACGAGTGTGAAGAGTATATTTTTCAAATGAGAACAATTTTGTTTTGAAAATTTAAACTATTTTAAATGTATTTGATTATTTATTTACTTTGAATTTGGACAATCGAGTATATATAGATTTCGCATATACGCGTCATGAACGTATATTCGAAGTTTTAATATACTGGATAGATATAGAATCACATTCTAGACACCCGGAGATGATTCTGATGATTGATATATCATCATCAGAATTTGTGTTCGTGTTTTGAAGGTGTGATATCTATATATTTCCATTAAACTAGTGTGAGAACCAAAACTAATATAGCTAGAACACAATGTTGTGAATTGGCATTAAAAACAAGATTTTCAGTATATATATCAAAATTATGAATTTGAAACGTTAAATTCACTAATTGATTGATGTTTGTGTTGTTTGTTTGATAATTTTGAACCATTTAGCCTAATTGAATCACATACTGAATTGTATTGAAAATTGGTTGCATTTGTTTGCATATACATGTACTTACATTGAACAGGTCATAGCAAGGAGGCTAGAGCAGAGAATAAAATTTGTTTGCCCGACAAATAGGTACATGTTTACTATAATTTACTGTTTTGTTTGGGTGATGGTGATTTTATGAGCCTATTGGCTAGCCGCTTGGCTTTTTCTTTTTCTTTTTGAGATCAGAAGGCCTATATGGCAATTTCGGGATTTTCCCGTGGCTCCCGGTGCAGGGGAGGTTATGGCGAATTTTTTCGAAAATTTAGGGTGTTAGCCAAATTTTTGAAAATTTGAAAATTCTCAGAAACTGAAAAGTTGGAGAATGGAAGCCAGATCGAAGGTAGAGTTGATTAATCAAACCACTTTCGACTTTGTTCCTTTTCGGGGACGAAAAGTTTTAAGTGGGGGAGATTGTAATAACCCAGAAATTCTGAACCAGTTTAAAATTTTTGTTTTGGCAACTTCGACGAATTTTGAATATTTAAAATGAATTATTTTAAATAAAATCGACGAGAAATTTATTTTGAATATATTTTGAATGTATATATTATATACGCCAACGTTAGAATATAATATTTATATATAATTATAAATAGAATTGAAAATGGCGCGGTAGTTCGATAATTCGATTTCAAACTTCAATTGACTGTACCGGGTGCAAAACAATCCGGATTTTAGTGAAACCAAAAATAATAGGATCTATTTGAGAATATCTTTCCAACGAATCTGAAAAACTGAAATTTCATAGCGGGAATCAAAAGATATGTCCAGTTGAAAATTCTGAATAGTCGCTATGGAATTCAGGCCCTTAAAAATGGGAATTTTGCAAATGACCTCGGATTTCGACGAAACCACTTTTGTTGGATCCGTGATGTCAAATTTTTGCTAGATTTCAAATTTCATAATTTTTCGAATCAATATGTGAGCGTGGCAAAGGAAAACGCATTTGACCAATTTCAGTTGATTTTAATCGACTGGAAAATGGCCATTTTTCCAACGGTCTCAGAATTCGATGAAACTAGTTTTGTTAGGACCGTATCGTCAATACGAGGCTAGAAAATATTTTTTTGCAATTTTTAGAGTTCGTATGTGACCCCGGTAAATTGAAATGCGCGTTCAAATTCAATATATAGAGTTATATGTTGATTTTAATGGAAACTGATCGAAACGATCGAATCAGCCTACGATACATATCCCATTGTGTTCGGAATAGGGGTAAAATGCTATGGACGATAGGCGGTGGGCCTCGTTTAGAGGTCGTATGAAAAAGTCAACTATTAGGAATTAAATTAAATTAAATAAAAATAAATACCCCCCTTCCTTTTCTCCTTAACCCCCCCCCCCCCCCCCCCCGTTCAAAACGAATCAGAAAACAGCAAAAAAAAAAGGAAGAAGAAAAGGGAGGGCGACGATCGCCAGTCGCCACCGCTACCCTCGCCGTCGATTCCCCCCCCCCTCCACCGCCGTCGTCGGCACCTGCGCCGCCCTCCCCTCCTCATCTTCCTCCTCTCCCCCTCGCCTGCGACATCGAGCCCCCTCGCGCCCCCCTAAGCCCGACACCACCTGTGTGACCACCCTCCGAACCCAAAGTGAGCCACCGCCGGCCTGATGGGCTCCACCACCGCCTGGGTCAACTTCCGGCCCCCTCCAGCAGCTCTCCAACTGAGTTCGACGTGAATAAAGCAAGAGGGTGAGTTTTTCTTTTTAAATTCTGATTTCATTTGAATATAAAACTTTGTTAAAATCAGTTTTGAATATGAAATCAGTTTTTGTTTTAATTTATAACTTATAATAAAAACAGTTTATATATGTTAAGTATTATAAATCAGTTTTTTTTAGGGATAACATTGTGTATAAACCTCAGATTTTTGTTTAGAGAAAGATGTGATCTTTATTAGAGAAAGGATAAAAATAGGATTTTTATAATATAGGAAAGTTAAAAATATAATTTTTATATTATAGGAAGGCTAAAAATATTATCTTTATGTTGTAGAGATAATAAAAATATAATTTTTATATAATATAGATAATAAAAATTCGATCTTTATTATGTAGAAGATGTAAAAATATGATTTTTGTTTAGGTAGAGAATTAAAAATATAATTTTTACATGATAGGAATATTAAAAATATAATCTTTATATTTGAAAAGGCGAAATCTTTATCTATATAATAGCGGTGTAAAAATAGAATTTTTACCTATATAATAGCATAGTAAAAATTCGATTTTTATATATTGAATAGCAAAGTAAAAATTCGATTTTTATATATTGAATAGCATAGTAAAAATTCGATTTTTATATATTGAATAGCATAGTAAAAATTCGATTTTTATATATTGAATAGCGAAGTAAAAATTCGATTTTTATATATTGAATAGCGAAGTAAAAATGTGATTTTTACATATGTAGTGACTACGGGCGACGAAAGTGATAAGAGGCGAGAACGACGAAGATTTCTAATGATGAAGAGTCGTGGTATTGGATAGCTATTGGTGAGAACTTCTAACTCTTCAATTTCTTTTTCTAGTTATATATATATATATATATATATATATACTTGGATGTGGACGGTGTTTAGTAGCACCCGACACCCGTCATCCACAGACCATGGATGACTTGTTTGTTAAATTGTTTGGTTGTGTAGTTGGTTGGTTTATTTGGTTTGAATTGAATTGTTTGGTGAAATGGAATAGATTTGATTGATGTGTGAATGGCGTGGGCCTTCACTAGACCGGGGATAAGGCTAGGCCTTGTCCCGTTTCTAGTATCGTGCCGTTATGCCGCCGAAATTTTCTAAAATAAGTTAGAAAAATAAAAATATCATTTTATTTAAAGAATGAACTGAATAGAAATTCATATGTTAAAGTAAAATGTTTTATCGTTAAAAATATAATTTTTAACGGGAATATGAATATAGTGAATGTGAATAAATAAATATTCATTTACAAACCGGACGGTTTGTTTATGTACACTGATTTGACTGACATTGATTGGGACGATAAATTTTACACATCGCCCAACTGCACAAATAAAAATATGTGTTCGATTGTTTGAAACCCCACACGGGTATTGGGATAAAATACGGTATACACTAATCCCAATAATTAGTTGTATGCCGATCAATTGATTGACAGGCTGTTATAAGCGTTAGATATCTATATTTGATGCTTATACAATGTAGTGCACTTTGGATGATGGTTGACTATTTATCGTTGCTATTATATGCATGTGTTGTATGGAATCCATATAATTAACTTTATATGGTAATTGATTGGGCCTCATTCCAATTTAGAAAATAAAGAACATTATAAAGTAAAGGTTCATGTGTTGACCGTACTCATCTGTTGAGATTAGTCATGTGTTGAACGAAATATTTTAATAATAAAATTTACATCTTTATCAATATAAAATAAAGGTTCATGTGTTGACAGCACTCATCCGTTGAGATTAGTCATGTGTTGAACGAAATATTTTAAAAATAGAAATATTTGAAATAGAAATATTTGAATAGGAAATATTTGAAATAGAATATTTGAAAATAGAAATATATGAAGCCGTGTTGATTAGATTGATGCCATTTTGACGTGAACGATATTTACATCGATTTTATTCATTTTAAAATGAATACTGAAAAGTGATTTCGAAATCGAATATTTTGAAATGAAATTTGAATTAAATTGATTAGAAAACGAATTTGATTTGAATAGAATAGAAAAACAATTTGAATTCAAATCGAACAGAAAACCAATTTGAATTCAAATCGAATAGAAAACCAATTTGAATTGAATCGAATAGAAAACCAATTTGAATTCAAATCGAATAGAAAACCAATTTGAATTCAAATCGAATAGAAAACCAATTTGAATTGAATCGAATAGAAAACCAATTTGAATTCAAATCGAATCGAAAACCAATTTGAATTGAATCGAATAGAAAACCAATTTGAATTGAATCGAATAGAAAACCAATTTGAATTGAATCGAATAGAAAACCAATTTGAATTCAAATCGCATAGAAAACCAATTTGAATTGAATCGAATAGAAAACCAATTTGAATTGAATCGAATAGAAAACAAATTTAAATTGAATTGAATTGAATATAAAACGAATTCGAATTGAATTGAATATAAAACGAATTCGAATTGAATTGAAAACAAATTGAAATAGAAAAAAATATCGATTTGAAACGAATTCAAATTGAATTGAAATTTGAATTGAATTGAAATGGATTTTAAAACGAATTTATAAGGAAAAAATCAATTTTGATTTGAATTGAAATGGAAGTTGAAATTGTTTTTGAAATGAATTTAAAACTATTTATATAATTCGTTTTAAATAGAAATCGACGAAATATATATTATATATATAATATATATAATATAATAGCCTGAATAGAACGCGCCGCGCCGCGGCAGTTCGTGAATTTCGACCATTTATTTCAAACGGACATTACGAGAGATCCGACCATCGGATTCTCCTAAAACCGGAACCGTTGGGTTCGTATCGAAAAGAGCTTTTTAACGAATATTAGAAATTTGAAATCTAACGGTTTGATCTGGATATACGTCCAAATCAAATTTGAAAAAGGTCGATGTAAGTGCAGTTCGATGGCCATTGTTGGAAATCGACTGTACGGGCCTTGATAAAATTATTAAAAATAGTAATAATTTGTGTAAAATCATAAGAAATGATTTGGGAAAAATTGGGATGAAAAACTCCATATTTGAAACGATAAAAATAGTTTTTTATCAAAAAGAACTAGTTTTGAACTGAAATTAAAACCCATTTATTTTTAAATAAATAAATTGGATTTGAAATGGGTTTAAATAGAATTGATTCATGGGTTTATCGTGAACGGTGTTTTAAATAACACTAGTTCTATAACCCGATAATAATTAGAATGTGATTTGGGTTTGTCGTGAACTGTGTTTTAAACGACACTAGTTCTTTAACCCAATAAAAGGAGTTTTATTGAATCTGCAATTAGATTGAAATGTGAATTGATAATTCAAATTATCAAATTTGGCAAATGAGCGAGAATGGAGTATCACCAGTTTTGCTCCAGAGCGATAGTTAAATCTTTAATTAGATTTGAACGTGAAATGGTAATTAATTTTATCGATAACACTGTGGTGTTAAATATGGAGTATTACCAGTTTAGCTTCATGGGATGAATAGGTTGGGATTGGGAAATGAAATAAATAATTACTTCGGCGTGGTTCGCTAATCTCTACTAGTTTGAAAAACCATAATTGGGTTTGAAATGACATCCAAAGGAAGATTAAAGGATAAATTTTAAAGAATTTATCTTGGATAAAATTAATAGGAACCTTTCCCTAAGAATATGAAATTTAGAAACTAGCTGTAGGTTAGCTAAGAAGAATGGTTTCCTGGGTATTGATCTGATGTTGGTTTCGGCCTTCGGGGTTAATATTTGGGAAATTGTTCTCTTGCTAATTCAAGGTTAGTGACTAATGAATTGGAATGAGGCGTATGTTGTGTTTTGTGTAACATTTGTTTTTAATATACGCGGGTTGTTCGGAAAGGCCGGGTTTATACCCATTCTGAATAACCGATTCGACGATATGTCGAAGATGAAGACGGTGGTTGAAGACCGGAAGTCTTCACATCGTTTGGGTGATTACTGATGATCTTGATTGGGCTGTACACCCAAGATGAGGGAATCAGTTAGTGCTCGTCTAGACGTACTTGGAGATGGATGGATACGCGAGGAAAGTGCCTCCGGTTTCGTTCAGACCCAGAACGAACTTGTAAATGGATTGTGTGTCTGACATTGGATTTTATTCTGTGTGGATTGATTTCTGTTAAATGTATATCTGTTTGGCGGTGGAGAATTTATTCTCTTGCTTAACGCCCTTCTCTGAGACGTACGAGCTTAGAGGTTATATATCGATAGATATCAATCGCATGGCATGAACTGCCTGTGTGGCACGCTGAGTTGCATGGATCAAGGCTTCTATTGAAAAGCAAAGTCTTGTGGTTGATGATCAAAGCACGGCCTACGTGGCAGCTTTGTGTATAGCATGGATTCGCGAGCCTCACACCTCGGTATGAGTCAAAAATGGGATGAGGACCCAAGGAGTGCACGACGTTTCTTTCTAGATATGGGTGGTGTCGGTGACCTACTAGCCCTGACATTTATATACTTTTCACCTTTTGGTTTGGATGCGAGGCGCCTCGATTATAGGTCTTATAGGGCCGGGAAACGTGAGTTCAGGAATAATTAATCCTCTAACGTAAGTGAGGACCGGTCTTTGAGGATCCCAGGGTTACCCAGAGTGTGTAGTCCTGAGACATTTGCTAGAGTGTCTCGAACGCGGAGAGGAGCTTGCCCCTTGCCTCGACTCATGACGGAAATCCAATTTCCAATACGTGTATTGCGGTTTTAATTGTAGAACTAGTATGGCGACATGATATATGGTACCCATGCCGTCTATGATTTATATTTATGATTGAAATTGTTTTGACACTATACACTTATTATAGTATCAAATGATTTGTTTTAAACGTACCAAGCATGTTTGGCTATTATAAGGGAAAACCCTATCCTCCGGCTTGCATTGCATTGTGTGATGGGACCTGGGTCTTATAATAGCTTCATTTTTCGAAAAAGCATTGAGCTATTTATTCTATGCACTGGTATTCTTGGGAGGAAACCCGTTCCGTGTTATACGGCGTGGTCCCTTGAATTACTTTCTTTAAAAATAAAGTTTTAATAACTGTTTTAGTTCTCACACCAGTCACATGACTGACCTGGAGTTTATTGTTTTAACCTAAACTCTAGGTGCCCCTATTTTCCGCACGGGCAGCTAGTAGTTTTGGTTTTGCAGATTTATATTCACAGGATCCTGGTTTACAACTGGAATGATATCCGGAAAGCTCTGCATCCGTATATCACCTTCAGTTGTGCTTTGTATTATTTTCCGCTGCTATGTAATTTATTGTAATCTCTGATATTTATCGAATGTAATTTATTCATTTATACTCTGTATATTCTTGTATCTGATGGAATTGTTGTAATAGTAATGAAATGTTCTTCCGTCTGCGTTCTGATTTGTCCTGTTCTCAAAACGATCAGGGGTTTCGAACGGTCTAGAGCGGTTTAACGACTGATTCAGATCGAGCGAAATTCCAGACCGTCACATTTGGTATCAGTGCTTTGGTTTACAGAGCTCGAGAACAAGACACATTAGAACCATACGAAAGAATTCATCAGATATTGGATTAGTAATATCCAATTAGAATGACTCGTTAGAGATAGGATCAGTAGTATCTTAGAACGAGTGTGAAGAGTATATTTTTCAAATGAGAACAATTTTGTTTTGAAAATTTAAACTATTTTAAACGTATTTGATTATTTATTTACTTTGAATTTGGACAATCGAGTATATATAGATTTCGCATATACGCGTCATGAACGTATATTCGAAGTTTTAATATACTGGATAGATATAGAATCACATTCTAGACACCCGGAGATGATTCTGATGATTGATATATCATCAGAATTTGTGTTCGTGTTTTGAAGGTGTGATATCTATATATTTCCATTAAACTAGTGTGAGAACCAAAACTAATATAGCTAGAACACATTGTTGTGAATTGGCATTAAAAACAAGATTTTCAGTATATATATCAAAATTATGAATTTGAAACGTTAAATTCACTAATTGATTGATGTTTGTGTTGTTTGTTTGATAATTTTGAACCATTTAGCCTAATTGAATCACATACTGAATTGTATTGAAAATTGGTTGCATTTGCTTGCATATACATGTACTTACATTGAACAGGTCATAGCAAGGAGGCTAGAGCAGAGAATAAAATTTGTTTGCCCGACAAATAGGTACATGTTTACTATAATTTACTGTTTTGTTTGGGTGATGGTGATTTTATGAGCCTATTGGCTAGCCGCTTGGCTTTTTCTTTTTCTTTTTGAGATCAGAAGGCCTATATGGCAATTTCGGGATTTTCCCGTGGCTCCCGGTGCAGGGGAGGTTATGGCGAATTTTTTCGAAAATTTAGGGTGTTAGCCAAATTTTTGAAAATTTGAAAATTCTCAGAAACTGAAAAGTTGGAGAATGGAAGCCAGATCGAAGGTAGAGTTGATTAATCAAACCACTTTCGACTTTGTTCCTTTTCGGGGACGAAAAGTTTTAAGTGGGGGAGATTGTAATAACCCGGAAATTCTGAACCAGTTTAAAATTTTTGTTTTGGCAACTTCGACGAATTTTGAATATTTAAAATGAATTATTTTAAATAAAATCGACGAGAAATTTATTTTGAATATATTTCGAATGTATATATTATATACGCCAACGTTAGAATATAATATTTATATATAATTATAAATAGAATTGAAAATGGCGCGGTAGTTCGATAATTCGATTTCAAACTTCAATTGACTGTACCGGGTGCAAAACAATCCGGATTTTAGTGAAACCAAAAATAATAGGATCTATTTGAGAATATCTTTCCAAGAATCTGAAAAATTGAAATTTCATAGCGGGAATCAAAAGATATGTCCAGTTGAAAATTCTGAATAGTCGCTATGGAATTCAGGCCCTTAAAAATGGGAATTTTGCAAACGACCTCGGATTTCGACGACACCACTTTTGTTGGATCCGTGATGTCAAATTTTTGCTAGATTTCAAATTTCATAATTTTTCGAATCAATATGTGAGCGTGGCAAAGGAAAACGCATTTGACCAGTTTCAGTTGATTTTAATCGACTGGAAAATGGCCATTTTTCCAACGGTCTCAGAATTCGACGAAACTAGTTTTGTTAGGACCGTATCGTCAATACGAGGCTAGAAAATGTTTTTTTGCAATTTTTAGAGTTCGTATGTGACCCCGGTAAATTGAAATGCGCGTTCAAATTCAATATATAGAGTTATATGTTTATTTTAATGGAAACTGATCGAAACGATAGAATCAGCCTACGATACATATCCCATTGTGTTCGGAATAGGGGTAAAATGCTATGGACGATAGGCGGTGGGCCTCGTTTAGAGGTCGTATGAAAAAGTCAACTATTAGGAATTAAATTAAATTAAATAAAAATAAATACCCCCTTCCTTTTCTCCTTAACCCCCCCCCCCCCCCCCCCCCGTTCAAAACAAATCAGAAAACAGTAAAAAAAAAAAAAGAAGAAAAGGGGGGGCGACGATCGCCAGTCGCCACCACTACCCTCGCCGTCGATTCCCCCCCCTCCACCGCCGTCGTCGGCACCTGCGCCGCCCTCCCCTCCTCATCTTCCTCCTCTCCCCCTCGCCTGCGACATCGAGCCCCCTCGCGCCCCCTAAGCCCGACACCACCTGTGTGACCACCCTCCGAACCCAAAGTGAGCCACCGCCGGCCTGATGGGCTCCACCACCGCCTGGGTCAACTTCCGGCCCCCTCCAGCAGCTCTCCAACTGAGTTCGACGTGAATAAAGCAAGAGGGTGAGTTTTTCTTTTTAAATTCTGATTTCATTTGAATATAAAACTTTGTTAAAATCAGTTTTGAATATGAAATCAGTTTTTGTTTTAATTTATAACTTATAATAAAAACAGTTTATATATGTTAAGTATTATAAATCAGTTTTTTTTAGGGATAACATTGTGTATAAACCTCAGATTTTTGTTTAGAGAAAGATGTGATCTTTATTAGAGAAAGGATAAAAATAGGATTTTTATAATATAGGAAAGTTAAAAATATAATTTTTATATTATAGGAAGGCTAAAAATATTATCTTTATGTTGTAGAGATAATAAAAATATAATTTTTATATAATATAGATAATAAAAATTCGATCTTTATTATGTAGAAGATGTAAAAATATGATTTTTGTTTAGGTAGAGAATTAAAAATATAATTTTTACATGATAGGAATATTAAAAATATAATCTTTATATTTGAAAAGGCGAAATCTTTATCTATATAATAGCGGTGTAAAAATAGAATTTTTACCTATATAATAGCATAGTAAAAATTCGATTTTTATATATTGAATAGCAAAGTAAAAATTCGATTTTTATATATTGAATAGCATAGTAAAAATTCGATTTTTATATATTGAATAGCATAGTAAAAATTCGATTTTGATATATTGAATAGCGAAGTAAAAATTCGATTTTTATATATTGAATAGCGAAGTAAAAAATGTGATTTTTACATATGTAGTGACTACGGGCGACGAAAGTGATAAGAGGCGAGAACGACGAAGATTTCTAATGATGAAGAGTCGTGGTATTGGATAGCTATTGGTGAGAACTTCTCACTCTTCAATTTCTTTTTCTAGTTATATATATATATATATATATATATACTTGGATGTGGACGGTGTTTAGTAGCACCCGACACCCGTCATCCACAGACCATGGATGGCTTGTTTGTTAAATTGTTTGGTTGTGTAGTTGGTTAGTTTATTTGGTTTGAATTGAATTGTTTGGTGAAATGGAATGGATTTGATTGATGTGTGAATGGCGTGGGCCTTCACTAGACCGGGGATAAGGCTAGGCCTTGTCCCGTTTCTAGTATCGTGCCGTTATGCCGCCGAAATTTTCTAAAATAAGTTAGAAAAATAAAAATATCATTTTATTTAAAGAATGAACTGAATAGAAATTCATATGTTAAAGTAAAATGTTTTATCGTTAAAAATATAATTTTTAACGGGAATATGAATATAGTGAATGTGAATAAATAAATATTCATTTACAAACCGGACGGTTTGTTTACGTACACTGATTTGACTGACATTGATTGGGACGATAAATTTTACACATCGCCCAACTGCACAAATAAAAATATGTGTTCGATTGTTTGAAACCCCACACGGGTATTGGGATAAAATACGGTATACACTAATCCCAATAATTAGTTGTATGCCGATCAATTGATTGACAGGCTGTTATAAGCGTTAGATATCTATATTTGATGCTTATACAATGTAGTGCACTTTGGATGATGGTTGACTATTTATCGTTGCTATTATATGCATGTGTTGTATGGAATCCATATAATTAACTTTATATGGTAATTGATTGGGCCTCATTCCAATTTAGAAAATAAAGAACATTATAAAGTAAAGGTTCATGTGTTGACCGTACTCATCCGTTGAGATTAGTCATGTGTTGAACGAAATATTTTAATAATAAAATTTACATCTTTATCAATATAAAATAAAGGTTCATGTGTTGACAGCACTCATCCGTTGAGATTAGTCATGTGTTGAACGAAATATTTTAAAAATAGAAATATTTGAAATAGAAATATTTGAATAGGAAATATTTGAAATAGAATATTTGAAAATAGAAATATATGAAGCAGTGTTGATTAGATTGACGCCATTTTGACGTGAACGATATTTACATCGATTTTATTCATTTTAAAATGAATACTGAAAAGTGATTTCGAAATCGAATATTTTGAAATGAAATTTGAATTAAATTGATTAGAAAACGAATTTGATTTGAATAGAATAGAAAAACAATTTGAATTCAAATCGAACAGAAAACCAATTTGAATTCAAATCGAATAGAAAACCAATTTGAATTGAATCGAATAGAAAACCAATTTGAATTCAAATCGAATAGAAAACCAATTTGAATTCAAATCGAATAGAAAACCAATTTGAATTGAATCGAATAGAAAACCAATTTGAATTCAAATCGAATCGAAAACCAATTTGAATTGAATCGAATAGAAAACCAATTTGAATTGAATCGAATAGAAAACCAATTTGAATTGAATCGAATAGAAAACCAATTTGAATTCAAATCGAATAGAAAACCAATTTGAATTGAATCGAATAGAAAACCAATTTGAATTGAATCGAATAGAAAACAAATTTAAATTGAATTGAATATAAAACGAATTCGAATTGAATTGAATATAAAACGAATTCGAATTGAATTGAAAACAAATTGAAATAGAAAAAAATATCGATTTGAAACGAATTCAAATTGAATTGAAATTTGAATTGAATTGAAATGGATTTTAAAACGAATTTATAAGGAAAAAATCAATTTTGATTTGAATTGAAATGGAAGTTGAAATCGTTTTTGAAATGAATTTAAAACTATTTATATAATTCGTTTTAAATAGAAATCGACGAAATATATATAATATATATAATATATATAATATAATAGCCTGAATAGAACGCGCCGCGGCAGTTCGTGAATTTCGACCATTTATTTCAAACGGACATTACGAGAGATCCGACCATCGGATTCTCCTAAAACCGAAACCGTTGGGTTCGTATCGAAAAGAGCTTTTTAACTAATATTAGAAATTTGAAATCTAACGGTTTGATCTGGAGATACGTCCAAATCAAATTTGAAAAAGGTCGCTGTAAGTGCAGTTCGATGGCCATTGTTGGAAATCGACTGTACGGGCCTTGATAAAATTATTAAAAATAGTAATAATTTGTGTAAAATCATAAGAAATGATTTGGGAAAAATTGGGATGAAAAACTCCATATTTGAAACGATAAAAATAGTTTTTTATCAAAATGAACTAGTTTTGAACTGAAATTAAAACCCATTTATTTTTAAATAAATAAATTGGATTTGAAATGGGTTTAAATAGAATTGATTCATGGGTTTATCGTGAACGGTGTTTTAAATAACACTAGTTCTATAACCCGATAATAATTAGAATGTGATTTGGGTTTGTCGTGAACTGTGTTTTAAACGACACTAGTTCTTTAACCCAATAAAAGGAGTTTTATTGAATCTGCAATTAGATTGAAATGTGAATTGATAATTCAAATTATCAAATTTGGCAAATGAGCGAGAATGGAGTATCACCAGTTTTGCTCCAGAGCGATAGTTAAATCTTTAATTAGATTTGAACGTGAAATGGTAATTAATTTTACCGATAACACTGTGGTGTTAAATATGGAGTATTACCAGTTTTTCTTCATGGGATGAATAGGTTGGGATTGGGAAATGAAATAAATAATTACTTCGGCGTGGTTCGCTAATCTCTACAAGTTTGAAAAACCATGATTGGGTTTGAAATGACATCCAAAGGAAGATTAAAGGATAAATTTTAAAGAATTTATCTTGGATAAAATTAATAGGAACCTTTCCCTAAGAATATGAAATTTAGAAACTAGCTGTAGGTTAGCTAAGAAGAATGGTTTCCTGGGTATTGATCTGATGTTGGTTTCGGCCTTCGGGGTTAATATTTGGGAAATTGTTCTCTTGCTAATTCAAGGTTAGTGACTAATGAATTGGAATGAGGCGTATGTTGTGTTTTGTGTAACATTTGTTTTTAATATACGCGGGTTGTTCGGAAAGGCCGGGTTTATACCCATTCTGAATAACCGATTCGACGATATGTCGAAGATGAAGACGGTGGTTGAAGACCGGAAGTCTTCACATCGTTTGGGTGATTACTGATGATCTTGATTGGGCTGTACACCCAAGATGAGGGAATCAGTTAGTGGTCGTCCAGACATACTTGGAGATGGATGGATACGCGAGGAATGTGCCTCCGGTTTCGTTCAGACCCAGAACGAACTTGTAAATGGATTGTGTGTCTTACATTGGATTTTATTCTGTGTGGATTGATTTCTGTTAAATATATATCTGTTTGGCGGTGGAGAATTTATTCTCTTGCTTAACGCCCTTCTCTGAGACGTACGAGCTTAGAGGTTATATATCGATAGATATCAATCGCATGGCATGAACTGCCTGTGTGGCACGCTGAGTTGCATGGATCAAGGCTTCTATTGAAAAGCAAAGTCTTATGGTTGATGATCAAAGCACGGCCTACGTGGCAGCTTTGTGTATAGCGTGGATTCGCAAGCCTCACACCTCGGTATGAGTCAAAAATGGGATGAGGACCCAAGGAGTGCACGACGTTTCTTTCTAGATATGGGTGGTGTCGGTGACCTACTAGCCCTGACATTTATATACTTTTCACCTTTTGGTTTGGATGCGAGGCGCCTCGATTATAGGTCTTGTAGGGCCGGGAAACGTGTGTTCAGGAATAATTAATCCTCTAACGTAAGTGAGGACCGGTCTTTGAGGATCCCAGGGTTACCCAGAGTGTGTAGTCCTGAGACATTTGCTAGTGTCTCGAACGCGGAGAGGAGCTTGCCCCTTGCCTCGACTCATGACGGAAATCCAATTTCCAATACGTGTATTGCGGTTTTAATTGTAGAACTAGTATGGCGACATGATATATGGTACCCATGCCGTCTATGATTTATATTTATGATTGAAATTGTTTTGACACTATACACTTATTATAGTACCAAATGATTTGTTTTAAACGTACCAAGCATGTTTGGCTATTATAAGGGAAAACCCTATCCTCCGGCTTGCATTGCATTGTGTGATGGGACCTGGGTCTTATAATAGCTTCATTTTTCGAAAAAGCATTGCGCTATTTATTCTATGCACTGGTATTCTTGGGAGGAAACTCGTTCCGTGTTATACGGCGTGGTCCCTTGAATTACTTTCTTTAAAAATAAAGTTTTAATAACTGTTTTAGTTCTCACACCAGTCACATGACTGACCTGGAGTTTATTGTTTTAACCTAAACTCTAGGTGCCCCTATTTTCCGCACGGGCAGCTAGTAGTTTTGGTTTTGCAGATTTATATTCACAGGATCCTGGTTTACAACTGGAATGATATCCGGAAAGCTCTGCATCCGTATATCACCTTCAGTTGTGCTTTGTACTATTTTCCGCTGCTATGTAATTTATTGTAATCTCTGATATTTATCGAATGTAATTTATTCATTTATACTCTGTATATTCTTGTATCTGATGGAATTGTTGTAATAGTAATGAAATGTTCTTCCGTCTGCGTTCTGATTTGTCCTGTTCTCAAAACAATCAGGGGTTTCGAACGGTCTAGAGCGGTTTAACGACTGATTCAGATCGAGCGAAATTCCAGGCCGTCACATTTGGTATCAGTGCTTTGGTTTACAGAGCTCGAGAACAAGACACATTAGAAACATACGAAAGAATTCATCAGATATTGGATTAGTAATATCCAATTAGAATGACTCGTTAGAGATAGGATCAGTAGTATCTTAGAACGAGTGTGAAGAGTATATTTTTCAAATGAGAACAATTTTGTTTTGAAAATTTAAACTATTTTAAACGTATTTGATTATTTATTTACTTTGAATTTGGACAATCGAGTATATATAGATTTCGCATATACGCGTCATGAACGTATATTCGAAGTTTTAATATACTGGATAGATATAGAATCACATTCTAGACACCCGGAGATGATTCTGATGATTGATATATCATCATCAGAATTTGTGTTCGTGTTTTGAAGGTGTGATATCTATATATTTCCATTAAACTAGTGTGAGAACCAAAACTAATATAGCTAGAACACATTGTTGTGAATTGGCATTAAAAACAAGATTTTCAGTATATATATCAAAATTATGAATTTGAAACGTTAAATTCACTAATTGATTGATGTTTGTGTTGTTTGTTTGATAACTTTGAACCATTTAGCCTAATTGAATCACATACTGAATTGTATTGAAAATTGGTTGCATTTGCTTGCATATACATGTACTTACATTGAACATGTCATAGCAAGGAGGCTAGAGCAGAGAATAAAATTTGTTTGCCCGACAAATAGGTACATGTTTACTATAATTTAATGTTTTGTTTGGGTGATGGTGATTTTATGAGCCTATTGGCTAGCCGCTTGGCTTTTTCTTTTTCTTTTTGAGATCAGAAGGCCTATATGGCAATTTCGGGATTTTCCCGTGGCTCCCGGTGCAGGGGAGGTTATGGCGAAATTTTTCGAAAATTTAGGGTGTTAGCCAAATTTTTGAAAATTTGAAAATTCTCAGAAACTGAAAAGTTGGAGAATGGAAGCCAGATCGAAGGTAGAGTTGATTAATCAAACCACTTTCGACTTTGTTCCTTTTCGGGGACGAAAAGTTTTAAGTGGGGGAGATTGTAATAACCCGGAAATTCTGAACCAGTTTAAAATTTTTGTTTTGGCAACTTCGACGAATTTTGAATATTTAAAATGAATTATTTTAAATAAAATCGACGAGAAATTTATTTTGAATATATTTCGAATGTATATATTATATACGCCAACGTTAGAATATAATATTTATATATAATTATAAATAGAATTGAAAATGGCGCGGTAGTTCGATAATTCGATTTCAAACTTCAATTGACTGTACCGGGTGCAAAACAATCCGGATTTTAGTGAAACCAAAAATAATAGGATCTATTTGAGAATATCTTTCCAACGAATCTGAAAAATTGAAATTTCATAGCGGGAATCAAAAGATATGTCCAGTTGAAAATTCCGAATAGTCGCTATGGAATTCAGGCCCTTAAAAATGGGAATTTTGCAAACGACCTCGGATTTCGACGAAACCACTTTTGTTGGATCCGTGATGTCAAATTTTTGCTAGATTTCAAATTTCATAATTTTTTGAATCAATATGTGAGCGTGGCAAAGGAAAACGCATTTGACCAGTTTCAGTTGATTTTAATCGACTGGAAAATGGCCATTTTTCCAACGGTCTCAGAATTCGACGAAACAAGTTTTGTTAGGACCGTATCGTCAATACGAGGCTAGAAAATATTTTTTTGCAATTTTTAGAGTTCGTATGTGACCCCGGTAAATTGAAATGCGCGTTCAAATTCAATATATAGAGTTATATGTTGATTTTAATGGAAACTGATCGAAACGATCGAATCAGCCTACGATACATATCCCATTGTGTTCGGAATAGGGGTAAAATGCTATGGACGATAGGCGGTGGGCCTCGTTTAGAGGTCGTATGAAAAAGTCAACTATTAGGAATTAAATTAAATTAAATAAAAATAAATACCCCCCTTCCTTTTCTCCTTAATCCCCCCCCCCCCCCGTTCAAAACGAATCAGAAAACAGTAAAAAAAAAAAAGAAGAAAAGGGAGGGCGACGATCGCCAGTCGCCACCGCTACCCTCGCCGTCGATTCCCCCCCCTCCACCGCCGTCGTCGGCACCTGCGCCGCCCTCCCCTCCTCATCTTCCTCCTCTCCCCCTCGCCTGCGACATCGAGCCCCCTCGCGCCCCCCTAAGCCCGACACCACCTGTGTGACCACCCTCCGAACCCAAAGTGAGCCACCGCCGGCCTGATGGGCTCCACCACCGCCTGGGTCAACTTCCGGCCCCCTCCAGCAGCTCTCCAACTGAGTTCGACGTGAATAAAGCAAGAGGGTGAGTTTTTCTTTTTAAATTCTGATTTCATTTGAATATAAAACTTTGTTAAAATCAGTTTTGAATATGAAATCAGTTTTTGTTTTAATTTATAACTTATAATAAAAACAGTTTATATATGTTAAGTATTATAAATCAGTTTTTTTTAGGGATAACATTGTGTATAAACCTCAGATTTTTGTTTAGAGAAAGATGTGATCTTTATTAGAGAAAGGATAAAAATAGGATTTTTATAATATAGGAAAGTTAAAAATATAATTTTTATATTATAGGAAGGCTAAAAATATTATCTTTATGTTGTAGAGATAATAAAAATATAATTTTTATATAATATAGATAATAAAAATTCGATCTTTATTATGTAGAAGATGTAAAAATATGATTTTTGTTTAGGTAGAGAATTAAAAATATAATTTTTACATGATAGGAATATTAAAAATATAATCTTTATATTTGAAAAGGCGAAATCTTTATCTATATAATAGCGGTGTAAAAATAGAATTTTTACCTATATAATAGCATAGTAAAAATTCGATTTTTATATATTGAATAGCAAAGTAAAAATTCGATTTTTATATATTGAATAGCATAGTAAAAATTCGATTTTTATATATTGAATAGCATAGTAAAAATTCGATTTTTATATATTGAATAGCGAAGTAAAAATTCGATTTTTATATATTGAATAGCGAAGTAAAAATGTGATTTTTACATATGTAGTGACTACGGGCGACGAAAGTGATAAGAGGCGAGAACGACGAAGATTTCTAATGATGAAGAGTCGTGGTATTGGATAGCTATTGGTGAGAACTTCTAACTCTTCAATTTCTTTTTCTAGTTATATATATATATATACTTGGATGTGGACGGTGTTTAGTAGCACCCGACACCCGTCATCCACAGACCATGGATGGCTTGTTTGTTAAATTGTTTGGTTGTGTAGTTGGTTAGTTTATTTGGTTTGAATTGAATTGTTTGGTGAAATGGAATAGATTTGATTGATGTGTGAATGGCGTGGGCCTTCACTAGACCGGGGATAAGGCTAGGCCTTGTCCCGTTTCTAGTATCGTGCCGTTATGCCGCCGAAATTTTCTAAAATAAGTTAGAAAAATAAAAATATCATTTTATTTAAAGAATGAACTGAATAGAAATTCATATGTTAAAGTAAAATGTTTTATCGTTAAAAATATAATTTTTAACGGGAATATGAATATAGTGAATGTGAATAAATAAATATTCATTTACAAACCGGACGGTTTGTTTATGTACACTGATTTGACTGACATTGATTGGGACGATAAATTTTACACATCGCCCAACTGCACAAATAAAAATATGTGTTCGATTGTTTGAAACCCCACACGGGTATTGGGATAAAATACGGTATACACTAATCCCAATAATTAGTTGTATGCCGATCAATTGATTGACAGGCTGTTATAAGCGTTAGATATCTATATTTGATGCTTATACAATGTAGTGCACTTTGGATGATGGTTGACTATTTATCGTTGCTATTATATGCATGTGTTGTATGGAATCCATATAATTAACTTTATATGGTAATTGATTGGGCCTCATTCCAATTTAGAAAATAAAGAACATTATAAAGTAAAGGTTCATGTGTTGACCGTACTCATCCGTTGAGATTAGTCATGTGTTGAACAAAATATTTTAATAATAAAATTTACATCTTTATCAATATAAAATAAAGGTTCATGTGTTGACAGCACTCATCCGTTGAGATTAGTCATGTGCTGAATGAAATATTTTAAAAATAGAAATATTTGAAATAGAAATATTTGAATAGGAAATATTTGAAATAGAATATTTGAAAATAGAAATATATGAAGCCGTGTTGATTAGATTGACGCCATTTTGACGTGAACGATATTTACATCGATTTTATTCATTTTAAAATGAATACTGAAAAGTGATTTCGAAATCGAATATTTTGAAATGAAATTTGAATTAAATTGATTAGAAAACGAATTTGATTTGAATAGAATAGAAAAACAATTTGAATTCAAATCAAACAGAAAACCAATTTGAATTCAAATCGAATAGAAAACCAATTTGAATTGAATCGAATAGAAAACCAATTTGAATTCAAATCGAATAGAAAACCAATTTGAATTCAAATCGAATAGAAAACCAATTTGAATTGAATCGAATAGAAAACCAATTTGAATTCAAATCGAATCGAAAACCAATTTGAATTGAATCGAATAGAAAACCAATTTGAATTGAATCGAATAGAAAACCAATTTGAATTGAATCGAATAGAAAACCAATTTGATTTCAAATCGAATAGAAAACCAATTTGAATTGAATCGAATAGAAAACCAATTTGAATTGAATCGAATAGAAAACAAATTTAAATTGAATTGAATTGAATATAAAACGAATTCGAATTGGATTGAATATAAAACGAATTCGAATTGAATTGAAAACAAATTGAAATTGAATATAAAACGAATCCGAAGTGAATTGAAAACGAATTGAAATAGAAAAAAAATCGATTTGAAACGAATTCAAATTGAATTGAAATTTGAATTGAATTGAAATGGATTTTAAAACGAATTTATAAGGAAAAATTCAATTTTGATTTGAATTGAAATGGAAGTTGAAATTGTTTTTGAAACGAATTCAAAACTATTTATATAATTCATTTTAAATAGAAATCGACGAAATATATATTATATATATTATATATATATAATATAATGGCCTGAATAGAAAGCGCCGCGCCGCGGTAGTTCGTGAATTTCGACCATTTATTTCAAACGGACATTACGGGAGATCCGACCATCGGATTCTCCTAAAATCGGAATCGTTGGGTTCGTATCGAAAAGATCTTTTTAACGAATATTAGCAATTTGAAATCTAACGGTTGGATCTGGAGACACGTCCAAATCAAATTTGAAAAAGGTCGTTGTAAGTGCAGTTCGATGGCCATTGTTGGAAATCGACTGTACGGGCCTTGATAAAATTATTAAAAATAGTAATAATTTGTGTAAAATCATAAGAAATGATTTGGGAAAAATTGGGATGAAAAACTCCATATTTGAAACGATAAAAATAAATTTTTATCAAAATGAACTAGTTTTGAACTGAAATTAAAACCCATTTATTTTTAAATAAATAAATTGGATTTGAAATGGGTTTAAATAGAATTGATTCATGGGTTTATCATGAACGGTGTTTTAAATAACACTAGTTCTATAACCCGATAATAATTAAAATGTGATTTGGGTTTGTCGTGAACTATGTTTTAAATGACACTAGTTCTTTAACCCAGTAAAAGGAGTTTTATTGAATCTGCAATTAGATTGAAATGTGAATTGATAATTCAAATTATCAAATTTGGCAAATGAGCGAGAATGGAGTATCACCAGTTTTGCTCCAGAGCGATAGTTAAATCTTTAATTAGACTTGAACGTGAAATGGTAATTAATTTTACCAATAACACTGTGGTGTTAAATATGGAATATTACCAGTTTTGCTTCATGGGATGAATAGGTTGGGATTGGGAAATGAAATAAATAATTACTTCGGTGTGGTTCGCTAATCTCGACTAGTTTGAAAAACCATAATTGGGTTTGTAATGACATCCAAAAGAAGATTAAAGGATAAATTTTAAAGAATTTATCTTGGATAAAATTAATGGGAACCTTTCCCTAAGAATATGAAATTTAGAAACTAGCTGTAGGTTAGCTAAGAAGAATGGTTTCCTAGGTATTGATCTGATGTTGGTTTCGGCATTCGGGGTTAATATTTGGGAAATTGTTCTCTTGCTAATTCACGGTTAGTGACTAATGAATTGGAATGAGGCGTATGTTGTGTTTTGTGTAACATTTGTTTTTAATATACGCGGGTTGTTCGGAAAGGCCGGGTTTATACCCATTCTGAATAACCGATTCGACGATATTTTGAAGATGAAGATGGTGGTTGAAGACCGGAAGTCTTCACATCGTTTGGGTGATTACTGATGATCTTGATTGGGCTGTACACCCAAGATGAGGAAATCAGTTAGTGGTCGTCCAGACGTACTTGGAGATGGATGGATACGCGAGGAAAGTGCCTCCGGTTTCGTTCAAACCCAGAACGAACTTGTAAATGGATTGTGTGTCTGACATTGGATTTTATTCTATGTTGATTGATTTCTGTTAAATATATATCTGTTTGGCGGCGGAGAATTTATTCTCTTGCTTAACGCCCTTCTCTGAGACGTACGAGCTTAGAGGTTATATATCGATAGATATCGATCGCATGGCATGAACTGCCTGTATGGTACGCTGAGTTGCATGGATCAAGGCTTCTGTTGAAAAGCAAAGTCTTGTGGTTGATGATCAAAGCACGGCCTACGTGGCAGCTTTGTGTATAGCGTGGATTCACGAGCCTCACACCTCGGTATGAGTCAAAAACGGGATGAGGACCCAAGGAGTGCACGACGTTTCTTTCTAGCTATGGGTGGTGTCAGTGACCTACCAGCCCTGACATTTATATACTTTTCACCTTGTGGTTTGGATGCGAGGCGCCTCGATTATAGGTTCTATAGGGCCGGGAAACATGTGTTCAGGAATAATTAATCCTCTAACGTAAGTGAGGACCGGTCTTGGAGGATCCCAGGGTTACCCAGAGTGTGTAGTCCTGAGACATTTGCTAGAGTGTCTCGAACGCGGAGAGGAGCTTGCCCCTTGCCTCGACTCATGACGGAAATCCAATTTCCAATACGTATATTGCGGTTTTAATTGTAGAACTAGTATGGCGACATGATATATGGTACCCATGCAGTCTATGATTTATATTTATGATTGAAATTGTTTTGACACTATACACTTATTATAGTATCAAATGATTTATTTTAAACGTACCAAGCATGTTTGGCTATTATAAGGGAAAACCCTATCCTCCGGCTTGCGTTGCATTGTGTGATGGGACCTGGGTCTTATAATAGCTTCATTTTTGGAAAAAGCATTGCGCTATTTATTCTATGCACTGGTATTCTTGGGAGGGAACCCGTTCCGTGTTATACGGCGTGGTCCCTTGAATTACTTTCTTTAAAAATAAAGTTTTAATAACTGTTTTAGTTCTCACACCAGTCACATGACTGACCTGGAGTTTATTGTTTTAACCTAAACTCTGGGTGCCCCTATTTTCCGCACGGGCAGCTAGTAGTTTTGGTTTTGCAGATTTATATTCACAGGATCCTGGTTTACAGCTGGAATGATATCCGGAAAGCTCTGCATCCATATATCACCTTCAGTTGTGCTTTTTATTATTTTCCGCTGCTATGTAATTTATTGTAATCTCTGATATTTATCGAATGTAATTTATTCATTTATACTCTGTATATTCTTGTATCTGATGGAATTTGTAATGGCCGGAAAATTCGTACCAATTTGAGCTGACTAATATTCTACACATTCAACTCAAAGTGCACGAAAATTCAGATGATTAATAGAAGAATTTAGAGGATGAGATAGAAAAGATAGAACTAATAGAATAGAAGAAGAAGAAGATCACAACTGAACAGAATCAGAGTAAACACGAAACTCACAGCGGAACAAATAAAATGTATTATATAACATAACTTTGAATACAAAATTGTATTGTATATACATACCATTATCAGAGTACAATACATCTTATCACAGCGGAAATAATCTCTAAATACTAAGGGTGGAGCCTTCTGCTTCGAGCTCCTCCAAGTGAAATATGCAAAGCCTGAAACACTTAACTGCCCGTACAAATTTGGGCACCCAAGAGTTTAGGGAAAACAAACAAAATAAACTCTGAGTCAGTCATGGGACTGGTGTGAGTAAATTCTAACCATACGGTTTTACTTTGAAGAAAATCCTTTTGAAAAAAAAGGATAATAGTAAGACCAGCCCACACATAAACATGGACGGCTTTTACCTTATTATAACCCAAATTACTTTGATATCAAAAACAGTGATATTATGATAATGTCTAAACAAATAATTATCCAAGTAGCAGAACGCTTGCATCTCACGTTCCACATATATATAGTATAAAATCATAAACCGCAGGGCGCTTATCGGAGAATGATTTTCACAGACAAGGTATGGGAGCACCTTCTGAATAGTGTACTCTAGAGGGGATACACTCAGGGTTCAACAAGAACGTCTTGCAACCCGGCCACACATGACCGCTCACTCATTTAGCTTGAGTGTCGCGAATATATTGCCACCACGGTTGTAGGCCATCCAACCATCATCCGAAGACACAGAACCGAAAAGAAGTATAAATATGAATTTTCTCTAGATCAGTGACAATACACCCTGCTTGGCGATGACCCAACTAGCCATGCTGCCTAGCCAACCTTCTGTCACTTCCTGGCTGTGAGGCTAGAGGCTACGTCTATCTTCAGAACATCTGATCACCATTCACTTTGAATGTCACATCATCAAATCTGTAATCACACATTGATTACACAAATGCACACTGGGTGTAGAATAAAAAGAAGTTACCTTCTCCCCACCAACTTGGTATATTCGTAAAAACCACGGCATGACCGTTGGAAATACTCTGTCAGACACTCGTCCATACAAGTTGTCCTAGGACTGGACAAACAGAAAGTACCATTCGGGAACTGGACGACCCTTGCATTTAACTCCGTCTTCAATTATCTTCAGCATATTTATTTCGTAGCGCTTATGCCTATACAGAGTGGTTTTCGGATAATAAATCCAACCGGTCTCTCCGTATTGACAACGATGGTCAAACACTTCGATAGTCGGTTATTTAACTATCGAAGTAAAAACAACATCCATTCTGATGTATAACTAACGTCACACAACCACAGGCACTTTTTATTCGACATTCATTTTTATTATTCGAATTCCCATATCTTACCGGATATTACTATACTCCCGATTTACCCTTTACACTCTTGGAAGACATTTCCAGTTATTATAAAACCCTTATTCTTTCATATTCCAGAAAATATACGTTATCAACGTTCGATCCATTATTTTCACATTCTTTATTTCTATACTTGGATAATCTACCCTATTTATATTGGAAAATATTTCCATTTTTCTTTTAACCTTTTAATCGGCCCCATGTTCACTTTTAAAACATTTTTCCCTTTGAAATGGGAATACTATCCCTTCTTATAGAAATCTAAACACCTTGATCTTATAAATCTTTATTCACGTAATAATCTCCCTTATCTTGTTTACCGAAATCTCTTTCATACTTTTCACTCTTATTCCACTTTATAAACTCTGTCTCTAAGTCAACTTCTTATCAAATCGATATCAAGTTTATAACTAAATACTGGTTTCTATCCTATCAACATTTATTTGTTTAAAACTAAATGTTCATTATTCTATCAGATTATAATCCCTAAAAATAGTTTATTTTTAATACTTTCGACATCGTCAAATTCTAGTTCCAAATCCTAACGGTTTAAATTCTAATCACATTTCGAACATCGAAATGCTGTCATTGTTTTCTAACACGATTCTCCAATTTCTCTTTCTAAAACTGATTCTTATTTTTTCTTACGACATCGTTATTTCTCACTTTCGAATAAGTGGATTTCAACTAAACTGCTTCATTTCCTAGGAAGTGCTGCTATATATAAAAGTCACGCTTAAGTCTAATCAACAGCAGTTAATTTGTTGCTATAGTTCTAAACTTGTCATACACTGTAATATTCCCTTTATAACTAATCTCAACATTACAGTCACCCTTACCTTATCAACAGCGTTATTTTATCGCTATAGTTCAAACTTGTCATACACTGTAATATTCTATGTTATAACTAGTCTCGACATAACAGTTACGCTTAAGCCTAATCAACAGCGTTTATTTTATCGCTATAGTTCTAAACTTGCATATGCTGCCATATTCCTTTTCTACTAATCTTAACATCTATCTCCGTCACAAACTGATATCATTCCTCGATAATAGTGAAGCCGTTCAAGTTGGGGTATTCTATTTACCTCTCAGACCTTGATCGACAACGTTCTTACCTTAGAACAGATATAAGTCTGTATTCTAATCCATTATTACTTATAATATTCATCAAATCGTATTTCCTTGTTTTGCTTTGGAATACGGTTCTATAACATCATATTCATCCTTTGAAATCTTCGTTGTTTATTGTTATTTATTTTTAAACATTTACTCTTCGCTTTCATGTCATTCCATCGTTCTATTTATAACTTCTTAAATTAAATGGGTAACTAATCTCATTAATCTTGATTAATTTATTTCCAATTTGTTTTCGTTAGATTAACTAAAATCCAATTAATCTGATAATCATTTTCCAAAATAACAGTTGATTAAATCAACTTCATTCCATCAGTAAATTCTTTAACTGATTTGAACTACTTCTTAACATTAGATTAATATAATTAATCTAATAATATTTCCAAATTGTTTATCTTAAATATAATTATCCAAATATTTAATCATTGGATAATTTCTGCTTTATAAACTTATTTAAATATCAACAATCGTTTTTATTTATTTTATAAAAACGAACTCTAAAATACTGGTTTATAATAGAACTTCTATCATAAATTTAAATCTTCTTTTTAATTATAAAAATATAATTTTTATGATTATCTTAGTTGATTTGCCTGACGGCCAGTCAACTCCTTAACAAAACGATGGGTTTACGGTCGACTGTCACCACTTTCTAAATCGATATCGTTTATTTATTTATCGAAATAGATGTTGAATTTCCGTTCAACATCAATATTCACATGGGGTTTTAAATATAATTCGGGTTCATACAAAACAAACAATACATATAATTATTAAGGAATCCGGTCGGATTCCTCCAACTGGTTTCCGCATCCACAGATGTCAGTCAACACAATTTACACTAACTCTATACTAGGGGTTGTTCTAATCGATGGAATCAGTGTCCAACCGATGATGTGTACATATGTAACGGTATATGGTATTCAACTAATTTACTTGTAATCTACCGAATCGACCATCACACAGCATTCAAACAACATTAAAATATAATTAAAATATTTTAAAAAGATCAGAGTGAGTGAATTTACTCACCTTTGCGCGTTAACCGTTAAATAACGATTTGCATCGGCTGATAGATCTGAATTCAGTGTTTTTATTTCATCTAAAATCCAACCGAGTTCCAATTCACGCCGGACCAACTCCGGTACGTAGTCTGCGTCCATTTGATCCGTCATTATCAGTCCGTCTTCATATTTAGCCTATTACCGAAATGAACGGTACGTTCCCCTCTCCGCAAGCTGCAGCGACATTCCCCAAATAGTCGTGCTTGTCCCTTTTTTCTCTTCTTTGTTTTAAATGGGCCTTTACTTCCCTTTATTTACGCCACTTCTAAGTTCACCAATGAACACGGTTGCGTGCTCCATCATCTTAACATCTGCTTCATCTATTGAAATCTGATATAAGCATTAAACTCTCTTTTCAACTGTCGAAAGTTGAATGCTTCACTTCTTGTCAAAATACGCACTGTGTTGATCTCGTTTTTTCTCCACGTCATCGGATTCGACTCGCCCCCCTTAAGCTTCTTCGAACTACCCTTTCGAGCCCCTTGTCTCGAGCTCAACATACGTCACCTATTTCAACTTTCCACAAACCATAGATTCTCTCCAGTGAAATATATACCTCACCGTACTAAGTTTTCACGCCATCACCACTTTTCAAAACCTATACCATGCTCTCACGTTCCTCCCCTTGAAGACAGCTCGTATTCCTTCATTCAAAAATGTGACACATCCTTCCATAGCATATACATGCTCACGCAAACTGCGACATGCGCCATTTCCATTCAAATGCCTACAAAAAATATGACTCCACCTGCCCAGCGCCATTTACAACGTTGTCCCCTCCATTCCAATAAAATCCGCAACCTGATTCACTGCTAATAACTTCATGAAACCCCACATGCTCACGTAAAAAGGAAACCCGCTACTAAAAAGGTTTGTCACCCTCAATACGCTGAAACCATGCCTCAGATCCATGTTGTATTCATGTATTTCAAAGCCAAACCCCACTTCATACCCAACTTCAGCGATACAACCCCCTCCACCATCTTGTATTTTGAAATCCGCAGCCTCAAACCTCTCACCGCTTCGTAACTATCACACAATACCACAGCATGTCACCTGTCACGTTCCCGCTTCTACCATTTCACCTAGTCCCAGTGCACTCCGTTTTATACCTCTCTCCATGCAGTATTTGCTCGCAACACCTACTTTAATTCCCCTTTTTGAATGGCCATCCCCACATGCTGCTGTCGAAACCTGCTCATTTCATTTCGCATCAAAACCTCATGCCAACAGTCATTATCTCCCCTCTAGACAGTTGTCTTCGCATGCACACCCTCCAAAGCATCCTCACGCATCCAGTTCATGAATGCCCCTCATCAAGCAAACGAACACCACCTAAAACTAAAACAAGTAAAAATAGTCTGTATTCGCTCCTGTAGGCTCTTGACTATTGTTCGTGAAGAGAAAAATGGAAGTGTCTGCTAACGTTTTGCCCTTGTTTATTTATATATAGGCGATGGAGTGTAGATAATAACAATGTCAATTCATTGGTGGACATTAGGATGTGCGAAGTATGGTTCATTTATTAGCATCTTACCCTCATTTATTAGCACCTTACCTCATTTATTAGCATGAACGTACATGAGACTTTGATGACTTAAGGACGAAGTGGTAGGGTATGGATTAGTCTATCTTAGAGGAATGTCTAAAATGTACGTTCTGTTGGGTATTTCTTTTATTTCAGAAGCTTCAATATAAAGTTGGATGCTCATGTATATTATGTACAAGAAAGAAGAATTGGAAGATTTAAAAACACTGTCAATTCATACGTACACACTAGGCAAAGATATTTTCAAAGCTAGCAACGTGTTTCCCTCATCTAAGCACACGCCTTCATTAAATTTGAAAACGACTTCACATGGTTTGAATCATTTTATTTAAATGTTTTGGTAGCTTTGTTTCCATACTTCACATGGAAGAAAAACGATTTATATAACATACATACATACATATATATATATATATACACACACACACACACACATATATATATGTTTACGTTATAAATACGCGTACTCCGTTATTTAGATTTTCGTTCATGCCGGAGCTGCTACAGACAGAAGTAAGAGTACATTTATGCTCAGTGAGGTGTCACGATCTCAGAAATATAATAATACCGGTAGATTGATTCATATTTTGAAATACCAAGATATCGATACAGGGTGCGAAATACTCCAAATAAAAAGTTGCATATTTAATTAATTAAAAATTACAGTAAAATTCTAAAAATTAAATTATCGCTGCGCCTCATAAGAACCTTGTCCCGATTTGCAACCGATATATAGTTATTTCAAATAAACCGTTTTGGTCGATATACGATTCTACAGCGACTTTTTGAATATTTGATTTGGGCATATCTTGTAGTCTGTACGATGAAATCTCCATTTTCCACTTCTGTTGGAAAGATACAGTTCAATAGATTCCAACGTTTCTCTTTTCGAAGAAATCTGATTCAAAACAAGTCCGGTACACTCAATTGAAGTTCAGAACGTTAATTTACGAATTGCAGCATCGTTGTGAGCTCGATTATATTTAATATATATTTTTATACGTTCAACTTCGTTTTAATTAAAATATAAATCAACTTATATTCTGAATTCAATATTCAAACTGATTTAAATACGAACTGCCAAAATGCGGGACGTTACAGTCCTTCCCCCTTAAAATAATTTCGTCCTCGAAATTGCTAAGGTAGGGAAAATGCTACAATCTCTGTTATAAATAGGTTAAAAATATTTTTGGTTTACTTCATAATTTCAGTTTCAACTAAACTGATTAATTCCAATTAAAATATTAATTTCTTCTTATTACCGAATATTTTCGAAAATTTTGAAAATTTATTAACAGCTTAAATTTTCAGAGAATCCCGCCAGCATCTCCTCTGCCCGGCTCACTCGGTACTACAACAACTTGCCACTCTGGGCCTTCTTCAATCCAAAAGAAATTCAAACAGCCAACGGCTTGCCCAAACCGACTCATAAAAATCTCATACTCGTATATAAACGTGAACCTTCTCTATCGAGCATTCAATTCTATCTCTGCCTTCTGCTATTAAACCAGCATATATCCAAACATTTCCAACTGATCTTCAATCGACTTATTCTTCAATCCAATCATTCGCTTATACTAAGCCAAAATTCTATTTCAACTTCAATTCCATTTTCTGATTTATTTCTCAAATCAGTTATCTTTATCTCCAATTTCAGAATTCGATTCTTATTCTTCAAGAATCAATTCATTTTAATAACTTGAATCACCAATATTTCTCCTTTTCAATTTTCATTCTGGATTGTCCCAAATTTAGTCTAGTTTTGTTATCTACGTTTAAATTCCACTTTTTCCATTTTAACTCCATACGTTAAATTTTTTATTTCAGAATTCAAATTTCTGGGATTTTTTTTTCAAATCGGTATGAAATATATATATTTGCATATAATAATGGTAATTCAAAACATTTGAATTTCTGACAACTTGTTTTCTCACAATAATTCAAAAACAAAATCTTTGGTAGTAACCTGTCACTTACCAGCTCGAAAATGAACACCGATAATGTCGCAATCATCATCGGAATTTATTTTCCAACCATCGAAGTGAGTTCAATACTATATCGCTTTAAAAACTCATTTATAATCACTTTATTTTTGAAATTACATCAAAATATTTTTTCACAGCACTTGGAAAACAAATTTCAAATCTCCCAGGATTTTAAAATTCCCTTAAATTTAATTCAAATTCAATTTCAACTCTTTTCCAAGTTTCTAGAGTTTTATTTCAATTCTGGTTTTAAATTCAGATTCAGTTCATCTGATTTTGCATATTATACATATATAATATTTCGATTGGTTATTTATATAACCAACTCAATTATAGATCTTACTTGGTCATAATAATGATCAACACTATAATAATCTCAAGATATATACTCCTTTATATCAAAATATAATTTGGGTAAAATTATTTTATTTACCCTCTTTTCAAAACATACCGTGTCGAATTACTCTGTTCAAAGAGTTTAGAAACTCCTATCGACGCAGTTTGCATTACTGTTTCGACCAGAATTCATAAACCACTCGACTAACCAGTCAACACAATATAAAACAGTTTTTATATTAATCACAAATACGCGCTCATATATATACACTCAACTCAATCTAGAGTATTACTAACTCCATCTCTATTGAGTTACGCCACAGAGCCAAGGTAATCACTTAACCTTCAGCTCTGATACCAACTATAATGGCCGGAAAATTTGTACCAATTTGAGCTGACTAATATTCTGCACATTCAACTCAAAGTGCACGAAAATTCAGATCATTAATAGAAGAATTTAGAGGATGAGATAGAAAAGATAAAACTAATAGAATAGAAGAAGAAGAAGATCACAACTGAACAGAATCAGAGTAAACACGAAACTCACAGCGGAACAAATAAAATGTATTATATAACATAACTTTGAATACAAAATTGTATTGTATATACATACCATTGTCAGAGTACAATACATCTTATCACAACGGAAATAATCTCTAAATACTAAGGGTGGAGCCTTCTGCTTCGAGCTCCTCCAAGTGAAATCTGCAAAGCCTGAAACACTTGACTGCCCGTACAAATTTGGGCACCCAAGAGTTTAGGGAAAACAAACAAAATAAACTCTGGGTCAGTCATGGGACTGGTGTGAGTAAATTCTAACCATACGGTTTTACTTTGAAGAAAATCCTTTTGAAACAAAAGGATAATAGTAAGACCAGCCCACACATAAACATGGACGGCTTTTACCTTACTATAACCCAAATTACTTTGATATCAAAAACAGTGATATTATGATAATGTCTAAACAAATAATTATCCAAGTAGCAGAACGCTTGCATCTCACGTTCCACATATATATAGTATAAAATCATAAACCGCAGGGCGGTTATCGGAGAATGGTTTTCAACAGACAAGGTATGGGAGCACCTTCTGAATAGTGTACTCTAGAGGGGATACACTCAGGGTTCAACAGGAATGTCTTGCAACCCGGCCACACATGACCGCTCACTCATATATCTTGAGTGTCGCGAATATATTGCCACCACGGTTGTAGGCCATCTAACCGTCATCCGAAGATACAGAATCGAAAAGAAGTATAAATATGAATTTTCTCTAGATCGGTGACAATACACCCTGCTTGGGGATGACCCAACTAGCCATGCTGCCTAGCCCAACTTCTGTCACTTCCTGGTTGTGAGGTTAGAGGCTACGTCTATCTTCAGAACATCTGATCACCATTCACTTTGAATGTCACATCGTCAAATCCGTAATCACACATTGATTACAGAAATGCACACTGGGCGTAGAATAAAAAGAAGTTACCTTCTCACCACCAACTTGGTATATTCGTAAAAACCACGGCATGACCGTTGGAAATACTCTGTCAGACACTCGTCCATACAAGTTGTCCTAGGACTGGACAAACAGAAAGTACCATTCGGGAACTGGACGACCCTTGCATTTAACTCCGTCTTCAATTATCTTCAGCATATTTATTTCGTAGCGCTTATGCCTATACAGAGTGGTTTTCGGATAATAAATCCAACCGGTCTCTCCGTATTGACAACGATGGTCAAACACTTCGATAGTCGGTTATTTAATTATCGAAGTAAAAATAACATCCATTCTAATGTATAACTAACGTCACACAACCACGGGCACTTTTTATTCGACATTCATTTTTATTATTCGAATTCCCATATCTTACCGGATATTACTATACTCCCGATTTACCCTTTTACACTCTTGGAAGACATTTCCAGTTATTATAAAACTCTTATTCTTTAATATTCCAGAAAATATATGTTATCAACATTCGATCCATTATTTTCACATTCTTTATTTCTATACTTGGATAATCTACCCTATTTATATTGAAAAATATTTCCATTTTCCTTTTAACCTTTTAATCGGCCCCATGTTCACTTTTAAAACATTTTTCCCTTTGAAATGGGAATACTATCCCTTCTTATAGAAATCTAAACACCTTGATCATATAAATCTTTATTCACGTAATAATCTCCCTTATCTTGTTTACCGAAATCTCTTTCATACCTTTCACTCCTATTCCACTTTATAAACTCTGTCTCTAAGTCAACTTCTTATCAAATCGATATCAAGTTTATAACTAAATATTGATTTCTATCCTATCAACATTTATTGGTTTAAAACTAAATGTTCATTATTCTATCAGATTATAATCCCTAAAAATAGTTTATTTTTAATACTTTCGACATCGTCGAATTCTAGTTCCAAATCCTAACGGTTTAAATTCTAATCACATTTCGAACATCGAAATGCTGTCATTATTTCCTAACACGATTCTCCAATTTCTCTTTCTAAAACTGATTCTTATATTTTCTTACGACATCGTTATTTCTCACTTTCGAATAAGTGGATTTCAACTAAACTGCTTCATTTCCTAGGAAGTGCTGCTATATATAAAAGTCACGCTTAAGTCTAATCAACAGCAGTTAATTTGTTGCTATAGTTCTAAACTTGTCATACGCTGTAATATTCCCTTTATAACTAATCTCAACATTACAGTCACCCTTACCTTATCAACAACGTTATTTTATCGCTATAGTTCAAACTTGTCATACGCTGTAATATTCTATGTTATAACTAGTCTCGACATAACAGTTATGCTTAAGCCTAATCAACAACGTTTATTTTATCGCTATAGTTCTAAACTTGCATATGCTGCCATATTCCTTTTCTAATAATCTTAACATCTATCTCTGTCACAAACTGATATCATTCCTCGATAATAGTGAAGCCGTTCAAGTTGGGGTATTCTATTTACCTCTCAGACCTTGATCGACAACGTTCTTACCTAAGAACAGATATAAGTCTGTATTCTAATCCTTTATTACTTATAATATTCATCAAATCGTATTTCCTTGTTTTACTTTGGAATACGGTTCTATAACATCATATTCATCCTTTGAAATCTTCGTTGTTTATTATTATTTATTTTTAAACATTTACTCTTCGCTTTCATGTCATTCCATCGTTCTATTTATAACTTCTTAAATTAAACTGGTAACTAATCTCATTAATCTTGATTAATTTATTTCCAAACTGTTTTCGTTAGATTAACTAAAATCCAATTAATCTGATAATCATTTTCCCAAATAACAGTTGATTAAATCAACTTCATTCCATCAGTAAATTCTTTAACTGATTTGAATTACTTCTTAACATTAGATTAATATAATTAATCTAATAATATTTCTAAATTGTTTATCTTAAATATAATTATCCGAATATTTAATCATTGGATAATTTCTGCTTTATAAACATATTTAAATATCAACAATCGTTTTTATTTATTTTATAAAAACGAACTCTAAAATACTGGTTTGTAATAGAACTTCTATCATAAATTTAAATCTTCTTTTTAATTATAAAAATATAATTTTTATAATTATCTTAGTTGATTTGCCTGACGGCCAATCAACTCCTTAACAAAACGATGTGTTTACGGTCGACTGTCACCACTTTCTAAATCGATATCGTTTATTTATTTATCGAAATAGATGTTGAATTTCCGTTCAACATCAATATTCACATGGGGTTTTAAATATAATTCGGGTTCATACTAAACAAACAGTACATATAATAATCAAGGAATCCGGTCGGATTCCTCCAACTGGTTTCCGCATCCACAGATGTCAGTCAACACAATTTACACTAACTCTATACTAGGGGGTGTTCTAATAGATGGAATCAGTGTCCAACCGATGATGTGTACATATGTAACGGTATATGGTATTCAACCAATTTACTTATAATCTACCGAATCGACCATCACACAGCATTCAAACAACATTAAAATATAGTTAAAATATTTTAAAAAGATCAGAGTGAGTGAATTTACTCACCTTTACGCGTTAACCGTTAAATAACGATTTGCGTCGGCTGATAGATCTGAATTCAGTGTTTTTATTTCGTCTAAAATCCAACCGAGTTCCAATTCACGCCGGACCAACTCCGGTACGTAGTCTGCGTCCATTTGATCCGTCATTATCAGCCCGTCTTCATATTTAGCCTATTACCGAAATGGACGGTACGTTCCCCTCTCCGCAAGCTACAGCGACATTCCCCAAATAGTCGTGCTTGTCCCTTTTCTCTCTTCTTTGTTTTAAATGGGCCTTTACTTCCCTTTATTCACGCCACTTCTAAGTTCACCAATGAACACGGTTGCGTGCTCCACCATCTTCACATCTGCTTCATCTATTGAAATCTGATATAATCACTAAACTCTCTTTTCAACTGTCGAAAGTTGAATGCTCCACTTCTTGTCAAAATACGCACTGTGTTGATCTCATTTTTTCTCCACGTCATCGGATTCGACTCGCCCCCTTTAAGCTTCTTTGAACTACCCTTTCGAGCCCCTTGTCTCGAGCTCAACATACGTCACCTATTTCAACTTTCCACAAAGCAGAGATTCTCTCCAGTGAAATATATACCTCACCGTACTAAGTTTTCACGCCATCACCACTATTCAAAACCTATACCATGCTCTCACGTTCCTCCCTTTGAAGACAGCTCGTATTCCTTCATTCAAAAATGTGACACAGCCTTCCATAGCATATACATGCTCACGCAAACTGCCACATGCGCCATTTCCATTCAAATGCCTGCCCAAAAATATGACTCCACCTGCCCAACGCCAGTTACAACGTTGTCCCCTCCATTCCAATAAAATCCGCAACCTGATTCACTACTAATAACTTCATGAAACCCCACATGCTCACGTAAAAAGGAAACCCGCAGCTGAAAAGGTTTGTCACCCTCAATACGCTGAAACCATGCCTTAGATCCACGTTGTATTCATGTATTTCAAAGCCAAACCCCACTTCATACCCAACTTCAGCGATACAACCCCCTCCACCATCTTGTATTTTGAAATCCGCAGCCTCACACCCCTCACCGCTTCGCAACTATCACACAATACCACAGCATGTCACCTGCCACAGTCCCGCTTCTACCATTTCACCTAGTCCCAGTTCACTCCATTTTATACCTCTCTCCATGCAGTATTTGCTCGCAACACCTACTTTAATTCCCCTTTTTGAATGGCCATCCCCACATGCTGCTGTCGAAACCTGCTCATTTCATTTCGCATCAAATCCTCATGCCAACAGTCATTATCTCCCCTCCAAACAGTTGTCTTCGCATGCACACCCTCCAAAGCATCCTCACGCATCCAGTTCATGAATGCCCCTCATCAAGCAAACGAACACCACCTAAAACTAAAACAAGTAAAAACCGTCCGTATCCGCTCCTGTAGGCTCTTGACTATTGTTCGTGAAGAGAAAAATGGAAGTGTCTGCTAACGTTTTGCCCTTGTTTATTTATATATAGGCGATGGAGTGTTGATAATAACAATGTCAATTCATTGGTGGACATTAGGATGTGCGCAGTATGGTTCATTTATTAGCATCTTACCCTCATTTATTAGCACCTTACCTCATTTATTAGCATGAACGTACGTGAGACTTTAATGACTTAAGGACGAAGTGGTATGGTATGGATTAGTCTATCTTAGGGGAATGTCTAAAATGTACGTTCTGTTGGGTATTTCTTTTATTTCAGAAGCTTCAATATAAAGTTGGCTGCTCTTGTATATTATGTACAAGAAAGAAGAATTGGAAGATTTAAAAACACTGTCAATTCATACGTACACACTAGGCAAAGATATTTTCAAAGCTAGCAACGTTTTTCCCTCATCTAAGCACACGCCTTCATTAAATTTGAAAACGACTTCACATGGTTTGAATCATTTTATTTAAATGTTTTGGTAGCTTTGTTTCCATACTTCACGTGGAAGAAAAACGATTTATATAACATACATACATATATATACATATACATATATATATACACACACACACACACACACATATATATATATATATATATATATGTTTACGTTATAAATACGCGTACTCCGTTATTTTGATTTTCGTTCATGCCGGAGCTGCTATAGACAGAAGTAAGAGTACATTTATGCTCAGTGAGGTGTCACGATCTCAGAAATAAAATAATACCGGTAGATTGATTCATATTTTGAAATCCTAAAATATCGATACAGGGTGCGAAATACTCCAAATAAAAAGTTGCATATTTAATTAATTAAAAATTACAGTAAAATTCTAAAAATTAAATTATCGCTGCGCCTCAAAAGAACCTTGTCCCGATTTGCAACCGATATCTAGTTATTTCAAATAAACCGTTTCGGTCGATATACGATTCTACAACGACTTTTTGAATATTTGATTTGGGCATATCTTGTAGTCTGTACGACGAAATCTCCATTTTCCACTTCTGTTGAAAAGATACAGTTCAACAGATTCCAACGTTTCTCGTTTTGAAGAAATCTGAGTCAAAACGAGTCTGGTACACTCAATTGAAGTTCAGAACGTTAATTTATGAACTGCAGCGTCGTTGTGAGCTCGATTATATTTAATATATATTTTTATATGTTCAACTTCGTTTTAATTAAAATATAAATCCACTTATATTCTGAATTCAATATTCAAACTGATTTAAATACGAACTGCCAAAATGCGGGACGTTACAGAATTGTTGTAATAGCAATGAAATGTTCTTCCGTCTGCGTTCTGATTTGTCCTGTTCTCAAAACGATCAGGGGTTTCGAACGGTCTAGATCGGTTTAACGACTAATTCAGATCGAGCGAAATTCCAGGCCGTCACAATTATAGAAAGAGATGAGCAATTGGAAAGGTATACGTACAAAAGAATGGGCTGAGGGAGTGGACATGAGATTTTATTTATAAATGTATAAGGCCCAACATTAGAAACAACCCATTTATCCAATTACATTGATTCCATTCGCATTTTCTCCAATACGACCAAATGGCAAGTCTGATTGCGACGCAAGCTGGAATCCTACCATAATTCATCATTCCGATTCTGATGACGCTGCTTTCGCTGAATTCTGGGGCAGTTGTCAAAACCGTTAACTTTCACCGTTAATTAAATGAATAAAATATTCGATTTTTCAGTTAATTGTTTTAAATTCAAATTAAATATTCATTAAATTCAAATTTAATCAAATTATAACTTAAATAAATTCTATAATAAATTTCACACATTTTTAAATCAAAATTTGATTATTTGAATCTTGATTGAATTTCAGTTATAATTTAACAACTTAAAATTCCACCATTTCCAATTTAAATTTGAATTCCACTTTTAAATTAACTCACTCACATAAATTTAATTATTTAATTATTCAATTTCAAATTACCGCCTTTCTAAATAAATAAATAAATAATTTGAAAAAAAAAATATTTATTCCCAATTCAAACAATCACCATCATTTGAAAATTAACAAAACTTCATTTTTATCAAATATTATTCCATTTAATTCATTTTAAATCGAAAATTAAATATACATAAAATATGGGATGTTACATTTTACTATCTATAAAACTGTACAGTCTTCAGTAATATTTCCTATACATAATTCCTGCATATGTGTGTGTAACAACCTGTAATTTTCTATTATTTAACTTTTGAATTTATTATGATTCATGAGTATTTATGGTTATAAATAAAATTTGATGACTTAATTATATTAATTTATTTATAAACTTAATTAGTTTGATTAAGTAATGTATTTTGGTTGTTTACAATAAAAATAACTTATTGTTATTGTAAATGAAATTACAATTGGTTTGTAATTATAAATATTGAAATTTGTAATGAATAATAAAATGTTTGGATGAAATTGATTTATTTAATTTACGATTGAAATTCAATGGATTTGGTAAATAATCAATGCTAGAATTAAATACAAATAAAATTGATTTGCAAAGTTAGTTTGAATTTATGTTGATTTGAGTAAAATTAATATGTTTTGAAATTAAATTGAAAATAAATGTTTATTTGGTAGAAAGCAGTTTAAATTGTTTAGAAATGTAATTGGAAATTTATAGAAAGTTATTAAGACATAAAATGAATTGATTATTTTTAAAATTTAATTGTTCAATTAATTTGTATATCCAATATAATATTATCTTTGATTTTTAGTATGATATATCATTTACTTACGTTTTCATATATAGATATTTATTTTTATTATCATTCATTGTTGTAAATGGTTGCATAGTCATGCACATTATTATTTCAAATATCAAAGAAAGAACAACAAATCTTATACTTCCTTTTACGATGGGCTAATTGATGTTGAAATTGAATGTAATGTAACAAATAAAAGGACAAATAAAAATTATTTAATATCCTGTAATTAATTGAGCGGACCAGCATTTATCCTTTTTCTACTAGCTTTACATTGCTTGATATCTTTGACTACTACGTTGACACTGAGATAATATTTCAGGGGCTAAATCAATGTTCATACAAATAACAATATATGAAAGGGATAAACTAATTTTGAAACTCCATTTATATATTGAAAATTTAGATTTTGTGAATACAAGGAATATAATTCATTTTGTGTATATAATGAATCTTAACTTCTTATAAATGGAATAATCTCCATTGATTGTAAATTTTGCTATAAATTTGGTTAGTATGTAATTATTGAGAATTGGAAATATATGATTTAACTTTAATGATTTAATTGTGTAATTCTATGATGAAAACTTAATTAAATTATTCAGGTAACGGAATTCAACTTGTCATAACAATAATGAATTACATTGATCGCAATTAAAATATTGAGTTAGTTATTTTGATGAAAATTAGAAGTTGAAATTTAATATTAAATTACTTGTGTAAAATTGACTTAATTCATTTATAATTGTAATTCAAATTGAAAATCTATGATAATAATATAAAAATGGAAATTTTAATGTAAATGAAGAATTGATTTATTAAGTTATTAAGACTTAAAATAAATAAATTATTTTAAAGTTTATCGTTCAATTGAAATTTTGTCGAATAATTAAATCTGAATATTTATCATATAAGGAATATGATTCATACAACTAATACAAATTATAGGATAGACTTGAACTTAAACTTATAACCTTTGGAATTAAATTCAAAATAGGTATTGAATTAAGGATGAAAACGAAAATGGAATGCTTTAATGGATAATTAAACTTTTGAAATTTATTGCCTAAATACACGTTTAATTTTGTTCATCCCCTAATACATCCTTTCCATTTTTCCTATGTCACCGAATTCTTCTATTCATTTATTGTAACTGCAATAAATATGGCCACCACAAATGTCAATTTTATATTATTCAATTGAAATCCAATTCTCCATGAAATCAAACAGAGATCTGATTCATGGAACTCGTACTAACAAGGTCTTCATGATGGTGTGCTTGGTTACGGTTGCGAAGGGTTTGGGCTTGGTTTGACACATCAAAGGCCGTACGTTTTCTTTGCTAAGGTTTGGATCTATGCTCCAAATAAGGAATGATTTACGTATTCGAGTTTAGATTCTAGATCGTTGTTGAAATTAGCATCAGCGTTTAAATTTTGAGGACTTTTGGCAACAATTTTTATTGCACTGTACAGTGCTTGCATGAAGGACAGCCTGGAGGTTAGATTTTTGTTGGAGGTTGCGAGCGTGAAGACTTGGAGATAGTGGATGGAAATCGAGGAGAGGAATGCAACGGTACAAACGGTAGTTGATTTCGTTGAAAGGATAAGGAGCGCTGAATGATCAAACTTGTGGTTTTCTTTGCCATTGAAGATGCATTCTTGTTGCTTGCGTTATGAAGAATAAGAGGAGAAGGGATGATGTGGACAAGGGGTTAGTGGATAATGTAATTTTAAATTATTTTATATTCCTTTAAATTCAAATATGTTTAAAAACATATATCTTTTTCATACGAGATCCAATTGATGCGCGGTCTGTTGCGTTAGAATCGTGTCGGCGAGTTATTCGCGATGGCGCTGATTTGAACTAATTCTGAGACCGCTGATTTTTTGGGCTAAAATTTGAACAACAATCGCGTTCAAGCCCAAAGGTGAGTGATTTTACCCACTCACGCGTAACTAAAGTATTCTAATATTAGTTAAATTAATATTATGTCATGATATGATTGTATGGATTGATGTTTGATAGTTTAAATTTGCATATTTACATTTATTTGCATCGATAGTGTAGTTAATCTTGATTGTTAAATATAGTTTTACAATTAAGTAAAAATTCGACATTTAATTACTGTTTAAAACCTAACATATGAAAATTTGTAAGTTCATATGATATTAGACTGTTTTGTATGTATTGGTGTGATGAGTGGCTTGAATTTGATATGTTTGATGTATTGATGTTAATTGTGCGAAATTGCCTGTTATTCACATTTATATATATATATGACCATTATTTGTGCTGATTAATCCCAATCATTACCCCAGATGTTGCGAGAATCGAATAAACCCGGGATTAATCAAATAAATTAATTAAGAACGTAGGCTGAAATGATAGATACCTATGACCCTGATTTAGATTGAAATGATAAATATCATTTCCCAAAAATACTAAAATTAAATTTAAATATCACTTGGCCATAGGATAGAAAATTATATACGGACACCGGTTGGTTAAATAAAAATTTGTTTTAACCACGAATTGTGAATTATTGTTTTAAAGACAATATAAACGATGTCCTATAATTTATTTCATTTGAACTTGAACCTTGAATTTTGAAATATAAACAAAAAGGGGAAATAAAGTAGTATTGTAACTGAAGCTAAATAAAGTGAAATATAATGTAAATCGAATTTATTGAAATTGAATGGTTTCACCTACCTTTGAAATTTATTATGAATCAACATTGATTTGAATTATATATGAATTGTGAACTCGATATTTGTTATAAAATTGAAATCATTGAAAATGAGAATCTGATTTGGAATGTAACTATTTGAATTAATTTGATTGTAAGAACCCGTAACTTCCCCGTGAAGGAAAGAGCGGATACTTTGAGAACAACACACAAAAGGACGCAGACGGAAGAACATTTCATTGTTATTACAACAATTCCATCAGATACAAGAATATACAGAGTATAAATGGATAAATTACATTCAACAAATATCAGAGATTACAATAAATTACATAGCAGCGGAAAAATATACAATACACAACTAGAAGTGATACACGGATACAGAGCTTTCCGAGCATCGTTCCAGCTGTAAATCAGGACCCTGTGAATATAAATCTGCAAAACCAAAACTACTAGCTGCCCGTGTAGAAAATAGGGGCACCCAGAGTTTAGGTTAAAACAATAAACTCCAGGTCAGTCATATGACTGGTGTGAGAACTAAAACAGTTATAATTCTTTATTTTAAAGTTCGGTAAATCAAGGGACCACGCCGTATAACACGGAACGGGTTTCCTCCCAAGAATACCAGTGCATAAAACAAACAGCGCAATGCTAAATAAAGAAAAATGAAGCTGTTATAAGACCCAGGCCCCATCACACAATGCAACGCAAGCCGGAGGATAGGGTTTTTACCTTATAACAGCCAAAGCATGCTTGATACGTTTAAAACACATTATTTGATACTATTATAGGTGTATAGTGTCAAAACAATTTCAATCATAAATATCAATCATAGGCGGCATGAATGACCCATACCACTATGTCGCCATACTAGGTTCTACAAATAAAACCGCACTATCACGTATTGGAAAATGGATTTCCGTCATGAGCCGAGGCAAGGGGCAAGCTCCTCTCCGCGTTCGAGACACTCTAGCAAATGCCTCAGGACCGCACACAGCAATCCCCTGGATCCTCCAAGGCCGGTCCTCTCTTACTTTTGAGGATTGGCAATTCCTGAACACACGTTTCCCGGTCCTTACAGACCTATATCCGAGGCGCCTCGTATCCAACAACCACACAGGTGAAAAGTATATAAATGTCAGGGCTGGTAGGTCACTGACACCACCATAGCTAGAAAGAAACGTCGTGCACTCCTTGGGTCCGTATCCCGTTTTTGACTCATACCGAGGTGTGAGGCTCGCGAATTCACGTTATACACAAAGCTATGCCACACAGGCCGTGCTTTGATCATCAACCACAAGACTTTGCTTTTCAACAGAAGCCTTGATCAATTGCCACTTACGCATGCCACATTGGCAATTCACTCCATGCGACTGATGTCCATCGATATACAACCTCTGAGCTCGTACGTCTCAGAGAAGGGCGTTAAGCAAGAGAATAAATTCTCTGCCGCCAAACAGATGTATATTTAATAGAGATCAATCAACACAGAATAAAATCCAATGTCAGACACACAATCCATTTACAAGTTCGTTCGAGGTCTGAACGAAACCGGAGGCACTTTCCTCGCATATCCATCCATCTCCAAGTACGTCTGGACGATCACCAACTGATTCCCTCATCCTGGGTGTACAACCCAATCAAGATCATCAGTAATCACCCAAACGATGTGAAGACTTCCGGTCTTCAACCACCGTCTTCATCTTCGACATCTCGTCGAATCGGTTATTCAGAATGGGTATAAACCCGGCCTTTCCGAATGACCCACGTATATGATAAATGTTACACAAACACAACAAACGCCTCATTCCAATTCAGAATATTCTTTTATTCACAAAATCACATTTTTAGGGAAAGGTTCCCATTAATTTTATCCAAGATAAATTCTTCTAAATTTATTCTTTAATCTTCCTTTGGATATCATTTCAAACCATATTATGGTTTTCCAAACTAGTCGGGATTAGCGAACCACACCGAAGTAATTATTTATTTTATTTCCCAATCCCAACCTATATATCCCATGGAGAAAACTGGCAACACTCCATATCTAACACCACGGTGTTATCGGTAAAATTAATTACCATTTCACGTTCAAATCTAGTTAAAGATTTAACTATCGCTTTGGAGCAAAACTGGTGGTACTCCATTCTCGATCACCTTTTAGATTTGATAATTTAAATTATCAATTCACTTTTCAATCTAATTAAAGATTCATTAAAACTCTACTTAGTTTTAATCTTTTCAAAAATCAACATCTTGCCTTTAACGGGGTTAAAGAACCAATGTCATCTAAAACACAATCCACGGTAAACCCAAATCACATTTGATATTAAATACAAGGCTCTGAATAGAAAATATATCGGCTTATATTCAATATCAAATTCTGAAACCAACAAATATCGTATTGGAAATAACGATATAAAATATATCTTTCAAATTCCCATAACAATATCTGTATAGTCACGAAATCCAACATCGAAATATTCCGAAGATAATTTCGATTCAACTCCAGTCCCATCCACGTATTGGGAATATTGATTATTTTTTTTAAATCACTTTCACATTCAATTTATTTATTTCAAAAATAAATTGATTTTAATTCTAGTTCAAAACTAGTTCATTTCGATAAAAATTTATTTTTATCTTCACAAATGTGGAATTCTCCAGCTCAATTATTTCCAATCCATATATTATGATTTTACACAAATTATAGATATTTTTAATAATTTTATCAAGGTCCGTACAGTCGATTTCCAACAACGGCCATCGAACTGCACTTACAGCGACCTTTTTCGAATTTGATTTGGACATAACTCCAAATCCAACCGTTAGATTTCAAATCCCTAATATTCATTGGAAAGCTCTTTTCGATACGAACCCAACGGTTCCGGTTTTAGGAGAATCCGACGGTCGGATCTCCCGCAACGTCGATTCGAAGTTAATGGTCGAAATTCACGAACTGCCACGGCGCGGCGCGTTCTATTCAGGCCATTATATATATAATATATATATTATATATATTTCGTCGATTTCCTTTTAAAATGTCTTTTATAAATCGTTTTAAATTCGTTTTCAAAACCATTTCAACACTGCATTCAATTTCAAATCGATTTGATATCAATTCAATTCAAATTCTAATTCGTTTCAATTCAATTCAATTTGAATTCATTTTTATTCAATTCGAATTCAAATTCACTTTCTATTCAATTCGAATCGAATTCATTTAATATTCGATTCGAATTCAATTCAAATTGATTCAATAAAATTTCAATTTGAATGTTTAATCTAATTTAATTTGAATTTCATTTCAAAATATTAAGTTTTGAAATCACTTTTCAATATTCATTATAAAACGAATAAAATCGATATATAAATGTCGTTCACGTCAAAATAGCGCATCTCTAATCCACACGGCTTTATATATTTCAATAAATTCGTTATTCTATTCAACAAATGAATATTTATTTTATTCAACACATGAATTTATGTTTCTTTCAACACACGACTAATCTCAACACATGAGTACTGTCAACACATCACTATTTTTGTTATGTAAAATATTTTATAAAACTAAGGTATCTATCGTTTGATTTTAATTAGACTCCACCGTAAAGTAGATTCTAATTGTAAATATGATAAAGATGTAATTTTTATTATTTAAAATATTTTACTCAACACACGAATATTTTCAACACATGAACATCGTCAACACATGACTATTTTCATATTCAACACATGAATTTTCTTTTATAATATTCATTATTTTCTCCGATTGGAATGAGGCCCAATCAATCACCATATAACGTTAATTATATGGATTCCATACAACACATGTATATAATAGCATTAATAAACAATCAACCATCAACCAAAGTGCACTACACTGTATAAGCATCAAATATAGATATCTTACGCTTATAACAACCTGTCAATCAATCGATCGACATATTTAATCAATCAGGATGAGTGAACTTCAAATTTCATCCCAACACCCGTGTGGGGTTTCAAACAATCAAACACAGATTTTATTTGTGCCGTTGGGCGATGTGTAAAATTTATCGACCCAATCAATATCAGTCAAATCAGTGTATACAAACAAATCGGCCGATTTGTTTATAAATATTTATTTACTCACTTTCACGTTAAAAATTATATTTTTAACGATCAAACTATTTTATTTTAACACATGAATTTCTATTCAGTTCATTTATTCAATAAAATGATATTTTTATTTTTCTAACATATTTTAGAAAATTTCGGCGGCATAACGACACGATACTAGAAACGGGACGAGGCCTAGCCTTATCCCCGGTCTAGTGAAGGCCCACGCCATTCACACATCAATCAAATCAATTTCATTTCACCAAACAATTTCCATTCCATCAAATATTCTAACTAACTACTCAACCAAACAATTTAACAAACAAGCCATCCATGGTCTGTGGATGACGGGTGTCGGGTGCTACTAAGCACCGTCTGCATCCTAGTATATATATAACTAGAAAAAGAGAATTTGAGTGAGAAGTTCTCACCAATAGCTATCCAATACCACGACTTTTCATTTATAGTAATCTTCGCCTATTTCGCCTTCTTGTCGCTTTCGTTGCCCGTATTCACTACATATATAAAAATCACACCTTTCTATATTTCGATGTCTTTGAAATAAAAATCACATTTTTACTTATTCACTTTCAATTTAAAAATCATATTTCTATAATCACTCATATATTTAAAAATCGAATTTTTACTTTGCTATTCAATATATAAAAATCACATTTTTACTTCGTTATTCAATATATAAAAATCGAATTTTTACTTCGTTATTCAATATATAAAAATCATATTTTTACTTCGTTGTTCAATATATAAAAATCATATTTTTACTTCGTTATTCAATATATAAAAATCGAATTTTTACTTCGTTATTCAATATATAAAAATCATATTTTTATTTCTCTATTTTCAATATAAAGACCTCGCCTTTTTAACTATAAAGACTTCACCCTTACAAAAATATAGATTTCCTCGTTATGAAAATCACTACTTTATTTCAACGTATATAAAATAAAAATCAGATTTTTATTTCGCTACATATACAAAGATGATATATTTATATTCTCTATCCTATAAAGATTATATTTTTAATACTTTAAAAATATAAAAATCATATTTTTAATATTTCTATATAGTAAAGATTATATTTTTAATACTTTAAAAATATAAAAATCATATTTTTACTTCCACAATATAAAAGGTTACATTTTTATAACTTTACAACATAAATAAAAACCAGTTTTTAAGGTAAATAAAAATCAGTTTTTAAGGTAAATAAAATTCACTAATACTCACCGCATCAATTGGAGAAAGGAGGGGCTTCAGGTGGTCGGAGAGCGGCGCTGCGCCTTCAGGTGGTGGCGGCGGCTTGCTGGGCGGAGGCGCGGTGGTTGCGAAGCTCGGATGTGGATCAGGGGCAGGCGGCGGCGGTCTTGAATCTGGGGGGGGGGGGGGTCTCGTCGTCGCCGAAGTGGGAGTGTGGGTTTCGAGGTCTGTAGCTCGCGATGGAGGAGGAAGGAGGAAGAAGGGGCGGATGCGAGAGAGGGGAAGAAGAGGAAGAGGCGGCGGCGACAGCACCAGGGGGAGGCGGCGAAGGCGATTTCGATCTGCTTCTTTTTTTTTTGTTTCTGAAAATCGATTATGAACGGGGGGGGGCTGAGATTAAAAGCAAAGGGTTATATATTTTTTTTATTTATTTAATTTTCACCGAAAAGCAACTTTTATTTTCGACCTCAAAACGAGGCCCACCGCCTGTCGTCCCTAGCGTATTACCCCCATTCCGAACACAATGGGATATGTATCGTTGGCTGAATCGATCGTTTGAATCAGTTTCCGTTGAATTTACATTTAAATCACTTTATTGAATTTTAAACGTGCATTTCAAATTACCGGGGTCACATACTAACTAGAAAAAATTCCAGAAAAATATTTTCTAGCTTCGTATTGACGATACGGTCCTAACAAAACTAGTTTCGTCGAATTCTGAGACCGTTGGAAAAATGGCCAATTTCCAGTCGATTAAAATCAACTGAAACTGGTCAAACGCGTTTTCCTTTGCCACGCTCACATATTGATTCGAAAAATTATGAAATTTGAAATCTAGCAATAACTTGACATCACGGACCCAACAAAAGTGGTTTCGTCGAAATCCGAGGTCATTTGCAAAATGTCCATTTTTAAGGGCCTGAATTCCATAGCGACTATTCAGAATTTTCAACTGGACATATCTTTTGATTCCCGCTATGAAATTTCGATTTTTCGGATTCGTTGGAAAGATATTCACGAATAGATCCCATTATTTTTGGTTTCACTAAAATCCGGATTGTTTTGCACCCGGTACATTCAATTGAAGTTTGAAATCGAATTATCGAACTACCGCGCCATTTTCAATTCTATTATAATTATATATAATTATTTATATTCTAACGACGACGTATATAATATATACGTCGAATTATATATTCAAAATGAATTTCACGTCGATATTATTTAAAATAATCTATTTTAAATGTTCAAAATTCACTAAAATTGCCGAAATAAAAATTTTAAACTGGCCCAGATTTTCGGGTTATTACATTGATCGAATAAAAATGAATGTAAATTGGAAGTTTAATCGTTGAAATTATTGAAAATTGAGTTGGTTGAATTGAAGTTGAAATATGACTTTAAGTTTAATTGAAAATGTTAGAGAAACAATTCTAATTCCAACTATAGTATTTCAAATCATTTTATAAACTATTTTAATAATAATTATATATTTTTTCTTTATAAACTATTTTACTTTATTACTATTTTATTTTATAAATTTTTTTAAATAGATCATTTTATAATTAACTATTTATTTTATAAATTACTCAATGTTTTAATTATATATTTTAGTAAATTTGGTAAATTCTATTTTAATTACAAGATATTTATTTCCAAACTATTTCAATTATATATATCTAAACTATTTTAGATATATTGTTAACTATTTTAATAATCAAATTATTAAAGTAGGAATTGTTTCAAGATTTTATTTGGTTTAAATGGAGATTTTAGTATGAATAATATTCTATCTTGAATATTGAATGATTTTGAAAATATGATATTTTGATATGAAGTATGAACCTCTTCGAAAGGTAAAAGAACCGACCGGTGTGAAAAATGTAAACATTTGGTTGTTAAAGACTAGGATCGGATATTGTCATACTCTCTGCCAATACCGAAAACCACTTTAACAACTGTGTACGCGGTGGAGTTCTAGAAATGGTGTTAAATGGATTTGGAGGCGATTACTGGATTAGAAGAAAGAGAACAATGATGGATATCCTTGACCTTCGGGTCATAATTAAAATGACTAAAACAGGTCCATACCGTGACCAAGTGGGGTTAGTTACCTCCATCGGCAACACTTCTTCCTTTATTACTATAGTCCCTTGGTTTGATTGATTTGATGCGCATCCGTGATTTGGGAGTGTTGTCCAAGGTGGGCGGTAGTCACGGCTATGCGTTACCACCAGTCCGGGCGTGCAACTAGTATATTCATACTCTGGGCATTCCTCGTATGCCTTGTCATATTATCCTGACTGAGCCCCATACAATTTTGATTTAATGTTGTCGTATCACGGCACATCCCTATCCGCCGACGTACTGATGTGTTATATGCAAACTATACGGCAATGGTATAAATGGTGTAAGGGTAATAATGGTAATCCCGCTTACATTATTATATTATGTTATATTTAACCATAGACATTATTATAATAGCGTATTATATTATATAGCATTAGTTTGATGGATCCTTAAGAGATGGAAACTCCCATAACATCTCTTAAGTTATTGCACTCTTATTATTACATGAAATTTGATTTAACTAATATGAGAATGATTTAGTTCTGATATGAGTGTTTGTTGTGTTTCGGTTTTTGCAATAAGCTCGGGTCAGATTGAGTTGCAGCTAGTGAAGTTTCACTTGCTTTGAAGATACCATTACGAAAATGAAGATGGAGCTCAACAGACGCATTATTCTTTTTCCGCTGCAAATGCATTGGTATGTTGTATGTTAATTTACTCTGATAATTGTTGTAAAATATAATAAAATGTATGTTTTAACAGCTTCATGAACTGTTATTTATTTATTATATTTTGACCTTCTCTGCGAGATTCTGTATTTGTTTTCTTCTTTCTTCTTTTTCTTATTTTCATCCCAATAACTATCCCTTTTTTGATCTATTTATGTCGACATTAAGGATCATTGTCGATTTGAACAGTCAAAAATCTAGCATGTTACATTTGGTATCAGAGCTTTGGTATAGCAAAAACCTTGGCTCTATTTGGGATTAACTAACTAGAGATACGGTAGTAATAACCTAGAATGAGTTTGAGTGTATATGAGAGAACGTAATTGTAATTTTGATATAAAATGATTTTGAATTGTGTTAATTTATTCTATTGAGTATTTATGAATTCTGATCGGTACTTGGGACGCCAAGGCATCGATAGGGATTTCTAAACACTCGAATATGATTCGTGGACATAATATTGTTCTGAATTGTATTTTATTTATATATAGAGTTATTTGAAATATGTTAATTTTGATTTTATTGATCATAATATTCAATTTTCAACATTTATTACTCGATTGATTAATAATTAAATGTAACATCATGGATTTCCGGCCAACTTTATAATCAAAAATCTTAGATTATCCTGTCGATTTAATTCAGTTAAACAATATTGAATTTGAAGATTTTAGATAATTTTGAATAATCATTAGTTTATAATCATGTGTATATTTTTAAACTGTGTTTTATATGTATACACCGATAAAAGTTACTTTAACATTTTATTTTGTATTTAAAACTTATATTTTTATTTATATAAAAATAAATTTGCTTATGTACATTGACTTTTAAAAGATTTAATCTTAGATGTATACATAAATACGCATATTCTTATAACCCTTAATGTTTGTGTATATATATATAATGTAATGTACATATGTATATAAAACAAGGTAGTAAGTTTTATTTTACTTAAATATTTGTTTCTTCACATATGTATACTTATGAGTTTATAACATATCATATAATGGGATTAAATGAAAGCAAACCTGATTTTAAGAGAATATTTATTTTTATACATTGACTTGCAATTCAGGAAAGAACACTAGAGCATTGTATATGCTAGCCTAGCAAACTATAATACAACTATTTAATGAAAATATTTGCTTGTACATGAATTGTAAAGTCAAAAACAGTGAATACATGTGCATTTTTAATAGTTTAAATTACTTAACCATCAAGTATGCAGCAAGAATACAGAGAAAAACATGGATGCACATACATTTGTACCCAAGATTAGATCTGCATCTAGATTTCAGCCATGTTTTTTTTTGTGTGAGGCCTTGTCAACAACTTCTTGTTAATCTTAAGCTAATCTTGACAATAGCTAGCCTATAAATTCTAGCACATGGATTCAAATACCCTATTCTATTAAAACACATCTGCACAACCCTTTTCCATCAATCTCTGCACCTACATCTGAACATACATGGTACCATTTCCCTAATACAACAACTAGCAAATCAGCTATGTACATAGCGGTTTCATCCATCAACTTTGCAACCTGATGATGTCTTTCAATCAATCAATAGCAGCACTCCATCAAGGCTAAGACGGCCTAGAGAATGCCCTAGCAAAACTTTTAAAACCATGAACCAGTTCCTCTATAAATACCATGTAATACCAGTGTGATTCCACAACTTAGAAACTAGCTTGACTACTGTAAACTAGGTGGGAAGTTAATGGCCGAGATAGACCTGAACAGAGAAGAGGAAAAACTGGAAATAGGAGAGCATATATGTGAGTAAACACCCTTTTTGGTCTTGTTTCCATGTATTGTTTCAGGTTAATCTAAGGTAGCATATAAGTCAGTATACATATGAATTTATGATGACAAGCATTGATGTTTGTTGAAGACTAATGACCGAGAATAGGTTTTATTTTTTGAATGGTGTATTGCGTGAAAACTAAGAGACAGTGGACCATATATGTAAGTAAACCTCCTCCTTTATTTTCTGTTCTAGGCAAATTTTATTCGAGTGAACTTCTCTTAAATTTTCCAATTTCAAACCATGATCTGGTTAGACAAACCTGCGGATGCATATACTTGTAGGAGTTGTTTTATGATGCTCAATATATCACTAATGATGGAAAGAATTAACTTTAAACCTGGAAAACAATGATAGGATATTTGTGAATGCATTTCAATTTGTTTGATGTATGATGCTAGTGTATACACACTTATATGCTTTGGAATATATTAAATATAGTTGATTCAAATCCGTATGAAAATCTATGATAGGATAAAACTGATAAAAATGAAATAAAATAAAATATATAGGGTAATCAAAAATAGAGAAAACCATGAGTAACCATAGTGATTAAGATCCTCTTTACCATTTAAACCAATTATTGATTATCTGTGAGCAACTGTAGTGATGCAGACATCAATATATTTTGCTATATATGTGTACATATATTTACATATGTTCTATTATAATGAGCAACCATGAGAAATGGTAGCGGGCAACTATAGAGTACAACCATAGTGAGTGTAACGACCCGGAAAATCTAAACCAATTTAAAAATTTTAAATTGGCTTTTTAGTGGATTTTAAATATTTAAAATAAATATTTTAAATAATAACGATGAAAAGTAGGTTTGAATCGACATTTGAAAATGAATATAATTAATTCGAATTATAAACAAGGCCTGAAATAGCGTGGTAGTTTCAAAATTTGAATTCAAACTTTGACTGACTGTACCGGGTGCAAAACAAAACGGATTTGAGTGAAACCAAAAATATTTAAATCTGTTAGTGAATATCTTTCTAACGAATCTGAAAAATCGAAGTTTCATAGCGGGAAGCAAAAGTTATGGCCAAATGAATTTTCAGAAAGGTCGTTGTAGAAATTATATAGCCCGTGAAAATGGCCATTTTGCAAATGACCTCGGAATTCGACGAAACCACTTTTGTTGGATTCGGGGTGTCAAATTATTGCTAAGTTGATTTTTCCGGAATTTTAGAAGTCAATAGGTGAGCGTGGAAAAGGAAAACGTGTTTTGTCAGTTTCAATTAAATCTGATCGACCAGAAAATGACCATTTTTCAAACGGCCTCAGAATTCGACGAAATCAGTTTTGTTAGGACCGTATCGTCAAAACATAGCTAGATTTATTTTTCTGGAATTTTTCGAGTCAGTTTGTGGCCCTGGCAAATTGAAATGTACATTCAAATCAAATATTGAATGTTATATATTTTAATTTGAAAGAAAACAGAATGAAATAGTCGAAATGGCCTACAAAACATATCCCATTGTGTCCGGGATGGGGGTAATTAGCTAGGGCCGACAGTCATTGGGTTTGATTTCGAGTTCGTGTGAGAAAACCCCAATTTTTGAAAATATATATATATATATATATATATATATATATATATCGGCGAATCAGAAAATTCCATTCATTAAATAAAAAAAATGAAAATTGCTCCTTCTCTCTCCCCGACAGCGACGAACGGCAGATGGGTATTCAAATCTTCTCGGCTTGATTTCTCCCTCGTTTCTCAACGAAATCGAGCGCGGTTGGATCCATTTCGAAGCTCTTGACCTCCTCTTCAAATCAATATGAAGTTTGCTGATTATCGGTGAGTATATCGAGAGAATCACCCTCGAGAATGGCCGGCCTTTGGAGCTCCGCCACGCCAGCTGGGCCCCACCGAATTGCACCATACCACCACACGCGGAGGCGCCCCTCCTCCCTCTTCGACATGACGTTGGCCGATCCCCCTATCGTGCACCGGTTTGCGCGCTAAACGGATCCCTAGTTTTGAACCCGAACTGAAAGGTAACGACTGTTCTAATTTCAACTGGTTTTAACACTTTAAAGTGTTGCAAAATTCGATCAACTTTGAAAAATCATTTCTTTTTCGTTTGTGGTTGAAATTCAGTGAAACAAGAGAAACCGGGACCGTGTCAATGCTCTCTACATTCTAGAAGAGACCGCATATTTTTCTGAGCCTTCTGCTATTTTTGGTGGAGTGGAACCCAATGTGAGATTTCTAATTTATAAACGATATGGAAAACGACGATGTATAAATTATATAGTCGATGTATGAGTTATATAAGCGTTGTACACTTCATGTATAAGCGTTGTATAAGTTGTACGTTCGATGCATAAGTTATATATGCGTTGTAAAAAATATATATGTGTTGAAAAAGAAGTGAAATGCTTATATAATATATATATATATATATATATATATATATATATATATATATACGCCCCTCGTCCACAAACCATGGACGATATTTATTGGTTTTGAAGGGTGTGAAAATTGATTGGTAGCGAATGGTTGATTGAAATTGTTTGTGGTTGAAATTGATTGATTGTGATAGAAAAATACCCGTTTGTGGTTGAGAAATATTTGGTTGAAACCACATAGGATTAGTTTGTGGAAATAAAAAAAATATACATGCCGCCTGCGTGCGAACTAGATGCATGATTCCCCATTTCAAAAGCTGTGAGGCTTTAAGGTAGAGCGAGGAGCCGTACTAGGGACGGTCTCTGTTTTAACTACCCTGCCGTTATGCTGCCGAAATTTTGAATAATATTCATGTGTTAGAATTATTTTCCTGTGTTGAAACTATATTCGTCTGTTGAATAGAAAACCTTCATGTGTTGAATAGAAATTCATTCGTTGAATCATATTCATGTGTTGAATGGTATTCGTGTTTTAAATAAATTGTTTTAACAATAAAAATCACATTTTTACTCTATATATACAAACTATAGAAAACCTTCATGTGTTGAATAGAAATTCATTCGTTGAATCATATTCATGTGTTGAATGGTATTCGCGTTTTAAATAAATTGTTTTAACAATAAAAATCACATTTTTACTCTATATATACAAACTATAGAAAACCTTCATGTGTTGAATAGAAATTCATTCGTTGAATCATATTCATGTGTTGAATGGTATTCGTGTTTTAAATAAATTGTTTTAACAATAAAAAACACATTTTTACTCTACATGTACAAACTATAGAAAACCTTCATGTGTTGAATAGAAATTCATTCGTTGAATCATATTAATGTGTTGAATGGTTTTCGTGTTTTAAATAAATTGTTTTAACAATAAAAATCACATTTTTACTCTATATATACAAATTATATAAATCCTTCATGTGTTGAATCGAAATTCATTCGTTGAACTGAATTCATGTGTTGAATGGTATTCGTATTTTGAAATAAATTGTTTTATAATAAAAATCCTATTTTTATTACCTATATGAACTATATAAAATAATCTCGTTTTGAAATAAATTGTTTTATAATAAAAATCATATTTTTATTACCTATATGAACTATATAAAATAATCGTGTTTTGAAATAAATTGTTTTACAATAAAAATCACATTTTTACTGTACACATGAGTTGTTAAAAATAGTGAAATGTCGAAGTGAATGTTTGTTGGATAAAAATATATTTTTTATCAAATGTATGAAAAGAATATAGCTTTGAAATCGAAGAATCGATATATATATATAAATAGAATTGAAATATATCAAATAACGAAGCTGTAGTTCGTATTTTGAAACCGTTATTTCAAATGATTAGTGCGGGTGATCCGACCATCGGATTTTCCTGAAATCGCAACTGATGGGTTCGCTTTGGAAATATCTTTCCAACGACACCAGCTTTGTAAAAATCCAATGGTTGGATTGTATGGAATGTTTAATTCAAATATGAAGAAAAACAGCGCCAGAATCGATTATATATATATATATATTAAATCGAATAACGACGCTGCAGTTCGTATTTTGAAATCAAAACTTCAAAAAATTATACCGGGAGATCCAACCGTCGGATTTTCTCGAAACTGAAACCGTTGGATTCGTTTTGAAAAGATCTTTCTAATGATGTAAATTTTGTGAAGATCCAACGGTTAGATTTTTAGATATGTGTAAATCAAATCTAAAGAAAAACAGCGCCACGACCGCGTTATGGCCCGAAGCGTCGTTTTGAATAAATTGGCTATTTTAAAATAAATAAAAATAGCGATAAATCGTTATAAAATATTATAAATGATATGAATGTGAAATTTAGAAACTAACCGAAGATTGGCTAAGTCGAATGGTTTCTTGGGTATTGATCTGATGTTGGTTTCGGCCTTCGGGGTTAATATTTGGGAAATCGTTCTCTTACTGATTGACGGTTAGTGACTAATGAATTGAAATGATGCGTAGTAGTGTCTGTGTAGCACTTGTTTATTATATACGTGAGTTGCTCAGAAAGACCGGGTTTATCCCATTCTGAATAACTGAATGGACAATAAGAAATCGAAGATGAAGACGGTGGTCGAAGACCGGAGATCTTCACCTCGTTTGGATGGTAACCGATGTCCTGATTGGGAGGCATCCCGAAATATGGATAATGAGTGGTGATTGTCCAGACGTACGTGGAGGTCGATGGGTTTGCGAGGTATATAGTGCCTCCGGTTTCGTTCAGACCCAGGACGGACTTGTAAATGGACTGTGTGTCTGACATGGGAATTTATTCTGTGTGATTGATATCCATCAGTTGCATGGTGTGAATTGCCTGTGTGGCATGCTAAGATGCAGTGAGCAAGGTTTCTGTTGAAAAGCAAAGTCTTGTGGTGATGATCAAAGCACCGCCTGTGTGGCGTAGCTTTGTGTATAACGTGAATTCGCGAGCCTCACACCCTGGTATGAACCAGAAACGGGAGAGGACCTCAGGGAGGACATGCGTTTCTTTCTAGCTAGAAGTGGCGTTAGTGGTTTTACATGCCCTGACGAGTTTGACTTATGTGGTTGTTACTGTTGCGAGGCGCCTCGGTTATATCGGACGATCCGGGTCCGATGGAGTCATTTGTTGGCTTATTTACACCCCAAAGGGTGGAGAAACGCAGTGTTCAGGAAATTTAATCCACATCGGTGGACTGGCCCTAACGATCCAAGGGTCGATGCGCTCTGACCCTAAGGCTCGGGCTAGAGAGTCTCGAAGTCGGTAAGGACTATCTTTTGCCTTGGTTCATGACGGAAATCCAATTTCCAATTACGTGACTGTGCGGTTTTGATTGTATACCTATATATGGTGACATAGTGGTATGGGGCATTAATGTCATCTATGATTGATATTTATGATTAGAAATTGTTTTTGAAACATATAAACACTAGTAATAATATCAAATGCTTTTGTTTTATTCGTATCAAGCATATTTTGGCCATTATAAGGTAAAAACTCTATCCTCTGGTTTGCGTTGCATTGTGTGATGGGAACTGATTCTTATAATGGCTTCATTCTTATAAAAATCATTGCGATGTTTAAAAGAATTATTTGTTTTAAAGCACTGGCAATCCGATGGAGTAAACCCGTTCCACGAAAGTGGCGTGGTCATGTGATTAGCCATATTTTAAATGTGTTGAGTATATTTCTCATACCAGTCCCATGACTGATTCGTAGTTTGTTTCACTTTCAAACTCGGGTGCCCCTTTTTCTACACGGGCAGCCTTGTATTCAGGTTTTAGCTGGCTTTATCTGGATAGCTGGAGTTGAAGATGGATTCTATCATTTATCTCTTTTTATGCTATTCAGCTCCTATTGTACATATTATGTTTATTTCCGCTGTAGACATTTATGTATAGCTGAACTGTATTTGTGCTAAGTATGATCCTGTATACAATGTAACTCTAATGATTATGTTTATCCAGTGTATTATTTGTTCATTATCTGGTGTATTTATTTAATTCTGTTTTGCTATTATATGTTTCTATGTTATATTCCAAATATTACCCTTGCCACCGTCAGTATGGGGTTTGGGGTCGTCACAGTGAGCAACTGTAGTAATGCAACCGTAGTGAGTAACCGCAATAATGCAACCGTAGTAATGCAACCATGAGCAACCATAGTAGTGCAACTGTGAGGCAACAGGAAAGAAAGAGAGAAGTAAAGAAGGGAGAAAAACAAAGTAAAGAAGGGACGACTAGAAGCAGTTTCATGAATTAGTGTTTGATGGAGTGTTCGGGTCAAATAGTGAAAACACTGCTCTGGTGATCGGAGCTAATTGTAGAAATGGGGAATGAGGTCAGTGATAAATGAGGGACGCGTGGGAAGGGTCTTGGCAGCATAAAGATGAACGGATTAGGTATACATGTGAACTGTGTATTGTGTATATATATGCAGATAGCATATATGAAGAAGAAAGGAGCAGCATGGCATTTTTGGGTAAGTGGTGAACATATACATCAGATAAGTATGACAGCAATGGTTCCACAAGACCGTAGCTCGATCACTCAAGCAGTAATAAGCGTTTAAAGTAAATGGAAGGGAATCGTGTATGGTTGAAAACTAACCGAGATGGTCTGAGTAGAGCAAGGAAAATATCAACATATAATGATAATATAAGAGTGCAAAAAAATATATGTTTAAGTACATAGCTTTGATAGTATAAGGTTATAGCAGCACAACTCAGTAAGTAAAACAGGAGAAAAATAATATAGTGTAAATGGTAAAAGAGGAATGCAATAGATAATCCATTGATGTTATGGGAACCTTGAAGAAATCTGTTGGAAAAGCAAGATATAGAATAGGAATTGAATTTATAAGTCGTATATATATGATAACAATACTTATTTAATTAACATAAATAAACGTTTTTTTTTAAAAAAACTGTTTTGACAAATGACGGTACGGCCTTTAAAATACTAGTATTATACATATGAACAAATGCAAAAGGACTTTTCGTATGTAAATGGTGGGATGATATGTTCCAGTAACTCTCGGATGAGGAGGGTAGATGCACGAAGTGGTGTATAGTTGGGTAATCAAAGCTGTAGAAAACAGGAAAGAGAGCAAGGAGCCCAAATCGGTTAACACTTAAAGGAGAATACACGAAAATAAGGAGAAGGGAGCATAAGATGAAGTGGAATAATTTCGAACGTGAGACAGAAGATTAACTAGAGGAAGAGAAAATTGAACGGGCTTCAGTAAAGGAAGACATGGGACAAATGCATAGGTATTTTGCAAAGGAGAACGTAGAAGAGGCAAGAAAATAATGATGCCAGGGGATTTGTTGTAGAACAAGTGAGCCTGGTTTTGGCTTTTGGGCGAATCGCTGTAGAAGGGAAGGACACGGACTTGGGTAAATAGGCTTTGGCCCGATGTCTTAGCGGACTGAAATTTAAAGAAAGGACAGAAAGGGTTTAGAAAAGATGTGAAAGAAGTAAGGGAAGAAAGAAAGGAAGATTGGGCTTGTAAACGTATGGGTTGTAGCTAAGATATAAACTATGGAAATAATTAGAAAAGTAATTTAAAAGGAATTAAAGGAATTTTTAAAATATAAACTAATATTTAAAGATGTGCGTAAGGATATTTCTAATAAGGAAAAAAACAAGGAAATAAAAAGGCGAAACCAGATAATATGATGGCTAGGAACAATCGAAACAAACAAAAGTCAGAGTAAACGAAAATGTACTTGTCAGAAAATAAAGAAGTTATCTTATTAAAATTTATCCTTTCAAATTAATTAAGTAAAATATGAATTGACTTAAATCTAAAAATCCAGATAACTAGTACCAGTCTGATTAGTTAAACTGTAATTGATAGTAAATGGAAATTAGCTTACCGTTAATAATATTGAACTATGATAACCCAATTATTTTGAGATAAACATTTAAAAATTATATTTTAGATTGAAATCGACCAAGGTCGATGAGTATATTTAATGAAGTAAAGATTTAAAAGTTAAATACATAACGGTTAAGCTAAATATTGATATAATTTTATATAGCAACTCGATAATTGTATTAAACGTATATTTATTTGTGAACTGTGTTAAATGGGTCCACAAGGAATGATATTCATATCCCAAAGTGAATAATAATGGAAGCTGATGTTTTCACAAGATCAGAATGGTTGTGGGAGTTATTGGAAATTTGTTTGATGTATAACATTGAGGATAGTCCGAAGCTAGGAAAAATAAATGGAATGGGGAGATAATCGGGAAGAATGATGTTTTGAAAAGTATCATTTACTTTCCGTTTTAAATATATATTAAACTAATTATATGTATAGTGAATTAATTGTTTATCAAAGGAAATAAAATAGTAATTATATTGAAGTATGGAGGATAACAATACCATTATAATCAATATAAATAAGTGGGATGCTTAAAACGGAATAAAATCTTAAATAGATATGATTTTGGAATAATTATTTTCCCACATCAATCAATTAATGAACGATGTTACTCGAATTATTTAATTGTGATAAATCGTATCTGTTGTGATAAATAATTTGTTAGTTTGATTGTTTGAAATGCTGTGTCATGACCCAATTCACTGATTACTTTAAATTTAATCATTTATCTTTCTTATTTGGATAAATCTTGATAATCAATTTAGGATATAGAAACACATACAAAATATGTTGATCTGGTTACTTTAAATATCACTTGACCCTAAAAGATATTAACGTTCATCGATTCAAAGAAACTGGGATGGGTTTTCTCAATGAAATCCAAATACTACTTTGTTTCAACCTAGGCGTTGATAAATTTAAAATCAAGATGAAGACCATTGAAGATGGAGTTATACAAGGGCTGTTCTGTTTACAGAATAGTGCCTTCGGTTTGTCCAGTCCCAGGGCAACTTGTATGGATGAATGTCTGACAGAGTATACCTTACAGATCGCGTAAGTTAATCTCTTCAAAACTATATTTGGTGGCGGAGGAATTCGTTTCTCTTAGCTTTATACCCATGGTTTTGGGGAAGCCAATTTGTTATTTAATGGGTTTGACGATGTGGCATTCAAAGTGGATAAAGATGTGCTATTTTGAATGGTAAGTATGGCCTCAAGCCTCACAACCGGGAAATGAAAAAAATCGGGCAGGCAGCATGGCTATGTGGGTCGCTCCCATTAGGGTGTATTGTCACCACCTAGAGAATATTTATTTTGTTACTTCTTTCACTTCTGTATCTCCCGGGAATGGTTATGTTGCTAGCAACCGTATGGTGATAATATATTCGATACACTCAAGAGAAATTAGTGGTCGGTCATGTATTGCCGGGTTGCAAGACATTCTTGTTGAACCCAGTGTATTCCTCTCTAGAGATACACTATCGGCAGGTAGTTCCATACCTTGTCATAGTTAGAATCCATTCTCCAATATCCGCCATGGTTTTGTTTGTATACTCTATATGTGGAGCGTGAGATGCAAGCGTTCCGCTAGATTTTAATTTATTTGTGGAAAACCCTAGACATTATTATAATATCAGAATAATATTGTTTTCAAAGATTGCTTTGGGTTATCGTAAGGTGAAAACCATCCATGTTTATTTGTGGATCGGTCTTACGATTATCTTTTCTTTCAAAAGATTTTCCATGTTAAGCAAACTGTTTTAAATCATTTACTTACACCAATCCCATGACTGACCCAGAGTTTTTTTTTCTGTGTTCTCCCTAACTCTTGGGTGCCTAAATTTGTACGGGCAGTCAAGTAGTTTAGGATTTTACAGATGACCTGGAAGGAGCTGGGAGCAGGAGGCTTCAGCATTATATATATACAGTGTTTATTTCCGCTGTGATGTATATATGATGTACTTTGATGTTGTATGTAAGTTCAGATAAATTTTTGTATTTTTCAAAAGCTTATTTATATTATATTACATTCCGCTGCGATTTTGAAATTCAATATTATCCAGATCTTTCTTCTATCTTAATTCTTCTATTCTAAATTTTCTATCATTTCTATTTCTCATCCTCTAACTTCTTTCTATAAATGATTCGTATTTTCGTACATTTTGGGTCGGACTTGTATTGTATTTAGTCAACTCAAAAGGTCCGAATTTGCGGGTCGTTACAGTTGGTATCAGAGCCTAAGGTTGAGAATAACCTAGGCTCTGTGGCTTAACTCAATAGATATGGGGTTAGTAATACTCTAGATTGAGTTTGAGCGCATATTTGTTAATAGATATAAAAATTGTTTTATATTGTGTTGATTGGTTTGTTGAGCGATTTATGAATTCTTGTCCCCTAATGGGGCGCCACGACGTCAATAGGAATTTATAAACACTTGAGTAAAGTAATTCGACCAGTATTGTTTTAAAAGCTTGGTAAATGAAATAGTTTTACTCAAAAATTTATTTTGATATAAAGGATAATTTTCTGAAATTATTATAAATAGTTGTTTGCTATTATAATCCTATATAGAATTATAAATTGGGATGGTTATTTAAAACCATATTTAATTTGTATAATTGAAATATACAAAAAAGACAACCCAGAAAGGAAATTTGTAGGCATGAGAGTAAAGGTTGAACGCTAATCAAAGATACAAGTTGGTATTTTAGTTGGATGTGATGAGCTTATGTGGAAAACCAGTTGTTTTGTAGATTCTTCAATGATTAGAGATGGCCTGGGGAGACGGATTTTGGGGTTATACGATGAAGTCGTGCAAGAGAAATGCTATCGAATTTCTTGAAAGTTAAGAGTTAACTCCTAAGAGAATTTTTGATAACCAAAATTGATATACTGAGAACCAGATAAATAAAATAGTTAAATAAATTGATTTGAATAAATACGAAATTCATAAACGGTTTTGTCAAGAACAAGGAAAAGAAACAAAGAAGTTTTGAGATAACTCAGGAATGAGGTAACGAAATTGCTTAAGGAGAAATGGAATGAGATTATAAAGACTGTTCATGGGCAGTTGAAGATAGTGTATGAGGAGTCTACCCGGAGTTTTATTGATGGCTGATTACTGATGTATATTGAATGCTTTAATTGTTGTGAAATGTTTGATAATTAATCAGTATGTTTGGATGCCTTGTTTATTTGTATTTCTAAGGAACAAACCATGTATGTGTGTTGATAAGTCCATAATTTTAATTTAAACTGGAATTTTTCATCACTACTTAATTTCAGGGACGAAATTCTTTTAAGGGGGGTGGATTGTAATATCTTGGATTTTTGGACAACTTTATAATCTAAAATCTCAAATTACCCTGTTGATTTAATTCAGTTAAATAATATTGAATTTGAAGATTTTAGATAATTTTGAATAATCATTAGTTTATAATCATGTGTATATTTTTAAACTGTGTTTTATATGTATACACCGGTAAAAGTTACTTTAACATTTTATTTTGTATTTAAACTTATATTTTTATTTATTGTAAAAATAAATTTGCTTAAGTACAACGACTTTTAAAAGATTTAATCTTAGATGTATTCATGAATACGCATAGTCTTATGACCCTTAATGTATGTGTATATATATAATGTAATGTACATATGTATATAAAACAAGGTAGTAAGTTTTATTTATACTTAAATATTTGTTTCTTCACATATGTATACTTATGAGTTTATAACATATCATATAATGAGATTAAATGAAAGAAAACCTGATTTTAAGAGAATATCTATTTTAATACATTGACTTGCAATTCAGGAAAGAACACTAGAGCATTGTATACGCTAACTTAGCAAACTATAATACAACCATTTAATGAAAACATGTGCTTGTACATGAATTGTAAAGTTAAAAAAAGTGAATACATGTGCATTTTTAATAGTTTAAATTACTTAACCATCAAGTATGCAACAAGAATACAAAGAAGAACATGGATGCACATACATTTGTACCCAAGATTAGATCTGCATCTAGATTTCAGCTGTGTTTTTTTTGTGTGAGGCCTTGTCAACAACTTCTTGTCAATCTTAAGCTAATCTCGACAATAGCTAGCTTATAATTCCTAGCACATGGATTCAAATACCCTGTTCTGTTAAAACACATGTGCACAGCCCTTTTCCATCAATCTCTGCACCTACATCTGAACATACATGGTATCATTTCCCTAATACAACAGCCATCAAATCAGCTATGCACATGGCTATTTCATTCATCAACTTTGCAACTTGATGTTGCCTTTCAATCAATCAATAGCAGCAATCCATCAAGACTAAGACAGCCTAGAGAATGCCCTAACAAAACTTTTAAAACCATGAACCAGTTCCTCTATAAATACCATGTAATACCAGTGTGATTCCAAAACTTAGAACCAGCTTGACTACTTTAAACTAGGAGGGAATTTAATGGCCGAGACAGACCTGAACAGAGGAGAGGAAAAACTATAAATAGGAGAGCATACATGTGAGTAAACACCCTTTTTGGTCCTGTTTCCATATATTGTTTCAGGTTAATCTAAGGTAGCATATAAGTCAGTATACATATGAATTTATGATGACAAGCACTGATGTTTGTTGAAGATTAATGACTGAGAATAGGTTTTATTTTTTGAATGGTATACTGCATGAAAACTAAGAGACAGTGGACCATTTATGTAAGTAAACCTCCTCCTTTATTTTCTGTTCTAGGCAAATTTTATTCGAGTGAACTTCTCTTAAAATTTCTAATTTCAAACCATGATCTGGTTAGACAAACCTATGGATACATATATTGTAGGACTTGTTTTATGATGTTTAATATATCACTGATGATGGAAAGAATTAACTTTAAACCTCGAAAACAATGATAGGATATTTGTGAATGCATTTCAAGTTGTTTGATGTATGATGCTAGTTTATATACACTTGTATGCTTTGGAATATATTAAATATTGTTGATTCAAATCCGCATGAAAATCTAGGATAGGCGAAAACTGAGAAAAATGAAATAAAATAAAATATACAGGGTAACTGAAAACAGAGAAAACCATGAGTAACTATAGTGATTAAGCTCCTCTTTACCATTTAAACCAATTATTGATTATATGTGAGCAACTGTAGTGATGCAGACATCAATATATTTTGCTATATATGTGTGTACATATATGTACATATGTTCTATTATAGTGAGCAACCATGAGAAATGGTAGCGGGCAACTGTAGGAACAACCATAGTTAGCAACTCTAGTAATGCAACCGTAGTGAGTAACCGCAGTAATGCAACCGTAGTAATGCAACCATGAGCAACCATAGTAGTGCAACTGTGAGGCAACACGAAAGAAAGAGAGAAGTAAAGAAGGGAGCGAAACAAAACAAAGAAGGGAAGACTAGAAACAGTTTCATGAATTGGTGTTTGATGGAGTGTTCGGGTGAAACAGTGAAAACACTGTTCTGGTGATCAGAGCTAACTGTAGAAATGGGGAATGAGGTTATTGATAAATGAGGGATGTGTGGGAAGGGTCTTGGCAACATAAAGATGAACGGATCGGGTATACATGTGCACTGTGTACTGTGTATATATATGCGGATAACATATATGAATAAGAAAGGAGCAGGATGGCATTTTTGGGTAAGTGGTGAACATATACATCAGATAAGTATGATAGCAATGGTTCCACAAGACCGTAGCTCGATCACTCAAGCAGCAATAAGCGTTTAATGTAAATGAAAGGGAATCACGCATGGTCGAAAACTAACCGAGATAGTCTGGGCACAATAAGGAAAATATCAACATATGATGATAATATATGAGTGCAACAAAATATATGTTTAAGTACATAGCTTTGATAGTATAAGGTTATAGCAGCACAACTTAGTATGTAAAACAGAAGAAAACTAATATAGTGCAAATGGTAAAGGAGGAATACAATAGATTATCGATTGATGTTATGGGAACCTTGAAGAAATCTGTTGGAAAAGCAAGATATAGAATAGGTATTGAATTTATAAGTTGTATATATATGATAACAATACTGTTTTAAACGACATAAATAAATGTTTTTTTTTTTTTGAAAAAAAAACTGTTTCAACAAATGACGGTATGAACTTTAAAGTACTAGTATTATACATACGAACAAATACAAAAGGACTTTTCGTATGAAAATGGTGGGATGCAGTGTTCCGGTAACTCTCAGACGAGGAGGGTAGATGCACGGAGGTGGTGTATAGTTGGGTACTCAAAGCTGTAGAAAACAGGAAAGAGAGCAAGGAGCCCAAATCGGTTAACACTTAAAGGAGAATACACAAAAATAAAGAGAAGGGAGCATTAGATGAAGTGGCAAAATTTCGAACGTGAGACAGAAGATTAATTAGAGGAAGAGAAAATTGAACGGGCTTCAGTAAAGGAAGACGCGGGACAAATGCACAGGTATTTTGCAAAGGAGAATGTAGAACATGCAAGAAAATAATGATGCTGGGGGATTTGTTGTAGAACACGTGAGCCTGGTTTTGGCTTTTGGGTGAATAGCTGTAGAAGGGAAGGGCGTGGACTTGGGTAAATGTGCTTTGGCCTGGTGTCTTAGTGGACTAAAATTTAAAGAAAGGATAGAAAGGGTTTAGAAAAGATGTGAAAGAAGTAAGGGAAGAAAGAAAGGAAGATTGGGCTTGCAAACGTATGGGCTGCAGCTAAGATATAAACTATGGAAATAATTAGAAAAGTAATTTAAAAGGAATTAAAGGAAATTTTTTAAATATAAACTAATATTTAAAGATGTGTGTAAGGATATTTCTAATAAGGAAAAAATAAGGAAATAAAAAGGCGAAACCAGATAGTATGATGGCTAGGAACAATCAAAACAAATAAAAGTCAGAGTAAACAAAAATGTACTTGTTAGAAAATAAAGAAATTATCTTATAACAATCGAAACAAACAAAAGTCAGAGTAAACAAAAATGTACTTGTCAAAAAATAAAGAAGTTATCTTATTAAAATTTATCCTTTCAAATTAACTAAGTAAAATATGAATTCACTTAAATCTAAAAATCCAGATAACTAGTACGAGTCTGATTTGTTAAACTGTAATTGATAGTAAATGGAAATTAGCTTACTGTTAATAATATTGAACTATGATAACCCAATTATTTTGAGATAAACATTTAAAAATGTTATTTTAGATTGAAATCGACCAAGGTCGATGAGTATATTTAATCAAGTAAAGATTTAAAAGTTAAATACGTAACGGTTAAGCTAAATATTGAAATAATTTTATATAGCAACTCGATAACTGTATTAAACGTATATTTATTAGTGAACTGTGTTAAATGGGCCCACAAGGAATGATACTTATATCCCAAAGTGAATAAAAATGGAAGCAAATATTTTCGCAAGATCAAAATGGTTGTGGGAGTTATTGGAAATTTGTTTGACGACATTGAGGATAGTCCGAAGTTAGGAAAAATAAATGGATTGGGGGGATAATCGGGAAGCATTGATGTTTTGAAAAGTATCATTTACTTTCCCTTTTGAATATATATTAAACTGATTATATGTATAGTGAATTAATTGTTCATCAAAGGAAATAAAATAGTAATTATATTGAAGTATGGAGGATAACAATACTGTTATAATCAATATAAATAAGTGGGATGCTTAAAACGGAATAAAATCCTAAATAGATATGATTTGGGAATAATTATTTTCCCACATCTATCAATCATTGAACGATATTATTCGAATTATTTAATTGTGATAAATCATATATGTTGTGATAAATAATTTGTTAATTTGATTTTTTGAAATGTTGTTTCATGACCCAATTCACGGGTTACTTTATATTTAATCATTTATCTGTCTTATTTAGATAAACCTTGATAATCAATTAAGGATATAGAAACAAATACGAAATATGTTGATCTGGTTACTTTAAGTATCACTTGACCCTAAGAGATATTAGCGTTCATCGATTCAAAGAAACCAGGATGGGTTTTCTCAATGAAATGCAAATGCCACTTTGTTTCGACCTAGGCGTTGATAAATTTAAAATCAAGATAAAGACCATTGAAGATGGAGTTATACAAGGTTTGTTCTGTTTACAGAATAGTGCCTACGGTTTGTCCAGTCCCAGGACAACTTGTATGGACGAATGTCTGACAGCGTATACCTAATAGATCGCGTAAGTTGATCTCTTCAAAACTATGTTTGGTGGCGGAGGAATTTGTTTCTCTTAGCTTTATACCCATGGTTTTGGGGAAGCCAATTTGTGATTTGATGGGTTTGACGATGTGGCATTCAAAGTGGATAAAGATGTGCTATTTTGATTGGTAAGTATGACCTCAAGCCTCACAACCGGAAAATGACAAAATTCGGGCAGGCATCATGGCCATGTGGGTCACTCCCATTAGGGTGTATTGTCACCATCTAGAGAATATTCTTTTTGTTACTTCTTTCACTTCTGTATCTCCCGGGAACCGTTATATTGCTAGCAACCGTATGGTGATAATATATTCGATACACTCAAGGGAAATGAGTGGTCAGTCATGTGTGGCCGGGTTGCAAGACGTTCTTGTTGAACCCAGTGTATTCCTCTTTAGGGATACACTATCGGCAGGTAGTTCCATACCTTGTCATAGTCGAATCCATTCTCCGATAAGCGCCGTGGTTTTGTTTGTATACTCTATATGTGGAGCGTGAGATGCAATCGTTCCGCTAGATTTTAATTTATTTGTGGAAAACCCTAGACATTGTTATAATATCAGAATAATATTATTTTCAAAGATCGCTTTGGGTTATCGTAAGGTAAAAACCATCCATGTTTATGTGTGGATTGGTCTTACGATTATCTTTTCTTTCAAAATAAATTTTCCAAGTTAAGCAAACTGTTTTAGATCGTTTACTCACACCAGTCCCGTGACTAACCCAGAGTTTTTTTTTGTGTTCTCCCTAAACTCTTGGGTGCCCAAATTTGTACGGGCAGTCAAGTAGTTTAGGATTTTACAGATGACCTGGAAGAAGCTGGGAGCAGGAGGCTTCAACATTAGATATATAGAGAGTTTATTTCCGCTGTGTTGTATATATGATGTACTTTGATGTTGTATGTAAGTTCAAATAAAATTTTGTATTTTTCCAAAGCTTATTTATATTATATTTCATTCCGCTGCGATTGTGAAATTCAATGTTATTCAGATCTTTCTTCTATTCTAAATTTTCTATCTTTTCTATTTCTCATCCTCTAACTTCTTTCTATAAATGATTCGCATTTTCGTACATTTTGGGACGGACTTGTATTGTACTTAGTCAACTCAAAAGGTCCGAATTTGCGGGTCGTTACATTAAAACCATTGGTTATTGATTGGTTTAAGAAAATGAAATATTGAAATTTATTGATTGTAAAATTAGAAGTAAAATATGAGTTTGAGAATTTGATTTCGGGTGGTTTTGTAATGTTGATTTGGAAATGGTTTTGAAATAATATATTTATATTTTTAATAAAAAAGTGGTTTCGTATAGAAAAATTGTTTCATATGAGTTTTATAAAATAAGAGTGTACCCTCTTGTTTTGGAAATGATTTCGGTGATGAGTGCACGCATCATCGATGTTTATTTTCAAGAATCTATGTAGGGAGACATTTAATATTTTCTTTACTTTGTTTTACGAAATTGAACTTTATTTAAATCATTTATAGTATTGTTTTATGTAAACGATATATTACATGAAGAAATTTTTTGAAAAAAAAGAGCCGGAAATTTAATTCTTTAAATCTTGAATAAGTATTGAATTGAAACTTCTGAATATTAAGAGAGTTAAAAAAATCATAAGAATCAGATAATAAATTGAAATGAATGGTAATTATTTGTAACAACCCGTATTTTAATAACATGTTTAAACCATAAATCAAGGCAGAATTAATTTTTAAAATAAGAATCAAGGGAAAAGGTCGCGCCATTGCGTTCTTCTCGAAATTCTTCTTGGAAATGAGTCCGAGTTTGCGAGAATCGGAGTCCGTATGAGGGAGATATGACCCTCCGAAGTTTCAGAAATTTTCAGAATAAAAAACAGCTCGAAAGTTCGAATTCAAAATCGAATTCAAAACCCAGAACAGGCTGGGTGGGAAATTTCCCGCCTGGGACCAGGTCGACCTGGGGATCGACCATAGTGTCGACCACCCAGGGACCAGGTCGACCATAGTGTCGACCTGGGGGTCGACCTGCCTCCCGAACCCACTTTTTGAACCAGATGCATTCTGATGTATTTAGACTCGTTTTTTGTTCAGATTCGTCTGCCTAATCCTATATTTACAACATCCTAGCCTCATTCTCTTTACACCGTTCTTCTCTAACCTTATGCTGCATAATCTCTTGATGATCATAGCTTCTTCTTCTTCCTCTAAATTAAATTAAGATAAATTAAATTAAAACGCGAAGATTATTTCTTGAAGACTACAGCTAGGAATTGGGGATTTGCTTCTACAATCAAAGCAAGATTCAACGATTCAACGAAAAATTTCTAGACTTGACTTCTGCATCTAAATTTCTTAGACCATGATCTATATGTTCCAGTTACTTTTAGATAAAAACTATAAACTTAATATGGGCAAGTTATAAATTGGGATTGATTTATGTATGATTCATATATATTCTTTTTTTCTTCTTGGATCTTGACTATTGGGAATATTGCGTATGATGTTGAAACTATTGTTAATGGCATAAGACTACGCCTATGCCTATGACTATGAACATAAGACTATGCATATGCCTATGACTGTGAACATAAGACTATGCTTATGACTGTGAACATAAGACTATGCCTATGAATGTGAACATAAGACTATTGCCTATGACTATGACAAGGATAATTATGGCTAATCACCTATGATTCATGACCATGAGGTTATTGCCTAGGATCATGACTATGAAATTGGATCTAAACTTGATTTTCTATTCAGACCTATTTTCTTTATTTGTCCTTGGATCTTGATTTTGGGGATTTTTCTATTTAAGTTAGATATATCCATGTTCTTGAACCTAGATTATCATTCAAACCTTTTCATGTTCATAATGTTATCAGATCTATATGCCTGCAATGTTTTACTCAATTTATTCAGTTGTGTTATGCCTTGGAAATAAATTGATAATAGAACAATGTTTATTATGTTATATGTGAAATTGAATGATGTTCTATTTTATTATCATGTTGAATTGGGAATTAATGAATAAGTCTATTCATATGTATATTGGAGTATATCCTGTTATGACAAGTTGTGTAGTTTATCATGTTATGCAAGTTTTTGGTTGTATCACATATGTGACCACATGTTAGATCTACATGTTTATGTGTATATGTTAAACCTATGTCATATTTCAATATCACACTTATTCATATGCTCGTGATTGATTTGCAAGTTCACATATATGTAAGTTGATTTAGTCTATGTTGCAAATTCACGTATATGTATGTTGATTTAGTCTATGTTGCAAGATCACACCTATGATATTTATGTTGATTATTTTGCAAGTACACACCTATGGTGTTCATATTGACTATGCCGAGAATGCCAAGTTTACACCTATGTCATGTTTATGTTAATAATTTTCTTTGTGTAATTTTTATGTATGTTAAATTAGGCTAAGTTTTACCCTAATATTATATGTCAAAAATCATGCGGATAGAAAATTAGGCTAAGATTGTTTGCCTAATATTTAGACGGGGTAATGTTGGGAAAAATTGGTAATTATAGGAAACATGGCATGAAACTCGCCATGAAACTTGACACGAACTTGACATGAATCTTGAACATGGACATGACACTGGAATGAACTAGAAAATGGCCAACTCGAGGTTGGGTTGAGTTTGCAGTGTAATTCTGCCCGGAACCGCCCTGCAAATCCAGTTACTGCAAACAATAAGATCCAATATGGGTAGTTGGTCATATCGCGCTTGAAATCCGAGGTCATACTGAGTTGTGGTGTAATTCTGCCCGGAACCGCCCGACATATCCAGTGCCAACAACAACAGGTCTGATGTGAGAGGTTGGGGTGCATTAATGAATTAATGCCACATGATAGGGTTAAGTCACGAACTTGAATGACAACACTTAACCAACTTGACATGCTAGATTGATAAGGGTTAAGTCACGAATTTAAATGACAACACTTAACCTATTGGACGAAAACCCTAGTTACGCGGTCCATTTCAGCAGTAACCCACTAGATGTATCATGGTACCCTAGAACTAGGCAGGGTGGGGCACGATTATTGGGCTGATTGTAAGCGACCAGAACGACGGCTGTGTTGGTGCGCCAGTGTAGGTTCAGGCGGGCTATGGTCGTGTACGTGGTCCGGAGTTGAAAAAGCAGGCATTGGGCATCAATAGGTTTATCTGTGCATGCTTGATTCGTGTCGGTGGTTGACACCCTAGGGCTTTATACACCCTATGGTGGACCTAGCACAGGTGACTACATTCATGGTAGGGCCGTATGACACAGACACACAAAGAGCTAGAAGTTGTAGGGAGCCGATCGATTGGCGGATCGTTCTGTTGGACCTAATAATGGGCCATTTCATGATATTGGGCCAAGGGATCATTTCACGATTAATATAAGACATGGGTTTGGGATTCTAGGGCAGTTGATGAAGCGAACCTTGAATATGTGATGTTATACTTGATTTATACTTGAATTATCATGTTATCTTAGTCTATCTTGCCCATCTTGTCAGCATCCTTATGTTTACTTTCAGTTTGTACATGTCATGTTACCTTTACCTGTATTTATGCTGAAAGTCACTAGGACTTACCAGTCTTTATGACTGACCCGTTTTCTTTCGCCTCTTTTCCTTTCGTTTCCCCCCAGGTTCTTAGGGGGGAAACTCTAGCACTTAGCTTGGATTTTGCTTGCTTTCGGTTCAGCTCATGTACAGTTTGATCCTGAGCTATGCTATGGCTGCATTTCTGCTACCTTTGGGGAATTAAGCTACTTTGTTGTTTTAAGATTATGCTTCTTTATTTATGCAAGACAGAATTTTTTGTAATGGAAAATGATGACCTTGGTTATTTGATGTAAAAGGTTTTGACTCTTTTTGAAAGTAATAAAATTTATCTTTTGATTCTTCCGCTGTTTTATCTATGTTCTATCTTGTAATATTTCTGTTATTGTTTACCTCGATAACGCTCCTCCAAAACTAGTGCATTCCCTTTGTGAGTGACCCTAGCGGAGGTAGGGTGTTACACCATTGAACTTATGTAATAATCAATTCGGTTCTATAACATGAATAACTTACCAATTAGTTAAGAAGTTGAATGTTATAAGAATAAGCAATTAATTAATGCACAAGTATAAGAATGGAAAATCAAAGTAGAAAAATTTGATTGGTTATAAATAAAATTTAAGTTATGTAATAAAACAAGATATAGTTAGTTACGTTGTGAAATTCAATTTAACCAAGTAACATGGATTAACCGAATCAATGAAATATCAATTAAGAAAATTATTTAGTAATACACTAAATGTATTGATATTAATGATTGGTTTTGCGAAAATATAAGTGAAAAGGCTTATAATGATAAACTTATCGATGGTTGAACGAATTAGTTAAATTAATTAAAAACGAGCTTGTTGCGTAGTGGCAGTTCAAAATTTTCCGAATTTAAGTTTAAATGAATGCACAGAGTCTAAAATAAGTAGGAATTCTTTGAAATAAGAATCTTTTTGATCTATTGGAATGTAATTTTCTAATGTAAGAGAAAAATTTAGATTTCGACTTGTAAATTTTAAGATATGTGTAAAACAAATTTTCGGAAAAATCGCGGTTAGGTAATTCACGATTTTGAACTAAAATATTATGAAATCGATTACGTAAACTAACAAACGAGACAATTTGAATAAGAAATTATATGGCTAAATATATATGAATTGACAACTCCCTTACTACACATTTTCAAGGACAAAAAGTTTCAAGTGGGAGGGAGTGTAACAACCCGTAATGTTCTATTATTTTATTTTTGGATTTATTATGATTTTTGAGTATTTATGGTTATAAATAAAATTTGATGACTTAATTATGTAAATTTATTTGTAAACTTAATTAGTTTGATTAAGTAATGTATTTTGGTTGTTTACAATAATAATAACTTGTAGTTATTGTAAATGAAATTACAATTGGTTTTTAATTATAAATATTGAAATTTGTAATTAATATTAAAATGTTTGGATGATTGATTTATTTAATTTATGATTGAAATTCAATTGATTGTTAAATAATCAATGCTGGAATTAAATACAAATAAAATTGATGTAATAACCCGAAAATCTAGGCCAGTTTAAAAATTTTATTTTGACAATTTTAGCGAATTTTGAATATTTAAAATGAATTATTTTAAATAAATTGACGAGAAATTTATTTTGAATTTAATTAGAACGTATATATTATATACGTCGTCGTTAGAATATATATAATTATATATAATTATAAATAGAATTGAAAATGGCGCGGTAGTTCGATAATTCGATTTCAAACTTCAATTGAATGTACCGGGTGCAAAACAATCCGGATTTTAGTGAAACCAAAAATATTAGGATCTAATTGATAATATCTTTCCAACGAATCTGAAAAATCAAGATTTCATAGCGGGAATCAAAAGATATGTCCAGTTGAAAATTCTGAATAGTCGTTATGGAATTCAGGCCCTTAAAAATGGACATTTTGCAAATGACCTCGGATTTCGACGAAACCACTTTTGTTGGATCCGCAGTGTCAAGTTATTGCTAGATTCCAAATTTCATAATTAATCGAGTCAATATGTGAGCGTGGCGAAGGAAAACGCGTTTGACCAGTTTCAGTTGATTTTAATCGACTGGAAAATGGCCATTTTTCTAACCGTCTCAGAATTCGACGAAACTAGTTTTGTTAGGACCGTATCGTCAATACAAAGCTAGAAAATATTTTTCGGGAAATTTTCTAGTTGGTATGTGACCCCGGTAATTTGAAATGTACGTTTAAAATTCAATATAGTAATTTAAATGTAAATTTAACGGAAACTGATTGTAACAGCCGAATCAGCCTACGATACATATCCCATTGTGTTCGGAATGGGGGTAAAACGCTATGGACTACAGGCGGTGGGCCTCGTTTGGAGGTCGTATGTAAAAGTCAACTTTTTCAAAAATAAAATAATTAAATAATTAAAAAAAACCTTTCTCTTCGCTTATATCAGCCCCCCCCCCCATTAAAAACTGAAATAAAAAAAAAAGGAAAAAATACGGAGGGGGCGCGATCGATGCCGCCGCCCCCTCCGATGAGTCGCCGCGCCCAGGGCGGCGCAGCTACCGCCAAGCCCCCCCCGTTCTTCTCCTCGACCGACGTGACCCCCCCTCTGCCAAAACCCGAGACAACCCACCCACGTCCAGACCTCCACCGCGCCACCAGCCTTCTCGCCGACGCCCTCCTCCGCGTCCAACCGCTCCTGCACCTCGTCGCTCTCCACTCCTCCCTTCCTCCTTCTCCGTCCCCTTCTCCATCGCAGGGAGCTCCACCGCAAGCCCCATTTCCAGCTCACCTGTCCATCGTACCCCCACCAACGCCGCCACCAATCGAAGCTCCTCCCGCTGCTCCTGTTCTCCGTGACTCCTCCGGCCTCCCTCCTTCAAAGACAGTAAGATTTTTACTTTTAATTTAAATTAAAAACTGATTTTTTATATATAGAGGAGTTTGAAATATAATGTTTATTGTATAAAAAGGTAAAAGATATAATTTTTATATTTTTAAAGGATTAAAAATATTATTTTTTATATTTTTAAAGTATTAAAAATATAGTCTTTACTATATAGATGATATAAAAATATGATTTTTACTTCGAGAAAATATAATTTTTATATTATAGAAAGGCAAATCTATATTTTTGAAAAGGTGAAATCTTTTTATATAGCAAAATAAAAATTTGATTTTTATATATTGAACAACGAAGTAAAAATTTGATTTTTATATATTGAACAACGAAGTAAAAATTCGATTTTTATATATTGAATAGCATAGTAAAAAATTCGATTTTTATATATTGAATAGCATAGTAAAAATTCGATTTTTATATATTGAATAGCGAAGTGAAAATTCGATTTTTAAATGTAGGAAGCGATTATAAAATAGGATTTTTAAATTGAAAGTGAATAAATAAAAATGTGATTTTTATTTTAAAGACATCAGTATATAAAAATGAGATTTTTACATATGTAGAGAATACGGGCAACGAAGATGACAAAAATGCGATAACAATGAAGATTTCTATCAAAGAAGAGTCAAGATGATTGGATAGCTATTGGTGAGAATTTCTCACTCTTCAATTTCTTTTCTAGTTATATATATATACTAGGATGCAGACGGTGCTTAGTAGCACCCGACACAATCGTCCACAGACCATGGACTTGTTTGTTTGGTTGCATAGATTAGTTAGATGATTTGATTTGAATTTGGTTGTTTGGTGATTTTGATTGATGTGTGAATGGCGTGAGCCTTCACTAGACCAGGGATAAGGCTAGGCCTCGTCCCGTTTCTAGTATCGTGCCGTTATGCCGCCGAAATTTTCTGAAATATGTTAGAAAAATAAAAATATCCTTTTATTTAAAGAATGAACTGAATAGGAATCCATATGTTAAAATAAATGTTTTATCGTTAAAAATATAATTTTTAACGTGAATATGAATATAGTGAAAGTGAATAAAATAAAATATTCATTTACAAACCGGACGGTTTGTTTATGTACACCGATTTGACTGACATTGATTGGGTCGATAAATTTTACACATCGCCCAACTGCACAAATAAAATTTGTGTTTGATTGTTTGAAACCCCACACGGGTGTTGGGATGAAATTTGAAGTTCACTCATCCTGAATGATTAAATATGTCGATCGATTGATTGACAGGCTGTTATAAGCGTTAGATATTTATATTTGATGCTTATACAGTGTAGTGCACCTTGGTTGATGGTTGATTATTTTCAATGCTATTATATACGTGTGATGTATGAAAATCCATATAATTAACATTATATGGTGATTGATTGGGCCTCATTCCAATTTAGAAAATAAAGAATAATATAAAATAAAGGTTCATGTGTTGACAGTAATCATCCATTGAGATTAGTCATGTGTTGAACGAAATATTTTAATAATAAAATTTACATCTTTATCAATATAAAATAAAGGTTCATGTGTTGACAGTACTCATCCATTGAGATTAGTCATGTGTTGAATGAAATATTTTAATAATAAAATTTACATCTTTATCAATATAAAATAAAGGTTCATGTGTTGACAGTACTCATCCATTGAGATTAGTCATGTGTTGAACGAAATATTTTAATAATAAAATTTACATCTTTATCAATATAAAATAAAGGTTCATGTGTTGACAGTACTCATCCGTTGAGATTAGTCATGTGTTGAACGAAATATTTTAATAATAAAATTTACATCTTTATCAATATAAAATAAAGGTTCATGTGTTGACAGTACTCATCCGTTGAGATTAGTCATGTGTTGAACGAAGTATTTTGATAATAAGAAATATTTGAAATAGAATATTTGAAAATAGAAATATATGAAGCCGTGTTGATTAGATTGATGCCATTTTGACGTGAACGATAGTTATATCGATTTTATTCGATTTCAAAATGAATTGAATATAAAACGATTTCGAAATGAATTGAATATAAAGCGATTTCGAAATGAATTGAATATAAAGCGATTTTGAAATGAATTGAATATAAAACGATTTCGAAATGAATTGAATATAAAGCGATTTCGAAATGAATTGAATATAAAACGATTTCGAAATGAATTGAATATAAAACGATTTCGAAATGAATTGAATATAAAACGATTTCGAAATGAATTGAATATAAAACGATTTCGAAATGAATTGAATATAAATCGATTTTGAAATGAATTGAATATAAAACGATTTCGAAATAAATCGAATATAAAATGAATTCGAATTGCATTGAATATATAATGAGTTTGATTTGAATATATAATGAATTTGATTTAAATTGAATTTGATTTGATTTAAAAAGAAAATGAATTCGAACTGAATAGAAAACGAAATGAATTCAAACTGAATAGAAAACCAATTTGAATTGAAACGAATAGAAAACCAATTTGAATTGAATCGAATAGAAAACAACTTTGAAACCAATTTGAATTGAATCGAATAGAAAACAACTTTGAAACCAATTTGAATTGAATCGAATAGAAAACAACTTTGAAACCAATTTGAATTGAAACGAATAGAAAACCAATTTGAATTGAAACGAATAGAAAACCAATTTGAATTGAAACGAATAGAAAACCAATTTGAATTGAAACGAATAGAAAACCAATTTGAATTGAATCGAATAGAAAACAACTTTGAAACCAATTTGAATTGAAACGAATAGAAAACCAATTTGAATTGAAACGAATAGAAAACCAATTTGAATTGAATCGAATAGAAAACAACTTTGAAACCAATTTGAATTGAATCGAATAGAAAACAACTTTGAAACCAATTTGAATTGAATCGAATAGAAAACAACTTTGAAACCAATTTGAATTGAAACGAATAGAAAACCAATTTGAATTGAAACGAATAGAAAACCAATTTGAATTGAAACGAATAGAAAACCAATTTGAATTGAAACGAATAGAAAACCAATTTGAATTGAAACGAATAGAAAACCAATTTGAATTGAATCGAATAGAAAACGACTTTGAAATCGAATTGAATTGAAAACTAATTCAAATTGAATTGAAAGCGAATTGAAATGAATTCAAATTGAATTGAAATTTGAATTGAATAGAAATGAATTTTAAAACGAATTTATAAAGAAGAATTCAATTTTGCTTTGAATTGAAATGAATTTTGAAACGAATTTAAAAACTATTTATAAAATTCGTTTTAAATAGAAATCGACGAAATATATATTATATATATATAATATAATGGCCTGAATAGAACGCGCCGCGCCGCGGCAGTTCGTGAATTTCGACCATTTATTTCAAACGGACATTACGGGAGATCCGGCCGTCGGATTCTCCTAAAACCGGAACCGTTGGGTTCGTATCGAAAAGAGCTTTCTAATGAATATTAGAAATTTGAAATCTAACGGTTGGATTTGGAGTTACGTCCAAATCAAATTTGAAAAAGGGTCGCTTTAAGTGCAGTTCGATGGCCATTGTTGGAAATCGATTGTACAGGCCTTAATAAAATTATTAAAAATAGTAATAATTTGTGTAAAATCATAAGAAATGATTTGGGAAAATTTGGGATGAAAAACTCCATATTTGAAAAGATAAAAATAGATTTTATCAAAATGAACTAGCTTGAACTAAATTTAAAACCCGATTTGTTTTTAAATAAATAAATTAGATTTAAAAAGGGGTTTTAAATAATCGGAATTCCTAATATATTTGATTTAAATTGAACTAGAATTGATTTGTGGGTTCATCGTGAACGGTGTTTTAAATAACACTAGTTCTGTAACCCGATAATAAATATAATGTGATTTGGGTTTGTCGTGAACTGTGTTTTAAATAACACCTAGTTCTTTAACCCAGTAAAAGGAGTTTTAACGAATCTGCAATTAGATTGAAATGTGAATCTATAATCTAAATTATCAAATTTAGAAATTGAGCGAGGATGGAGTATTACCAGTTTTGCTCCAAAGCGATAGTTAAATCTTTAATTGGATTTGAACGTGAAATGGTAATTAATTTTACCGATAACAACATGGTGTTAGATATGGAGTATCACCAGTTTTGCTTCATGGGATGAATAGGTTGGGATTGGGAAATAAAATAAATAATTACTTCGGTGTGGTTCGCTAATCTCGACTAGTTCAGAAAACCATACTCTGGTTTGAAATGACATCCAAAGGAAGATTAAAGGATAAATTTTAAAGAATTTATCTTGGATAAAATTAATGGGAACCTTTCCCTAAAAACGTGATTTTGTGAATAAAAGAATATTCTGAATTGGAATGAGGCGTATGTTGTGTTTATGTAACATTTGTTTTAATATACGCGGGCTGTTCGGAAAGGCCGGGTTTATACCCATTCTGAATAACCGATTCGACGATACGTCGAAGATGAAGACGGTGGTCGAAGACCGGAAGCCTTCACATCGTTTGGGTAATTACTGACGATCCTGATTGGGCTGTACACCCAAGAGGATGGAAATAGTTAGTGGTCGTCCGGACGTACTTGGAGATGGATGGATATGCGAGGAAAGTGCCTCCGGTTTCGTTCAGACCCAGAATGGACTTGTAAATGGATTGTGTGTCTGACATTGGATTTTTATCTGTGTTGATTGATTTCTGTTAAATATATATCTGTTTGGCGGCGGAGAATTTATTCTCTTGCTTAACGCCCTTCTCTGAGACGTACGAGCTTAGAGGTTATATATCGATAGACATCAATCGCATGGCATGAACTGCCAGTGTGGCATGCTAAGTTGCATGGATCAAGGCTTCTGTTGAAAAGCAAAGTCTTGTGGTTGATGATCAAAGCACAGCCTACGTGGCAGCTTTGTGTATAACGTGAATTCGCGAGCCTCACACCTCGGTATGAGTTAAAAACGGGATACGGGCCGTTGGGAGAACATGACGTTTCTTTCTAGCTTTGGTGGTGTCAGTGACTTACCAGCCCTGACATTTATATACTTTTCACCTTTGTGGTTGTTGGAATGAGGCGCCTTGATATTAGGTCTGTAAGGACCGGGAAACGTGTGTTCAAGAATTGCCAATCCTCTAACGTAAGTGAGGACCGGCCCAACCGATCCAAGTGGCTGCCCAGAGTGTGTAGTCCTGAGCATTTGCTAGAGTGTCTCGAATGCGGAGAGGAGCTTGCCCCTTGCCTCAACTCATGACGGAAATCCAATTTCCAATACGTGTATTTCGGCTTTATTTGTAGAGCCTAGTATGGCGACATAGTGGGATGGGGCACTCATGCCGTCTATGATTTATATTTATGATTGAAATATTTTGACACTATACACTTATTATAGTATCATTAAACGTACCAAGCATGTTTGGCTGTTATAAGGTAAAACCCTATCCTTCGGCTTGCGTTGCATTGTGTGATGGGACCTGGGTCTTATAACAGCTTCATTTTTCGAAAAAGCATTGCGCTGTTTATTCTATGCACTGGTATTCTTGGGAGAAAACCCGTTCCGTGTTATACGGCGTGGTCCCTTGAATTACTATCTTTAAAATTAAAGTTTAATAACTGTTTTAGTTCTCACACCAGTCACATGACTGACCTGGAGTTTATTGTTTTAACCTAAACTCTGGGTGCCCCTATTTTACGCACGGGCAGCTAGTAGTTTTGGTTTTGCAGATTTATATTCACAGGATCCTGGTTTACAGCTGGAATGATATCCGGAAAGCTCTGTATCCGTATATCACCTTCCAGTTGTGTTTTATATTGTTTTTCCGCTGCTATGTAATTTATTGTAATCTCTGATATTTACCGAATGTAATTTATTCATTTATACTCTGTATATTCTGATGGAATTGTTGTAATAACAATGAAACGTTCTTCCGTCTGCGTTCTGTTTTGTCCTGTTCTCATACGATCAGGGGTTTCGAACGGTCTAGATCGGTTTAACGACTGATTCGGATCGAGCGAAATTCCTTGTCGTCACATTTGGTATCAGAGCTTTGGTTTACAGAGCTCGAGAACAAGACACATTAGAACCATACGAAAGAATTCATCAGATATTGGATTAGTAATATCCAATTAGAATGACTCGTTAGAGATAGGATCAGTGGTATCCTAGAACGAGTGTGAAGAGTATAATTTTCAAATGAAAACAATTTTGTTTTGAAAATTTAAATCGTTTTAAAACGTATTTGATTAATTATTTATTTTGAATATGGACAATCCAATATATAAAGATTTTGCATATACGCGTCATGAACGTATATTCGAAGTTTTAATATACTGGATAGATATGGAGTCATATTCTAGACACCCGGAGATGATTCTGATGATTGATATATCATCATCAGAATTTGTGTTCGTGTTTCGAAGGTTTGATTTCTATATATTTCCATTAGGCTGGTGTGAGAACCAAAACTTATATAGTTAGAACACATTGTTGTGAATTGGCATCAAAAACATGATTTTTTGTATATATATCAAAATTATGAATTTGAAACTCTAATTCACTAATTGATTGATGTTTGTGTTGTATCTTTATTTGTTTGATAATTTTGAACCATTATCCCTAATCGAATCAAATATTGAATTATATTGAAAATTGGTCGCATTTTCTTGCATATACATATACTTACATTGAACAGGTCATAGCAAGGAGGCTAGAGCCGAAGAATAAAATTTGTTTGCCCGACAAATAGGTACATGTTTACTACATAATTTACTGTTTTGTTTGGGTGATGGTGATTTTATGAGCCTATTGGCTAGCCGCTTGGCTTTTTCTTTTTCCTTTTGAGATCAGAAGGCCTATATGGCAATTTTGGGATTTTCCCATGGCTCCCGGTGCAGGGGAGGTTATGGCGAAATTTTTCGAAAATTTAGGGTGTTAGCCAAATTTTTGAAGAATTGGAAAATTCTCAGAAACTGAAAAGTTGGAAAATGGAAGCCAGATCGAACGTAGAGCTGATTAATCAAACCACTTTCGACTTTGTTCCTTTTCGGGGATGAAAAGTTTTAAGTGGGGGAGATTGTAATAACCCGAAAATCTGGGCCAGTTTAAAATTTTTATTTTGACAATTTTAGCGAATTTTGAATATTTAAAATGAATTATTTTAAATAAATTGACGAGAAATTTATTTTGAATATAATTAGAACGTATATATTATATACGTCATCGTTAGAATATATATAATTATATATAATTATAAATAGAATTGAAAATGGCGCGGTAGTTCGATAATTCGATTTCAAACTTCAATTGAATGTACCGGGTGCAAAACAATCCGGATTTTAGTGAAACCAAAAACATTAGGATCTAATTGATAATATTTTTCCAACGAATCCGAAAAATCAAGATTTCATAGCGGGAATCAAAAGATATGTCCAGTTGAAAATTCTGAATAGTCGCTATGGAATTCAGGCCCTTAAAAATGGACATTTTGCAAACGATCTCGGATTTCGACGAAACAACTTTTGTTGGATCCGCAGTGTCAAGTTATTGCTAGATTCCAAATTTCATAATTTTTCGAGTCAATATGTGAGCGTGGCGAAGGAAAACGCGTTTGACCAGTTTCAGTTGATTTTAATCGACTGGAAAATGGCCATTTTTCTAACGGTCTCAGAATTCGACGAAACTAGTTTTGTTAGGACCGTAAGTTCAATATGAAGCTAGAAAATATTTTTCGGGAATTTTTCTAGTTGGTATGTGACCCCGGTAATTTGAAATGTACGTTTAAAATTCAATATAGTAATTTAAATGTAAATTTAACGGAAACTGATTGTAACGGCCGAATCAGCCTACGATGCATATCCCATTGTGTTCGGAATGGGGGGTAAAACGCTATGGACGACAGGCGGTGGGCCTCGTTTGGAGGTCGTATGTAAAAGTCACCCCCTCCGATGAGTCGCCGCGCCCAGGGCGGCGCAGCTACCGCCAAGCCCCCCCACCCCCGTTCTTCTCCTCGACCGACGTGACCCCCCCCTCTGCCAAAACCCGAGACAACCCACCCACGTCCAGACCTCCACCGCGCCACCTGCCTTCTCGCCGACGCCCTCCTCCGCGTCCAACCGCTCCTGCACCTCGTCGCTCTGCACTCCTCCCTTCCTCCTTCTCCGTCCCCTCCTCCATCACAGGGAGCTCCACCGCAAGCCCCATTTCCACCTCACCTGACCATCGTACCCCCACCAACGCCGCCACCAATCGAAGCTCCTCCCGCTGCTCCTGTTCTCCATGACTCCTCCGGCCTCCCTCCTTCAAAGACAGTAAGATTTTTACTTTTAATTTAAATTAAAAACTGATTTTTTATATATAGAGGAGTTTGAAATATAATGTTTATTGTATAGAAAGGTAAAAGATATAATTTTTATATTTTTAAAGGATTAAAAATATGATTTTTTATATTTTTAAAGTATTAAAAATATAGTCTTTACTATATAGATGATATAAAAATATGATTTTTACTTCGAGAAAATATAATTTTTATATTATAGAAAGGCAAATCTATATTTTTGAAAAGGTGAAATCTTTTTATATAGCAAAATAAAAATTTGATTTTTATATATTGAACAACGAAGCAAAAATTTGATTTTTATATATTGAACAACGAAGTAAAAATTCGATTTTTATATATTGAATAGCATAGTAAAAAATTCGATTTTTATATATTGAATAGCATAGTAAAAATTCGATTTTTATATATTGAATAGCGAAGTGAAAATTCGATTTTTAAATGTAGGAAGCGATTATAAAAATAGGATTTTTAAATTGAAAGTGAATAAATAAAAATGTGATTTTTATTTTAAAGACATCAGTATATAAAAATGTGATTTTTACATATGTAGAGAATACGGGCAACGAAGATGACAAAAATGCGATAACAATGAAGATTTCTATCAAAGAAGAGTCAAGATGATTGGATAGCTATTGGTGAGAATTTCTCACTCTTCAATTTCTTTTCTAGTTATATATATATACTAGGATGCAGACGGTGCTTAGTAGCACCCGACACAATCGTCCACAGACCATGGACTTGTTTGTTTGGTTGCATAGATTAGTTAGATGATTTGATTTGAATTTGGTTGTTTGGTGATTTTGATTGATGTGTGAATGGCGTGAGCCTTCACTAGACCGGGGATAAGGCTAGGCCTCGTCCCGTTTCTAGTACCGTGCCGTTATGCCGCCGAAATTTTCTGAAATATGTTAGAAAAATAAAAATATCCTTTTATTTAAAGAATGAACTGAATAGGAATCCATATGTTAAAATAAATGTTTTATCGTTAAAAATATAATTTTTAACGTGAATATGAATATAGTGAAAGTGAATAAAATAAAATATTCATTTACAAACCGGACGGTTTGTTTATGTACACCGATTTGACTAACATTGATTGGGTCGATAAATTTTACACATCGCCCAACTGCACAAATAAAATCTGTGTTTGATTGTTTGAAATCCCACACGGGTGTTGGGATGAAATTTGAAGTTCACTCATCCTGATTGATTAAATATGTCGATCGATTGATTGACAGGCTGTTATAAGCGTTAGATATTTATATTTGATGCTTATACAGTGTAGTGCACCTTGGTTGATGGTTGATTATTTTCAATGCTATTATATACGTGTGATGTATGAAAATCCATATAATTAACATTATATGGTGATTGATTGGGCCTCATTCCAATTTAGAAAATAAAGAATAATATAAAATAAAGGTTCATGTGTTGACAGTACTCATCCATTGAGATTAGTCATGTGTTGAACGAAATATTTTAATAATAAAATTTACATCTTTATCAATATAAAATAAAGGTTCATGTGTTGACAGTACTCATCCGTTGAGATTAGTCATGTGTTGAACGAAATATTTTAATAATAAAATTTACATCTTTATCAATATAAAATAAAGGTTCATGTGTTGACAGTACTCATCCGTTGAGATTAGTCATGTGTTGAACGAAGTATTTTGATAATAAGAAATATTTGAAATAGAATATTTGAAAATAGAAATATATGAAGCCGTGTTGATTAGATTGACGCCATTTTGACGTGAACGATAGTTATATCGATTTTATTCGATTTCGAAATGAATTGAATATAAAACGATTTCGAAATGAATTGAATATAAAGCGATTTCGAAATGAATTGAATATAAAGCGATTTTGAAATGAATTGAATATAAAACGATTTCGAAATGAATTGAATATAAAGCGATTTCGAAATGAATTGAATATAAAACGATTTCGAAATGAATTGAATATAAAACGATTTCGAAATGAATTGAATATAAAACGATTTCGAAATGAATTGAATATAAAACGATTTCGAAATGAATTGAATATAAATCGATTTTGAAATGAATTGAATATAAAACGATTTCGAAATAAATCGAATATAAAACGAATTCGAATTGCATTGAATATATAATGAGTTTGATTTGAATATATAATGAATTTGATTTAAATTGAATTTGATTTGATTTAAAAAGAAAATGAATTCGAACTGAATAGAAAACGAAATGAATTCGAACTGAATAGAAAACCAATTTGAATTGAAACGAATAGAAAACCAATTTGAATTGAATCGAATAGAAAACAACTTTGAAACCAATTTGAATTGAATCGAATAGAAAACAACTTTGAAACCAATTTGAATTGAATCGAATAGAAAACAACTTTGAAACCAATTTGAATTGAAACGAATAGAAAACCAATTTGAATTGAAACGAATAAAAAACCAATATGAATTGAAACGAATAGAAAACCAATTTGAATTGAAACGAATAGAAAACCAATTTGAATTGAAACGAATAGAAAACCAATTTGAATTGAATCGAATAGAAAACAACTTTGAAACCAATTTGAATTGAAACGAATAGAAAACCAATTTAAATTGAAACGAATAGAAAACCAATTTGAATTGAATCGAATAGAAAACAACTTTGAAACCAATTTGAATTGAATCGAATAGAAAACAACTTTGAAACCAATTTGAATTGAATCGAATAGAAAACAACTTTGAAACCAATTTGAATTGAAACGAATAGAAAACCAATTTGAATTGAAACGAATAGAAAACCAATTTGAATTGAAACGAATAGAAAACCAATTTGAATTGAAACGAATAGAAAACCAATTTGAATTGAAATGAATATAAAACCAATTAGAATTGAAACGAATAGAAAACCAATTTGAATTGAATCGAAAAAAAAATGACTTTGAAATCGAATTGAATTGAAAACAAATTAATATTGAATTGAAAGCGAATTGAAATGAATTCAAATTGAATTGAAATTTGAACTGAATAGAAATGAATTTTAAAACGAATTTATAAAGAAGAATTCAATTTTGCTTTGAATTGAAATGAAAGTTGAAATGAATTTTGAAACGAATTTAAAAACTATTTATAAAATTTGTTTTAAATAGAAATCGATGAAATATATATTATATATATTATATATATAATATAATGGCCTGAATAGAACGCGCCGCGCCGCGGTAGTTCGTGAATTTCGACCATTTATTTCAAACGGACATTACGGGAGATCCGGCCGTCGGATTCTCCTAAAACCGGAACCGTTGGGTTCGTATCGAAAAGAGCTTTCTAATGAATATTAGAAATTTTAAATCTAACGGTTGGATTTGGAGTTACATCCAAATCAAATTTGAAAAAGGGTCGTTGTAAGTGCAGTTCGATGGCCATTGTTGGAAATCGATTGTACGGGCCATAATAAAATTATTAAAAATAGTAATAATTTGTGTAAAATCATAAGAAATGATTTGGGAAAATTTGGGATGAAAAACTCCATATTTGAAAAGATAAAAATAGATTTTATCAAAATGAACTAGTTTGAACTAAATTTAAAACCCGATTTGTTTTTAAATAAATAAATTAGATTTAAAAAGGGGTTTTAAATAATCGAAATTCCTAATATATTTGATTTAAATTGAACTAGAATTGATTTGTGGGTTCATCGTGAATGGTGTTTTAAATAACACTAGTTCTGTAACCCGATAATAAATATAATGTGATTTGGGTTTGTCGTGAACTGTGTTTTAAATAACACCTAGTTCTTTAACCCAGTAAAAGGAGTTTTAACGAATCTGCAATTAGATTGAAATGTGAATCTATAATCTAAATTATCAAATTTAGAAATTGAGCGAGGATGGAGTATTACCAGTTTTGCTCCAAAGCGATAGTTAAATCTTTAATTGGATTTGAACGTGAAATGGTAATTAATTTTACCGATAACACCATGGTGTTTGATATGGAGTATCACCAGTTTTGCTTCATGGGATGAATAGGTTGGGATTGGGAAATAAAATAAATAATTACTTCGGTGTGGTTCGCTAATCTCGACTAGTTCAGAAAACCATAATCTGGTTTGAAATGACATCCAAAGGAAGATTAAAGGATAAATTTTAAAGAATTTATCTTGGATAAAATTAATGGGAACCTTTCCCTAAAAACGTGATTTTGTGAATAAAAGAATATTCTGAATTGGAATGAGGCGTATGTTGTGTTTATGTAACATTTGTTTTAATATACGCGGGTTGTTCGGAAAGGCCGGGTTTGTACCCATTCTGAATAACCGATTCAACGATACGTCGAAGATGAAGACGGTGGTCGAAGACCGGAAGTCTTCACATCGTTTGGGTAATTACTGACGATCCTGATTGGGCTGTACACCCAAGAGGATGGAAATAGTTAGTGGTCGTCCAGACGTACTTGGAGATGGATGGATATGCGAGGAAAGTGCCTCCGGTTTCGTTTAGACCCAGAACGGACTTGTAAATGGATTGTGTGTCTGACATTGGATTTTATTCTGTGTTGATTGATTTCTGTTAAATATATATCTGTTTGGCGGAGGAGAATTTGTTCTCTTGCTTAACGCCCTTCTCTGAGACGTACGAGCTTAGAGGTTATATATCGATAGACATCAATCGCATGGCATGAACTGCCAGTGTGGCATGCTAAGTTGCATGGATCAAGGCTTCTGTTGAAAAGCAAAGTCTTGTGGTTGATGATCAAAGCACAGCCTACGTGGCAGCTTTGTGTATAACGTGAATTCGCGAGCCTCACACCTCGGTATGAGTTAAAAACGGGATACGGGCCGTTGGGAGAACACGACGTTTCTTTCTAGCTTTGGTGGTGTCAGTGACTTACCAGCCCTGACATTTATATACTTTTCACCTTTGTGGTTGTTGGAATGAGGCGCCTCGATAATAGGTCTGTAAGGACCGGGAAACGTGTGTTCAGGAATTGCCAATCCTCTAACGTAAGTGAGGACCGGCCCAACCGATCCAAGTGGCTGCCCAGAGTGTGTAGTCCTGAGCATTTGCTAGAGTGTCTCGAACGCGGAGAGGAGCTTGCCCCTTGCCTCGACTCATGACGGAAATCCAATTTCCAATACGTGTATTTCGGCTTTATTTGTAGAGCCTAGTATGGCGACATAGTGGGATGGGGCACTCATGCCGTCTATGATTTATATTTATGATTGAAATATTTTGACACTATACACTTATTATAGTATCAAATGATTTGTTTTAAACGTACCAAGCATGTTTGGCTGTTATAAGGTAAAACCCTATCCTTCGGCTTGCGTTGCATTGTGTGATGGGACCTGGGTCTTATAACAGCTTCATTTTTCGAAAAAGCATTGCGCTGTTTATTCTATGCACTGGTATTCTTGGGAGAAAACCCGTTCCGTGTTATACGGCGTGGTCCCTTGAATTACTATCTTTAAAATTAAAGTTTAATAACTGTTTTAGTTCTCACACCAATCACATGACTGACCTGGAGTTTATTGTTTTAACCTAAACTCTAGGTGCCCCTATTTTCCGCACGGGCAGCTAGTAGTTTTGGTTTTGCAGATTTATATTCATAGGATCATGGTTTACAGCTGGAATGATATCCGGAAAGCTCTGTATCCGTATATCACCTTCTAGTTGTGTTTTATATTGTTTTTCCGCTGCTATGTAATTTATTGTAATCTCTGATATTTACCGAATGCAATTTATTCATTTATACTCTGTATATTCTGGTATTCTGATGGAATTGTTGTAATAACAATGAAATGTTCTTCCGTCTGCGTTCTGTTTTGTCCTGTTCTCAAACGATCAGGGGTTTCGAACGGTCTAGATCGGTTTAACGACTGATTCGGATCGAGCGAAATTCCTTGTCGTCATAATTGACTTCCAAAGTTAGTTTGAAATTATGTTGATTTAAGTAAAATTAACATGTTTTGAAATTAAATTGAAAATAAATGTTTATCTGGTAGAAAGCAGTTTAAATTGTTTAGAAATTTAATTGGAAATCTATAGAAAGTTATTAAGACTTAAAATGAATCGATTATTTTTAAAATTTAATTGCTCAATTAATTTGTTTATCCAATTTAATATGATCTTTGATTTTTGGTATGATTTAATGATATATCTTTTACTTACGTTTTCATATACAGATAGTTTTTTTTATTATCATTCATTGTTGTAAATGGTTGCATAGTCATGCACATTATAATTTCAAATTTCAAAGAAAGAACAACAAATCCTATACTTCCTTTTACGACGGGCTAATTAATGCTGACATTGAATGTAATGTAACAAATAAAAGGACATGTAAAAATTATTTAGTTCCCTGTAATTAATTGAGCAGACCAGCATTTATCCTTTGTCAACTAGCTTTACGTTGCTTGATGTGTTTGGCTATTACATCGACTCTAAGATAATGTTTCAGGGGCTAAATCAATGTTCATACAAATAACAATATATGAAAGGGATAAACTAATTTTGAAACTCCATTTATATATTAAAATTTTTGATTTTGTGAATACAAGGAATATAATTCATTTTGTGTATATAATGAATCTTAACTTCTTATAAATGGAATAATCTCCATTGATTGTAAATTTTGCTGTAACGACCCGGAATTTTTGGCGACTTTGGTTATCGACATAAACTCGATGTCGATAACCAAAACATCGAAAAATCCTAGTAATTAGTGAAAGAAATTAGAGGGTGAGGAAAGATAAGATAGAAAATTAGAATAGAAGAAGAAGAAGAACACAATATCAGAGTAACACGAATCTCACAGCGGAACGAATAAATATATTTCATATAACATAACTTGAAATACAAATCTGTACTTGAATATACATATCATTATCAAAGTACAGCACTTACAACACAGCGGAAATAACTATAGCTATATGATCCTGAAGCCTCCTGCTCCAAGCTCTTCCAGTATATCTGTAAATCCTGACTACTTGACTGCCCGTACAAATTTAGGCACCCAAGAGTTTAGGGGAAACAACAAAATAAACTCCGGGTCAGTCATGGTACTGGTGTGAGTAAAATAGTTTAACACAGTTTAACATATATATGATATCTCATAAGACCACGCCGTGAATACGGAACGGGTTTTTCCCTTATGAGAATCCAACATCTTTGACAAGCAATATCATTCTGATATTATAATAATGTCTAAGTACAAATATATATCAATCTAGCAGAAACGCTTTCATCTCACGTTCTACATATATAGTATACAATCAAAACCGCAAGCACGTATTGGGTAATGGATTTCCAACTATGACAAGGTATGGAACCACCTTTCGCTAGTGTACCTCTAGAGAGGAATACACTAGGTTCAACAAGAACATCTTGCAACCCGGCCACACATGACCGACCACTCATTTCGCTTGAGTGTATCAAATGTATATCACCAACGGTTGGGATCAACAACCGTTCCCGTATATATATATGGGACAGCATTGATAGATTAAAGAAGCAAATGAATATTCTCTAGATAGGTGATTATACACCCAACTTCGGTGCGACCGACTTAGCCATGCTGCCTACCCGATTTCTGTCATTTGCCGGATGTGAGGCTAGAAGCTACGCTTACTTTCCATTCATTTATAACACGATCACTTTTAATGCCACATTATCAGATCCGTTAATCATATGTTGGTTTATACAAATATTCTGGATGTTATGCTAAGGGAATAAATCCGTTGCCACCATATATATTTGTACAGCCCAACCCATTCGATCAATGGAAATACTCTGTCAGACATTCGTCCATATACGTTCGTTCTGGGACTGAACGAAACCGAAGGCACTATTCTGTAAACAGGACAGCCCTTGCATAACACCGTCTTCAATTATCTTCATCGTATTTGATCACAACGCTTATGTCAATACGGAGGGGTTCTTCGGATAATAATCTAACCGGTCTCTCCATATTAACAACGTAAAATGGTCAAAACATCGATAGTCTATGATTTAACAATCAAATGAAAACATGTCGGTGTACAAAAAACGATCTTAATTCCAAATGGAATTATCGATCCAATCAACGAATATATATATATATATATATATATATATATTCATATTTCCTTATTTCTACACTTAGAAAACATCTTTGATTTTTGTTTGGAAAACGTTTCCGAAACTCATTTATATGGATTTCAACTAACGATGTATGAAACATCGTTACGACTACTAAATCCATAAGTCATTTATTACTTAACTGCATTACTAATCATCCTTTGTTATCGAACTTCAACTATTCCTTAGTAAATTTCGAAGTCAATCAAGTTGGGGTATAATTACCTCTCAGACCTTAACTGAACAACGATCTTAACCTTGCAATAGATAAAGCTCATCACTTCAATTTCTAAAACCATTTGCTTACGCAAATTCTCGGATTCAGATTACGAATCCGCTTCCTTTATGAAAACATTTATTATAACGTTTAACGTTATAAACCCTACTTCTGAAATATCTAACTTATAAGTCTAACCTGTATTTCTTACTTTGATTAATTAATCTAACAACAAATTTATTTATAAATAAATAAATCCTGATTTAAAAACTGGAAAGTAAATAATACTTTCCCCAAATTCGATATAATCGAATTCGCCGTATAACTCCCTTTCGAGTAATCTCTATTTGATTAACTCTTATCTCGAATAACAAATATTCGATAAACTCTCTTCGAATAACTTATATTCGATTAACTCATTTCGAATAGATTATATTCTATTATCTCCTTTCGGTTAATTCTATTTAATTAACTCTTATCTCGAATAACTAATATTCGATTAACTCTAATTTGTTTAACTCTATTTCATTACTCCTATTCGAATAAATAATATTCGAATAACCCTATTTGATTAACTCCTTTTTATTTAACTCTTATTCGAACAACTAATATTTGAATAACTCTATTTGCTTTACTCTTACTGCTTAACTCTTATTTGATTAACTCTACTGAATTAACTCTATTCCGAATAACTAATATTCGATTTAACTTCATCCTTAATAACAATGTCTATTTTAACTCTAGTCGATTAACTCTATTTGATTTACTCTAATCGATTAACTTTATTTGATTATTCCCTTCGAATAACTATTATTCGATTAACATAATTTGATTAACTCTAATTCGAATAACTAATATTCGATTAACTCCATTCGCTTGACTCTAGATCGCAGCGATCACAATGGTTACGCCTGATTCCCTCAGGAAACATCCGACCGCCGTAGGCTATCTGCAGCCCTGCGAATTACGCTAGCAGTCGTGCTAAATGGTACTTACCTGTAACGACCCAGCGGTTTTCGGCCCCGAAAATCGATATAAATACCTTTACCGTATCCTATACCGATCCTCCAAACACCGAAACACTGGAGCGTCTAGAAAGAAGTTAGAGGGTGAGATAAGAAAGAAAGAAATATTAGAATAGAAGAAGAAGAAAAACACCACAACACAGAGTCTCACATCGCAGCGGAACAAAATATAATATAGAAACAACTTTTATTGAGAGCTTTTGAAAATACTTACAATATCAGAGTACAACACACATCTGGACAGTTTTGATAATCTGTCCTCGTATATATAATCACACAGCGGAATATTATTCGTCTGAACATCTTCAGCTCGTCTCTGGACCCTGCAGTACCTGGTAACCTGAACCTGTACACCTCGGTCTAACCCGAGCATTTACAAAACACCGGGTCAGTCTGGTGGACCAGAGTGAGATAAACTCGCACAGCATTAAGGTATCACACAACTTGATTTTAGAGTAAAAATCCTTTTGAAAGAAAAAGATAATCGTAAGACCGATCCACACATAAACACGGACGGCTTTTACCTTACGATGACCCAAAACAGTTTACGAAATCAATATCTTGATCTGATATTATGATAATGTCTAGATACAAATAATTAACAAATCTAGAGGAACGCTTGCATCTCACGCTCCCCGTATATAGTATACAATTGAAAACCGCGGGCGCTTATTGGATATTGGATTTCCAACTTGACAAGGTATGGGACCACCTTCCGCACGTGTATCTCTAGAGGCGAATACACTGGGTTCAACAAGAACATCTTGCAACCCGGCCCTCACATGACCGACCACTCATTTCGCTTGAGTGTATCGAATGTATATCACCGACGGTTGGACTCAAACCACCGTCCCCGAATGGGCAGAATCGATAGATTTAGAAACAAAAGGAATTTCTCTAGATAGGTGATTATACACCCTAATGGGAGCGACCCACATAGCCATGCTGCCTGCCCGATTTTTGTCATTTCCCGGTTGATGAGGCTTGAGGCTAGAACTTCATCTCTAGAACATCTGGTCATCATTCACTTTGAATGCCACATCGTCAGATCCGCCAGATCACACTTGATTGACGTCCACAAACATACTCTAGCTATCTGGCTAGAGAATAACCATTTCTCCGCCATCAACTATGGTACGTTTGGAGAAATCAACGCATGTAAATCCTTTTGGAAATACTCTGTCAGACATCCGTCCATACAAGTCATCCAGGAACAGGATGAACCGAAGGTACTCTCCTACCGCATCCAATATAGGAATCACCCCATGGATCAGTAGCGATAGCCCTTGCAATCCACAGATTACAACCACGACAGAACCCCAGAATATCTCCGGCGCGAATCAGAGATTGTAAGTGGTTCTTCCGCTTCATGAAGATCTATGGTCTTCACATGCTCCATCTCGATCGTCGCTTGATCTTCTTATACTTTCGTATTTGTTGGTTGGAATGGTTTTCGAATATACATTCGATCCCGGACTTTCCATACCAACAACCGTAAAGGTCAGACTTGATAGTCGGTTATTTAACTATCAAGTAAACATCCATGAAAAACAAAAGAAATACATTCACTGGTTTAGTACTCATCATCACTTGGCCTTTAAAGTCATCGCCCAATTTCCTTTTAATTCCATTACTAGGGAAATCTCATTTCCGTTATCTTGGAAATCTTATCGCACACTCTCGTCATTACCAACTAGTATTATCTTTGGGTCGTCCCGAAGTCGTTCAAGTTGGGGTATTTTAATTACCTCTCAGACCTTGACCAACCACGTTCTTACCTTCAGGTAAATACGAGTCATAATTTAAAAACCCGATATTAATATCTCAATTTCCATTTCCAAATCTCGTTTACCAAGCTCACTTTTAAATCTTCTTTTTGGTAAATCTCTTTCCAAATTCATTTGGTTTATCTTAATTTCCTTCTTAAGTATTTGAATTCAAAACGACACTTAAACTCATATCCCATTTATAAATTCTTATAAAATTCCAGGTTTAACATAAACCATTTTCATCTTCGCCTCCCTTTACTTAATTTAACATTAAATAAACTCTTCATTTAACTAGGTATTCGCTTAGACCCCATATTCCTTTATTTTAAAACTCAATCTTAAATACGGAAACTCATCACTTAACATTTTTCCAATATTCGACCATATTTCACCCCAAACCCAGTTTCTTAAACGTATTACATTTAAGAATCACTTATCTCATCATTAATCATCCAAATCGATTAACTCCTTTAAATAATAAATTCCCTTTTTCAAACCCTTACTAAGATTAACCAACCATTAAATCATTTTACTAATTTAAGGTCTAATCAAATTTAAATGGTCGACACCAAACAGAGTTATTCTTTTGACCAACTCAACTAAATCCCTTTTTTTCGGGAAACCCTTTTTACCTCCCTTCAACCTATTGTATTTGGTTTGAACCCCTTTTATTTCTTTATATAAAAACCCGAGTTCAAATATATACATATTCATCACTTCTTTTAAACTCACTTGGTTAATTCAACCCATAACCATTTCTTTAAACCCTTTTGGTTTAATTCCCCTTTTTAAATTAATAAAATTAATTTAAATAACTCTTTTTAATCATTTGCAATTAACCCAATATCTAGTCACCAGATAATTCCCTGTCCTTTATTTAAAGTCCCTATCGATTTAAGAATTCATCTTATAAAACAAGTTTCCAATAAACTTTACATAAATAATAATTTAATATTTTATTTCCTTTTGAATAACTTCCAATGTACAAATCTTTCAAATCCAATCCCCGTTATAACTTCAAATTTTATCGATTCACTGCTTATAAAAATCCATATTTTATAACTGTTTGACTTTTGGGTCCAGTGATGCTGATTACCCAACCAATTCTAGACATTGGTGAATATTAGAACAGATATGGAAATATGGTTTGACGACCATCAAAATCAATCATTCGTCATCCATCAATTCAAACAACAATCCATTCAACCAATTCAAACAATTTCAAACATAGTTTATAAACGTGACCCGTCAAAGGAGTTACTTTGTGTGGGTCAATCCCAACAGTGTATATTTCTAAATTTAAACCATCGTTGATCAACAGTATATACACCTAACAGTCAACCACAAACAAGTAGAACACGCAAAAATAAAATACCCAGTTTATATAAAATATAAACTAGGAGGCTGAGTGAGTTTAACTCAGCTCGGTTGGAATTTGTCGATGAATAGTTTGTTTTGACCAGATTCAACTGACGTTAAATTTAACTAAAAATCCCAGTCACTTCAAATCCAGACCAGGCCTGCTCCATCTCGATGTATGCGTCTCCATGGTCCCAACGCAACAGACCGTCTGTAAATCCGACATCGTATGAGTTGGAAATCATTTAAACAAGTTTATGAACTAATTTAATTATTTAAACTAAAATTTTTAAAAGAAAAACTTGGGCCTTTACCTTGATCCGCCGGCCCACAACCCAAACCCGCTTTGCTTAAAACCCTCCCACCGATCCTACAGCAAGCCGCCTCCCTCATTTTCATCCCTAAACCAAAATCAACGAAAACCCTAAACCTAATCCCCCTTTGATTTCGACAGTAAAAATGGCGTCGCCCCCTCTGTTCTTCCGCAACCACGAAATTTCCTCGCACCCCTCCACGCTCCACCTCCTACCTGCTGTCTCACCGAACCCACCCAGCAACCATTATTCGTTCATCATCTCAATCCTCCAGAACGAAGCGTCTACCTCACTCCATTTAAGTTAAGTTTTCTTTTTACTTGATTTTTTTCTTGCTGAAATATTTTGTTTGGTTTTCTTTCTGGTTGTTTTCGCAATTTCTTCTTTACTGTATTGGTTTGGGTTGTCTTTGGGGTGATGAAACACTTCTGTTTGGATCCGTATTTATAGTAGTGGGTTTGATTAGATAAGTATCGTGTCCATTCTTAGCTCAACATAGGTGATTTAGCTAAAATCCTTAGGCCATACGTTTTCGTCACCTTCGTTGTACGGTTTTTGATGGCAGTTTGATGGTGCTTGTTCGAATGGATATTGATTTAGCTACAGCTATGAATTGTTACTTCAATAGGAGATTTGGAACCTGTATATTAGATTTGGGTTCGGATTTTTAAATATATGAGACCAGCGATATGAAATTTCCACATATATGAATACACATATATATACAAACTGTTCGGTTGTCAGTACAGATTGATATTTGTTTTATATTTTTAAATACATGGAACAGTGATTGAAATGTTCCCTGTATATATGAACAGGTAATATTTTTATTTGATTCCATCTGTACGGATTTATGTATAAAATACATACACATCGGTTTTCCCTTCCTAGCTGATCTTTCCTATATAGCTGTTTAGCTATGTGTTGTTAATTCAAAACAGAAATTTTCAGACTGTACTAAAGGTTTGTTCGGATTTTGTAAAATATATTCATATGTTTGGCTCTCTCTCTTAGCTGTTCTTGTACCCTATGTGGTTGTTTTGATTTATTGCCATTGATGGATCTTCTTTTCTAGTTCTTCTTTGTGTTGTCTTAATCAGCCGTATGAATCTGAAGATATATATTTATTTTGTTCATTTATTTGTCTATCGGGGTTCATACTATATATAGCTGTTCAGCTAGCTGTTCATATATTTCTCTCTCTTTTATTTATTTTCCTTTGCTGTTCAATACTATCATGGATCACCCTTTTAATGGGTTTTTCTTCTTTCATTTTTTTCCGCAGATCCAAGTTGGCTGAGGTGGATTTACTAATTCTAGAAAAGATCAAGGCTGCTGATTGTAAAAAAAATAAAATAAAATAAAAATGATATCCTTTTGGGTATCTGCATTGTTTGTGCTTGTCATTACTGTATATGAATTTATAGATGTAGTCCATTACTGTATATTGAAATGAGTATATATACATATTTGTATCGATCTTGGTGTTATTTTCTATTGTCTTAAGCTTGTTATAGTTAAATGTCCCAATCTCTTGTATTACTGTTGGAATATTTATACCTATATATATTAAATGGTGTTTTTCATTGGTTTATAACAAAGAGCTTTAACAAATGGACATGATCTAAAAGTAAAGACCAGCCATGGTAGCCAACAGAAAAGAACTTTGGTAAACAAATATAATCGTGTACAGCCGCTGATTGATATCACTTCGAGATGTGCAAATTTCCGGTTCATCACTCATTGCTCCACTATTTGCAGAGATGAAGTTGCTCAAACATAATGTTGTTTAAGAACTGATTTTTAACTTGTTTATTTAGTTAAACCAACATCTCAAATTTCAATTTGTAAAGGATTCAAACTCGATATAAAATTCTAGTTTTTTAAAAAGAAAAAAAAATCCAACTATATAAAATAAATAAATAATTCCTATATATACTCGAAATATTAAAAATCCATTATCTTTCAAAATAATATATAAACACATTTAAATATTCGAATTTAGATGACGCAGAAAATCCGGGACGTTACATTCTTCCCCCCTTAAAATAATTTCGTCCTCGAAATTGCAAAGTAAGAAAAATGCTAGAAACCCGTTAATTTCTAAACCAATTTATTTTAATTTAAAACCAATTCAACCAAATAAATTGAATTTTACATCGGTCTAACATATTTCAATCATTAATCAGTTCGATTGATTATTATTAAATCTCAATTCTAAATTCCACATTAATTTTATTTAATATAATTTACTCAAATTCCAAATTTTTATTTGTTTAATTTCAATTTTATTATTCTTAATTTCATCCCAGTTAACCAAGTCTACACTCCAATTCGAATTTCGAACCAATTTCATTTGAAACCACCTTTCCCACTTTTGGAAATTTCAATTCCAATTTAAATTTCAAATTTCAGATTTTATGGATCTGCTATTATATAATACGAATTCTAATTGGTTATCTATATAATCATTTCAATTGTAGTCAACCAACACATCCAATATACTATAATATTTCCAATATATATATATTCTATATATCCAAATATAATTTGGGTAAATTTTTTCATTTACCCACCCTCAAAACATATTATGTCGGTTTGTCGTACTTAAGCGTTTAGAAATCCCTATCGATACAGTGGATCAAACTGATCGACCAGAACTTATAAACAACCCAACCAACAAATCTCCACAATATAAACAAATTTTTATAAATCTACAAATACGTTCACTCGTATATATACTCACACTCAATCTAGGGTATTGCTAACCCTATCTCTATTGAGTCACACCACGGAGCCAAGGTTATCACTAAACCAATAGCTCTGATACCACTGTAACGACCCAGCGGTTTTCGGCCCCGAAAATCGATATAAATACCTTTACCGTATCCTATACCGATCCTCCAAACACCGAAACACTGGAGCGTCTAGAAAGAAGTTAGAGGGTGAGATAAGAAAGAAAGAAATATTAGAATAGAAGAAGAAGAAAAACACCACAACACAGAGTCTCACATCGCAGCGGAACAAAATATAATATAGAAACAACTTTTATTGAGAGCTTTTGAAAATACTTACAATATCAGAGTACAACACACATCTGGACAGTTTTGATAATCTGTCCTCATATATATAATCACACAGCGGAATATTATTCGTCTGAACATCTTCAGCTCGTCTCTGGACCCTGCAGTACCTGGTAACCTGAACCTGTACACCTCGGTCTAACCCGAGCATTTACAAAACACCGGGTCAGTCTGGTGGACCAGAGTGAGATAAACTCGCACAGCATTAAGGTATCACACAACTTGATTTTAGAGTAAAAATCCTTTTGAAAGAAAAAGATAATCGTAAGACCGATCCACACATAAACACGAACGGCTTTTACCTTACGATGACCCAAAACAGTTTACGAAATCAATATCTTGATCTGATATTATGATAATGTCTAGATACAAATAATTAACAAATCTAGAGGAACGCTTGCATCTCACGCTCCCCGTATATAGTATACAATTGAAAACCGCGGGCGCTTATTGGATATTGGATTTCCAACTTGACAAGGTATGGGACCACCTTCCGCACGTGTATCTCTAGAGGCGAATACACTGGGTTCAACAAGAACATCTTGCAACCCGGCCCTCACATGACCGACCACTCATTTCGCTTGAGTGTATCGAATGTATATCACCGACGGTTGGACTCAAACCACCGTCCCCGAATGGGCAGAATCGATAGATTTAGAAACAAAAGGAATTTCTCTAGATAGGTGATTATACACCCTAATGGGAGCGACCCACATAGCCATGCTGCCTGCCCGATTTTTGTCATTTCCCGGTTGATGAGGCTTGAGGCTAGAACTTCATCTCTAGAACATCTGGTCATCATTCACTTTGAATGCCACATCGTCAGATCCGCCAGATCACACTTGATTGACGTCCACAAACATACTCTAGCTATCTGGCTAGAGAATAACCATTTCTCCGCCATCAACTATGGTACGTTTGGAGAAATCAACGCATGTAAATCCTTTTGGAAATACTCTGTCAGACATCCGTCCATACAAGTCATCCAGGAACAGGATGAACCGAAGGTACTCTCCTACCGCATCCAATATAGGAATCACCCCATGGATCAGTAGCGATAGCCCTTGCAATCCACAGATTACAACCACGACAGAACCCCAGAATATCTCCGGCGCGAATCAGAGATTGTAAGTGGTTCTTCCGCTTCATGAAGATCTATGGTCTTCACATGCTCCATCTCGATCGTCGCTTGATCTTCTTATACTTTCGTATTTGTTGGTTGGAATGGTTTTCGAATATACATTCGATCCCGGACTTTCCATACCAACAACCGTAAAGGTCAGACTTGATAGTCGGTTATTTAACTATCAAGTAAACATCCATGAAAAACAAAAGAAATACATTCACTGGTTTAGTACTCATCATCACTTGGCCTTTAAAGTCATCGCCCAATTTCCTTTTAATTCCATTACTAGGGAAATCTCATTTCCGTTATCTTGGAAATCTTATCGCACACTCTCGTCATTACCAACTAGTATTATCTTTGGGTCGTCCCGAAGTCGTTCAAGTTGGGGTATTTTAATTACCTCTCAGACCTTGACCAACCACGTTCTTACCTTCAGGTAAATACGAGTCATAATTTAAAAACCCGATATTAATATCTCAATTTCCATTTCCAAATCTCGTTTACCAAGCTCACTTTTAAATCTTCTTTTTGGTAAATCTCTTTCCAAATTCATTTGGTTTATCTTAATTTCCTTCTTAAGTATTTGAATTCAAAACGACACTTAAACTCATATCCCATTTATAAATTCTTATAAAATTCCAGGTTTAACATAAACCATTTTCATCTTCGCCTCCCTTTACTTAATTTAACATTAAATAAACTCTTCATTTAACTAGGTATTCGCTTAGACCCCATATTCCTTTATTTTAAAACTCAATCTTAAATACGGAAACTCATCACTTAACATTTTTCCAATATTCGACCATATTTCACCCCAAACCCAGTTTCTTAAACGTATTACATTTAAGAATCACTTATCTCATCATTAATCATCCAAATCGATTAACTCCTTTAAATAATAAATTCCCTTTTTCAAACCCTTACTAAGATTAACCAACCATTAAATCATTTTACTAATTTAAGGTCTAATCAAATTTAAATGGTCGACACCAAACAGAGTTATTCTTTTGACCAACTCAACTAAATCCCTTTTTTTCGGGAAACCCTTTTTACCTCCCTTCAACCTATTGTATTTGGTTTGAACCCCTTTTATTTCTTTATATAAAAACCCGAGTTCAAATATATACATATTCATCACTTCTTTTAAACTCACTTGGTTAATTCAACCCATAACCATTTCTTTAAACCCTTTTGGTTTAATTCCCCTTTTTAAATTAATAAAATTAATTTAAATAACTCTTTTTAATCATTTGCAATTAACCCAATATCTAGTCACCAGATAATTCCCTGTCCTTTATTTAAAGTCCCTATCGATTTAAGAATTCATCTTATAAAACAAGTTTCCAATAAACTTTACATAAATAATAATTTAATATTTTATTTCCTTTTGAATAACTTCCAATGTACAAATCTTTCAAATCCAATCCCCGTTATAACTTCAAATTTTATCGATTCACTGCTTATAAAAATCCATATTTTATAACTGTTTGACTTTTGGGTCCAGTGATGCTGATTACCCAACCAATTCTAGACATTGGTGAATATTAGAACAGATATGGAAATATGGTTTGACGACCATCAAAATCAATCATTCGTCATCCATCAATTCAAACAACAATCCATTCAACCAATTCAAACAATTTCAAACATAGTTTATAAACGTGACCCGTCAAAGGAGTTACTTTGTGTGGGTCAATCCCAACAGTGTATATTTCTAAATTTAAACCATCGTTGATCAACAGTATATACACCTAACAGTCAACCACAAACAAGTAGAACACGCAAAAATAAAATACCCAGTTTATATAAAATATAAACTAGGAGGCTGAGTGAGTTTAACTCACCTCGGTTGGAATTTGTCGATGAATAGTTTGTTTTGACCAGATTCAACTGACGTTAAATTTAACTAAAAATCCCAGTCACTTCAAATCCAGACCAGGCCTGCTCCATCTCGATGTATGCGTCTCCATGGTCCCAACGCAACAGACCGTCTGTAAATCCGACATCGTATGAGTTGGAAATCATTTAAACAAGTTTATGAACTAATTTAATTATTTAAACTAAAATTTTTAAAAGAAAAACTTGGGCCTTTACCTTGATCCGCCGGCCCACAACCCAAACCCGCTTTGCTTAAAACCCTCCCACCGATCCTACAGCAAGCCGCCTCCCTCATTTTCATCCCTAAACCAAAATCAACGAAAACCCTAAACCTAATCCCCCTTTGATTTCGACAGTAAAAATGGCGTCGCCCCCTCTGTTCTTCCGCAACCACGAAATTTCCTCGCACCCCTCCACGCTCCACCTCCTACCTGCTGTCTCACCGAACCCACCCAGCAACCATTATTCGTTCATCATCTCAATCCTCCAGAACGAAGCGTCTTCCTCACTCCATTTAAGTTAAGTTTTCTTTTTACTTGATTTTTTTCTTGCTGTAATATTTTGTTTGGTTTTCTTTCTGGTTGTTTTCGCAATTTCTTCTTTACTGTATTGGTTTGGGTTGTCTTTGGGGTGATGAAACACTTCTGTTTGGATCCGTATTTATAGTAGTGGGTTTGATTAGATAAGTATCGTGTCCATTCTTAGCTCAACATAGGTGATTTAGCTAAAATCCTTAGGCCATACGTTTTCGTCACCTTCGTTGTACGGTTTTTGATGGCAGTTTGATGGTGCTTGTTCGAATGGATATTGATTTAGCTACAGCTATGAATTGTTACTTCAATAGGAGATTTGGAACCTGTATATTAGATTTGGGTTCGGATTTTTAAATATATGAGACCAGCGATATGAAATTTCCACATATATGAATACACATATATATACAAACTGTTCGGTTGTCAGTACAGATTGATATTTGTTTTATATTTTTAAATACATGGAACAGTGATTGAAATGTTCCCTGTATATATGAACAGGTAATATTTTTATTTGATTCCATCTGTACGGATTTATGTATAAAATACATACACATCGGTTTTCCCTTCCTAGCTGATCTTTCCTATATAGCTGTTTAGCTATGTGTTGTTAATTCAAAACAGAAATTTTCAGACTGTACTAAAGGTTTGTTCGGATTTTGTAAAATATATTCATATGTTTGGCTCTCTCTCTTAGCTGTTCTTGTACCCTATGTGGTTGTTTTGATTTATTGCCATTGATGGATCTTCTTTTCTAGTTCTTCTTTGTGTTGTCTTAATCAGCCGTATGAATCTGAAGATATATATTTATTTTGTTCATTTATTTGTCTATCGGGGTTCATACTATATATAGCTGTTCAGCTAGCTGTTCATATATTTCTCTCTCTTTTATTTATTTTCCTTTGCTGTTCAATACTATCATGGATCACCCTTTTAATGGGTTTTTCTTCTTTCATTTTTTTCCGCAGATCCAAGTTGGCTGAGGTGGATTTACTAATTCTAGAAAAGATCAAGGCTGCTGATTGTAAAAAAAATAAAATAAAATAAAAATGATATCCTTTTGGGTATCTGCATTGTTTGTGCTTGTCATTACTGTATATGAATTTATAGATGTAGTCCATTACTGTATATTGAAATGAGTATATATACATATTTGTATCGATCTTGGTGTTATTTTCTATTGTCTTAAGCTTGTTATAGTTAAATGTCCCAATCTCTTGTATTACTGTTGGAATATTTATACCTATATATATTAAATGGTGTTTTTCATTGGTTTATAACAAAGAGCTTTAACAAATGGACATGATCTAAAAGTAAAGACCAGCCATGGTAGCCAACAGAAAAGAACTTTGGTAAACAAATATAATCGTGTACAGCCGCTGATTGATATCACTTCGAGATGTGCAAATTTCCGGTTCATCACTCATTGCTCCACTATTTGCAGAGATGAAGTTGCTCAAACATAATGTTGTTTAAGAACTGATTTTTAACTTGTTTATTTAGTTAAACCAACATCTCAAATTTCAATTTGTAAAGGATTCAAACTCGATATAAAATTCTAGTTTTTTAAAAAGAAAAAAAAATCCAACTATATAAAATAAATAAATAATTCCTATATATACTCGAAATATTAAAAATCCATTATCTTTCAAAATAATATATAAACACATTTAAATATTCGAATTTAGATGACGCAGAAAATCCGGGACGTTACATTACCCTAATAACTATGTCTGTTTTATCTCTATCTCGAATAACTATATTCGATCGAATCTAATTGAATAACTAATATTCAATTAACCCTGATTCGATTAACTCTAATTCGATTAATCCTATTTGTTTAACTCATATTCGATTAACTAATCTTCTACTAACTAATAGTCGATTAACTCTTATTTGCTTAACTAACATTCGACTAACTAATAGTCGATTAACTTACTTCGACTAATTCGATTAACTTTTATTTGATTATCTTTAATCGATTAACTTTATTTGATTATCTCTAATTGAATAACTAATATTCAATTAACTCTTTTCAAATAACTAAATTCGATTAGCTCCTTCGAATACTAAATTCGATTTAACCCTATTCGATTATCTCTTTTATATCTCATCAATTTTCTTTTTACAACGTTTATTTTTCGTTAAACTATTCCCTTTTTTATAACTTCTAATTATCGTTACAAATATTTCCTATTTATAACTTCTATTTACCATTACAAATATTTCCTATTTATAACTTCTATTTACCGTTACAAATATTTCCTATTTATAACTTCTATTTACCGTTACAAATATTTCCTATTTATAACATCTATTTACCGTTACAAATATTTCCTATTTATAACGTTTTATTTATCTTCTAAATAAATATTTCTTTACTCTATTTATTTTCTAAATAAATATTCCCCTTTTCAATTCTATTTATTTTCTAATTAAATATCCCTTTTATAAAACTCTATTTGTTTTATAAATAATTTCCTTTTTATGAAACCGTGTTCGTTTTATACATAATTTCCTTTTTATGAAACCGTGTTCGTTTTATACATAATTTCCTTTTTATAAAACCGTGTTCGTTTTATACATAATTTCCTTTTTATAAAACCGTGTTCGTTTTATACATATTTTCCTTTTTATAAAATCCTGTGATTTTATAAAATTCCTTTATTTCAATATATATTGAAATATTCTTTTTTTACAACTCACGGTTTCTTATGATATTCAAAATATCAAACAACGATGATCAATATTGTTCTAACATCCATAATCAATAACAGATTATAAATCACAACATATATCACAATATATGAAAACAGTAAAATAATTGTTGAGGAACCCAGTCGGATTCCTCCAACCTGTTTCCCTGCATCCACAGATGTTACACAGTATAATATACATCAATTTCATTTCAATATGAAATATTCTACTGGACAGAATCAATATTTGATTAACGATATAATATATGACTATATCTACATTTTCAATCAAATCTATTTAACAGTCCAGTTTAACAATCAATATACAGCAGTCAACAAAATAAAGTACAATTTATATTAAAATATAAATTGAGGAGAGTTAGTGAGTTTTACTCACATTTGCAGTTCATCGTTAAAGAACGATAAACTGTGGTTTGATTTGTATCAAACAATTTATTTCGCCATAAATTCATACGAGACCCAATCCACTTCCAGTCAGTTCCAGTGTGAAGCTCTCGTCCATATGATCCTAACGGATCCAACCACTCGAAATTCTAGTACAGTACGTAATAGATATGACTGATGCAAGTTATACGGTATTGAAATTTAAAATAAATTAAATTCCTTTGATTTTATAAATGGGCTTAACCTTTATATTTCCGGCCCATCATTTCGTTTAAAACCCAAACCCGTCGAATGCTTCTTCTTCTGTTTTGTTTACACCACGAGCTCCATAAAATCCTTCACTACCAAAAACATTGCACCCACGTTTTCTCCTTTCAATACTCCACCTTATACCTAATGTGAACGAATCCATCTCCAGGCATTTTTGAAACCATGAACTCCCCATTCTTCACTGTTTAACAAACCCACACCATCATTTGTTAATACCCACGAAACAACACACCAGTTTTTAAAACAAGACCATTTGAAACAATACATCTCTACTTCCCAAAAAGCTTCCAATTCCATTTCGAAACAGAAGGTCGATCTCCCCATTCCAGTACTTATTCCATTGCTTCACGAAATTCAGAAATCTCGTCACTATCATTTACTAGTCATTAACTAAATAAATCATTAATTATAACTCATGTTTTCTGCTACCATCCGCACTCATTTCCTTCCCAAAAGACTACCGTAACTCCAGGAAAAACCACTCCACCCCTTTTGTCGTGTTCTTCCTCATCCATCCACTCCTTCTTTCCGCAATACACAACTCCATGCCACAACTAAAAAACAAAACATGCCTGCCCCCATATATAGCAATATATAGGTCCTTCTCCTTCAATAATATGGAACGCAAGCTCCCCTATCACCATAACCCCTTCGAACTCAGTCAAGAACACCACGTCCCCCCAGTTGCAAAACGCAGCAGCTTCCCTTATCCTTCCCGGATCAAACAAGACCGCAGCTCCATCTTGCTGCTAACTCCTTCACTTCCTTTTTGAATGTCGTCGAACAGTTCAATGCAGGAACCCATCAAATCTGATCGGCACTTTTACTTAGATTTCAACCAAAATAACTCCATCGAAACCTCGTACTCCCTGCATCCCGAAACTGAACTTCATTTCATGTATCGAAGCCTCCATACTGAAACCCTAGCTAACACTGTATTAAATCAGCGAAAGAAAAAGGAGATCGAACCCTTTGAAAAGGGTATGAAATCGAAGAGAGCCCCTTCCGGATTACAAATATATACGATTCATGATTTATATTATTCTCTTTGAATTTGTACTGATTTTCTTTTAGCTGCTGACTTCGTTATTTTTTCATTTCTGAAAGAAAGATGGAAGCGGCGGAATAATGAAGATGATTTCTAGGTTAGAGAATGAAAAGTTATTATATAGGGGTTATCTTTTGTCTAGATATTTTCTTTCTTGTATTGTGTGATGGTGGCTTCTCCACGTCTTGTTTGAGGACACAAAAAGTTGGTGGCCGAGACAAAGGACTTCGTAGCTTTCTTTTTGGCCTAGAACTAGATAAGATATTTTTGAGTAGGGAATTTAAACTTATATATATATATATATATTCAACTTGTTTTAGGCACCTCGCTACATAAAATTATGATCACGTACGTACCCTATGGACAGAAATAACACTACCGTCGTGTCGACCAAGGCATCACGATTCCAAAAATGTAATAATACCGGTAGATGAACTCATATTTTGAAACTTCAAAATGTTGATTTCAGGGTGCGAAATACTTCAAATAAAAAGTCGTTTACTAAATTAACTAAAAATTACAGTAAAATTCTAAAAATCAAATTATCGCTATTTCCCAAAAGAACCTTGTCTGAATTCACACCCGATATCTAGTTATTTTGAAATAACCGTTATGGCTGATAAACGATTCTATAGCGACTATTCTGAAATTTGATTTGGACATATCTCAAAATCTACACAATGAAATTCCGATTTTTCTCTTCCACTAGAAAGATATACTCCACCAGCTCCACACATTTCTTGTTTCACAGAAATCCGGCTTAAAACGAATCCTGTACATTCAGTTGAAGTTCGAATCACCAAATTACGAACCGCAGCGCCACTTCAAGCTCGATTTTTAATTATATTATAACTCTACGTTCAAGCTGTCGTTTATATAATATATTCGTTATTCAAATTCAATTCCAAGTTGAATTAAATATCACCGATGATCCAGTTCACACCAATTCTGATTATTTCAGAATTAAATATATTATTTAATTTATTATTTTAATTAAATATTCACCGTCATTTAATTAAACCACTATTTAATTCACTGTACCTATTTATATAATTAAATAAATTAATTATAACACCTCTGCAAATGCGGATCATTACATTCTTCCCCACTTAAAATAATTTCGTCCTCGAAATTGCTAAAAGGTAGAGGACGACCCTATCGACTGGTTAGAACATATTTGTTCACTTCTTAACTTCAGTTTCAATTGAACCAATTTAATTTCAATTAAATATTAATTAATTCTTATCAACGGAAATTTTCAAAATTCCTGAAAATTTTCTAACTCTTTAACTTTTCGAAAAATTTCGCCAGCACCTCCTTTGTACTGGTCAATCGGTAAAACTCCAACTCGCCTCTCTGGGCCATCTCCATCCCCAAAGAAAAATCAAACAGCCAAGCGGCTTGCCAATTCAGCTCATCAAAATCTCATACCATATGAAATATAAACTTGTACCTTTTTTGTCGGGCATATCAACTCCATCACTTCCATATGCTATCAACTCAGCATATACCAATATTAATCAAACCCAACTCTGATCAATTTATCCTCAACACAACCATTCGTTTAGCCAAGCCAGATATCATCTCAACTCGAGTTTCTTCTCGATTCTCAACTCTTAACTTGATTATCACATTACACTTCAAATTTGAATCTCACAATCCAATTTGTCTTAATATCATTCTAATTCAATCTCAGTTACCACCTTACTGGCTTTACTTTAATTCAAATTGGCTTTCACAAATTTCTGTTAAATTTGTTTTTAATTCAAACAGTCTTTCTCTGGGAGTTTTTAAACAGTTTACTATTTGCAAAAATCAAATTTTCCTTTTTGAAATTCAACACAACTTGTCTTTCCCAAAACAAATTTAAAACAGTATCTCTAGTAGTAATTCGTCACTTACAACTCGAAAATGAATACTGATGATGCAGCTGTCATCATCAGAATCTATTTTCCAGCAATCGAAGTGAGTTCAATACTATAATACAATTTCTAAACATTTCCACTTTGAAATTCATTTCAAAAATATAATTCACACTGCTTGTAAAACAATTTAAAATCCCCCAAGATCTTAAATTTTCCTTATTTTCAATCCAAATCCATTTACAAACACTTATCCAATTTTCCAGAATTTTAATTCAGTTTCTGGTTAAAATTTCAGATTTAACTCATCTGATTTCACGTATTTCACTTATATGAATTATGATTGGTTATTTACATAACCATTTAATTTATAATCATACTCGATTATAATAACAACCAATATATCCAATATATTATAATTTTGATATATTTTACTTCTTATATCAAGATATACCTTGGGTAAACTTATTTTAATTTACCCTCTTTTTAAAACATATCGTGTCGACCCATCGTATTCGAGTATTTATTTACTATTACCGATACAGTGGATCAAACTGATCGACCAGAACTCATAAACTACTCAACCAATGAATCTCCACAATATAAAACAATTTTTTTTATATCAATAACAAATACGTTCACCCGTATATATACACTCAAACTCAATCTAGGGTATTACTAACCCTATCTCTACCGAGTCACGCCACAGAGCCAAGGTAATTCACTTAACCTTAAGCTCTGATACCAACTATAACGACCTGGAATTTTTGGCGACTTTGGTTATCGACATAAACTCGATGTCGATAACCAAAACATCGAAAAATCCTGGTAATTAGTGAAAGAAATTAGAGGGTGAGGAAAGATAAGATAGAAAATTAGAATAGAAGAAGAAGGACACAATATCAGAGTAACACGAATCTCACAGCGGAACGAATAAATATATTTCATATAACATAACTTGAAATACAAATCTGTACTTGAATATACATATCATTATCAAAGTACAGCACTTACAACACAGCGGAAATAACTATAGCTATATAATCCTGAAGCCTCCTGCTCCAAGCTCTTCCAGTATATCTGTAAATCCTGACTACTTGACTGCCCGTACAAATTTAGGCACCCAAGAGTTTAGGGGAAACAATAAAATAAACTCCGGGTCAGTCTTGGGACTGGTGTGAGTAAAATAGTTTAACACAGTTTAACATATATATGATATCTCATAAGACCACGCCATGAATACGGAACGGTTTTTTCCTTATGAGAATCCAACATCTTTGACAAGCAATATCATTCTGATATTATAATAATGTATAAGTACAAATATATATCAGTCTAGCAGAAACGCTTTCATCTCACGTTCTACATATATAGTATACAATCAAAACCGCAAGCACGTATTGGGTAATGGATTTCCAACTATGACAAGGTATGGAACCACCTTTTGCTAGTGTACCTCTAGAGAGGAATACACTGGGTTCAACAATAACATCTTGCAACCCGGCCACACATGACCGACCACTCATTTCGCTTGAGTGTATCGAATGTATATCACCAACGGTTGGGATTAACAACCGTTCCCGTATATATATATATGGGACAGCATTGATAGATTAAAGAAGCAAATGAATATTCTCTAGATAGGTGATTATACACCCTACTTCGGTGCGACGGACTTAGCCATGCTGCCTGCCCGATTTTTGTCATTTGCCGGATGTGAGGCTAGAAGCTACGCTTACTTTCCATTCATTTATAACACGATCACTTTTAATGCCACATTATCAGATCCGTTAATCATTAGTTGGTTTATACAAATATTCTGGATGTTATGCTAAGGGAATAAATCTGTTGCCACCATATATATTTGTACCGCCCAACCCATTCGATCATTGGAAATACTCTGTCAGGCATTCGTCCATATACGTTCGTTCTGGGACTGAACGAAACAGAAGGCACTATTCTGTAAACAGGACAGCCCTTGCATAACACCGTCATCAATTATCTTCATCGTATTTGATCACAACGCTTATGTCAATACGGAGTGGTTCTTCGGATAATAATCCAACCGGTCTCTCCATATTAACAACGTAAAATGGTCAAAACTTCGATAGTCTGTGATTTAACTATCAAATGAAAACATGTCGGTGTACAAACAACGATCTTAATTCCAAATGGAATTATCGATCCAATCAACGAATATATCTATATATCTATATATATATATATTCATATTTCCTTATTTCTACACTTAGAAAACATCTTTGATTTATATTTGGAAAACGTTTCCGAAACTCATTTATATGGATTTCAACTAACGCTGTATGAAACATCGTTACGACTACTAAATCCATAAGTCATTTATTACTTAACTGCATTACTAATCATCCTTTGTTATCGAACTTCAACTATTCCTTAGTAAATTTCAAAGTCAATCAAGTTGTGGTATAATTACCTCTCAGACCTTAACTGAACAACGATCTTAACCTTGCAATAGATAAAGCTCATCACTTCAATTTCTAAAACCATTTTCTTATGCAAATTCTCGGATTCAGATTACGAATCCGCTTCCTTTATGAAAACAATTATTATAACGTTTAACGTTATAAACCCTACTTCTGAAATACTTAACTTATAAGTCTAACCTGTATTTCTTACTTTGATTAATTAATCTAACAACTAATTTATTTATAAATAAATAAATCCTGATTTAAAAACTGGAAAGTAAATTATACTTTCCCCGAATTCGATATAATCGAATTCGCCGTATAACTCCCTTTCGAGTAATCTCTATTTGATTAACTCTTATCTCGAATAACTAATATTCGATAAACTCTCTTCGAATAACTTATATTCGATTAACTCATTTCGAATAGATTATATTCTATTATCTCCTTTCGGTTAATTCTATTTAATTAACTCTTATCTCGAATAACTAATATTCGATTAACTCTAATTTGTTTAACTCTACTTCATTACTCCTATTCGAATAACTAATATTCGAATAACCCTATTTGATTAACTCCTTTTTATTTAACTCTTATTCGAACAACTAATATTCGAATAACTCTATTTGCTTTACTCTTACTGCTTAACTCTTATTTAATTAACTCTACTGAATTAACTCTATTCCGAATAACTAATATTCGATTTATCTTCATCCTTAATAACAATGTCTATTTGAACTCTAGTCGATTAACTCTATTTGATTTACTCTAATCGATTAACTTTATTTAATTATTCCCTTCGAATAAGTATTATTCGATTAACATAATTTGATTAACTCTAATTCCAATAACTAATATTCGATTAACTCCATTCGCTTGACTCTAGATCGCAGCGATCACAATGGTTACGCCTGATTCCCTCAGGAAACATCCGACCGCCGTAGGTTATCTGCAGCCCTGCGAATTACGCTAGCAGTCGTGCTAAATGGTACTTACCCTAATAACTATGTCTGTTTTATCACTATCTTGAATAACTATATTCGATCGACTCTAATTGAATAACTAATATTCAATTAACCGTGATTCGATTAACTCTAATTCGATTAATCCTATTTGTTTAACTCATATTCGATTAACTAATCTTCAACTAACTAATAGTCGATTAACTCTTATTTGCTTAACTAACATTCGACTAACTAATAGTCGATTAACTTACTTCGACTAATTCGATTAACTTTTATTTGATTATCTTTAATCGATTAACTTTATTTGATTATCTCTAATTGAATAACTAATATTCAATTAACTCTTTTCAAATAACTAAATTCGATTAGCTCCTTCGAATACTAAATTCGATTTAACTCTATTCGGTTATCTCTTTTATATCTCGTCAATTTCCTTTTTATAACGTTTATTTTCCGTTACAACTATTCCCTTTTTTATAACTTCTAATTACCGTTACAAATATTTCCTATTTATAACTTCTATTTACCGTTACAAATATTTCCTATTTATAACTTCTATTTACCGTTACAAATATTTCATATTTATAACTTCTATTTACCATTACAAATATTTCCTATTTATAACGTTTTATTTATCTTCTAAATAAATATTTCTTTATTCTATTTATTTTCTAAATAAATATTCCCCTTTTCAATTCTATTTATTTTCTAAATAAATATCCCTTTTATAAAGCTCTATTTGTTTTATAAATAATTTCCTTTTTATGAAACCGTGTTCGTTTTATACATAATTTCCTTTTTATGAAACCGTGTTCGTTTTATACATAATTTCCTTTTTATAAAACCGTGTTCGTTTTATACATATTTTCCTTTTTATAAAATCCTGTGATTTTATAAAATTCCTTTATTTCAATATATATTGAAATATTCTTTTTTTACAACTCAGGGTTTCTTATGATATTCAAAATATCAAACAACGATGATCAATATCGTTCTAACATCCATAATCAATAACAGATTATAAATCACAACATATATCACAATATATGAAAACAATAAAAAGATTGTTGAGGAACCAAGTTGGATTCCTCCAACCTGTTTCCCTGCATCCACAGATGTTACACAGTATAATATACATCACTTTCATTTCAATATGAAATATTCTACTGGACATAATCAATATTTGATTAACGGTATAATATATGACTATATCTACGTTTTCAATCAAATCTATTTAACAGTCCAGTTTAACAATCAATATACAGCAGTCAACAAAATAAAGTACAATTTATATTAAAATATAAATTGAGGAGAGTTAGTGAGTTTTACTCACATTTGCAGTTCATCGTTAAAGAACGATAAACAGTGGTTTGATTTGAATCAAACAATTTATTTCACCATAAATTCATACGAGACCCAATCCACTTCCAGTCAGTTCCAGTGTGAAGCTCTCGTCCATACAATCCTAACGGATCCAGCCGCTCGAAATTCTGGTACAGTACGTAATAGATATGACTGATACAAGTTATACGGTATTGAAATTTAAAATAAATTAAATTCCTTTGATTTTATAAATGGGCATAACCTTTATATTTCCGGTCCATCATTTCGTTTAAAACCCAAACCCGTCGAATGCTTCTTCTTCTGTTTTATTTACACCACGAGCTCCATAAAATCCTTCACTGCCAAAAACTTTGCAGCCACGTTTTCTCCTTTCAATACTCCAACTTATACCTAATGTGAACGAATCCATCTCCAGGCATTTTTGAAACCCATGAACTCCCCATTCTTCACTATTTAACAAACCCACACCATCATTTGTTAATACCCACGAAACAACACACCGGTTTTTAAAACAAGACCATTTTAAATAGTACATCTCTACTTCCTAAAAAGCTTCCAATTCCATTTCAAAATAGAAGGTCGATCTCCCCATTCCAGTACTTATTCCATTGCTTCACGAAATTCAGAAATCTCGTCACTATCATTTACTGGTCATTAACTAAATAAATCATTAATTATAACTCACGTTTTCTGCTACCATCCGCACTCATCTCCTTCCCAAAAGACTACCGTAACTCCAGGAAAAACCACTCCACCCCTTTTGTCGTGTTCTTCCTCATCCATCCACTCCTTCTTTCCGCAATACACAACTCCACGCCACAACTAAAATACAAAACATGCCCGCCCCCATATATAGCAGTATATAGGTCCTTCTCCTTCAATAATATGGAACGCACGCTCCCCTGTCACCGTAACCCCTTCGAACTCAGTCAAGAACACCACGTCCCCCCAGTTGCAAAACGCAGCAGCTTCCCTTATCCTTCCCGGATCAAACAAGACCGCCGCTCCATCTTGCTGCTAACTCCTTCACTTCCTTTTTGAATGTCGTCGAACGGTTCAACGCAGGAACCCATCAAATCTGATTGGCACTTTTACTTAGATTTCAACCAAAATAACTCCATCGAAACCTCGTACTCCCTGCATCCCGAAACTGAACTTCATTTCATGTATCGAAGCCTCCATACCGAAACCCTAGCTAACGCTGTATGAAATCAGCGAAAGAAAAAGGAGATCGGACCCTTTGAAAAGGGTATGAAATCGAAGAGAGCCCCTTCCGGATTCCAAATATATACGATTCATGATTTATATTATTTTCTTTGAATTTGTATTGATTTTCTTTTAGCTACCGACTTCGTTTTTTTCCATTTCTGAAAGAATGATGGAAGCGGCGGAATAATGAAGATGATTTCTAGGTTAGAGAATGAAAAGTTATTATATAGGGGTTATCTTTTGTCTAGATATTTTCTTTCTTGTATTGTGTGATGGTGGCTTCTCCACGTCTTTTTTGAGGACACAAAGAGTTGGTGGCCGAGACAAAGGACTTCGTAGCTTTCTTTTTAGCCTAGAACTAGATAAGATATTTTTGAGTAGGGAATTTAAACTTATATATATATATATTCAACTTGTTTTAGGCACCTCGCTACATAAAATTATGATCACGTACGTACCCTATGGACAGAAATAACATTACCGTCGTGTCGACCAAGGCATCACGATTCCAAAAATGTACTAATACCGATAGATGAACTCATATTTTGAAACTTCAAAATGTTGATTTCAGGGTGCGAAATACTTCAAATAAAAAGTCGTTTATTAAATTAACTAAAAAAAGGGTAAAATTCTAAAAATTAAATTATCGCTATTTCCCAGAAGAACCTTGTCTGAATTCACACCCGATATCTATTTATTTTGAAATAACCGTTATGGCCGATAAACGATTCTATAACGACTATTCTGAAATTTGATTTGGACATATCTCAAAATCTACACAATGAAATTCCGATTTTTCTCTTCCACTAGAAAGATATACTCCACCAGCTCCACACGTTTCTTGTTTCACAGAAATCCGGCTTAAAACGAATCCTATACATTCAGTTGAAGTTCGAATCGCCAAATTACAAACCACATCGCCATTTCGAGCTCGATTTTTAATTATATTATAACTCTACGTTCAAACTGTCATTTATATAATATATTCGTTATTCAAATTCAATTCCAAGTTGAATTAAATATCACCGATGATCCAGTTCACACCAATTCTGATTATTTCAGAATTAAATATATTATTTAATTTATTATTTTAATTAAATATTCACCGTTATTTAATTAAACCACTATTTAATTCACTCTATCCTATTTATATAATTAAATAAATTAATTATAACACCTCTGCAAATGCGGGTCATTACATTTGCTATAAATTTGGTTATTATGTAATTATTGAGAATTGGAAATATATGATTTAACTTTAATGAATTAATTGTGTAATTCTATATTGAAAACTTAATTAAATTATTCAGGTAACGAAATTCAACTTGTCATAACAATAATGAATTACGTTGATCGCAGTTAGAATATCGAGTTAGTTATTTTGATGAAAATCGGAAGTTGAAATTTAATTTTAAATTACTTGTGTAAAATTGACTTAATTCACTTATAATTGTAATTCAAATTGAAAATCTATGATAATAATATAAAAATGGAAATTTTAATGTAAATGAAGAATTGATTTATTAAGTTATTAAGACTTAAAATATATAAATTATTTTAAAGTTTATCGATCAATTGAAATTTTGTCAAATAATTAAATCTAAATATTTATCACATAAGGAATATGATTCATGTAACTAATACAAATTATAAGATAGACTTGAACTTAAACTTATAACCTTTGGAATTAAATTCAAAATAGGTATTGAATTAAGGATGAAAACGAAAATGGAATGCTTTAATGGATAATTAAACCTTTGAAATTTATTGCCTAAATACACGTTTAATTTTGTTCATCCCCTAATACATCCTTTCCCTTTTCCTATGTCACCGAATTCTTCTATTCATTTACTGTAACCGCAATATAAATGGCCACCACAAATGTCGATTTTATATTATTCGATTGAAATCCAATTCTCCATGATATCATACAGAGATCTGATTCCTGGAACACGTATCAACAAGGTCTTCATAATGGTGTGCTTGCTTACGGTTGCGAAGGGTTTGGGCTTGGTTCGACACAGCAAAGGCCGTACGTTTTCTTTGCTAGGGTCTGGATCCATGCTCAAAATAAGGGATGATTTACGAATTGGAGTTCAGATTTAAGATTATTGTGGAAATTAGCATCAGGGTTTAAATTTTTGAGAACTTTTGGCAACAATTTTTTTCACACTATACAGTGCTTGCATGAAGGACAGCCTGGAGGTCAGATTTTTGTTGGAGGGTGCGAGTGTGAAGACTTGGAGATGGTCGGATGGAGATCGAGGAGAGGAATCCAACGGTACAAACGGTAGTTGATTTCGCTGAAAGGATAAGGAGCGGTGAATGATCAAACTTGCTGTTTTCTTTGCCGTTGAAGATGCATTCCTGCTGCTTGTGTTATGAAGAATAAGAGGAGAAGGGATGACTTGGACAAGGGGTTAGTGGATAATGTAATTTTAAATTATTTTATATTCCTTTAAATTCAAATATGTTTAAAAACATATACCTTTTTCATACGAGATCCAATTGAAGCGTGGTCTGTTGCGTCAGAATTGTGTTGACGAGCTCTTCGCGATGGCGCTGATTTGAACTAATTCTGAGACCATTATTTTTGGGCTAAAATTTGAACATCAATTGTGTTCAAGACAAAAGGTGACTGATTAAACCCACTCACGCGTAACTAAAGTATTCTAATGTTAGTTAAATTAATATTATGTCATGATATGATTGTATGGATTGATGTTTGACAGTTTAAATTTGCATATTTACATTTATTTGCATCGATAGTGTAGTTAATCTTGACTATTAAATATAATTTTATAGTTAAGTAAAAATTCGAATTTAATTACTATTTAAAACCTGACATCTGAAAATTTGTAAGTTTATATGGTATTGGACTGTTTTGTATGTATTGATGTGATGAGTGGCTTGAATTTGATATGTTTGATGTATTGATGTTAATTGTGTGAACTTACCTGTTATTCACACACACACACACACACATATATATATATATATATATGACCATTATTTGTGCTGATTAATCGCAATCATTACCCCAGATGTTGCGGGTATCGAATAAACCCGGGATTAATCATTGAAATGAATTAAGAACTTAGGTTGAAATGATAGATACCTCTGACCCTGATTTGGATTGAAATGATATATATCCTTTCCCAAAAATACTAAAACTAAAATTTAAGTATCACTTGGCCATAGGATAGAAAATTACATACGGACACCGGTTTGGTTAAATAAAAATTTGTTTTAACCATGAATTGTGAAATATTGTTTTAAAGACAATATAAGTGATGTTCTATAATTTATTTCCTTTGAACCTGAACCTTGAATTTTGAAATATAAAAAAAAGGGAAATAAAGTAGTAATGTAACTGAAGCTAAATAAAGTGAAATATAATGTAAATTAAATTTATTAAAATTGAACGGTTTCACCCACCTTTGAAATTTATTATGAATCAACATTGATTTGAATTATATATGAATTGTGAACTCGATATTTGTTATAAAATTGAAATCATTGAAAATGGGAATCTGATTTAGAATGTAACTATTTGAATTAATTTGATCGAATAAAAATGAATGTAAATTGGAAGTTTAATCGATGGAATTATTGAAAATTGAGTTGGTTGAATTGAAGTTGAAATATGACTTCAAGTTTATTTGAAAATGTTAGAGAAACGATTCTAATTCCAACTATAGTATTTCAAATCATTTAATAAACTATTTTAATAATAATTACATATTTTTTCTTTATAAACTATTTTACTTTATTACTATTTATTTTATAAATTACTCAATGTTTTAACTATATATTTTAATAAATTTGATAAACTCTATTTTAATTACAAGCTATTTATTTTCAAACTATTTCAATTATATATCTAAACTATTTTAAATGTATTATTAACTATTTTAATATTCAAATTATTAAAGTTGGAATTGTTTCAAGATTTTAATTGGTTTAAATGGAGATTTTAGTATGAATAATATTCTATCTTGAATATTGAATGATTTTGAAAATCTGATATTTTGATATTAAGTATGAACCTCTTCGAAAAGTAAAAGAACAAACCGGTGTAAAAAATGTAAACGTTTGGTTGTTAAAGAGACCGGGATCAAATATTGTGATACTCTCTGCCAATACCGAAAACCACTTTAACAACTGTGTACGCGGTGGAGTTCCGGAAATGGTGTTGGATGGATTTGGAGACGATTAATGGATTTGAAGAAAGAGAACAATGATGGATATCCTTGACCATTGGGTCATAATTAAAATGACTAAAACAGGGCTATACCGTGACCAAGTGGGGTTAGCTACCTCCATCGGCAACACTTCTTCCTTTATTACTATAGTCCCTCGGTTTGATTGATTTGATGCGCATCCGTGATTTGGGAGTGTTGTCCGAGGTGGGCGGTAGTCGCGGCTATGCGTTACCACCAGTCCAGGCGTGCAACTATTATATTCATACTCTGGGTATTTCTCGTGTGCCTTGTCATATTATCCTGATCGAGCCCCCTACGATTTTGATTTTACGTTGTCGTATCACGGCGCATCCCTATCCGCCGACGTACTTATGTGTTATATGCAAACTATACGGCAACGGTATAAATGGTGTAAGGGTAATAATGGTAATCCCGCTTACATTATTTTATTATGTTATATTTAACGATTGACATTATTATAATAGCGCATTATATTATATAGTATTAGTTTGACGGATCCTTAAGAGATGAAAATTCCCGTAACATCTCTTAAACTATTTCACTCATATTTTTACATGAAATTCGATTTAACTAATATGGTGATTTAGTTCTGATCTGAGTGTTTGTTGTGTTTCTGTTTTTGCAATACGCTCGGGTCAGACCGAGTTGCAACTAGCGAAGTTTCACTTGATTTGAAGATACCATTATGAAAATGAAGAGGGAGCTCAACAGATGTATTATTATTATTCCGCTGCAAATGCATTGGTATGTTGTATGTTAATTTACTCTGATAATCGTTGTAAAATATAATAAAATGTATGTTTTAACAGCTTCATGAACTGTTATTTATTTATTATATTTTGACCTTCTACTGCGAGATTCTGTATTTGTTTTCTTCTTTCTTCTTTCTTCTTTTTCTTATTTTCATCCCAATAACTATCCCCTTTTTGATCTGTTTATGTCGACATTAAGGATCGTTATCGATTTGAACGGTCAAAATCTAGGATGTTACAGAGTGTGTGTGTGTGTATAAAGTGTTAGTATATATTTTATAATCAATGATAATTGAAATAAGGTTGTTGTCATCAAAACTCCATTCTCCAACAATCTCCCCCTTTTTGATGATGACAACCCTAGTTTATAAAATATCATACCTATATATACATGTTGATGATGATCCTTCAAATACACCCCCTGTCTATGTCAATCCTATAAACTATGTCTATATTTTGTAATTTCTCCCCCTTTAGCATTATCAAAAAGAAATTCTAAATCTACTCCCCAAAAATTGTTTAACTATCTAAAAAAAATTCCTACACTAAAATAAAGTACTTCCCCTAAGTCCTAAATATCTATAATCATAAAATACTCCCCCTAAATCTTATATCTATATATACATATTATATTATAATATTCTATATAATAATCCCTAATTCTATGATATCCTTATATCTCCCTCTAACTCTATAATTTGTAGCCTAAAAGATTATAAATCCCCCTAAAATTATGACTATACTAGTCTAATAGAAGAATAATAAACAAGACAATCGAATAAATATTTATAATCAGTCCAAATAATCATTCCAATGATGCAATCTAAGCAAACAGTTCAAGAAATCAATTCAATCAATCAAGCAAATTAAATAATATATGTTAATGAACACTTCTTGAACCTTCAAGTAATCCTAGAAACTATGAAACTCCTTGTTTGCTCCAAATTTGGGATCAAACACCAAGGATGTAGAAGTTACACTTCACCAATTAGGTAAGAATATGGAACCGTGTAGTCACAAAATAAACGAATAAAAAAACAAATACGAACACAAAGGAATTTTTATAGTGGTTCGATTCAATATGAATCTATATCCACTTCTAATCAATTCTCATTATGATATTCAAGCTTACAACATATGAATTTTCCCTCATTACATTCATTTCCCTCTTTTAACTCTCTTGTCACCCTCTTGATGATTTACTTTCACTTAAATTTGGCAAAGAAAAGGAAAGAAGTTTAGCATTGTGATGAATCTTTAACCACTTCTGTGCTTTGATCCTTTTCCATGATCTTCATAGATTTCATAGTGAAGGCTTCAGAGAGAATGCTTGAGAGATTTATGGTGTAGCTTGAATGAGATTGAAGGTGTTTAGATTCAATTGTAGAAAGCTCTAATGATCATTAACTTGGATTTGATCTTCATGAAGTTAGAAAAGTGTCGATGAATCCATAGAAGCCATTAAAGAATTTGTAGATGAGCTTTGAATTTGACGAAGTCTCCTTGTAGGAATGAATTTTCGGTCCCCCTTTCAAATGAATCATGAGAGGTATTTATAGGTGATTTTAGCCTGGGTGGCAATTTTGTAATTATGCAGGAAAAATGCCATGACTCAATTTCGACATGACTCAATCCGACATGACTCAATTCGTCATGACTTTATCCCGCCATGACTTCATTTCGTTATGAGTCCATTTCTCCATGGTGAGACGGGGTATGACTCTCTGTGGCACTTTGGTAAATAAGAGTGCACAGCTGATGCCAATCGTATGTGTGCACTTTACAACCGTTGATAGACTGGAGCGCGACATGGAATGGCTCGCGGTATAAATCATTTGCGTTATGAATGAGAATGGCTTTTGCAACTAAATCCCAAACGATATGATTTATCATGTATTGGCGTTGCCATCTGATTGGTCAAGGATCCAATGTTGGACAGCCGTGTACAACTCATAACTCCTACTTTACAGCTGTCCATACCTTATCTACACCTTGCTTTTGATATAGGCTAAACCGACATGAGCATGAATGGTTTGGGTGAAGTAACGACATGAATTATACTGCGCTCTGCGACATGGATATTCATATAGGGACGACATGCTTTCTTCACGGATTGACTTATGCTTCATGTTTTGAATTATCTAGACAGCTTGAAGCTAGCATGAAGACCTGAACCCTAAGTAACTGCCATGTGTCCTTTCATAGCAGCAAGTAGATTTGGATGCTCACCCTTTATGACGTGTACTCATATACACTGTAATTTGTCCTATCTATTATTACATATGAATTGCATGTATCATTTAATACAACCGTCATCTGCCATTTACATGTACGCCATGCGACATGTTTCTAACCTGGACGACATGACTTAGGCTTGCGATATGAAAACTCACGACATGACTTCAATGCCTTGGTTTAAGGAGTTGCGACTTGGTTTCTGCTTTATAACTTGCGACATGCTTTCAGTTCACGTGTTTACGCTAATTACTTTCATTCCCTTTTTTTAATTGATCAAGATTGCCATGTGTTGCCCACATAATGCTCATGTGGCCTTCGGTTTGAATGCTGAACTACATGATTTCTTAGTTGAACGACATGGATGATATGTACGCCATGGAATACTCCCTATACAAAATTTATGAAGTCTTTACTTTAGCTCAGCGCCATGCGGGATGAAGCTTAGACAATATGAGTACATGTCGTTGTCGGCGACTTAAACGGAGCGGACGACTTGTCTTATATCTTATGTCGTGTTAACGACTTAGAACCATCTCGCGTTAACAACTTAAAGTCACTTTGCGTGGATGACTGCAGGATCCATGTCGCATAAACAACTTCAGTCAGTTATGTCGTGTGTCATCATCCGTAAATACTTCTTAGTTCTGAATCGCGTTCTAAAAACAGGGTTAACAGTTGCCCCTCGAAGCTTGTATTTCTTGCTTGCGAGGAATGCGGGCTTCGAAATGAACACAATTCGCATTTAGCTTTTTGTTTCGCTATGATGAACCATTCTTTGAATTCATATGCCTTGTGTCACTTGTTCTGTAATTAAAACAAGCATTCGCACAATTTTGGACTTATACTTCGTCATGGACCATCCACATCAACAACAGATTAGTAAATTAATAAAAAATAAATTATAGCAAATTTATCTTGAATAGAATAAAGTGTATGCACAAGATTATTTTATTCAACGGTTTATAACTCGCCGAATACTGTCTGCACAAATACGATATTCTATTTCAAATCCGCGTTAACGCTTGAAATCAACTAATCGACTATGCCGACTGTGGATTTCAAACATTATCGTTTCATAACTTATATGATGGTGTATGGTATTTCACATTTGAGAAATACGCATCTGTGCTTATTTTCTGTTTCTCTTTGGAGAATCTTTGATTATCTATGCCCCGACTCTGGAGGTCATCACTAGTCTTCACTATTAGAAGAATTTCTTTCCTATAGCTCAATTCTTGTTTGTCATGCTGATCAGTTTTGGCATTGAAGATTCTGTTGGATGCCCCATGTTTTAGTGAGGTCCTTCCAATCCAACGTCTTCTCTTTTTCTTGTGATTGAATCAACATGATGGATTTCATTGAACGTTGTTAATATCTCATACGGAGAAGTTGCTTTCTCTATGGAAAGGGATTTTTGGTTGTTGCATCGTTTCGTAGTGCGAACTCACGCGAGGTTTGTGTCAACGCTGCATCGCTCCGTGCTTACGAACTCCCACGCTTCGTATTGCTTTAGCAAGCTCCCACACTTCGTTTCGTGCCTACGGATTCCCACGAACCATTGGGTTAAGGCTGCATCGCTCCGCGCTTACGAACTTCCATGCTTCGTCTTGCTTGCAAGCTCCCGCGCTTCGTTTCGCGCCTACGGATTCTCGCGAACCATTGGGTTAAGGCTGCATCGCTCCGCGCTTACGAACTCCCACGCTTCGTCTTGCTTTAGCAAGCTCCCGCGCTTCATTTCGCGCCTACGGATTCCCGCGAACCATTGGGTTAAGGCTACATCGCTCCGCGCTTATAAACTCCCACGCTTCGTCTTGCTTTAGCAAGCTCCCGCGCTTCATTTCACGCCTACGGATTCCAGCAAACCATTAGGTTAAGGCTTCATCGCTCCGCGCTTACGAACTCCCATGCTTCGTCTTGCTTTAGCAAGCTCCCGCGCTTCGTTTGCGCGCCTATGGATTCCCGCGAACCATTGGGTTAAGGCAGCATCGCTCCGCACTTACGAACTCCCACACTTCGTCTTCCTTTAACAAGCTCCCATGCTTCGTTTCGCGCCTACGGATTCCCGCGAACCATTGGGTTAAGGCTGCATCGCTCCGCGCTTACGAACTCCCACGCTTTGTCTTGCTTTAGGAAGCTCCATCGCTTCGTTTTGCGCCTATGGATTCCCGCAACCTTTGGGGGATGAAGTTTTAGATCCGTGACAGCTTTTGCTCTATTCGCCGTTTGATTCATTGGGACTTCCTTGATCAACCGTCGAGTCAGTATTATTGGAGTTGCCTCATTTTCTCGGATCTTGAGGAAGCAAACGCCTATGTAATAGCCTACAATGAGAAAATCATCTTTTAGCAAATTTTCATGTATATTTTGCAAGTCAGAAATTTAAACAAGCATGCAACATTTCATTTGTAGTACTTTTGTTCTTTACAATGCACATAAACCATTATAGACTTTTTACAGGAAAGTAAAATATAGTAAAGAGTAAAGTAATGCAGAGAGGTGATAGTGATCGCTTATTCTAAGCCGTAGATATTAGAACATCATTAACGGTCGTCGGTTGATTATCAGCCTTGGAATGATCTGAGCAGAAGCTATGTTTCTTGGACCAGACTGATCATTTGATGCCCTTTGCCCCTGGGGAGCTGCAGAAGGATTGGCATCTTGGGAGTTCTTCGTAAATTGTTGCAGACGGTTATTCCTAATCAATTCTTCAATTAATGATTTCAGGTACCTGCATTCATTGGTGTTGTGGCCCAGTTGATTATGATACCGACAGAACTTCCTGGTTTAGTCAGATGGTCATTCATTTTTATTGGCCAAGGCTCTGGGTAATCTTATGCGTCCTTTGTGGCAAGGTAGATGTTCTCGGGAGTGTTATTCAGAGGAGTTAACTCATAAGAGTCAAGAAGGCAAATTTTTTTATTGGATTTGTGATCGTTTCCGCTGTTGGCTTGCTTCTGCCCTTGAGTATTCTTTTGATCGCACTGAGTAGCAGTACTTTTGGGAGCTCCAAGAAGTTGGTTACCACCGATGATCTGAAGAGGTATAGGATTATGTCCACTCTCATGTACTCCTCCGCCTTCTTATAGAACTTGTCAAGTGTAGTCAGTTCCTTCATCTTTATCCATCTTCCGAATTCGCTTGTTTTGTCTATAGCGTCGAGTAAAGCCATGAGAATTATGCGTGGCTCTGGATTCCTCACTTCAGACAAGGTAACATTGAATCGACTGAGGAAGGCTTTGACAGTTTCCCTGGATTCTGCTTCATTGCTGTAAGTGTTATAGCATCCTTGGCTTTAGTAGCATAGAGGCGGAACTGCTCCTTGAACTTTTTGGTGAAGTCAGAAAATCGATAGATAGACTTGGGTGGCAGCTTTGTGAACCATAGTGATGCGGAACCTTCTAAGTAGAGAGGAAAGTACGTGCATCTCATCTTATCGGTCGCCTTAGCTGCACTCATATGCCATTCAAATTTGAATAGGAAGTCGTTTGGATCAACGAGACCTTTGTACGAAGGCAGAGTCGGAGGATTGAACTTCTTTGGACATTCTACTCCAAGGATTCTTTCGGTGAATGGAGTCCTATCGGGAGAGAAGTCCCATTCTCTTTCGTCGTCCTTGCTAGCTTGATTCTTTTTCATGGCTCGTTCTATCATGTCCGAAATGTATTCTTCGGTGCTATGGCGCTCTGCGAAGCTGAGCTCTTTACTAAATGTTCGTCTAGGCATATGATCTCGATTAGAGAGCCTAGGCCCTTTGCCTTCTTGACGAAGATTTGCCCCTGTGATAGGATTAACGGCTTTTCGAGCATTCACTTCGGAATGGTTCTTAGCTTTTGATCTCAATTCTTCTTTGTTAACTTCGTCCCTGCCACTTGTCCAATCATAATCGTCTTCCATATTGTCATTGCGGTTATGATCGGAAGCGGACAATTTATCATTCTCCTCGAGATCCACATGCACTTTTGGAGGGGCTTGAATTGGTTGAGCATTTAGAAGAGCGTTCATTTTTTCCATTAGAGCATCGTTATCATCCTCAAAGTTTTATTTGAAGTTTCAATTCGGCGGTTCACGTTGGAAATAGCGGCATTTAGTTCATTTCTAGTCACGCCAGCTCCACTTATCGAGTTTTCACCAACATCGAAATGGTTAGTAAGTGGTGTTTCTTCATTAGCAACATCATGGGCTTCTATCATGGTTTTGCTAACGGTCTTCTTAGACTTTGCCATGATTTCGGAGAAGAATGCAACTTAGGGCTTTAATGGAAGGATCTCAACTTTGGGAGAGTGCGAGAAGCGGTAGGAGATGCGAGCGCGACCCCATGGTGGGTGCCAAATGTTTGCGCCAAATTTGGGATCAAACACCAAGGGTGTAGAAGTTACACTTCACCGATTCGATAAGAATATGGAACCGTGTAGTCACAAAACAAACGGATAAAAAAACAAACACGAACAAAAAGGAATTTTTATAGTTGTTCAATTCAATATGAATCTACATCCACTTCTAATCAGTTCTCATGATGATATTCAAGCTTACAACATATGAATTTACCCTCATTACATTCTTTTCCCTCTTTTAACTCTCTTGTCACTCTCTTGATGATTTACTTTCACTTGAATTTGGCGAAGAAAAGGAAAGAAGTTTAGCTTTGTAATGAATCCTCAACCACTTGTGTGCTTTGATCCTTTTCCATGATCTTCATAGATTTCATAGTGAATTAATCATTCGATTTAGGCTTCGGAGAGAATGCTTGAGAGATTTATGGTGTAGCTTGAATGAGATTGAAGGTGTTTAGATTCAATTGTAGAAAGCTTTAATGATCATTAACTTGGATTTGATCATCTTGAAGTTAGAAAAGTGTTGATGAATCCATAGAAGCCATTAAAGAATTTGTAGATGAGCTTTGAATTTGACGAAGTCTCCTTGTAGGAATGAATTTTTAGTCCCCCTTTCAAATGAATCATGAGAGGTATTTATAGGTGATTTTAACCTGGGTGGCAATTCTGTAATTATGCAGGAAAAACACCATGACTCAATTTCGACATGACTCAATCCGACATGACTCAATTCGTCATGACTTTATCCTTCCATGACTTCATTTCGCTATGAGTCCATTTCTCCATGGTGAGACGCGGTATGACTCTCTATGGCACTTTGGTAAATAAGAGTGCACAACTAGTGCCAATCATATGTGTGCACTTTACAACTGTTGATAGATTGGAGCCCGACATGGAATGGCTCGCGGTATAAATCATTTGCATTATGGACGATAATGGCTTTTGCAAAAAATCCCAAACGATATGATTTATCACGTATTGGCGTTGCCATCTGATTGGTCAAGGATCCAACGTTGGACAACCGCGTACAACTCATAACTCCTACTTTACAGCTGTCCATACCTTATCTACGACTTGCTTTTGATATAGGCTAAACCGACATGAGCATGAACGGTTTGGGTAAAGTAACGACATGAATTATACTGCGCTCTGCGACATGGATATTCATATAAGGACGACACGCTTTCTTCACGGCTTGACTTACGCTTCACGTTTTGAATTATCTGGACAGCTTGAAGCTGGCATGAAGACCTGAACCCTAAGTAACTGCCATGTGTCCTTTCATAGCAGCAAGTAGATTTGGATGCTCACCCTTTATGATGTTTACTCATATACACTTTAATTTGTCCTATCTATTATTACATATGAATTTCATGTATCATTGAATACAACCGTCATCTGCCATTTACATGTACCCCATGCGACATGTTTCTAAACTGGATGACATGACTTAGGCTTGTGATATGAAATCTCACGGCATGACTTCAACGCCTTGGTTTGAGGAGCTGCGACTTGGTTTCTGCTTTATAATTTGCGACATGCTTTCAGTTCACGTGTTTACGCTAATTACTTTCATTCCCTCTTTTTTTATTGTTTAACAATGCCACGTGTTGCCCTTACAATGCTCGTGCGGCCCTCGGTTTGAATGCTGAACTACATGATTTCTTAGTTGAACGACATGGATGATATGTACGCCATGGAATATTCCCCATACAGTATTTGTGAAGTCTTTACTTTAGCTCAGTGCCATGCGGGGTGAAGCTTAGACGATATGAACACATGTCGTTGTCGGCAACTTGAACGGAGCAGACGACTTGTCTTATATCTTGTGTCGTGTTAGTGACTTAGAACCATCTCGCGTTAATGACTTAAAGTCATTTTGCGTGGATGACTGCAGGATCCATGTCGCAGAAATGACTTGAGTCAGTTATGTCGTGTGTCATCATCCGTAAATACTTCTTAGTTCTGAACCGTGTTCTAAAAAGGGGGTTAACACTCCTCATTAATCTAATATAAGACTAAACCTAGCCTATACTCTAATTCCCTTAAAACTATAATAAGACTTTAATTTAGACTAACAAATAATTCTATGATATAAGTTAAAATGCATACGTATATTTCTAACACATCGTTAATGAAATCCAATCATGTCAAACAAGTCAATCAAGTTATTTATGTCAAACAAATCAAACATGTTAATTAAGTCAAACCCATTCAATAAAGCCAAACAATTCAACCAAGTCAAGTAAATATTTTATGTGTTTAATTAATAATCCTATATATTTCTATGATAATTAATTCTTTATATAGTATACTTGTTATAAGGAGTTTGAATATGTAATGCAGTGTGTGAAGTATGTTGATTATAATGTAGTATGAAATGTATGTCATATGCAAAACAGTATGAAATGAAGTTGTAATTTAAAATGATGAATGATATGAAATAAGATGTGACAGCCAGTCCCAAACCAGTCGACATTTCCCATGGAACGCACTGTGCCAATGCCCGTCTAGCACGGGATGGTCGTCAAAGGAAAAGTATTTGAAACTATGAATCACCAAGAACCTGCAGTTTATCTCACAGCACTTGGAACAAAATATAATAATAACATAGAAACTGTGATTACTTCTTGAAATCTTGAATAAGTAATGAATTGAAACTTTTGAATATTAAGAGAGTTATAATTAAAATAAGATTCTTAAGAATTGGATAATAAATTGAAATGAACGGTAACCACCGAAACTTGTGTAAAAATCAATTCTGTTCTATAACATGAATAACTAACCAATTAACTAAGAATTTGAATGCTATAAGAATAAGCAATTAATTAATGCACAAGTATAAGAATGGAAAATCAAAGTGGAAATTTTTTATTGGTTATAAATAAAATTTAAGTTATGTAATAAGATGAGATATACTTATTTACGTTGTGAAATTCAATTTAACTAAGTAACATGAATTAACCGAATAAATGAAAAATCAATTAAGCAAAGATACACTAAATAGTTTGCTTACTATATCTCACGATGCAGCCGCAACTACACCTAGGATCTTTAGGGCCAGTCCACAAATACATTAGTGGATTAGTAATTCCTGAACAATACGTTTCCCTGCCCTATGAGGCGTAAATAAAGAGCCACTAGGGACCTAAATCTGAGGCGCCTCATTCCATCATCCACATAAGAAAAAATTCCTAGGCTCGATACAACGACACCACTTCTAGCTAGAAAGAAATGCATGTCCTCCTTGCAGTCCTCTCCCGTTTCTAGTTTATACCGGGGTGTGAGGCTCGCGAAGTAATGCTATACACATAGCTATGCTAACTAAAGCTGTGCTTTGATCATCAAACACAAGGCTCTGCTTTTCAACAAAAGCCCTGATTGTTTGCATCTTAGCATGTCACACTGACAATTCATGCCATGTGACTGATGTCTACAAATATATAACCTCTGAGCTCGTGCGTCTCAGAGAAGAGTGTTAAGGAAGAGAATAAATTCTCCGCCACCAAACAGATATATATTTAATAGAAATCAATCGGCACAGAACAAAATCCAATGTCAGACATATATCCATTTACAAGTCTGTTCTGGATCTGAATGAAACCGGAGGCACCTTATTCCTCGTCTCATATGTCCAATACAGGAGAGAGGTCCTCACATATCCGTCGATCTTCAAGTACGTCTGGACGATCACCGCTTATTACCTTGTCTTGGGATGCCTCCCAATCAAGACATCAGTAATCATCCAAATGATGTGAAGATCTTCGGTCTTCAACCACCGTCTTCATCTTCGGCTTTTAATCATCATAGTAATTATTTAGAATGGGTTAAATCCTGTCTTTCCGAATAACTCGCATATTTTATAATCAATAAACAAGTGTTATAAAACACATCATATGCCTCATTCCAATTAAGAATATTCTTTTCAATAGTTATTCACATTATTAGGGAAAGGTTCCCCACTAAATTTATCAAAGATAAATTCCTTTAAATTTATTCTTTTAATCATTTAACTATCTCATTCCCATTTTTAATTTTAATAAAGATTCATTAAAACTCTATTTTAGTTTTAATATCAAAAATCATTATTTAATGATAATTCAACTTTAAGAAATTAGTCATGTCTTTAACTCGGTTAAAGAACAAATGTTATTTAAAAACATTGTTCATGATAAACCCAAATTCATCTTCCATTAAACATGGAATCTTCACAGAAATCAAATCAATATATAATCGATATAAATTTTCGTATTAGAATAATAATATAAATGGAATAACGGCAAAGCCTTTTAAATTTTATATATAGTAATGGTCTTCTTTTACAGAAGCTCATCTCGATTATTATTAAATCGAATTCCCTTGAATTCCAATTTAATATATTAAGTTGGAAAACTTTATTTTGGAGAATTTTCATTAAATCTAAATAAAAATATTTGTAAATTCCAAATCATATCTTCACTGTTAATTGGTTAAGGAACAAATGTCGTTTAAAACACAGTTCATAATAAACCCAATTCACATTTCATTTTATTCCAATTACTAATTATAATTGGAAACTCTAATAATCTTAATTAAAAGATTTAATCTTTTCTCGACTAGGTTTAAGAACAGTGTTACTGAAGAAACCATTCACGATAAGCCCAAAAAATCCAATTCATTTTATTTAATTCCAATTTAATATGAATTAAATGGAAAGCTTCATTAGTTCTTAATTTGAAGATTTATTCTAGTTAATAACTAGTTCATTTCGATAAAAATATATTTTTATCTTTTCAGATATGGAATTTTAATCCAAAATCTTTCCAAATTATTAATTATGAATTTACATAATTTTTCCATATTTTTAAAAAAATTATTAAGGTCGGTACAGTAGGTTTCCAATAACGTCCACCGAACTGCATCCATAGTGACCTTTTTCAAATTTGACTTGGACATATTTCCAAATCCAAATATTAGATTCAAAAACTGTTATATTCATTGGAAAGCACTTTATGATACGAACCCAACGGTTCCGGTTTTTGGAGAATCCGATGGATGGATCTCCCGTCACATCAATTTGAAGATAATGGTCGAAATCCACGAACGCTCGCTGCACGGCGCGTTCTATTCAGGCCATTAAATATATATAATATTATATATATTTATATTTCGTCGATTTCCATTTAAATCGTATTTTATAAAATATTTATAAATTCTTTTTAAAACGATTTCAACTCCATTTTCAATTTTAAATCAAAATTGAATATTCTATATCTTTATCAAATTAAAATGATGATATTTCCAAAATATTAAATTTTGAAATCACTAGTTTTCGATATTCATTACAAAATGAATAAAATCGATCGGTAAACCCGTTCGGGTTAAAAATGATGTTTCTATCTGTAACCCAGCTTCGTATTTTTTAATTCTTGTGTCCATCCAAAGATGGACATAAGTATCATAATTTTATTCTTTACTAAATTTATTTTAAAATGTTCTTGATTTTAAATATTCTTTATTTTAATAGATTCTTTATTTTTGAATATTCTTCATTTTTAAAACATTCTGAATTGGAATGCAACTCAATCAATTACTAAATAATTTCAGTTATATGAATTTTCATACATCGCATGTATTTAACAATAATGATAAATAATCATTCAACAGTCCATCTACATCCAGATTGAATTTTACAACTGTGTGACATTAAAATAAATTAATAAATAACGCTCATCACAGACTGTCAATCCATCGATTGACATATAAGTAAATATTAGGACTAGTGTATGTCAAATATCATCCCAATACCGGTGTGGGGTTTCCAGATAACAACAGTTTATTTAAATACATCAATGGTTAATAAATTTAACCAATTATAATTCGGTTTTAATTATTTTCTATTTAACAAATTTTCACTGTTTAAATTATAAATAAATATTTATAGTTTAATTTCAACAAAACAAATATTTTAGCAAGTAATTATTTTTAATCTTGTGTAACATGATAAAGGTGACATTTTGTCTAACAAAACATATATTTTAACATGTAATCCTTTCATTTAACAAAATGTATTCTAACAAGATGACATTTTATTTCACAAAACATAATTCTAAATAAATGACATTTTTATATCATAAAACATATTTTCAACATACGATTATTGTTCAAACTTCGCTAACATAATAATGATAATGTCTTTCAGTAGACAAAACATATAATGACAAATGATTCTTTTTCTACTACATGTAACTAATAATGTTTTGAATAAACAAAACATAAAATGAAAAATGATTATTTTCTTCTACATGTAACTAATAATGTTTTGAATAAACAAAACATAAAATGACAAATAAAAAGGAATATTTTATTTGCATAACAAGTTTAATGTTGACAAATAAAAAGTAATATTTTATTTGCATAACAAGTTCAATGATTTTAATGAAAAGTAAAAATCGATATTTAATTTGCATAACAAGTTCAATGTTTTTAATGACAAATAAAAAGGAATATTTTATTTGTCTACATGTTTTCTACTTTTCTAATGATAAATTAAAAGAGTACTTTACTTTCATAACATATTCTTTGTTGATAATGACAAATAAAAAGATTATTTTATTTTCATAACATTTTCTATGTTGTTAATGACAAATAAAAAGATTAATTTATTTTCATAACATTTTCTATACTTCTAGTGTCACATAAAAAGAATATTTTATTTGCATACAAATTTCCTATATTTAACATAACAAATAAAAATGAATATTTATTTGTGCAAAAATTTCTATCTTTAATATGACAAATAAAAATGAACATTTATTTGTACACAAATTTCTATCTTTAACATGGCAAATAAAAATGAGCATTTATTTGTACACGAATTTCTATCTTTAACATGGCAAATAAAAATGAACATTTATTATTGGTAAACAAATTTCTTACTTTAACATGATAAATAAAAGCGAACATTTATTTATGCACAATTTCAATATTTAAAATAACAAATAAAAACGAATATGTTTATTTGTATACAATTCTCATATTTAACAATGATAAATAAAAATAAACATTTTTATTTGACAACAATTTCAATATTTAACAATGACAAATAAAAATGTATATTTTTATTTGAAAACAATTTCAATATTTAGAAATGACAAATAAAAATGAATATTTTTATTTGACAACAATTTCAATATTTAACAATGACAAAGGGAAATGAATATTTTTGTTTGACAATAATTTCAATATTTAACAATGACAAAGGAAAATGAATATTTTTATTTGACAACAATTTAAATATTTAACAATGACAAAGGAAAATGAATATTTTTATTTGACAATAATTTTCTACTTATTCCTTTAAATTCAATTAAATCAACAGATCACACAAACAAGATATTTCAAATCAAATCACGTACAATACACAACTGAATTTAACAGCATATTTGTAAAAATTTCTAAACATGATATTAATTAATTAATTTTAATTACAAAAAAAGAAATCTCACCTATAAGCTAAAAATAATAACTTTAGCGAACAAATAGTTGTGATGATAAAATACAGATAAACATCATGGCAGTTTATATAAAAAAAACTGTACAAGGGTATTTAGTGAGAGAGTTCTCACCTTGATCGGTTTTGAGATTGTTATTGAAACGATTATTCTAGTTAATTAAGCTGCTTGTTTTATTTTGTCAAAATTTCTCGTTGCTTCTGTTTCTGTTCTGTTCAGTGTTGTAGTGTTCGCCATGACGAGTCCATCCAATTCAGTTTTCTTTACATAAGTTATACACATTTAAACATTATTCAATTTAAATAAATAATTAACTTATAATTAATTAATTAATTAATTTAATCACCCTTCTTCCTTAAAGTCTGATAACCATCGAACACATCTGAACCCATTTACTGCTGACTAATAGTTGAACGACGCACCCTCCTGGAGCCTCCTGCCAGCGATCGGAAACCACCATGCCATCGACCGTCACGCCACCGTCGAACCCTTTCCACCAGGCCGAACTCGCATGGCTATTGTGCCCCTAATTTACGTTCGAACCCATGGGTTTTGTGCCCAGAAATCAAACCAAAAACCCCCTTGTTTTCGACCACAGCCATACCAATAGGAAGATCACATGAATCACTTTGATTTTGTCTTTGGATTCATAAGGAAATTCAATTTGGATTAAGAACTTTTAGTGATTTATTTTCGGAGCAAACCAGCCATTCATTTCAGAAAACGGAAGCTCCAAATGGGGATTAGGGTTTTGTATGAGAGAGGTATTAATAATAAAATATTGATTTTATTTTTAATTTTATTTTAATTCAAAAAAAAAAGAATTTAACATTCGAACTCCGATTTAAACACAACGACTGTCGACCCCAGCTAATTATCCCCATTCCGTACACAATGGGATACATTTCGTAAGCCAATTCGACTGTTTTAATTAGTTTTTATCAAAATTAAAATATAAATCAATTAAAATTGAGTTGAAAGGTACATTTTAATTTACCGGGGCTGCATACCGACTCTAAAAATTCCCGAAAAATAAATCTAGCTACGTTTTGATGATACAACCCTAAGAAAATTATTTTCTTTGAATTTGGAGACCGTTTGAAAAATGACCATTTTCTGGTCGATCCAAATTGACTGAAATTGAAAAACACGTTTTCCTTTGCCACGCTCAGATATTAATTCCAAAAATTATGAAAATTAGAATCTAGCAATAATTTGACATTCTGGATCCAACAAAAGTATTTTCGTCGAAAACGGAGGTTGTTTGTAAAATGGCTATTTTTAAGGGCTATATATTATATTAATTTCATAGCGATTTTTCTGAATATTTATCTGGCCATAACTTTTTATTCCCGCTATGAAATTTCAATTTTTCAAATTCGTTGGAAAGATATAATTAAACAGATTTAAAAGTTTTTGGTTTTACTGAAATCCTATTTATCTTGAATCCTGTACATTCATTCAAAATCAAATTTTCAAACTACCACGCTATTTCTATTTCCTTTTATAATTAAAATAAATGTATTTGTTCTAACTTCAATTTAAAATAATTTTTTAGTCATTGTTATTTAAAATAAATTATTTTAAATATTAAAAATTCACTAAAATAACTAATATAAAAATTTTAATTAGTTCAGAAATTACGGATTGTTACAATCTCCCCCACTTAAAATCTTTTCGTCCTTGATAAGGAACGGAGCTGAAAGTTATTTAATTAATTAACTCAATTTTTATTCTTTTATTGGTTTCAATAATTTTATTAGCTGAACTAATAATCACACAACACAATCATCAATCAATTAGTTGATTAGCTTTTCAATATATATATAACTTCTATATATTCAAAAATCATATTTTCTAAAATCGAGTTATATATATAATAGCAAATACTTTAATTATAAATTTGTCACTCTCAACTCATTCTAGGGCATTTTTAACCCCATCTCTAATGAGTTTTCTCATTCTAGGATACTACTGATCCTATCTCTAATGAGTATTCTTTTATAGGATATTTCTAATCCTACCTCTGATGAGTCTTTTGTTCAGGTCTAACGAGTTATTCCCCAAAGATTTGAGTTAACCAAAGCTTTGATACCAACTGTAACGACAACGATTTTCACCTGAACCTAATCAATTGCTAAATCGATCAAGACCGTTCGAATCCCGCACACGCTACCTCTGGGCATACAACACATCAGAAGAAATAACAGAAGACTTTTATAAACATTATAATAATGTTATATCAGAGTACAGAATATATCAGAGTACATCGAAAAATAATAATACAATGGAAGATTAATTTACAATAAATTTAATACAACGCAGCAGAAGACTATCAATACTCTGGATGCAACTTTAAGCTCCAATCCAGAATCCTGCACAATATATAAATATCTGCAAAACAAACCACTCGACTACTCGTGTGGAAAAAAGGGCACCCGAGTTTGCAAAGTGAAACAAACTACGAGTCAGTCATGGGACCCGTATGAGAAATCTTACTTAACTTATTTGATAATAAGGCTAATCACAGGACCACACCGCTAACGCGAAACAGATTTACTCCCTTGGATTGCCAGTGCATAAAATAAATTAAATCATTTAAACAAAGCAATGATCTTGGAAAAATGAAACAATTATAAGACTCATGTCCCGTCAAATAATGCAACGAAAACCGGAGGATAGAGTTTTACATTATAATGGCCAAAATATGCTTGATACATATAATACACATTTGATATTATTATTAGTGTCTATATGCTTCAAAAACAATTTCAATCATAATGTATCAATCATAGATGGCCTAGCTACCATATATTGTCGCCAAATATAGGTTTACAATCCAAACCGCATAATGTCATAATGGAAGTTGGATTTCCATCATGAACCAAGGCAAGGGATCGTCCTTACCGAATTCGAGATAATCTAGCTTACCATGTCTCAGGATATAGCCACAACTGCACCTTGGATCTTCAGGGCCAGTCCACAAATACATTAGTGGATTAGTAATTCCTTAACAATATGTTTCCCCGCCCTATGAGGCATAAATAAAGAGCCACTAGGGACCCAAATCCGAGGCACCTCATTCCATCATCCACATAAGTAAAAATGTCTGGGCTCCATACCATGGCACCACTACGACTAGAAAGAAACGGATGTCCTTTTTGCAGTCTACTCCCATTTCTGGTTCATAACGAGGTGTGAGGCTCGTGAAGTAACGCTATACACAAAGCTATGCTAATTAAAGTTGTGCTTTGATCGTCAACCACAAGGCACTGCTTTTCAACAAAAGCCTTGATCATTTGCATCTTGGCATGTCACACTGAAAATTCACGCAATGCGACTGATGTCTACCAATGTATAACCTCATAGCTCGTACGTCTTAGACAAGGGTGTTAACCAAGAGAATAAATTCTCCGTCACCAAACAGATATATATTAAATAGAAATCAATCAGCACAGAATAAAATCCAATGTCAGACATACATCCATTTACAAATCTGTTCTAGGTCTGAATGAAACCAGAGGCACCTTATTCCTCGTCCCATATGTCCAATACAGGAGGGAGGTCCTCGCATATTCGTCAATCTCCAAGTACGTCTGGACGATCGCTACTTATTACCTTGTCTTGGGATGCGTCCCAATCAAGACATCAGTAATCATCCAAACGATGTGAAGATCTCCGGTCTTCAACCACCTCTTCATCTTCGACTTGTAATCGTCGTAGTAATTATTCAGAACGGGTTAAACTCGGTTTTTAACTAGCGTATCTTATAATCAATAAAAAGTGCTATAAAACACATCATACGCCTCATTCCAATTCTGAATATTATTTTAACTAAATATTCACATTATTAGAGAAAGGTTCCCCATTAAATTTATCAAAGATAAATTATTTTAAATTTATTCTTTTAATCATTTAATTATCTCATTCTCATTTTTAATCGTAATAAAGATTCACTAAAAATCTATTTTAGTTTTAATCTCAAAAATCATTATTTAATGATTATTTAAGTTTAAGAAATTAATCTTGTCTTTGACTGGGTTAAAGAACACATGTTATTTAAAAACATTGTTCACGATAAACCCAAAACCATCTTCCATAAAATATGGAATCTTCACAGAAATCAGATCAATATATAATTGATATAAATTTCCGTATCAGAATAATAATATAAATGGAATAACAACAAAGCCTTTTAAATTCCATATATAGTACTAGTCTTTTTTTACAGAAGCTCATCTCGATTATTATTAAATCGAATTCCCTTCAATTCCAATTTAATATATTAAGTTGGAAAACTTTATTTTGAAAAATTTCCATTAAATATAAATAAAAAGATTTGTAAATTCCAAATCATATCTTCACTGTTAATTGGGTTAAAGAACAAATTTTGTTTAAAACACAGTTCAGAATAAACCCAATTCACATTTCATTTTATTCCAATTACTAAACATAATTGGAAACTCTAATAATTTTAATTAAAAGATTTATTCTTTTCTCGATTGGGTTTAAGAACAGTGTTATTGAAGACAACATTAATGACAAACCAAAAAAATCCAATTCATTTTATTTAATTACAATTTAATATTAATTAATTGGAAAGCTTCATTAGATCTTAATTTAAAGATTTATTCTAGTTAACAACTAGTTCATTTCGATAAAAATACATTTTTATCTTTTCAAATATGGAAATTTTCATCCAAAATCTTTCCAAATTATTAATTATGAATTTACATAATTTTGGCATATTTTTAATAATTTAATTAAGGCCCGTACAGCCAGTTTTCCTATAACGGCCACCGAAAACTACATCCATAGCGACCTTTTTCAAATTTGATTTGGACATAATTCCAAATCCAACCGTCAGATTTCAAAACTCTTATATTGATTGGAAATCTCTTTTTGATACAAATCCAACAGTTCCGGTTTTAGGAGAATTTGACGGTCAGATCTCCCGTCATATCAATTTGAAGTTAAATGGTCGAAATTCACAAATGCTCGCTGCGCAGCGCATTCTATTCAGGCCATTAAATATATATATAATATTATATATATACATATATATTTCGTCAGTTTCCATTTAAATCGTATTTTACAAAAAAAAATTAAATTTATTTTAAAACGATTTCAACTCCATTTTCGATTTTAAATCAAAATTGAATATTCTATATCTTTATCCTATTAAAATGATGATATTTCCAAAATATTAAATTTTGAAATCACTACTTTTCGATATTCATTATAAAATGAGTAAAATCAATCAGTAAACCCATTTAGGTTAAAAATGGCGTTTCTATACTTAACCTGGCTTCTTATTTTTATATTCTTGTGTCCATCCAAAGATGGACATAAAATTATAATTTTATTCTTCGCTAAATTTATTTTAAAATACTCTTGATTTTAAAAAATTATTTATTTTAAACGATTCTTTATTTTTGAATAATCTTTATTTTTAAAACATTCTGAATCGGAATGCGACTCAATCAATTACCATATAATTTCAGTTATATTAATTTTCATACATCGCATGTATTTAACAATAATGATAAATAATCATTCAACGGTACATTTACATCCAGAGTGAAGTTTAACAACTGTGTGAGCATTAAAACATAAATAAATAATGCTCATCACAGAATGTCAATCCATCGATAAACATATAAGTAAATATTGGGACTGGTGTATGTCAAATATCATCCCAATACCCGTGTGGGGTTTCCAGACAACAACAGTTTATTTAAATACATCAATGGTTAATAAATTTAACCAATTATAATTTGATTTGAATTATTTTCTATTTAACAAATTTTCACTGTTTAAATTATAAATAAATAATTATAATTTATTTTCAACAAAACATATATTTTAACAAGTAATTATTTTTACTCTTGTATACATGATAAAGGTGACATTTTGTCAAGAAACATATATTTTAACATGTAATCCTTTTATTTAACAAAACATATTCTAACAAGATGACATTTTATTTCACAAAACATTATTCTAAATAAATGACATATTTATTTCACAAAATATGTTTTCAACATATGATTATTGTTTTAACTTTGCTATCATAATAATGATAATGACTTTTAGTAGACAAAACATATAATGACAAATGATTGTTTTTCTACAACATGTAAACTAATAATGTTTTGAATAAACCAAACATAAAATGACAAATGATTATTTTCTTCTACATGTAACTAATAATGTTTTGAATAAGAAAAACATAAAATGACAAATAAAAAGGAATATTATATTTGCATAACAAGTTCAATGTTTTTAATGACAAATAAAAAGGAATATTTTATTTGCATAACATGTTCAATGTTTTTAATGACAAATAAAAAGGAATATTTAATTTGTCTACATGTTTTCTACTTTTCTAATAAAAAGAGTATTTTATTTTCGTAACATTTTCTTTGTTGCTAATGACAAATAAAAAGATTATTTCATGTTCATAACATTTTCTATGTTGCTAATGACAAATAAAAAGATTATTTTATTTTCATAACATTTTCTATACTTCTAGTGTCGCATAAAAAGAATATTTTAATTGCATACAAATTTCCTATATTTAACATAACAAATAAAAATGAATATTTATTTGTGCACAAATTTCTATCTTTAATAGGAAAAATAAAAATGAACATTTATTTGTACACAAATTTCTATCTTTAACATAGCAAATAAAAATGATCATTTATTTGTACACGAATTTCTATCTTTAACATAGCAAATAAAAATGAACTTTTATTACTGGTAAATAAATTTCTATCTTTTACATGACAAATAAAAATGAACATTTATTTGTACACAATTTCTATATTTAACATAACAAATAAAATGAATATGTTTATTTGTATACAGTTTCCATATTTAATAATCATAAATAAAAAAGAATATTTTTATTTGACAACAATTTCAATATTTAACAATGAAAAATAAAAACGAATATTTTTATTTGACAACAATGTCAAAGGAAAATGAATATTTTTATTTGACAACAATTTCAATATTTAACAATGACAAAGGGAAATGAATAATTTTATTAGACAACAATTTTCTACTTATTCCATTAAATTAAATTAAATCAACAGATCACACAATCAAGATATTTCAAATCAAATCACGTACAATACACAACTGAATTTAGCAGCGTATGTGTGAAAATTTCTAAACATGATAATAATTAATTAATTTTAATTATAAAAAAAAGAAATCACACCTATAAGCTAAAAATAATATTTTTAGCGAACAAACAGTTGTGACGATAAAATACAGATAAACATTATGGCAGTTTACATAAAATAAAATAAAAAATATACAAGAGAATTTAGCGAGAGAGTTCTCACCTTGATCGTTTTTTAGATTGTTATTAAAACAATTGTTCTAGTTAATTAAACAGCGTGTTTAATTCAGTCAAAATTTCTCACTGCTTCCGTTTCCGTTCTGTTCAGTGTTGTATTGTTCGCCTTGACGAGTCCATTGCAACTGAAATCGTCCAATTCGGTTTTGGTTTGCATAAGTTACACACATTTAAACTTTATACAATCTAAATAAATAATTAACTTATAATTAATTAATTAATTAATTTAATCACCCTTCTTCCTTAAAGTCTGATAATCATCGAATGCATCTGAACCCTTTTACTGCCGCCTAATAGCTGAACGATGCACCCTCCTAGAGCCTCCTGCCAGCGATCGGAAAACACCATGGCATCGACCATTACGCCACCATCGAACCCCTTCCACCAGGCCGAACTCGCATGGCTGTGGCGCCCCTAATTTGCATTCGAACCTGTGGGTTTTGTGCCCAGAAATCGAGCCAAAAACCCCCTTGTTTTCGATCACAGCCATACCAATAGGAAGATCATGTGAATCACTTTGATTTTTTCTTTGGATTCATGTTGAAATTCGATTTGGATTGAGATCTTTTAATGATTTATTTCCAGAGCAAACTAGCCATCCATTCCAGAAAATAGCAGCTCCAAATGGGGGTTAGGGTTTTCTATGAGAGAGGCATTTATAATAAAATATTGATTTTATTTTTGATTTAATTTTAATTCAAAACAAAAATGAATTTAACATCCGAACTCCGATTTAAGCCCAACGACTGTCGCCCCTAGTTAACTACCCCTATTCCGGACACAATGGGATATGTTTGTAAGCCAATTTGACTGTTTTTGTAACACCCCACGTCCATTAATGTCACTCTCAAGGGGAATGCATTAACTTTAATGGAGTATTATTGGTGGATAGAACATAATATAACAAGACCGATACATATATTGGTACTTGAAAAATTAAAACAACTTTTATTGTAGCGGAGAAATAGTTTGGTTACAACAACATCAAAAACCATCAATAAAACCAAGTACACTTAATATCCATCTTGACAAATTATTTTCTGAGTACATAAAGTAAAAAGCATAACCCCTACATAAGTAGCCATAAAAGAGATAAGCTAAACTTTACATTCAGCAATCTAAGCACTTCCAAAAGAGAGAGAAAGATCCAAATCAAGCTCCACTAGCACTAGTCCCACCCTGAGAACCTGGGGAGGGGGTCAGGGGAGGGAAAGGAAGAAAAGAGGCAAAAACAAAGGGGTCAGACATAAATTCTGGCGAGTCCAATAACTTAAGGCATAAACTGGTAAAACAAGGAATGACTGTGAAATAAATGGGCATGAAAAAGCAAACAAGAGGAATAAGATAATGTTAATTGCGCCTCCAACACTATAGGATAATTATTATACTCCACCATTACTAGTCACCGTAAAAGTTGATCTCGCCTATTGAACATAATAATCATAATGGTAGTTTCATGTACTCCTAGCTGTCTTCATAGGTGCCGCCTGCCTCTATCTTCACTAGTTGTACCCACTACCCCCAAGCGATCGGCTCCCTAACTCGTAGATACCCGTGCTAGTCCTACAGTAGGGTGTATCTGAAATACCCCACCTCCGTTAAGGTCACTCACAAAGGGAATGCCTTAACTTTGGTTGGGCATTATAGGTAAAAGACACATATAATTTACAAGACAGTCATATATAAGCAGCAGAAAAACTAAATTTATTTCATACATGGTTCATAACAAAAACATTACAGCAAACTGTCTCAATACAACTTCCAAATCATTACATCAAAATCTTTGTCTTGATTATAACATAAAGAAGCATAAAACACAAATAAAACTGCTTAAATCCCCAAGTGGTAGTGTGTCCAAACCCATAGCCAAAGATAAGAGGTTCCAAGCCATACATCACAGAGTCTTCAAGCTTGGAAAGATGAACGGTCCAAATTAAGCTGAGCTATTCCCTCCCTGGCTACCTGAGGGGGGTGGAACGGAAGAAAAGAGAGAAAAAGAAAAATGGGTCAGACATAAGTCTGGTAAGTCCAGTGATTATTCAGCATGTAAACTGGTAAGAGAACCATGACATGAATAAACTGGATGTAGGACCATAACAAAGAAATAAGGTAACATAGGATAAGGCAAGATAAACAAGGCAAGATAAACTAATCATACTATCGCACTCATATCCATATTCTCTTCACCTACTAGATATTTCAACCATCATCATGAGTTCAAACCCAGTGATCCCTTTTTATCGATCGGCTCCTACTCGCACGCATTTACTACTTGTGTCGTACGACTCCGCTCGATTGTAGATACCTGTGCTGGTCCCACCATGGGGTGTATCAAATCCTATGGTGGCAATCTAACACGATTAAAGATATACAGTGTATAACTACTGATGCCCAGTGCCCGCTTCTTCCACTTCGAAGTACATGCACGCCCGTACTCCATCGGAACCTACACTGACGCACCAACCGCTATTGTTTTGACCGCTTATAATCAGCCTAGTAATCGTGCCCCATCTTTCTAGTTCAGGGTACCATGATACATCTATGTGGGTTACTGCTGAAATGGGTCCCATTACTAGGGTTTCCTAATCAACATGTTAAATTGGTTAAGTGTCCAAGTTAACCTAGCCACACCCATCAGTATAGTTAACATGTTGTATTGGTTAAGTGTTGCCTGAATTAGCTTAACCCTACCATTCCTGAATTAGCTTTAATTCATTCATTAAAGCACCAACCACTCACGTTAGCCAGGTATTATTGCGGTCATTAGATGCGCCGGTCGGGTCCGGGCAGTTTTACACCGCAAATCAGTCTAACCTCGGGTTCTTTTGGGCTCAATGCACTAACCTCTCACATTAGATATATATTGTTATGGTTGCTGGATGTGCCAGGCGGTTCTGGGCAGTCTTACACTGTAACTCAATCTAACCTCGGGTTAGGCATATTCGTCTTTTCTAAATTTACATATTTACCTCTTTATGTTTATATGTGAATTATTGTCATTCAAGTCAAGCCCCACTTTCCCTTTAAATCAAGTTCATAATTTTAGGTATAATATTTTTATACCACTTTATGCCATAAACCATTTACATGATTATGAGTCAAATATGCCAATTACATTTAATTTCATGTTTTTCCCCGATGTTAGCCCCGTTAAACGTTCGCATAAATCACATAAAATGTTAGGCTCGCTACATAACATGACTCATACACAAAAAGGGAAAAAGAGGAACATGTAATATTCCAACATCATAAAAATATGGATCTACTACACATGTGTCATATGAATTCGGCATAAAGCAATATACATTTAATTATGAACTTTCAAATTTAGATCTATTCAACTTTAATCGTAAAATAGGGGTTTTACACAGAACTACATAAACTTAAATTAGGCATGTAGTTGTGAACTTGCAAATTGAGTTGGATCAAATTAATATAAACCTAAACATATTAGCATGTAGTTCTAGTCATATATGTGAACACGGTTGAACTTGCATAAACATAGCAAAATTCCCAAATTGACATACAACATATAGGTGTCATCACCAAATTATACAACATGATATGTCATCGCAAAATTATACAACACGATATGTCATCGCCAAAATATACAACATATAGGTTCATTGCCAAGAATTTAACATGGTAGTTTTATCATCAAATTACATATAAAGTGATCCCAAACTTAACATGATAAGAGTCATAGTCTTAATCAATTCAGTTTTAACAAAAAGAATAGGCATAAATTTACATTAGGCGTTGTTCTACATCCAATTATTTTAGTCATGATTCTAATATCATTTAGGTCTAAATGATAATTGGACTTACAAAAAGGAGACTAGTCTTGTGTTCTGGGATCTGTATTCTGAATCTGAATAGCTCTCCTTTGTTGTAGACGATGAATTCTCTTAGTTGAATTAGATTTGATTCGTAGTTTCTAACTTGCTTTCTAGTTGAAGGAGAATGGCGACAACTCTAGGTTGAGTATTGACAGCATGACAACTCTAGGAATATTTTTGTGTGGCTTAGGGTTTAGATTTAGGTTTCTTATATAGAAGTTTGATTTAATAGGAGCCGTTAGATCAACCTAGGGCCAATCAAAGTCATTCAAACCTAAGAGAACCAACCAGAACTTGCCACGCAAGCCCTAATGACTCAGAAAATCATCACTCAAAGAAATACTTCATGTTTCAGATCTGGTCCGATAGGGAGTTCGACCCCCAGGTCGACCCCCTGGTCGACCTATGTAACCCAGATCGAACCCCAGGTCGACCCTCTAGTCGACCTGATTTCTGGGCGGGAAATTTCCCGTCCAGCCTGCTTCGGGGTTTTTGAATTTCGAAACTTGAATTTGAATTTTGGGCTGGTTTTATTATTTAAATTCTTGAATCTTCTGAAGGTCGTAACTCCTTCATACGGAGTTTGATTTACGCAAACTCGGACTCTATCTCAAGCAGAATTCAGAGACGAATGCAATGGCATAACCCGTTTCCCTTAATTCTCAAATTTGTAATTAATTATCCTTTAATTTGTTACTTTAATGTTTACAGAAAATATGGGGTGTTACATTATCCCCTCCTTAAAGGATTTCATCCCCGAAATCTTCGACTCAAGAAGAACATATATTCTACCATCCAATCGTCCATCTACTCATCCATCAAACACAGGTGCCCATTGTCCTTAAAAAGACTTCTAATTCTTCATGACCATATGCATAGTGTGTGTACATGTCCTTATCCAATGCAAAATCAGGAGGTCTGCTGATTCAGTTGACCTCCTCAATGCAAGTCATGTCGGTACCATGAGTCCATTATGTATGCAATCATCCCTAATCATACTTTCTACATGAGTGCACAATCATTCATACAAATGCAACATACACATGATAACACATCAAGTTTCAATCATATACAAGTACATATATGCATATGCAATATGAAAGATACTGAGCTGATCTAACACCTAATGTGTGTGTATATGCATCCACGAGCAGCCACTTGCAATCACTTGCAACCATCAATCATAAATGTTTCAAATACATGTTTACATCCATTGGTTTCTACCTAAGGATCAAGAATAGAACTGAGGAAATACTTTAAAAAAGATAGATACGAGCATGAATAGACTTAAGGAAAAAGAGATCAAAGATGTACCCTGAAAAAGAAAAGGGTAGGCCGTGCATATTTTGGCCTCAGTCTCCCAAGTCGCGTCTTCCTCAGCATCACTCCATTGAAATTTAACAAGTTTGACTTCATGGTTGGGTAGCTTTTTGACTTCTGTACCCAAGATACGAGTTGGAACTATTCTCACAGTTGCCTCTCGTTCTACTTCTACTTCCTCTAATATGCTTGGTTCCACCACTTCCGTAGACCCATGTAAGCACTTTCACAGGTGAGAAACATGAAAGACATTATGAACTCCAACCAATCTTTCAGGAAGCTCTACTCTGTAAGCCATCTTTCTAATCTTTTCAATGATAGGAAACGGCCAAACAAATCTTGGTGCCAACTTTCATGCAGATCCAAAGCGAACGACGTTCCTTAAAGGAGATACTTTAAGGAAAACCCTTTCTCCAACATCAAACTCAAGGTCGGTCATTCTTTTATCTGCGTAGGACTACTGTCTATCTTGGTCAGTCTTCATTCTTCTTCATATCAAGTGCACTTTCTCTGAAGTTTCTCTAATCATATCTGGTCCAAGTATGAGCTTGTCTGTAGACTCCTACCAACAAGTTGGTGATTGGTATGGTCTTCTATATAAAGCTTCGAAGGGTGCCATGCCTATGGAGGCTTGGTAGCTATTTTTGTAGGAAAACTCCACCAAAGGAAGATGATCCTCTCATGTTCCTCAAAAGTCAATAATGTATAATCTCAAGAGGTCCTCTAATACTCTATTCACCCTTTCCGTCTGACCATCGGTTTGGGGGTGATAGGCCGTGCTTAATCATAGTTGTGTGCCTACAGCCTCTTGCAAGCTCTTCCAAAACTCGCTCGTAAAGATAGGATCTCGGTCACTCACAATGCTGGAGGGCATCCCATGGAGTCGAACTATCTCTTTAACATAAACGGATGCTAAAGACGAGGCAGTCCTTCTATTTTTAATGGGTATAAAGTGAGCGCTTTTTGTGAGCCTGTCCACTATTACCCAAATACTAGTATTGCCCCTTCTTGACCTACTCATCCCATCAATAAAGTCCATTGAAATGCTATCCCATTTCCAATGTGGGACCTCTAGAGGATGAAGCAAACCACCAGGCTTCTTTTGCTTCGCCTCGACTTGTTGGCATATTAAGAACTTAGAGACGAATTCAGCTACATCCCTCTTCATGCCATTCCAAAAGAAAACCCTTTTTACATCTTTGTACATCTTGTCTCCACCTGGGTGTATGGTCAACTTGGAATGGTGTGCCTCTTTGAGAGCTTTCTTCACAAAATCCCTTGCTTGTGGGATGCATAGCTTTCCATCCTACCTCAACCAACCCTTATCATCGATGGAGTATCCATTGAGGTGACTTGAAGTCTCAACCCTAATTAGCTTATCCATCACATCAACTAGCTGAGGGTCTTCATGTTGCGCGGTTCCTATTGAGTCCAAAAGAGTAGGCCGCACCTCTAGCGATGCTAACAAACCAGTCACATGATCGACAGTGGGTCTGAAGTCAAAGTTGGCTATGTACTCCAAACTTTGCCATTCTACAAAGAGAGGACTTAAGGTCAGCTTCCTTCTACTCAAGGCGTCTGCTACTACATTGCCCTTGCTAAGGGTATAGAAAATCTCGAAATTGTAGGATGCCAAGAACTCCATCCACTTTGTTGCCTCAAGTTAAGATCTTTCTGCGAGAAAAGGTACTTCAACGATTTATGGTCAATATACAATTCAAACTTCTCACCTAGGAGATAATGGCGCCAAGAATTAAGCGCAAAAACGATGGCAGCCAACTCTAGATCGTGGGTTGGGTGGTTTTTCTCATGTACTTTCAATTGTCCGCCTCCATAAGCTACTACCTTCCCTTCTTGCATTAAGACAACACCTAGTCCCGTACCACATGCATCCGTGTATACGGTAAACATCTTGCTCCCATCCGGCAATGTCAGAACTGGGGTTGTTGTTAGAGCCCTCTTCAATCGTTGGAAAGCAACATCGCAATCCAAATCCCAATTGAAAGTTAGGTTCTTATTCGTCAACCTTATCAGTGGAGATGAGATTTTTGCAAAGTCTTTGATGAACTTTCGGTAAAAGCCCGCTAGCCCGAGGAAGCTTCAGACTTCGGTCGCATTCCGTGTAACCTTCCAATCTGGCACCACAACTACTTTTGCGGGGTCCACAGCTAACCTTCCTTGGACACCACATGTCCAAGAAACCGTACTTCCTCTCTCTAAAAGAGGTATTTGGAGAATTTGGCTTTCAACTGATATGCTCGAAGAGTATCCATGACTTCTTTTAAGTGCTGAGCATGCTCTTCCTCACTCTTTGAGAAAATCAAAATGTCATCTATGAAGACCACCACAAACTTATTAAAGAACTCCCTGAACACCGTGCTCATTAAGTCAACGAAATAAGCGGGTGCGTTTGTCAAGCCGAAAGGCATGACAAGCCACTCGAAGAAACCATCTGGGCTCCTGAATGCGGTCTTATCAATACTGGTCTTCAGCCACTCTTAGCTGATGAAACCCGGTAGCAAGATCTAGTTGGTAGAAAACCGATGCACCTGCAAGCTGATCGAACAAGTCATCTATTCTTGGAAGTGGGTTCCTATTCTTCTAGGTCAGATTTTTTAGCTCCCTATAATCAACGCATAGGGGAAGCAAACCATCTGCTTTGGTTGCGAATACTACTGGAGCACCCCATTTAGAAATACTCCACCTTATAAACCCCTTCTCGAGCAACTCTTCAAATTGCTTACTGAGTTCTTTCCTCTCCCTTGGATCCATGTGTCTAACGGGCAAAGCAACGGGTTTTGCATTATCAACGAGGTATATGCAGAAGTCTATCTCCTGCTTTGGAGGTAACCCCTTCACTCTTCAAAGACATCCGCGTATTCACATACTACTCTAACAGACTGCAAATTCTCAACCAACGCATCAAGAGATTCTATATAGCTAAGCAAAACAGAGTTCATGGGATTACGAGAAATTTCGAGAGTGTTACCGAGGCGAGTCATGAGTCTAACCACTCTGTTTTCAAAATCAAGGATAGCACCATTATTGGGTAGCCAATCAATGCCTAGAATCAACCCATAGCCCGTGAAGCCCAAAACATAGGCATTACATCTAAACCCATCACTTAGTATAGAAATTTCCAAATCCAAACAAATCATTGACAAATAAGTTGAGCCCCCAATTGGATTTGAAACAACTAAGGGATCCTCTACTCAACTGGTGTCTAGGTGCAGAGATTCAACTAAAGCAGTAGATATAAAAGAGTGAGATGTGCTAGAATCAAAGAGTGTACGAATAGGATGATCAAAAAGATAAAATAAACTCTCAACAGAAATATTTCTACCTCGTTCTTGCGGAGGTGCTATGAGAGCATGAACCTGCCCTCCAGAAGTAGATCCAGCTCTCTATCCTTGCCCTTGCTTTCTTGGGCAGTCCCTAGCCATGTGTCATGTCTCGCCGCAATGGAAACAACCACCCATCTTCCTCTTCTTCTTTCTGCAATCCTTAACCAAATGTCCAGGAATGACACAAAAATTACACTTCCTCTTGTTACGGGGTTTGTTGTTCTTCCCGCTCTTCTTGGATTCTGTCTTCTTGCTCTGTGATCCCTCCACTTTCTTATCTTGAGGTACTTCCATCTTTGTCTCTTTCTTGCCAACCTTATCTTCTTCTTGTAACAGTGTCATGTCCACCAGCCTCTCATAAGTCAAACCCATAGGTATATGGGACATAGCTACGCTATGTTGTGGCTCATTCAATCCTTTACCAAAACGGAGAGCCTTCTTATGTGGAGTGTTCACTAACTCCAATCCGAACCTAGCCAGCCGGTTGAATTGGTTAACGTATTCCTTGACCGACATACTTCCTTGTTTGAGAGCTAAGAACTTCTCCATTTGTAGGCTTCGTTCAGCTTGTGAGAGGAATTTCATTTCAAACCTCATTCTGAAATCCATCCAAGTTTCAACTGGTATTTCAGCATTAGTAACTTCCCACCAATAGGAGGCTCCATCTTTAACAAAACCATACGACCAACTGTATCTTCTGTCTATCGTCCACTTCGAAGATAACAAACAAATCCTCAGTTTCTTTGAGACAGTCTCTTGCTTCCATGAAGGATTCATTTCCATTGAAGTTCTTTCCACCCATGGCTCGAGAGTCCCTACATATTTTTGAGAAAGCATTTGCACAAGGAGGAGGAGGAGGAACCGCTGCAGCTGGGGGAGGAGGAACGTCTGCTGGGCTTGTGACATTAGCCCTAGCCTCTAGGTACCTTCTGAACCAGCCAGGTACCGGCACGCCCTCTGGAAAGTTAAGATCCCCAGACATGCTGAAACGAAAAAGGAAAGATTCAAAACAAAGGATAGAAGGATATTGCATATGGCTTTGGGGGATCATGCTTTTTTAAAATAAAACAACACTTTTTCTTGAAAATTGATACTTTAAACTTCTTTTTGAAAAACAGTTTTCAAAATTTTTATCTGATCTAGTAAACCTTTGCTCAGATACCAAGTGAAACACCCCACCTCCGTTAAATTCACTCACAAAGGGAATGCCTTAACTTTGGTGGAGCATTATAGGTAAAAGACACAGATAATTTACAATACAGACATATATAAGTAGAGGAAAAACTATATTTATTTCATACGTGGTTCATAACAAAAACATTACAACAAAATGTCTCAAAACAACTTCCAAATCATTACATCAAAATCTCTGTCTTGATTATAACATAAAGAAGCATAAAACACAAATAAAACTGCATAAATCCCCAAGTGGTAGTATGTCCAAATCCATAGACAAAGATAAGAGGTTCCAAGCCATACATCACAGAGTCTTCAAGCTTGGAAAGGTGAACGTCCAAATTAACCTGAGTTATTCCCTCCCTGGCTACCTAAGGGGGGAGGGGGAACAAAAGAAAAGAGAGCGAAAGAAAAATAGGTCAGACATAAGTCCGGTAAGTCCAGTGATTATTCAGCATGTAAACTGGTAAGAGAACCATGACAAGAATAAAATGGACACAGGACAATAACAAAGAAATAAGGTAACATAGGATAAAGCAAGATAAACAAGGAAAGATAAACTAATCATACTATCGCACTCATATTCATATTCTCTGCACCTACTAGATATTTAAACCATCATCATGAGTTCGAACCCAGTTCGATCGGCTCCTACTCGCATGCATTTACTACTTATGTCATACGGCCCCACTCGATTGTAGATACCTACACTGGTCCCACCATGGAGTGTATCAAATCCTATGGTGGCAACCCGACACGATTCAAGATGCAAAGTGTATAACTACCGATGCCCAGTGCCTGCTTTTTCCACTCCGGAGTACGTGCATGCCCATACTCCATCAGAACCTACACTGACGCACCAACCGCCGTTGTTTCGACTGCTCATAATTAGCCCAGTAAACGTGCCCCACCCTGCCTAGTTCAGGGTACCATGATACATCTATGTTGGTTACTGCTGAAATGGGTCCCGTTACTAGGGTTTCCTAATCAACATATTAAATTGGTTAAGTGTCCAAGCTAACCCAACCCCACCCATCAGTTTAGTTAACATGTTGTATTAGTTAAGTGTTGCCTTAATTAATTTAACCCTACCATTCATGACTTAGCTTTAATTCATTCATTAAAGCACCAACCATTCACATTATATAGGTATTGTTGCGGTCACTGGATGCACTGGTCGGGTCCGGGCAGTTTCACACCGCAACTCAGTCTAACCCCAGGTTCTTTTGGGCTCAATGCACTAACCTCTCACATTAGATATATATTGTTACGGTTGCTGGATGTGTCGGGAGGTTCTGGGCAGTCTTACACTGTAACTCAATCTAACCTCGGGTTAGGCATATTCGTCTTTTCTAAATTTACATATTTACCTCTTTATGTTTATATGTAAATTATTGTCAATCAAGTCAAGCCCCAATTTCCCTTTAAATCAAGTTTATAATTATAGGTATAAAAATTATACCACTTTATGCTATAAACCATTTACATGATTATGAGTCAAATATGCCAATTACATGTAATTTCATGTTTTTCCCCAACGTTACCCCCGTTAAATGTTCACATAAATCACATAAAATGTTAGGCTCGCTACATAGCCTAACTCATACACAAAAGGGGAAAAAGAGGAACATGTAATATTACAACATCATAAAAATATGGATCTAACTACACATGTGTCATATGAATTCGGCATGAAACAATATACATTTAATTATGAACTTGTAAATTTAGATATACTCAACATGAATCGTAAATTAGTGGTTTTACATTACATAAATTTAAATTAGGCATGTCGTTATGAACTTGCAAATTGAGTTGGATCAAATTAACATAAACCTAAACATATTAGCATGTAGTACTAGTCATATATGTGAACACGGTTGAACTTGCATAAACATATCAAAATTTCCAAATTGACATATAACATATAGGTGTCATCACCAAATTATACAACATGATATGTCATTGCCAAATTATACAACATGATATGTCATCGCCAAATTATACAACATATAGGTTCATTGCCAAGCATTTAACCTGGTAGTTTTATCATCAAATTACATACAACATGATCCCAAACTTATCATGATAAGAGTCATAGTCTTAATCAATTCAGTTTTAACAAAAAAGGATAGGCATAAATTTACATTAGGCATTGTTCTACATCCAGTTATTTTAGTCACGATTCTAATATCATTTAGGTCGAAATGATAACTGGACTTACAAAAAGGAGACTAGTCCTTTGTTCTGGGATCTGTATTCTGAAACTGAATAGCTCTCCTTTGTTGTAGACGTTGAATTCTTTTAGTTGAATTAGATTTGATTCGTAGTTTCTAACTTGCTTTCTAGTTGAAGGAGAATGGCGGCTACTCTAGGTTGAGTAATGACAGCATGACTGCTCTAGGAATATTTTTGTGTAGCTTAGAGTTTAGATTTAGGTTGCTTATATAGAAGTTTGATTTAATAGGAGCCATTAGATCAACCTAGGGCCAATCAAAGCCATTCAAACCGAAGAGAACCAACCAGAACTTGCCACACAAGCCCTAATGACTCAGAAAATCATCACTCAAAGAAATACTTCATGTTTCAGATCTGGCCCGAGGGGGAGGTCGACCCCCAGGTCGACCCCTAGGTCGACCTCCTGGTCGACCTATATGACCCAGGTCGACCCCCTGGTCGGCCTGATTTCTGGGCGGGAAATTTCCCAGCCAGCCTGCTTCGGGGTTTTTGAATTTAGAAACTTGAATTTGAACTTCGAGCTGGTTTTATTATTTAAATTCTTGATTCTTCTGACGGTCATAACTCCTTCGTACGGAGCCTGATTTACGCAAACTCGGACTCTATCTCAAGCAGAAATCCAAGATGAACGCAATGGCGCATTTCCCTTAATTCTCACATTTGTAATTAATTATCCTTTAATTCGTTACTTTAATGTTACAGAAAATACGCGGTGTTACAGTATCACTCCCCAAAGTGGCAACCGGATACCACTAAAGATGCACGGCTTATATCTACACGATGCAACGTCTTACCTAGCAGCCCGGGCCCACGCATGCACATGACCCCTTTGGAATTACATTGCCACCGCTAGCCCGTTTTGACCTCTTATAATCAAACCTAGTAAGTGTGCCCCATCTTAGATCTAACTCGAGCTCACAAAGATACTTAGTGGGTTACTGGTTTGAAAAGGGCCCCCAAACTTGACACAAGCTTTCCACCTATGATTGGTCCCCACTAGGATTTCCCAATTAACCTCTTCATATTCATGTCTTCTTACATGTTTCAATTTGGTTAAGTGTTTCTAATCATATTTCACATATCACCCATGTCACCTACTTGACCTCCATGTCCCACCACATGTTTAGCTTTGTTAGGTGTTACTTAATTCATTATAACCGTAACCTTGTAAGACCTCCCACATTTGACTACCGTTTGCAGTTGCTGGATTTGTCGGGCGGGTCCGGGCAGTCTTATACAGCAAATGAGTCTAACCTCGTGTCTTTACAATTATTACGCATTTAATTTATGCCTCCGACCTCTCACATTAGACTACCGTTTGTGGTTGCTGGATTTGTCGGGCGTGTTCGGGTAGTCTTATACCATAAACGAGACTAACCTCGTGTCTCAGGCGTTTATTATTACACATAATTATTTCACCCCGATATGAATTAATTATCCTTATTCAAACTGTCAATAATTTCCAAATTAAACTATGTCCATAATTGTCACCTAAATTATGTCCATACTATCAGGTATATAAATTATACCAATTAGTGTCTCAAATTAATTATATGCCTTTAAAGCCATTTTATGCCAATTCATAATATGTATTATTTAATATTTTCCGGCTATCCCCACGTCGTTCGTACGTTTAATATGAAATATGTTGGCCTCGCAAATAGTCTAACTCATAAAAAGAAAAGAAACATCACAACTTGGATAACACATAAAATAGATCTAACTTGCGAATAAGAATTATAACATAAGTTTGCATAACCAATAACTTGCATAGGAAATGAACATATAGAACATAAATTTGCATAAACTATGTACTGCCATGGATCTAAATACAGATCTAAACATGAAATTGTGAACTTTCATATATGAATATGGTTTAACCTAAACTTGCATATGTGAATAGGGTTTTCACCTAAATTTGCATATGTGGAATATGGTTTTCACCTAAACTTGCATATATGGATATAGTTTTCACCCAATCTTGCATATGGATTCCTACAAACTTGCATATGAATTTAAACATCTAAACTAATATCACATGTTTTGCATATAAACTAGCATATGCATATACTTTATTCACATATAAACTTGTGTAAAATTCACATACAGACTTGCATAAGATTCACATACAAACTACCATATGTAGAAACAGACTTGCATAAGACTCACATACAAACTAGCATATGTAGAAAAAGACTTGCATAAGATTCACATACAAACTAGCATATGATTTACATCCCAAACTTGCATATAAATTGATGTCATAAAATGAATCATGTTAAACATATGTGATTGCACAAATGAAATAGATCTACTAACATAAGTTGACAAAACTATCATATGTTCACCAACAAACGATATCGAAGTTAAATAACATCATATGATTCAATAGACATGTTCTCATAATCCAAATTATAACTCATCATAATTAATTTATTAATTATTTTGTGAAAGAAATTGTACTCACAAAGACGGATTAGAGAAGAGAATAATTCGTTTGTCGTTTGTATTAGAATTCCGACTTGCAATTCCTAAGCTTTAAGAAGAAGAACTATTCTAGTAGCAGCATGGAGGCCAAGAGTTTAATTTAGTTTAGGTTTAGAACTTGAGTCTATGCATGCTTATATAGAAGTTTAATTCAACATAAGTCGTTAGATTATCATAGGAGCAAATCACAATCGTCCAGACTAGATAGAGTTACCCAGAATTGCCACCTATGCACTAGTGACTCAGCAACAAGTCAGGGAAGACTCAGCAACAAGTCAGGATCGTCACATTTCAGATCTGCCTCGGGGGGCAGATCGACCTTTATAGGGGTGGTCCACCCCCTGGTCGACCTGGCCTAGGGCGGGAGAAATCCCGCCCAGCCCGCTTCCTCATTTGAATTTTGAATTTTAATATGAACTATTTTTAATTTATTTAAATTCCTGAAACTTCTGAGGACCATAACTTCCTCATACGAAGTCCGATTTATGAAAACTTGGACTCTATTCCAAGCAGAATTTCGAGACGAACGCAATGGTGTAACCTGTTTCCCTTAATTCTCAATATAACAATTAAGTATTCTTAAATTCGTTCTTTTAATAGTCATAGAAAATTCAGGGTGTTACATTCTCCCCTCCTTAAACGATTTCGCCCCCGAAGTCTCCAAGTTAAGGAGAATGTATATCCTAATGTCCAATCATCCATCTACTCAACCATCAAACACAGACATCCATTGTCCTTACAAATTTTCTAATGCCGTATGAACATATGCAAAAAGTGTGTATACATGTTCCTTATCCAATGCAAAATCAGGAGGTCCACTGATTCAGTTGACCTCCTTAATGCAAATCATGATAGTGGCATGCGTCCATTATGTATGCGAAAGAATCCCAACGATACATATTACTTCTACATGTGTGCACAACAATTCATCAAAGTGCAACATCCATATGACAACACAACCATTATATACCCATTAATTTAAATACGCACACATATTTATATGCAATATGAAAGTGATTGAGCCGATCTAGTGCCTAATGTGTGTGTACATGCATCCACGAGCAACCACAAGCAACCACTCGCAACCATCAATCATAACATGTTTGAAATACATGTTTACATCCATTGGTTTCTACCTAAAGATAAAAAATAGGACCGAGGAGATATACTTAAAAGATAGATATAAGCATGAATAAACTTATGGAAAAAGAGGTCAAGGTGGTACTCTCGAAAAGAAAAGGGTAGGCTGCACGTATTTTCCTCTTAGTTTCCCAAGTCATGTCTTCCTCAGTGTCACTCCATTGAAATTTTACAAGCTTGACTTCACAGTTGCTTAGCTTTTTGACTTCCGTACCCAAGATACGAGTCAGAATTCTTCTCACAGTCGCTTCTCGTTCCACTTCTACTTCCTCTAGTATACTTGGCTCCACAATTTCCGCAAACTCATGTAAGCACTTTCATAGTTGAGAAACATGAAAAACATTATGAACTCCAACCAATCTTTTAGGTAGCTCTACTCTGTAAGCCATCGTTCCAATCCTTTCAACGATAGGAAATGGTCCTACAAATCTTTGTGCTAGCTTTCCTACGGACCCAAAGCGAATGACATTCCTTAAAGGAGATACTTTAAGGAACACCCTATCTCCAACCTCAAACTAACGGTTGGTCCATCTTTTGTCTGCGTAGGACTTATGTCTATCTTGTGCAACCTTCATCCGTCTTCTTATCACGTCCACCTTTTTGAGGTTTCTCTAACCATGTCTGGCCCAAGTACGAGCTTGTCTGTAGACTCCCACCAACAAGTTGGTGATCGACATGGTATTCCATATAAAGCTTCAAAGGGCGCCATGGCTATGGTGGCTTGGTAGCTATTGTTGTAAGCGAATTCCACCAAAGGAAGATGATCCTCCCATGTCCCTCCAAATTCAAGAATGTATAATCTCAAGAGGTCTTCCAATACTCTATTCACCATTTCCGTCAGACCATCGGTTTGGGGGTGATAGGCCGTGCTTAAGCATAATTGTGTGCCTAAAGCCTCTTGCAAACTCTTCCAAAATTCGCCTGTAAAGATAAGATCTCGATCACTCACTATGCTGGAGGGTATCCCATGGAGTCAAACTATCTCTTTAAGATAAATGGATGCTAGGGATAAGGCAGTCCTTCTACTCTTAACAGGCATAAAGTGAGCGCTTTTAGTGAGCCTGTCCACTATTACCCAAATACTGATATTCCCCCTTATTGACCAAGGTAACCAATCAAAAAATCCATCGAAATGCTATCCCACCTCTAGATGATGAAGCAAACCACCAGGCTTCTTCTGCTCCGCTTTGACTTGTTGGCATATCAAACACTTAGCGACGAACTCAGCTACATCCCCCTTCATGCCATTCCAAAAGAAAACCCTTTTTATATCTTTATACATCTTGTATCCGTCCGGGTGTATGGTCAGCTTAGAATGGTGTGCTTCTTCGAGAACCGTCTTCACTTAATCCCTTGCTTGTGGGACGCATAGTCTTCCATCCCATCTCAGCCAACCCTTATCATCAATGTAGTATCTATTAAGGTGACTAGAAGTCTCACCCATAACTAGCTTATCCATCGTATCAACTAGCTAAGGGTCTTATCGTTGCGCGGTTCCTATTGAGCCCAAAAGAGCAAGCCGCACCTCTAGCGATGCTAACAGACTAGGTACAATTTCAGAGGAGGGTCTAGAGTTAAAGTTTGCTATGTACTCCAAGCTTTGCCTTTCTACAAAGAGAGGACTCAAGGTCAGCTTTATTCTACTCAAGGCGTCTGCTACCACATTGCTCTTGCCAGGGTTATAGGTAATCTCAAAATCATATGAGGCCAGAAATTCCATCCACCTTTGTTGTCTTAAGTTAAAATCTTTCTATGAGAAAAGGTGCTTTAATGATTTATAGTCAGTAAATAATTCAAACTTTCTCCTAGTAGGTAATGACGCCATGACTTTAGAGCGAAACAATGGCAGCTAGCTCCAAATCATGAGTTGGGTAGTTCTTCTCATGTACCTTTAATTGCCTTCCCCCATAACAAACTACCTTGCCTTCTTGCATCAAAACAGCGCCCAACCCTGTACCGCATGCGTCTGTGTATACGGTAAATATTTTGCTCCCATCATGCAATGTTAGAACTGGGGCTGTTGTTAGAGCCCTTTTCAAAAGTTGGAAAGCAATATCGCAATCCAAATCCCAAGCGAAAGTTAGGTTCTTCTTTGTCAATCTTGTGAGTGGGGCTGAAATTTTTGCAAAGTCTTTAATGAACTTCCGGTAAAAGCCCGCTAGCCCGAGAAAGCTTCGGACTTCGGTTGCATTCCGTGGAACCTTCCAATGTTGCACCGCAACTACTTTTGTAGGGTCCACAACTATCCCCTCTTTGGACACCACATGTCCAAGAAACCTCACTTCTTCTCTCCAGAAATGGCATTTGGAGAATTTGGCTTTCAGCTGATGTGCACAAAGAGTATCCATGACTTCCCTTAAGTGCAAAGCATGCTCTTCTTCATTCTTCGAGAAAATCAAAATGTCGTCTACGAAGGCCACCACAAACTTATTAAGGAACTCCCTGAACACCCTGCTCATCAAGTCAACAAAGCAAGCGAGTGCGTTTGTCAAGCCGAAAGGCATAACAAGCCATTCGAAGAAACCATCCAGGGTTCTGAATGCGGTCTTGTCAATGCTGTCTTCAGCCACTCTTAGCTGATGAAACCAGGTGGCCAGATCTAGTTGGGAGAAAACCGACGCACCTACAAGCTGATCAAACAAGTCATCTATTCTTGGAAGTGGGTGCCTATTTTTCTTGGTCAGCTTGTTTAGCGCCCTATAATCAGCACATAGGCGAAGTAAACGATCCTCTTTGGTTGCGAATACTACTGGAGCACCCCATTCAGAAATACTCTGCCTTGTAAACCCTTTTTCGAACAACTCTTTGACTTGCTTGCTGAGCTTTTTTCTCTTCCTCGGAGCAATGTGTCTAACGGGTAGAGCTACGGGTTTTGCATTATCAACAAGGTATATGCGGAAGTCTATCTCCCGCTTCGGAGGTAAGCCCTTCACCTCTTCAAATACATCTGAGTACTCACGGACTACTCTAACCGACTGCATGTTTCCAACAGGCGCATCAAGAGATTCTAGGTAGCTAAGCATAACAGAATGTATGAGATTACAAGAGATTTCGAGAGTGTTACCAAGGTGAGTCATAAGTCTAACCACTCTTTTTCACAATCGAGGATGGCACCATTACTGGATAACCAATCCATGCCTAGAATCAACCCATAGCCCGTGAAGCCAAGAACGAAGGCGTTGCATTCAAACCCAACGCTCAAGATAGACACTCTCAAATCCCAACAAATCATTGAAAGATGAGCTGAACCACCAATAGGATTTGAGACAACTATGGGATCCGTAACTAGACTAGTATTTAGGTGCAGTGTTTCAACTAACAAAGCAAATAAAAACGAGTGTGAAGCGCCATAATCAAACATAGTACGAACAGGATGATCAAACAGAAAACCAAACTTTCAACAGAAATGTTTCTACCTCACTTCTGTCCTGGTGCCAGGAGAGCATGAACCTGCCCTCTTGCCTTCCCTGGTGCCATGAGAGCCCGAACCTTCCCTCCAGAAGTAGACCCTGTCCTCTGCCCTTGTCTTCTTGGGCAGTCTTTAATCATATGTCCTACCTCACCACAATTGAAACAGCCAGTCTTCTTCTTCTTCTTCCTACAGTCCTTGCTCAAACGGCCTGGTGTTCCACAATTAAAGCACCTTTTCTTTCCTTTGCTATTGTTATCCTTACCACCTTTCTTAGGTTGCTGCTCTGACTTCTTTTGATCCACTTTCTTTTCTGGTGCCTTATTAGCATTAGCGCCTTTCTCCTCTTCATGCATTAGCACCATGTCAACCGGTTTCTCAAATGTAGCCCCCATAGGAATGTGGGTCATAGCCAACCCATATAGCGGCTCATTCAAATCTTTAACGAATGTCAGGGCCTTCTTTTAAGGTGTGTTCACCAAGTCTAAGCCAAATCTCGCCAACTGATTGAACTTGTTGACATACTCCTTTACTAATAAATTCCCCTGCTTCAATGCCAAGAACCTTTCCATGTATAAATTCTCTTCTACTCGTGAGAGAAATTTCATCTCGAACCTATGTCTGAAATCCATCCATGTTTCCACTAGACGCTCTCCATTCGTGACCTCCCACCAAAATGAGGCTTCGTCCTTCATCAACCAAGCAGCTAATTGGACCTTCCTTCCATCTTCTATCTCGAAGATACCAAACAAATCTTCCACCTCCTTAAGCCAATTTCGAGCTTCAACAAACGTCTCTGACCCGTGAAAAGGTTTCCCGCCCATTGCCCAAAAGTCTTTGCATATCTTAGAAAAAGTATCAACGCGGGGAGCGGAAGGAGGAGGAACAGCTGCAGCTGGGGGAGGAGGAATGTCTGCTGGGCCTGCGGTGGTGGCCCTAGCCTCCAGATACCTTCTGAATCAGGTTGGTATCGGTATTCCCTTGGGTATCTCGGGTAACCCAGACATGCTGAAAAAAAGTAAGAGATTCAAAATGGAGAATCGAAGGAAAGATATATGGTTCTTGGGGGTTATGTTTTTAAAACAAACTTTTCTCTTGAAAATACTCACCTTAAAACCTATTTTTGAAAGTATTTCTTTATAAAATGCTTTTGAAAAACATATTTTCAAAATCTCTTATCTGTTCTTGGAAACCTTCAGCTTTGATACCACGTGTAACACCCCACGCCCATTTATGTCACTCTCAAGGGAAATGCATTAACTTTCATGGAGTATTATTGGTGTATAGAACAAAATATAATAAGATAGATGCATATGTTGGTACTTGAAAAATTAAAGCAACTTTTATAGCAGCGGAGAAATAGTTTGATTATAACAACATCAAAAACCAACAATAAAACCAAGTACGCTTAATATCCAACTTGACAAATTATTTTATGAGTACATAAAGTAAAAAAGCATAACCCTAACATAAGTAGCCAAAAAAGAGATAAGCTAAAATTTACATTCAGCAATCCAAGCACTTCCAAAAGAGAGAGAGAAAGATCCAAATCAAGCTCCACTAGCATTAGTCCCACCCAGAGAACCTGGGGGGAGGGGGAAAGGAAGAAAAGAGGCGAAAATAAAGGGGGTCAGATATAAAGTCTGGCGAGTCCAATAACTTTAACAATATAATTATTAAAGTAATTAGGATAAGGCATAAACTAGTAAAACAAGGAATGACTATGAAACAAATGGGCATGACAAAGCAAACAAGAGGAATAAGACAACTTTAATTGCGCCTCCAACACTATAGGATAATTACAATACTGCACCATTACTAGTCACCCTAAAAGTTGATCCCGCCTACCGAACATAATAATTATAATGGTAGTTTTGTGTACCCTTAGCTATCTTCATAGGTGCCGCTTGCCCCTATCTCCATTGGTTGTACCCACTACCCCATGCGATTGACTCCCTAACTCGTAGATACTCTTACTGGTCCCACAGTGGGGTGTATCACTCCCCAAAGAGGCAATCCGATACCACTAAAGATGCACAACTTATATCTACACGATGCAACAACGTCTTACCTACCAGCCCGGGCCCACGCATGCATATGACCCCGTTGGACTTGCGTTGCCACCGCTAACCCGTTTTGACCTCTTACAATCAAACCCAGTAAGCGTGTCCCGTCCTCGATCTAACTCGAGCTCACAAAGATACTTAGTGGGTTACTGGTTTGAAAAGGGCCCCCATAATTGACACAAGCTTTCCACCTATGCTTGGTCCCTACTAGGATTTCCCGCTTAACCTCTTCTTATTCATGTCTTCTTACATGTTTCAATTTGGTTAAGTGTTACTAATCGTATTTCATATGTCACCCATGTCACCTACGTAACCCCCATGTCCCACCACATGTTTATCTTGGTTAAGTGTTGCTCAATTTATTATAACTGTAACCTTGTAAGACCTCCCACAATAGACTACCGTTGGCGGTTGCTGGATTTACCGGCTGGTCTGGGCAGTCTTATACCGTAAACAAGTCTAAGCTCGTGTTTTTACAATTGTTACGCATTTAATTTATGCCTTCGACCTCTCACATTAGACTACCGTTTGTGGTTGCTGGATTTGTCGGGCAGGTCCGGGCAGTCTTATACCACAAACGAGTCTAACCTCATGTCTTAGGCGTTTACTATTACACATAATTATTTCACCCCAATATGAATTAATTATCCCTATTCTAATTGTCAATAATTTCCAAATTAAACTATGTCCATAATTGTCACCTAAATTATGTTCATACTATTAGGTATATAAATTATACCAATTAGTGTCTCAAATTAATTATATGCCTTTAAAGCCATTTTATGCCAATTCACAATATGTATTATTTAATATTTTTCCATTATCCCTACGTTGTTCACACGTTTAATATGAAATATGTTAGACTCGCAAATAGTCTAACTCATAAAAAGAAAAGAAACATCACAACTTGCATAACACATAAAATAGATCTAACTTGCGAATAAGAATTATTACATAAGTTTGCATAGGCAATGCACATATAGAACATAAATTTGCATAAACTATGTACTGCCATGGATCTAAATATAGATATAAACATGAAATTGTGAACTTGCATATATGAATATGGTTTCACCTAAACTTGCATATGTGAATAGGGTTTTCACCTAAACTTGCATATATGGAATATGGTTTTCACCTAAACTTGCATATGTGGATATAGTTTTCACCCGAACTTGCATATGGGTTCCTACAAACTTGCATATGAATTTAAACATGTGAACTAATATTACATGTTTTGCATATAAACTAGCATATGTATATACTTGATTCACATATAAACTTGTGTATAATTCGCATATAGACTTGCATAAGATTCACATACAAACTAGCATATGTAGAAACAAACTTGCATAAGATTCACATACAAATTAGCATGTAGAAACAGACTTGCATAAGATTCATATACAAACTAGCATATGATTTACAACCCAAACTTGCATATAAACTGATGTCATAAATGAATCAAGTTAAACATACGTGATTGGACATATGAAATAAATCTACTAACATAAGTTAACAAAACTGTCATATGTTCACCAACAGATGATAGCAAAGTTGAATAACATCACATGATTCAATAGACATGTTCTCATAATCCAAATTATAACTCACCATAATTAATTTAATAATTATTTTGGGAAAGAAATTGTACTCACAAAGAGGATTAGAGAAGAGAATAATTCGTTCGTCGTTTGTATTAGAATTATGACTTGCAATTCCTAAGCTTTAAGAAGAAGAACTATTCTAGCAGTAGCATTGAGGCCAAGAGATTAATTTAGTTCAGGTTTAGAGCTTGAGTCTATGCGTGCTTATATAAAAGTTTAATTCAACATAAGCCATTAGATTATCATTGGGGCAATCACAACCGTCCAGACCAGATAGAGTAATCCAGAATTGCCACCTATGTCGTAGTGACTCAGCAATAGGTTAGGAAAGATTCAACAACAATTCAGGATCGTCACATTTTAGATGCCCCGGGGGGTAGGTCGACCCCCGGGTCGACCACCAGGTTGACATGTATAGGGGAGATCGACACCGTGGTCGACCACCAGGTTGACATGTATAGGGGAGATCGACACCCTGGTCGACTTGGCCTGGGGCGGGAGAAATCCCGCCTAGCCTGCTTCCTCGTTTGAATTTTGAATTTTAATCTGAGCTATTTTTATTTTTTTTAAATTACTGAAACTTCTGAGGGCCATAACTTCTTCATACGAAGTCCGATTTACGAAAACTTGGACTCTATTCCAAGCAGAATTTCAAGACGAACGCAATGGCATAACCCGTTTCCTATAATTCTCACTTTAACAATTAAGTATTCTTAAATTTGTTTTTTTAATAGTCATAGAAAATTCAGGGTGTTACAGTTTTGATTAGTTTTTATCAAAATTTAAATATAAATCAATTAAAATTGTATTTAAAGTTACATTTTAATTTACCAGGGCCACATACTGGCTCTAAAAATTCCTGAAAAATAAATCTAGCTATGTTTTGATGGTACGGTCGTAACAAAATTAATTTTATCGAATTTGGAGACCATTTGAAAATAGGCCATTTTCTGGTCGATCCAGATTGACTGAAATTGACAAAACACGTTTTCCATTGCCATGGTCAATATTAATTCCAAAAATTATAAATATTGGAATCTTGCAATAATTTGACATTTCGGATCCAAAAAAAGTGGTTTCATCGCAAATGAGGGTCATTTGTAAAATGGCTATTTTTAAGGGCTATATATTATTTCAATTTCCATCGCGATTATTCTGAATATTTAACTGGCCATAACTTTTTATTCCCACAATAAAATTCCAATTTTTTAGATTCGTTGGAAAGATATAGTTAAACGGATTTAAATATTTTTCGTATTACTAAAATCCGATTTATTTTGAGTCCTGTACATTGAGTCAAAGTTCAAAATCAAATTTTCAAACTACCGCGCTATTTCTAACTCCATTGATAATTAAAATAAATATATTCGTTCTAATTTTGATTAAAATAATTTTTTAGTTGTTATTATTTAAAATAAATTATTTTAAATATTCAAAATTAACTAAAATAACTAAAATAAAATTTTTAAATTGGTTCAAAAATTCCGGGACTCTAAAGAAAAATAGAAAAGGTACACTACTAATGCCCAAAGTAGTGACCAACAACAACACATAGAGAATATATGTAAATAGCATGTGGAAGCCTGCTGCTCGTCTCCGGACAGCTACTCGTTCATACTACCTAACTTTTCTCTAGTCTGCTCATTTAGAAGCACCCAGAGTAATAAGAAGAGACATAAAACTCTGGGTCAGACAACAGTCTGGTATGAGCAATAGCAACAAAAACAGAACAATAATAGGTATAAATAATCATACCCAAATCTGGACCTGCAACCAAAGAGTTAGCACAACAAGATGTATAATACTCTAAGGTAACACTAACATAGAGTAAAATGGGAGTGTGCATGTCATGGTGATAGCAAACATCAAACATAGCAATCATCCTCAAGTCTCTCACTCAGTGTGTAAGGCATACGATATCCACCACTTTGATCACTAAATCCTTTGCTACGACCACTTTTCCCTTGAGGTCTTAGTGTCCCCTTTGCATTGGTCCATAGCCACTAATCCCTTGCTACTATCTCCATGCACTTGGGAGTCCTAATGGCCCCATTGCACTAATCCATAGCCATGTTACGATCACTTTCCCTTGGGAGTCTCAATGTTCCCATTGCGCTGATCCATAGCCACTAATCCATCTCTCAGTGGTGAACTAAAGTTATAGATATTGATAACCCCTTTTCACACGTTCCGCAGCAAAGTCCAACTCATGAAGTTAACTCGTTAGTTCCCATATGGATCTTGAGTTCTAACTTCATATTTGGACTACCTTTGCATATCAAGTTTTTGGTCATCATCCCTATTCGTGACTCTTCAGTTCAACTCGTGACCTTCGAAGTGCGACTCACGGTTCGTGACTCTAGCCTGGTTCGTGGTCCTCACCCTGGCGGTTCATGATGATGCTCTAACTCATGACCTGCTCGTGGAATCCTTTGGTACGTGATCCTCCTTTCACGGCTCATGGTCAAGACTTGGATCCAGTTCGTGGTGCTCCACTCGACTTGTGGAGGACACAATATCTCCTGAAGGGGATCACGATCGGGTCGGGTCGTGGTATGTGCCTTGCGATCGGGGTATGACCAATTCCCTGCAACTTTTCCAGCGAGCTATTTACGCCATACGACGGCATTTTCGACAATTCTAATTTTACTACACAATCACAAAGCATACCAAGCAGTAATAGCAACATGTATAATCAACCATAAACAATAAAACAACAATTTAGCATGTTAATATGGATCAAACATACTCAAAACCCATGTTTTCCCCTTAATCCCCTTAACCATGATTTAACTATAGGATTAGCGAAATATGTCCAAATTAACCCAAATTTATAACAAAGGCATAAAATAATATTTAAGAATCTTTACATATTTTTCTAGATTTTTACGATGCATAACTTTGCTAATTATCACTAAACACCCCTAATTAGCCTTAATTAGTGAATAAAAGCGCAAATCACTCACCTTAGCCACAAATGAATATTAGATCTGAAACTATGACTGATATGGCACGAATTCCAATGTATAGCAGCAACTCTATCTCTGGTTTGTTGCTAATTTACATGATTCGGTGTAGTTTTGGTGAATTAGTGGTTAAAAAGCGATAGGAAGCGATTAAAATGAGATTTGGAAGATGGAGGCCATTGCTAGGGTTCAAGAAATGTTTCGGCAACCAGAAAAATGGAAGGTAATGTTTTTCCAAACCCTTTCAGCCCTCCTATAACTCTAATCCCGAAATGGGTAATGGGCTTAGCTGCTAATCACCCCGTTAAGCCCAATAATGTTGTTTTTCATCTTCCAAACCTTATTTCATCCATATCTCCCAAATGGTAAGTTTGTTTGATTAATATGGCCACTCTACGGAAAGGTAAACCATCATCCGAATCCAATGGAAGTGGTTTTAGGTCAAAACTTCTTACCAATCAAAAGTTATAGGCGAAACAAGATTCGTCAGGGGCAAAACGGTCATTTACAATTAAGAAAAAATCGTGAACATGAGAAATGATCCCAATAGTCATTTTCCAAAGTTACATGACCATACGACTTCGTATGAGAATGAAATAAATATTCTACGATCCTACGATGTGTAGAATGCAGGTCGTGACATAAGATGTATAATAATAGTATGCAGAATGATTTGGAGATAATATTTATTTAGGTAATATATATTCAAAGCACAATATAACTATTATAAATTGTTTGAAACAAACAACAATAATGTTAATTTTTAGACTTAGGTTAATTATATTAATGAAATTTATTAAAAGAATAATAAAGATAAGAGTTTTAAAAAAATATTCGTGATAAGTAGTAAAATATTCAAAAAAAATCATGAAGTTAAATAATATTAGTAGGGTAAATGTAAAAATTGAAGATATTTCTAGAGAGAATATAAAATTTGTATAATATAAAGTAAGCTATATAAACATATATTCATATGTATACATAAAACTAATTTAAAACGAATTTAAAATTAATTTACGAGATATATATCAATATTTTGATACAAATCAATTTAAATTTAAACTTTAGAAATCAAAACATATTTATTTGCTAAAAAACCATTTATATTTTAGAAGAAATTTAAAAACATTATAAAGTATTATATAAAACTTCTTATATTTAAACTATTAAAAAAAAATCATATGTGTGTGTGTATATATATATATATTTCTTTATATTAAGTTAAATATACAAGTTTTATAAATATTAATAGGAAGTCAAAATAAGTATTAATTTACAAATAGAATTTGTGATAATGTAACCCGAAATTGTTATGAAATCATAAGAATAATATATAAGTTAAACTATGCATGTTTAAACTATATAAAAGATGAATAAGTTTATATTTTATAACAATATCAAAAGTTATATTAACTCTATATATCATACTAACATGTTTATATAATTTTATTAAATTATATATTTTAATATATTTATTTTGAAACAAGATATAAGAAAATAAGTAGGCAAACATAGTTAATAACCAGAGTTTGAACTAGCATTTTCTAGTTAAAAAAATGGAGGGAAGTTTGAAAGCTTAAACTTTTGAAATTCAAAATTTGAATTTCATTATGTCGAGATGACAATTTATGTTTGTCAACATACATGTGGAAAATCAAAAAACATAATGTTTTTACTTCTTAGTTTTATATTATCGATTTATATTTCAGGTTTAACTATTTCCTGAAATAGTATTAATCCTAACAAACATCCAAAATTTATTTTATTATTAATATTTTGAATTTCAAAATTCAAAATTCAAATTTGAGTTTTAAACTTCAACTTTTGAATGTTAAATTTCAATTTTGAATTCAAAAGTTTAAAATTTTGGATTCAAAGCAAAGCAAAGCAAACACAACATTCATTCAACCAAAAAATTTAAAAATTAATTACGACGTACCCAATTTTTAGATCCATTTCTTCGATATTCTCTGTATTCTGAATAGATCTTCTGGAATTTGATGATGAGAACTTCTTTATTACGACGGGATCTTTTTTCGGATCAGAATTGTGTATTCATTTGCTGAATTTGAATACCGTATGAGAAAGATATTGAAGATTTAGTAGTTTAACCAACTTCGCACCAAAATTTGATTTAGAGTTTTGAATGAATGGGCACTTAAACTTCTATATAAAGGCCCAAAAGTAATGTAACTTCATAATCTCTTCTTCTTTTCCCTTTTCATTCAAACTTTCAGGAGGCATAGCTTGTTCGTTTCTTGACAGAATTGGACGAAATCAAGGGAAAATCGAATAGAAATCCAAGGACTGCGATTTAGTAACAGTTTGCGGATGAATTTAGATGGTATTGGGGTGCAACAAGTCAAAACAATAGAGAAAAACAGAAAATCCCATAACAGTTTTTCTTTTTTTGATAACCAACATCGAATCGCCATATCTCACTGATTTTTATCGGAATTTGACAATCTACCCATCAAATCGACCATAAGAATGGGAACTACAATCTGAAAAAGGGTCTGGGAAAAAATAGTCTATCCTATGGATGCAATCTGGTGATAACCGTTGACATTTTAAGTTTCTTCTCTCTTTATTCACAAAAAATTCATTTGATGATTACTTGATCATTTCTTGACGGATTTACATGAAACCAGTGACATTACGAAGCAAACGAAGAGAAGTATAGTATGAGGATAAGTTTTAGATGAAAATCCAAAGTTATAAATTGTTCCGGCGCCTATTTCTTTGCTGATTTACATTATATGTATATCTACTTCTTGATGTCTCTTCACCAACCGTTATGACTATTCTCCTCTTTTTAATTTCTTTTCAGAATTTGAATTTTCAATAGCCACCATTTTTGTAACAACACGGAAAATCAGAACCAATTTAAAATTTTTATTTTGGCAATTTTAATGAATTTTGAATATTTAAAATTCATTATTTTAAATAATTACGATGAGAAAATTATTTTTATTAGAATTAGAACGTATATATTTATATAGATCGAAGTCAGAATATAAATATTTATTTTAATTATAAAAGGAAGTGGAAAATGGTGCGGTAGTTTGAAAATTCGATTTCAATTTGCAAATGAACATACAGGGTTCAAAATAAACCGGATTTTAGCGAAACTAAAAATATTTGAATCTGTTTGAAAATATCTTTCCAATGAATCTGAGAAATAAAATTTTTGTAGCGGGAATAGAAAGTTATGCCCAGTTGAAAATACAGAATAGTCGCTATGGAAATATAGCCCTTAAAAATTGAAATTTTACAAACGACCTCCATTTTTGATGAAACCATTTTTGTTGGATCTGTAATGTCAAGTTATAACTAGATTCCAATTTTCATAATTTTTGGAATCAATATGTGAGCGTGGCAAAAGAAAATGTGTTTTAACGGTTTAGTCAAATTGGATCAACCAGAAAATGACCATTTTTCAAATGGTCTTCAAATTTGACGAAATTTGTTTTGTTAGGACCGTATCGTCAATTCGAAGCTAGCAATAATTTTTCTGGAATTTTCAGAGTCAATATATGGCCCCGGTAAATTAAAATGTGCGTTCAATTTGAATATATATTGATTTAAATGTTAATTTAAATGAAAATTAATCGAAACGATAGAACTGGCTTACGAAACATATCCCATTGTCTCCAGAATGGGGGTAATTAGCTAGGGGCAATAGTCATTGGATTTGATTTGAAGTTCGTGGCATTAAACAAGAATTAAACGAATTAAATAATTATATATATACTAGTATATATACCACATACACAAAACCCTAGTCAAAGTCAAAACATCAGTCAACTTCTGTGTCGTGCCTCTAGCTCTACGAACGGCGGAATCCCTTCGAACCATTCTCCCCAAAATTCTTCTAATTTGTTCAATGAAATCAAGAGCTTCTTAAGGGAAAATTCAAGTACTCTTTGAGATCTCGAGATTCATAGGGGTTTGATCGGAAATGGGCATCTGGTTTGCTCGAATTAGTGCCTCAAAGGCTCGGCATTCGCATGCGTTTTGATAAAGGAGGGGGCGTGCAAGTGGTGAGCCCTGACCACCGTGGGGAGCTCTGGCGTAGCCCCGTCAACAGCCGGCTTGTGATCATCTTCCGGCGCCCTGAGGCGCGAGCAAGGGTACAACCTAGTTTGGGAGCACGATTTTGCGAACGGGCCTGTGTTAAAAAGTAAAGAAGAAGAGCTAATTAAGGTTAAATTTTTTATTTTTTTATTATATTAGTTTAACTAATTCAGTAATTAGGTTGTAACTAAATTTTAAAAATGAAAAGAAATGGTTTTTAAAAATAAAAAGTTATGGTTTTTAAAAATAAAAAGATATGATTTTTAAAAATAAAAAGATATGGTTTTTAAAAATAAAAAGATATGGTTTTTTAAAACTAAAAAGATATGTTTTTTTAAAATAAAAAGATATGGTTTTTAAAAAGAAAAAAGATATGGTTTTTAAAAATAAAAAGATATGGTTTTTTAAAATGAAAAGACGTGATTTTTAAAAATATGAAGACATGATTATGATTACATAAAAAGTTATATAAAAATATGATTTTTAGTTGCATAAAAATATAATTTTTGGTGGATAAGAATATGATCTTTATGTGAACAACATAGACATAAAAATATGATTTTTATTGTATGAATAACATTATAAAAATGTGATTTTCAAATATATGTAGCGTTGTTAAAAATCTGATTTTTAAGACAAATGCGTGAAATAGACTGCGTTGGAAGCAGGGCGAAGAACACTACGCATTGGAAATAAATCCAAACCGCTCAGAAACAAAGAATGGTGGAGTGGATTCCTAAGATGAGAACTCCTCATTATAATTTTCTTTATACAGTTATTTGTTTTATAACTGCATATATGAACCGCTCCCCGTCGTCCACAGACCATGGACGACTTGTTTGTTTGATTGTGTTGTGAAAATTGTTTGTGGTATGAAATGGACTGTATAGGATATTCATATGTTGAATAAAATATTTTATCATTAAAAATATATTTTTTAATGTATATAAGAATAAAATAAATGTTCATTTACAAATCGAATAATATGTTTATGTACACCCACTTGAGTGATATGGATTGGGACGATATATTTTACACATCGCCCAACTGCACAAACAAAAATCAGTGTTTGTTGATTGAAACCCCACACGGGGATTGGGATGATAGTTGACATACACTAATCCCAATTGTTTAGTTATATGTCGATCGATGGGTTGACAAACTGTGGTAAGTGTTAAATATTTATATTTAATGCTTATGCAGTGTAGAATACAGTCTGGATGATGGTTAATTGTTTATCATTGTTGTTCTATACATGTGTTGTATGAAATCCATATAATCAACATTATATGTTAATAGACTGTGTTTGATTCTAGTTTAGAAAGAACGAATATTTTAGAATAACGAATATTTTAAAATAATATTCAGTCAAAGATCAAAATATGATTTTGATGTCCGATTTAAGATGGACACGAAAATATTTAAATATATAAAGCCGTGTTGATTAAATTAACGTCATTTTGACGTGAACAATATTATATTGATTTTATTCATTTTTATAATGAATATCGAATAGGAAGCGATTTCAAAATCTAATGTTTTGAAAAAATTATCATTTATATTTTAATGATATGGAATATTCAATTTTGATTGGAAATTGAGTATGAAGTTGAAATCGTTTTGAAAACGAATTTAAAACGATTTATAAAATATGTTTTAAATGGAAATCGATGAAATATATATATCATATATATTTAATGGCCTGAATATAACGCGCCACGACAGTTCGCGAATTTCAACCATTGACTTCGAATGGACATTACAGGAGATCTGACCATCAGATTCTCCTAAAACCTGAACTGTTGGGTTCGTATCGACGAATATTAGAGAATTGAAATCTAACGATTGAATTTGGAATTATGTCCAAATCAAATTTGGAAAAGGTTGTTGTAAGTGCAGTTCGAAAGCCGTTTATGGAAATCAACTGTAAGAGCCTTGATAAAATTATTAAAAATATCAATAGTTTGTGTAAAATCATAATAAATGATTTGGAAAGAATTGGGATGAAAAATCCCATATTTGAAAAGATAAAATTATATTTTTATCGAAATGAACTAGTTATTAACTAGAATTATAATCCAACTATTTTTAAATAAATAGATTGGATTTGAAATGGTTTTAAAAATAACCAGAATTTCCAATATATGAATTGGAATGGATTTGAATCGAAATTATCTTTGGAACATTTCGATATTGGATTCCGTGATTATACGAATATTGTGGAGGAATTTGGAAGATATAGATATCGTTATTCCCAATACGATATTTGTCGGTTTCAGAATTTGATATTGAATATAAGTCGATATATTTTTTCTATTCAGAGCCTTGTATTTAATATCACATTGGATTCTAGGTTTGTCATGAACGATGTCTTCATTAATATTGTTCTTAAAACCAGTTGAGAAAAGATAAAAATTTATATATTAGGATTTAATGAAGTTTACCAATTAATTAACATTTAATTGGAATTAAATTGAAATTGGTTTTTGGGTTTATCGTGGGCAGTGTTTTAAATAACACTTGTTCTTTTACCGATTAATAACGGAATGAGATTTTGGGTTTGTCATGAATGGTATCTTTAATAATACTGTTCTTAAACCCAGTAGAGTTAAGAAAATTAGAAACTAACTGGAGATTAACTAAGTTTAATGGTTTCCTTGGTATTGATCTGATATTGGTTTCGGCCTTCAAGATTAATACTTAGGGAATTGTTCTCTTACTAATTTACGGTTAGAGACTAACGGGATAGGGTCTTCAGTAACACTGTTCCTAAACCCCATGTGAAAGGAATAAATATTTTAATTAAGATGTAGAGAAGAATTACCAATTAATTAACATTTAATTGGATTTGAAATGGAATGTGAATTGAGTTTATTATGAACTGTGTTTTGACGACATTCGTTCTTTAACCCGATTTACAGTGAAATGAGATTTGGAAATTATAAATCTTTTTATTGAAGATTTAGTGGAGATTTTCGAAAGCAAAGTTTTCCATTTAATATATTGGAATGGAATGGAATTATGACGGCCCGCCCCGCACCAACCGACATTTAACTCCAATTGTGCGCTATACACATGTCCAGTTAGCACGTGACGGTCGTCCGAAGAAAAGAAAGAAGAGAATGAACTAACAAAGAACCTGTAGAATGTCTCACAGCGCATGGAACAAAATATAATAATAACATACTTGACATAAAACAGGCGAGATAGTACATAAGCTGAAAACTAAACCATCATAGCAGCGGAAATCCAAAGATACAACTTACGATCCAACAACATTATTAAACTTCAAAATACTGTCTCTAAAGCAAAATAAAGAAAAGGTGCGCTACTAATGCCCAAAGTAGCGACCATCAACAACACGAGGAGGTATATGTATAAATAGTACGTGTAAGCCTCCTGCTCGTCTCCGACATCTACTCGTGCATATCCACCTGACCTGTCTCTAGTCTGCTCATGTGAGCACCCAGAGTAATAAGAAGAGACATAAAACTCTGGGTCAGACAAAACTCTGGTATGAGTGATAAGCAACTAAACAGAAAAATAACAGGTATAATCCAATCATACCTGAACCTGAACCTACAACCAAAGAGTTAGCACTACATACTGTACAATACTCTAAGGTGCCACTAACATATGGTGTAAGAAATATGGGGGTGGGGGTGTGCATGTCATAGTGATGTCAAACAATCAAGCATAGCAACCATCCTCACGTCTCTCACTCAGTGCGTAAAGCATACAATATCCACTACCTTGGTTACCTAATCCTTTGGGCCATGACGGAATCCAATCCCGTACAACTATCACTACAAGCCCACTATCCATCTCTCAGTGGTGAACCAAAGTTATGAATACCGACAACCCTTTTGCATACGTCCCGCAGCAAAGCCCAATCATGAAGTGAACTCATTGGTTCCCATCTGGATCCTGAGCTCTAACTTCCATTTGGACTACCTTTGCATCTCGGGTTTTGGTCAGCATCTCCTTCGGATCGGTCTTCCTTTCAATTCACTTTGCTTTAGGCCGTCGTCAGCTCCTCTCGGTTCGGATCGCGTTCCCCTCGGATCGGGTCGCAGTCACCAGCTCGTGGTCAAGCTCCAGCTCGAGGTTCGGATCGTGCTCATCTATACGGGTCGGTCGCCTTCTTTGGATCGGGTTCGGTCCTGGTCGGTCGTGCTTCGTTCACCGGATCGGTTCGTTGCAGGCTTTCGTGGTCACCACATCAGGTCGTTCAAACGGATCAGATCGTGATGGAGCTCCTGGATCGGATCGTGGCACATGTACTCGAGCGGATCGTGAAAGGTGAGGCGGATCGGGTCGGGTCGGTCGGTCAATCACCTTTCATTTTGGTCGGTTTTCATCATCTCTACCCTGGTCGATCGGTTTTGCCCTCCTGGTCGGTCGAACACTTCACCAATCCTGGTCGGTCGGTTTTGTCACCCCCTGGTCTGTCGAACACTTCACCAATCTTGGTCGGTCGGTTTTGTCCCCCCCTGGTCGGTCGCATTTCACACATCCTGGTCGGTCGTTGTCAGGGTCGGTCCAGGAACTCGGGTCGGTCAAAACCTTCCCCTGGTCGGTCTAACTCGACCCAAAGAAAACCTGCACTATTTCAACAAGCTATTTTTGCCTCTCGACGACGTTTTCGACCAATCTAACACTTCTAATCAATCACAAAGCATACCATACAATCATAGAAACATAGAGAATCAACCACAAACACCAAAACAACAATATGACATATCAAAATGGATCAAACATGGCCAAAACCTCATATTTTCCCTTAATCCCTCTTAATCATGTTTAAGCGTATAATTAGCAAAACTTATCCAAATTAGCCAGATTTCATATTAGAGGTCTAAAACAATATTTAAGAATTTCTGAACATTTTTCCAGATTTTAATCTTGCATAAATTCGCTAATTATCACTAATCACCTCTTAATCCCCTAAATTCCGGGATTAACAAAATTAGTCGAAATTAACCCAAATTCATATCAGAGGCATAAAATGGTGTTTTAGAATTTTAGGAATTTTTCTAGATTTTCCTGAGCCATAATTTCGCTAATTACCATAACTAGCCATAATTAGTGAAAAAGGAAGCTAATCACTCACCTTTGCCACAAAGTAAACTGTAGATTTGAAATGATTCTCTGTTTGGGTCGAATTCTAATGTGTTCCAGCAGCTCCAACTTTGATTTGGTGAAGATCTCCCTTGATTTGTTGTTGCTAATCCCAATCTTCAAGTTGTAGGTGATTTGGAGGTGTTTTGGAGTGTTTTAGAAGATGGAGGCCATTGCTAGAGCTTGAAGGAGGTAAGTGGCGGCTGGAAAAATGAGTCTAAAACCGAAATCATAACCCTAGCAGCCCTTAAATACCCCAAATCCCGAAATCCCCCATTGGGCCTAGTTGTTAATCACCCGGTTAAGCCCAATTAGCTGTTTTTAACCCTCTAAACCTTAATTCAGCCATATCTCCCAAACGGTAAGTCCGTTTGGCTATTATGACCACTCTACGGAAAGAGAAACCATCATCCGAAGCTAATGAAAGTGGTTTCAGATCAAAACTCCTCTCCAGTCAAAAGTTATGGACGAAACAAGATCAACTAGGGGCAAAACGGTCATTTAAAAATCGGCAAAAATCATGAATCATTGTAAATGACCCCACTAGTCATTCCCCAAAAGTACATGACCATACGACTTACCAGGAAAAAGAAATAAATATTCTACGATCTTCCGATGCGTAGAATGCGGGTCGTTACATTCTCCCCCCTTAGGAAATTTCGTCCCCGAAATTCCTCACCCCAAAACATACAAAGAATTTCGCATGCCTATCAATCATTTTTAAACAATAAAACATACAAAACAACACAACAAGCCTATCCTAGCTTGCGGTTTACTAACAAGGGAAGAAACTATCATTACCAAAACCTTACCAGGCAAAGAGTTCTGGATACTTCTTCCTTATGTCCTAATCTGTTTCCCAAGTACAGTCTTTCTCATTCTCACCCCCACTGAACTTTGACTAGTTTCACCACCTTCCTTCGAAGTTGTTTCGTATCGTTCCCAACCATACGCATAGGCTTGCGGTTCCCAACCGCCTCGGGTTCAACCTCGATATCGTCCAACTGATCTGGTGAAATAGTCCTACTAGGGTCATACACATACTTCCTTAACTGGGAAACATGAAATACGTTGTGAACTCCCGCCATCTTGTCCGATAACTCTACTTTATACGCCAAATTCCCAACTTGTTCGAGAACTGGGGATGGACTAACAAATCTTGATGCTAATAACTATTATTATCCATAACTCATCCAGATGTCACTGGTCATCCCATGACCTTCCAAAATCCAAGACACAAGATCTCAAAAGATCCTCTAATATACGAATCACTCAAATACCATCATGACCTAGTCCTTGGTAACCATCAATATAATCCATTGAGACTTGTTCCCATTTCCATTCGGGAATTTCTAATGGTTGTAACAAACCACTAGGCTTCTTTTGCTCAACTTTAACTAACTGGCAATTCATGCACTTGGATATAAATTTTCCCAACGTCTTTCTTTATCCTTTTCCAGTAGTAGGTCTGCTCCATGCCTCAATACATTTTGTTACCACTGGGACGTATAGTCAATTTCGAGTGATGACATGCTCTAAGCACTTCATCTCTCAATCCATCTACGTTGGGTACAGCTTGTCTATCATCCTTTCGAAACCATCCTTCTCGATCAAATCCTTGCTTGATCGTTCTCTTGCCCTCGATACTCATCTCTATCATAGAGATGATCTCCAATAGGTTAGGATCGTCCTTCTAACTGGAACCAATCCACTCATTCAAAATCGATCTAATCGTCAAACTTGCTAACATTTATGAATCTAATTCATACTTAGTTCTGAAATCATATCCTACGATATACTTCAGTTACTTCCATTCCAGAAACATAACCCCTAGACTGGCATGTCTCCTACTCAATGCAACTGTTACCATACTCAAATCCTTTGCTATGTCCACTCTGCCCCATGAAGTCATGACAACTTCACTGCACTGGCTCATAGCCTAATGTCTGTATGTACCATCATCTCTTTGGTCCCCCATCGCTAGAACCCTACAGGTGATAGTCTACTCAAGAGAAGAAAAATATGAACAAACATAACAACCATAGCATCCATCAAACAAGTCCTATCTATCACCTGCTAAAGCCATACATACGTCGATACCTACCTGAATGGTCTAACCAATCCCAACATGTCCATTCTTGAATGTCTGGTCTAACCAACATCAAGAACTAATGGAAGCCCCGCCTCCAACTAACTATCGTACGTCCAACGCACGTTTATCCTCTAAGGATAATTAAACTAATGGAAGCCCAGCCTCCAATCGGACTACCGTACGTCCAACATACGTTTACCCTCCAAGGATAACTAGATCACGTCCAACGGATCCAAGGTAACTGGCGTCCCCAGATACCCCTGCTTTTAGTCCTCCTAAAATACTTGATTCCAACCCAAGTCTATCCATTATCTTGTTGCCCTCTCGAGTCCAACTCGAGCTGAATCCAATTCCTTGCAGCCTTCTCGAGTCCAACTCGAGTCACTCTATAACTCATACCCAGTCTTGAGTACCGACAAACTCTAGTCCAACGTGAGTCGTCTCCCTATTCGTTGCATCTCCAAGATCAACGAACACCTATTTTCTTTTACGAGTTCAAGCCCAACTTGAATCGTCCTAATCTTCGTTGCATCTTCCATGATCAACGAACACATCCTATTCCCTCAAAGTCCTACTATCCAAAGAGAACACCAACATAGAGTTCTAAACAATCCATTACCTTGCATCTTTCTCGAGTCCCACTCGAGCCATCACATAACCCTATTGAGTCTAATCGGGGCAGTCCATACCATCGAATAGTCTTATCATGTTCCGTCTGCCCATCACTCCTCGAGTAAACCAAGATACCATCCAATGAAAAATCACAACAACTATTTTATATCTCACGCAAACCATCCTAATCGAACTCGACATTCCCCAAGCACAAGCCATAAAGGCCTAAACCAATATCAGACAAGCGCCCAAGGAACATCTCCTCCGAATTCGGACAATCTACGTGAAATGATACTAGCAAAACAACCAAGCACGGGAGTACTCATTTGCCTCCCCGAGACAACTAGAACTTATTCCAATGATAACTTCCCAGCTTCCTAACTCCAGTTACTATCGCCATCACTAGGTAAGTACCTAATACCACCCTAAATCTTTGGAGTAGATCGACTCCCCAAAATAATGCTAAACCCAGTAAAGCCTAAACAAAGCGATCACAAACAAACATACATCCATGACTCGATAAGACCACATTACAACAAATCATGCAAAGGCTAGTCGAACCACCAACCGGGTTCGTCACTACTAAAGGTCTATCGACTATCTCGGGTCTGTCAAACAGAAACATCTTAAATAGAAAGCATACTTTTGATAACGATGCCCTTTCCCTTCTGCGCCGCAGTTGGAGCATTCGACGAAGAAGGAACAGCACTGATAGAATATTCTTTCACGATCTGCTTTCCTTTAGGGGGTTGTGGACAATCATCCTTGTTATGTCCCGCCTGGCCGCAGTTAAAGCACTTCCTTTCCCCAGGCTTTTCTCGACAATCTCTGGCATAGTGGCCCTTCTTGCCACAACTAAAACATTCGCCATCTTTCTTACTTTTCTTTTTCTGACCATCCTTAGCTTGGTCTTGTTTCCTCTTGTTCTAAGAACCATTCTTGCCTTCACCGCCTTCTTGCGGCTTTGGCTCCTCTACAGATACAATAGTAACCTCAGTCTTTGGCTTAGGGTAAAGACTCTCTGACCTTAATGCTTTTCCCACAATCGATTCAAACGTCTCATCGATGTAGTTTATAAGTATTTCCCCCAAGTACCCATCTAAACCCGTTATGAACTTCTCGTTCTTCTTCTCGGCAGTATCTATAAGGGATAATCCGTATTTTGATAAAGTATCGAATTCAGCAATATACTCCAAGACAGCTCTACCATTCTTCTTAAGCTCCAAGAAATTCCTAAACAATTCTGATTTATGAGCAGTTGGAATAAACTTATCACAAAAACGAGTCTTAAACTGATTCCAAGTTATCTGATCCTCTGGGGTAGCTGCCTTAATAGCATTCCACTAATTCATAGCCCGTCCTTGCAGCTGACGGGATGCTAGCTTCCTCTTTATTGCATCTTCGATTCCCAGATCTTCGACGATGCGCTCACAACTATCTAGCCAATCTTGAACTTCTGTAGCCGACTCCGTTCCGTGGAACTGCTTCCCACCAAGGCTAGTATAATCCTTATTCAGCTTGGCGAAATCGACCTTAGGCGCCTGCACCGCTGCACCACCACCGTTTGCAGCATTAGGAGCTGCCCTCTGAACGTCCCTAAGCATCTCCCTCATGAAGGTAGTAAACATCGTCCTCATATCAGGAACATTCCCATTGTTGGCTCCTCTACCAGTACCCCTCACGTACCGGCTCATCGTTCAATCTATACAGAGAAAACGATTAACCATCTCCATAGTGGTGTTAGTGCAGTGCGACTTCATCCTTAGCTATACTAATACTATATATATATAGCTTTTGAAAACCAAAGTAATCACAAATACGCGCTCTCACATACGTACTATCTCTCCCTAGTGTCTTTCCCTAGGTGAACTACGCAACCTAGAGCTCTGATACCAAATGTGACGGCCCGCCCCACACCAACCGACATTTAACTCCAATTGTGCGCTGTACACATGTCCAGTTAGCACGTGACTGTCGTCAGAAGAAAAGAAAGAAGAGAATGAACTAACAAAGAACCTGTAAATTGTCTCACATCGCATGGAACAAAATATAATAATAACATACTTGACATAAAACAGGCGAGACAGTACATAAGCTGAAAACTAAACCATCATATCAGCGGAAATCCAAAGATACAGCTTACGATCCAACAACATTATTACACTTCAAAATACTGTCTCTAAAGCAAAAGAAAGAAAAGGTGCGCTACTAATGCCCAAAGTAGCGACCATCAACAACACAGGAAGATATATGTATAAATAGTACGTGTAAGCCCCCTGCTCGTCTCCGACATCTACTCGTGCATATCTGCCTGACCTGTCTCTAGTCTGCTCGTATGAGCACCTAGAGTAATAAGAAGAGACATAAAACTCTGGGTCAGAAAAAGTCTGGTATGAGTGATAAGCAACTAAACAGAACAATAACAGGTATAATCCAATCATACCTGAACCTGAACCTGCAACCAAAGAGTTAGTACTACATACTATACAATACTCTAAGGTGCCACTAACATATGGTGTAAGAAATACGGGGATGGGGGTGTGCATGTCATAGTGATGTCAAACAATCAAGCATAGCAACCATCCTCACGTCTCTAACTTAGTGCGTAAAGCATACAATATCCACTACCTTGGTTACCTGATCCTTTGGGCCATGACGGAATCCAATCCCGTACAACTATCGCTACAAGCCCACTATCCATCTCTCAGTGGTGAACCAAAGTTATGAATACCGACAACCCCTTTGCACACATCCCGCAGCAAAGCCCAATCATGAAGTGAACTCATTGGTTCCCATCTGGATCCTAAGCTCTAACTTCCATTTGGACTACCTTTGCATCTCGGGTTTTGGTCAGCATCTCCTTCGGATCGGTCTTCCTTTCAATTCACTTTGCTTCAGGCCGTCGTCAGCTCCTCTCGGTTCGGATCGCGTTCCCCTCGGATCGGGTCGCAGTCACCAGCTCGTGGTCAAGCTCTAGCTCGAGGTTCGGATTGTACTCATTTATACGGGTCGGTCGCCTTCTTCGGATCGGGGTCGGTCTTGGTCGGTCGTGCTTCGTTCACCGGATCGGTTCGCTCCAGGCTTTCGAGGTCACCACATCAGGTCGTTCGAACGGATCAGATCGTGATGGAGCTCCTGGATCGGATCATGGCACATGTACTCGAGCGGATCGTGAAAGGTGAGGCGGGTCGGGTCGGTCGGTCAAGCACCTTTCATTTTGGTCGGTTTTCATCATCTCTACCCTGGTCGGTCGGTTTTGCCCCCTTGGTTGGTCGAACACTTCACCAATCCTGGTCGGTCGGTTTTTTCTCCTCCTGGTCGGTCGAACACTTCACCAATCCTGGTCGGTCGGTTTTGTCCCCCCCTGGTCGGTCGCATTTCACCCATCCTGGTCGGTCGTTGTCAGGGTCGGTCCAGGAACTTGGGTCGGTCAAAACCTTCCCCTGGTCGGTCTAACTCGACCCAAAGAAAACCTGCACTATTTCAGCAAGCTATTTGTAACGACCCAACTTTCAATCATCTAGAGTCAATGTTTAAACCAACTCCAGACGTTTGAAAATCGGATTCGCCGGGGTAATACACATTAGAACAGAATAAAACGAACTTTTATTTGCTCAATATATGATTACAATAAGTTTACATAATCAGAGTTACCATGTACTATACAGCGGAAACAGAAACGACAGCGGAAGTAACAATTCTAGCTCGAAGCTCCAATCCAAAGAATGCTCCGAAACTCTCTCCAAGGATCTATAACTGTAAACTAAACTACTAGCTGCCCGTGAGAAAATTTGTGGGCACCCAGAGTTTAGAAAGGGAACAATAAACTCCAGGTCAGTCATGAGACTGGTGTGAGAACATAAAACATTTTTACTTATAAACTGATGTAAATCAAAGATCTAAGTTGTATCATACAGAATGGTTTATCCTACATAAGTGTTAGTGCAAAGGTCTTACATGAGTTTCTCGAAAATGAAACTATTATAAGACTCGCCCCAATACACACCAAACAACAGATGCAAATGCAGTCGCACACGTGGACGAGTTTTAGCCTTATAAAAGCCAAATCATGATATATATCTACGTGTGTATTATTGATACTAGAACACTTTTAAAACATTTCACAAATAAATATAAAAATCCTAGTAAGCATATTTCTATGCTTACATACATAGTTTACAAACAAATAACCGAAGGGTTCGTATTGGTTATTGGGTTTCCAACATGATGGTCCCTGGCACGAAAGATCAATCGAGAACACGAGGCTAAGTACTCCCGGATAACATCCAGACATCGGACACCGAATACAAAGCCGAAGTATATAAATCTCCCGGGTGTTCGTCCAGACATCGGACCCCGTATATACTTTATTTTATCAGGTTTCAGAGTAGATCTACCGTCGAAGCTTCAAGTTTCACTAGAGGTTATGATATGTATACCATCTAACCGCCAGTTTCCCATCATTTCGGGTTGTGAGGTTCGCGAGGTTTCGTACCACAAAGCTACGCCCTTACACTAGACCATGCTTTGATCATTTCATCAACTGCAGCACTTCGCATGCTACACTGTCATTTTACAATCTACAACTGATCCTCACTGATCAAATAACTTTTTAGTCAATGGAATAAATTCCCATCACCAAACAGACACATGTTCAGTAATAATCAGTTATACATTATAAGATACAGTGTCAGACACACACCCATACGAGTTCGTTCCGGGTTCGAACGAAACGGAAGGCACCTTGTTTGAAGGCCCTTGCAATCCGAAGTTCTCCAAATCCGTTCGGGTTTTCTGCCACTCCGTAGGGTCATCTCTCTACTGTAGCTACTCAATAAAGAAACCAATCAGCAGTCCGCCCGTCCGATATGAAGAACTCTGGTCTTCAATCGCCATTTGAATGTCTTCATTTATTTCGTCGAGTGGTTATTTAGAATGGTTTTCGAAAAATGAATTCCGATCCCGGTCTTTCTAAATAATTTGCGCTTCAAATGAAACACATTTAAATCAATTTCTTCCATCACATAACTTAATTCTTTCTAATTTCAGAATGATCGCTTATATAGACTCAAACAATCATTTATAATTCAAGGATCCGGATTAACGATATTTCTTTAATTCGAACTCGTTGTATTCATTCAACACATATTCATTATATTCGAGTCAAAGGGTTCAGTATTGAAACAATTCTCAATTAATAAATAAAATACTTGAAAATAATAGATTTGTTATAACTAATATATATATATATATATATATATATATAATAATTTTTATATAGAAATGGTTGAAATAATTACATACTATATTGAAGTTTTTTTTTTTTTTTTTTTTTTTTGAAGAACAATATACAAATAGAATAATTTAGAACATATGCATATTCTTTAAATCAAATATGTATTATTTAAATATTCTTGAAATTGTCATACCTTGTTAGATAGTTAAAAGCTATATACATATATAAATACTTTAAAACTAGAATTGTTCCTTTCCAAATCCGATGACCCGAACTTACATTCATTTTCAAAGAGTATAACTGGCCTTATATCTCGAGCTAATCCAAACACTTTCAAAGTTGTTCAACTTATCTACTTTCGTTCACTAATTCCATGCTCTTCCATAATTGACCAAATCTTACTCGATTAAAACAATGTTATTGTCATAACATGCAAGTTACTCCAAATTCTTACCAAAATCATATTTGACTTCCAATCCAAAGTTCGAGTTTGCCTAGCTTTTGCAACAATTTATTAGATGAAGTGGTAATTAAGTTGGAACCAGCAACTATAATTCCAAGTAAAATCAAAATAATTCAAACATTAATTCATATTAAAATTTTCATAACATGCGAATTCGTCTTCTAAGGTCAAATTATTTATACTTATTCAGTCCAATCAAAGGTTTTCCAAATCACTCAAACCATTCTTAATTCCTATATTGAAATATTCTTAACATGCTTAATAAATAAACTGTTTATATAACACAATATTTCATGTCCACATGATCGAGTTTGTAAATGTCATTTTATGTGATATTAACTAAGGACATCTTTTAATTAGTCAAATATTAATATTAAGTAAATAAAAATACTATTTAACCAAAGAAATATTAACAACATTATTAAATCGAAATATTTTTAACTCAATGTTATTAAGTTAATAAAATACGCCATGGTTATTTTAATGTTCATTAACGACTAAACAGTTCCTTAATTAAATTGAGAGAATTTCCTTAACTTCCACATAAGGTTCGAAATTAGTGCATATGCATATTCACACCTTTAAACCATTTTTAATTGATTTCTAAAAGCACACGACACATAATTTCTGAATACATGTATCGATTTCAGTCTATATCGACAACCATACTCTTCACCATCACTGTATACAATACAAGATCCAGGATTTTATTATTATCAGCCAATATAAATATTATTGTCATATTTACTATTAACCATTCATTTCTTATATTCACATAACAACAAACTTACAAATGCGCGTTATAGCTCTAACGCGCATTAATATGCGTTTATCGGCAAACATTACGAGGTCACCATCCGTATTCAAATGGCAATATTATCCACCCATATTATTCTATAAATCAAAGTAATCATCCACAAATTCCTAAACTATAACCAATAATCCATCATTCATGCAACCAATTTCCACACATTAAACCACCCAATAATTACGTATAACATATTAAATAATAAAATAAAATAAATGCAGTGTTCTCACCCCTGTGGTTGCTTTCCAGAAAACACTATTGTATGGTTTCGCTGTCCGTGTTCCCCGCGTCCTACCTTATTCTTATTCTCACTTTCTCTCTCGTTTCCTTCTCTAGCTTTCCCTTTTTTCACGGTCCTCTTTCCTTCTTGCCTTAAATCCTTCGTTTTGTTTTTTTTTCTATATAAAATCAAGGCTTTAACACAGCAAACAAAACTTGCGCATGCCGGAATTGTGGTGCAAAACTGAACTGGGAAGGACACTGCAAAAGAAATGTTTGCATGCGCATGCATGCAATTGAGTGGTGCTGCGTGATGGAAGAATTTGGTCGAAGGAACACTGCGGATAGTCGGAGGTGGCAGTTGCAAGGTGGTGGAGGATGCGGCCAGGAGGCGAAGTAAGAAGGAGGGCAGACGGTGGAAGATGGAACTCAAATGAGAACATGCAGGAGAAAAGAAATGGACGGAGAGGAGTAAATGTTGGAGAAGCAAAAGCTTTGAACTGTGAAATGAAAGAACGTGGCACCACATTTGCGCGCAAGGGAACAAGTGGCATCCCATGCTCGTATTCATTCAACACGTCCTCTCTCTCTTTTTTTTTTCTTTTTTTTTTTTTTTTTTTTTTTGTACACATTCGCATGTTAGATTTTTTTTTTCTTTCTATGCAAGAATGGCGGAAGACAGCAAACTGGGGAAGGAAGAAGAAGTGTCCGAGAAAGGGAGAATGGTAAAAGGAACGAGACACTGCATGTTTTAAAACGAGCACGTGTAGCCTTTGCTTCCATTTGTCTCTATAATACTATATGTGCGCGCCACATCTTTTTTTCGTTTGCATGTGTTACTATTTCTTCATGCATGCTTTCATGCGCAGGTACAAAAGGGATTGTACGTTTGGGCTAAATGCATGCATTGTTCCTTTATTATTTGCAATTCATACCCCAAATTTTCCTCCTTTCCAATTTCTGGTTTTTAGAGTTATTTACCGCGAGTTGCACTGGAATAAGATCATCATTATAGACAACGACACGCTCTGATTTGAAAACAGCAATAAAACCGGTCTGATTGATCAATTTTGTAAAGCGTCTAACGGACCACCTTTATACCCAAAATACGTTGAAAAATTATCTGCTTATTTTTCAAAATAAAAATTACAGAAAAATTCTAAAAAATATTTTAACACTACGCGAACTGAAACTGAACCAAAATTTGAAACGATTATTTTATTATAATTAAATTTCAAATTCTGATCATTTCTATCAACAGAATTTCAAATTGTTTTGATAATCCAACTAACGGCGAAATAATCTTCCAAACAAATATTGTTTTAACTAAATTTCATAAATAAAATTAATTTCACTCATTTTAAAATAATTATATTACCTTTAATTTCAATTCAAAATTTATCTCAACCTTCCAAAATATATTTAAAAATTATATTAAATTCAAATTATACTTCCAAATATCCTGGTTCGTTACATTCTTCCCCCCTTAAGACAATTTCGTCCTCGAAATTGGAACGAAATTCAGAGAAGTACATATGTTACCAAAATTTAATATTTTTGCTTCATAAATTTTCAAAATCTATTTTTTTTTCCAAATTTTAATTAGAATTTAAATTCAAATATTCTTTTTAACAAATTAAATTATGGAGAAAATAAGCTACAACGGTATCATACCAAAATTTTGGTTAACCCAAACCTCCATACATTCATTCTTAAGTCACGTACATTAATTTTTCTTTACTCTATATACATTGGTTCTTGATCCACATACCTTCACCGATCTAAATACATTTACATCTTAACCATACATAACTTTTAGAGTTTACCCTTCGAATTGAAATTTTTTTCTTTTCCGTTCCATTTTCGATGTAGACGGTGCTTCTCCAGCCGGCTTTTCTCCTTTCTTCAACAGACAATCCCGAACTACATGTCCTTTCTTCTTACATCGATGACATTTCTTTTCCATTTCTGATTCCTTGGCATTTTCCTTAGCCTTTGGACATTTATCAACAAAATGTCCTACTCCATTGCACTTGAAACAGCGTATATCTTTCCGAATGACTTTCTTCTTCTTTTTAATTTTGTTTGGACAAACAGCTGCATAATGACCATTTCTAAAACATCTATAACACAGGATATCCTTAACTTTCCCAAATCTCAGTGTCTCTTCTTTTTCCTTTTGAACCAGTGCTCTTTTTGCTTGCTTCGGAGTCATCCAAAACTCAACACTCGACATACCAAATTCCATTTTAGTTTAAATAACAACCTACAATATTTTATGGAAAGGGTTATACTAAAATTTTCATTCATAAAAGTCATCTATCAAACTTGTTTTATTTAAGTAATTAAACATCAAATATAACCCAATTATTTTTAAAACCAACTTACGCCATTTATTTATCAGGTATCTAAGTTTTTTTTTTATCATTATTTAATCATATTCAGGGTTTCGAATTTAAGGTCATTCGAGCTCTAAAATATCTCAAGCTATTCTATTTCACCATATTTTGTTTCAAATCTCCTTTCATTTTGTTCTATTCCAAACCTATACCTTTTCCAATACTTCATAAAATCAAATTAGTTCATTTTAGTTTTTCAAACTCATTCTCACATATTCCATTTCTTTAACCCATCTTAAGTGATTACAAGCCCTATTCCTTTTTTCCCAATTATTTCTACTTTATTGTTTATCGAAACCTATCGACTATCTAATATCGTCGATAAATTTTAACCTTAATTTCTAACATAAATCCTTCCAAATTTAAGTCTATCTAATTTCCTGGATTCATAATTATTCTCAACTCATCTTAATTCATTTTCAAATTTCATTCATTCTCTACAAATAATGAAACATGTTTAATTTCTCTAATTCATATTACTTATCAAATATTTCATTAAAGTTTTAAGTAAACCACCTTAAACATTTACTTGAACAGTTTCAAGTATTTCGCGACGTTTTAATCGGAATCATATAGTCATCCCACTTTCGAAACTCGAAAATAAATTTCTGATGATGTTCGAACTATCACCAGAATCATCTTCAAGCGACTAGAGTGTGATTCTATATCTATTTAGCATATTTTGGACTTCGTATATATGCTGGTCAGGCATATATTTAAAATCTTCATATACCAAATAGTCCAATCTCGACGTCCAAATAAATACTCAAAACTCTTATCCTATGTTATATCTCAAAATAATTACATTCTCCAAAATAGTTTATCTAATTTCAAAGTAATTTATATTTCAAAAATAAGCCTAGCTAGTTTCAATATCATCTTTAAAGTCACTATATATCTCACTAAATTCTTTAGATCTAGTTTTATCCTTTCTACTGAGTTCTTAATCTTCACCTATTCTTTTCCTTATCATTCCAAATATTCTTTGGATTATTTATCTTATTGTTAACATCCCTAATAAAGTTATTCAGTTTAACTATTTTAAACCAAATTTCTTTATATTCAAGGTATATCCTTTTTGGTGAAATTTAACTTTCAAAAATCGTCCTCACATACTTAACACTCTGAAACTCATTCTAGGGTATTGACTACCCTATCTCTAACGAGTTTCTCGCCGTTACTCTGATACTAATGAATATACCCCTTGAGCTGGGTTTAACCACAGCTCTGATACCACATGTAACGACCCAACTTTCAATCATCTAGAGTCAATGTTTAAACCAACTCCAGACGTTTGAAAATCGGATTCGCCGGGGTAATACACATTAGAACAGAATAAAACGAACTTTTATTTGCTCAATATATGATTACAATAAGTTTACATAATCAGAGTTACCATGTACTATACAGCGGAAACAGAAACGACAGCGGAAGTAACAATTCTAGCTCGAAGCTCCAATCCAAAGAATGCTCCGAAACTCTCTCCAAGGATCTATAACTGTAAACTAAACTACTAGCTGCCCGTGAGAAAATTTGTGGGCACCCAGAGTTTAGAAAGGGAACAATAAACTCCAGGTCAGTCATGAGACTGGTGTGAGAACATAAAACATTTTTACTTATAAACTGATGTAAATCAAAGATCTAAGTTGTATCATACAGAATGGTTTATCCTACATAAGTGTTAGTGCAAAGGTCTTACATGAGTTTCTCGAAAATGAAACTATTATAAGACTCGCCCCAATACACACCAAACAACAGATGCAAATGCAGTCGCACACGTGGACGAGTTTTAGCCTTATAAAAGCCAAATCATGATATATATCTACGTGTGTATTATTGATACTAGAACACTTTTAAAACATTTCACAAATAAATATAAAAATCCTAGTAAGCATATTTCTATGCTTACATACATAGTTTACAAACAAATAACCGAAGGGTTCGTATTGGTTATTGGGTTTCCAACATGATGGTCCCTGGCACGAAAGATCAATCGAGAACACGAGGCTAAGTACTCCCGGATAACATCCAGACATCGGACACCGAATACAAAGCCGAAGTATATAAATCTCCCGGGTGTTCGTCCAGACATCGGACCCCGTATATACTTTATTTTATCAGGTTTCAGAGTAGATCTACCGTCGAAGCTTCAAGTTTCACTAGAGGTTATGATATGTATACCATCTAACCGCCAGTTTCCCATCATTTCGGGTTGTGAGGTTCGCGAGGTTTCGTACCACAAAGCTACGCCCTTACACTAGACCATGCTTTGATCATTTCATCAACTGCAGCACTTCGCATGCTACACTGTCATTTTACAATCTACAACTGATCCTCACTGATCAAATAACTTTTTAGTCAATGGAATAAATTCCCATCACCAAACAGACACATGTTCAGTAATAATCAGTTATACATTATAAGATACAGTGTCAGACACACACCCATACGAGTTCGTTCCGGGTTCGAACGAAACGGAAGGCACCTTGTTTGAAGGCCCTTGCAATCCGAAGTTCTCCAAATCCGTTCGGGTTTTCTGCCACTCCGTAGGGTCATCTCTCTACTGTAGCTACTCAATAAAGAAACCAATCAGCAGTCCGCCCGTCCGATATGAAGAACTCTGGTCTTCAATCGCCATTTGAATGTCTTCATTTATTTCGTCGAGTGGTTATTTAGAATGGTTTTCGAAAAATGAATTCCGATCCCGGTCTTTCTAAATAATTTGCGCTTCAAATGAAACACATTTAAATCAATTTCTTCCATCACATAACTTAATTCTTTCTAATTTCAGAATGATCGCTTATATAGACTCAAACAATCATTTATAATTCAAGGATCCAGATTAACGATATTTCTTTAATTCGAACTCGTTGTATTCATTCAACACATATTCATTATATTCGAGTCAAAGGGTTCAGTATTGAAACAATTCTCAATTAATAAATAAAATACTTGAAAATAATAGATTTGTTATAACTAATATATATATATATATATATATATATAATAATTTTTATATAGAAATGGTTGAAATAATTACATACTATATTGAAGTTTTTTTTTTTTTTTTTTTTTTTTTTTGAAGAACAATATACAAATAGAATAATTTAGAACATATGCATATTCTTTAAATCAAATATGTATTATTTAAATATTCTTGAAATTGTCATACCTTGTTAGATAGTTAAAAGCTATATACATATATAAATACTTTAAAACTAGAATTGTTCCTTTCCAAATCCGATGACCCGAACTTACATTCATTTTCAAAGAGTATAACTGGCCTTATATCTCGAGCTAATCCAAACACTTTCAAAGTTGTTCAACTTATCTACTTTCGTTCACTAATTCCATGCTCTTCCATAATTGACCAAATCTTACTCGATTAAAACAATGTTATTGTCATAACATGCAAGTTACTCCAAATTCTTACCAAAATCATATTTGACTTCCAATCCAAAGTTCGAGTTTGCCTAGCTTTTGCAACAATTTATTAGATGAAGTGGTAATTAAGTTGGAACCAGCAACTATAATTCCAAGTAAAATCAAAATAATTCAAACATTAATTCATATTAAAATTTTCATAACATGCGAATTCGTCTTCTAAGGTCAAATTATTTATACTTATTCAGTCCAATCAAAGGTTTTCCAAATCACTCAAACCATTCTTAATTCCTATATTGAAATATTCTTAACATGCTTAATAAATAAACTGTTTATATAACACAATATTTCATGTCCACATGATCGAGTTTGTAAATGTCATTTTATGTGATATTAACTAAGGACATCTTTTAATTAGTCAAATATTAATATTAAGTAAATAAAAATACTATTTAACCAAAGAAATATTAACAACATTATTAAATCGAAATATTTTTAACTCAATGTTATTAAGTTAATAAAATACGCCATGGTTATTTTAATGTTCATTAACGACTAAACAGTTCCTTAATTAAATTGAGAGAATTTCCTTAACTTCCACATAAGGTTCGAAATTAGTGCATATGCATATTCACACCTTTAAACCATTTTTAATTGATTTCTAAAAGCACACGACACATAATTTCTGAATACATGTATCGATTTCAGTCTATATCGACAACCATACTCTTCACCATCACTGTATACAATACAAGATCCAGGATTTTATTATTATCAGCCAATATAAATATTATTGTCATATTTACTATTAACCATTCATTTCTTATATTCACATAACAACAAACTTACAAATGCGCGTTATAGCTCTAACGCGCATTAATATGCGTTTATCGGCAAACATTACGAGGTCACCATCCGTATTCAAATGGCAATATTATCCACCCATATTATTCTATAAATCAAAGTAATCATCCACAAATTCCTAAACTATAACCAATAATCCATCATTCATGCAACCAATTTCCACACATTAAACCACCCAATAATTACGTATAACATATTAAATAATAAAATAAAATAAATGCAGTGTTCTCACCCCTGTGGTTGCTTTCCAGAAAACACTATTGTATGGTTTCGCTGTCCGTGTTCCCCGCGTCCTACCTTATTCTTATTCTCACTTTCTCTCTCGTTTCCTTCTCTAGCTTTCCCTTTTTTCACGGTCCTCTTTCCTTCTTGCCTTAAATCCTTCGTTTTGTTTTTTTTTTCTATATAAAATCAAGGCTTTAACACAGCAAACAAAACTTGCGCATGCCGGAATTGTGGTGCAAAACTGAACTGGGAAGGACACTGCAAAAGAAATGTTTGCATGCGCATGCATGCAATTGAGTGGTGCTGCGTGATGGAAGAATTTGGTCGAAGGAACACTGCGGATAGTCGGAGGTGGCAGTTGCAAGGTGGTGGAGGATGCGGCCAGGAGGCGAAGTAAGAAGGAGGGCAGACGGTGGAAGATGGAACTCAAATGAGAACATGCAGGAGAAAAGAAATGGACGGAGAGGAGTAAATGTTGGAGAAGCAAAAGCTTTGAACTGTGAAATGAAAGAACGTGGCACCACATTTGCGCGCAAGGGAACAAGTGGCATCCCATGCTCGTATTCATTCAACACGTCCTCTCTCTCTTTTTTTTTTCTTTTTTTTTTCTTTTTTTTTTTTTTGTACACATTCGCATGTTAGATTTTTTTTTCTTTCTATGCAAGAATGGCGGAAGACAGCAAACTGGGGAAGGAAGAAGAAGTGTCCGAGAAAGGGAGAATGGTAAAAGGAACGAGACACTGCATGTTTTAAAACGAGCACGTGTAGCCTTTGCTTCCATTTGTCTCTATAATACTATATGTGCGCGCCACATCTTTTTTTCGTTTGCATGTGTTACTATTTCTTCATGCATGCTTTCATGCGCAGGTACAAAAGGGATTGTACGTTTGGGCTAAATGCATGCATTGTTCCTTTATTATTTGCAATTCATACCCCAAATTTTCCTCCTTTCCAATTTCTGGTTTTTAGAGTTATTTACCGCGAGTTGCACTGGAATAAGATCATCATTATAGACAACGACACGCTCTGATTTGAAAACAGCAATAAAACCGGTCCGATTGATCAATTTTGTAAAGCGTCTAACGGACCACCTTTATACCCAAAATACGTTGAAAAATTATCTGCTTATTTTTCAAAATAAAAATTACAGAAAAATTCTAAAAAATATTTTAACACTACGCGAACTGAAACTGAACCAAAATTTGAAACGATTATTTTATTATAATTAAATTTCAAATTCTGATCATTTCTATCAACAGAATTTCAAATTGTTTTGATAATCCAACTAACGGCGAAATAATCTTCCAAACAAATATTGTTTTAACTAAATTTCATAAATAAAATTAATTTCACTCATTTTAAAATAATTATATTACCTTTAATTTCAATTCAAAATTTATCTCAACCTTCCAAAATATATTTAAAAATTATATTAAATTCAAATTATACTTCCAAATATCCTGGTTCGTTACACTATTTTCGCCTCTCGACGACGTTTTCGACCAATCTAACACTTCTAATCAATCACAAAGCATACCATACAATCATAGAAACATAGAGAATCAACCACAAACACCAAAACAACGATATGACATATCAAAATGGATCAAACATGGCCAAAACCCCATATTTTCCCTTAATCCCTCTTAATCATGTTTAAGCATATAATTAGCAAAACTTATCCAAATTAGCCAAATTTCATATCAGAGGTCTAAAACAATATTTGAGAATTTCTGAACATTTTTCCAGATTTTAATCTAGCATAAATTCGCTAATTATCACTAATCACCTCTTAATCCCCTAAATTCCGGGATTAACAAAATTAGTCGAAATTAACCCAAATTCATATCAGAGGCATAAAATGGTGTTTTAGAATTTTAGGAATTTTTCTAAGCTATAATTTCGCTAATTTTCTCTAATTACCATAACTAGCCATAATTAGTGAAAAAGGAAGCTAATCACTCACCTTTGCCACAAAGTAAACTATAGATTTGAAATGATTCTCTGTTTGGGTCGAATTCTAATGTGTTCCAGCAGCTCCAACTTTGATTTGGTGAAGATCTCCCTTGATTTGATGTTGCTAATCCGAATCTTCAAGTTGTAGGTGATTTGGAGGTGTTTTGGAGTGTTTTAGAAGTTGGAGGCCATTGCTAGAGCTTGAAGGAGGTAAGTGGCGGCTGGAAAAATGAGTCTAAAACCGAAATCCTAACCCTAGCAGCCCTTAAATACCCCAAATTCCAAAATCCCCCATTGGGCCTAGTTGCTAATCACCCGGTTAAGCCCAATTAGCTGTTTTTAACCCTCTAAACCTTAATTCAGCCATATCTCCCAAACGGTAAGTCCGTTTGGCTATTATGACCACTCTACGGAAAGAGAAACCATCATCCGGAGCTAATGGAAGTGGTTTCAGATCAAAATTACTCTAGAGTCAAAAGTTATGGACGAAAGAAGATCAACTAGGGGCAAAACGGTCATTTAAAAATCGGCAAAAATCATGAATCATGGGAAATGACCCCACTAGTCGTTCCCCAAAAGTACATGACCATACGACTTACCAGGAAAAAGAAATTAATATTCTACGATCTTCCGATGCGTAGAATGCGGGTCGTTACAGGAATCCGATTTGATAATAATCGAAGTGAGTTTCTATGGAGGAAGGCTGTTAATATATATATGGAATTTAAAAGGCTTTTCCGTGATTCCATTTATATTCTCGGTTGGGTATGGAAGTTCATATCTATTATATGTATTGATATGTATTCCATGAAGATTCCATTGTTAATTGAATGTGATTTTGGGTTTATCGTGAGCTGTGTTTTAAAGGACATTATTTTTTTAACCCAGTTAAAGATAAGATTAATTTCTTAACTTTGAATAATCATTAAGTAATGATTTTCGGAAATTAAAACTGAATTAGAGTTTTAATGAATCTTTAAATAGATTGGAAGTTGAATTTGATAACTAAAATTATCAAAATCAAGAAATGATCGAGAATGGGGTACCACTAGTTTTACTCCAGGCGATAGTTAAATCTTTAATTAGATTTGAACGTGAAATGTTAAGTGAATTTACCGATAACACCGTGGTGTTAGATATGAAGTATTACCAGTTTTGCTTCATGGGATTAATAGGTTGAGATTGGGCAATTTAACAAATAATTACTTCGGTAAGGTTCGCTAATCCCGACTAGTTTGGATAAATCTTAAGTTGGTTTGAATTGATATCCAAAGGAAGATTAAAGAATAAATTTAAAGAATTTATCTTTGATAAAATTAATGGGAATCATTCCCAAAGTATATGAATATTTAAATAAAAGAATATTCAGAATTGGAATGAGGCATATGTTGTGTTTTTATAGCACTTGTTTATTATATACGCAAGTTATTCAGAAAGGTCGGGTTCAAACCCAGTTTGAATAATTTATTTGACGATAATTCGACGATGAAGACAGTGGTTGAAGACTGGAGGTCTTCACATCGTTTGGATGATTACTGATGTCTTGATTGGGCTGTACACCCAAGACAAGGTAATAAGTGGTGATCATCCAGACGTACTTGGAGATCGACCGGATATGCGAGGACCTTTCTCCTGTATTGGACATACGTGACGAGGAATAAGGTTCCTCCGGTTTCGTTCAGTCCCAGAACGAACTTGTAAATGGATATGTGTCTAACATTGGATTTCATTCTATGCGATTGATAGCCATCGGTTGCATAGCGTGAATTGCCTGTGTGGCATGCTGAGATGCAAATGATCAAGGCTTCTGTTGAAAAGCAGAGTCTTGTGGTTAATGATCAAAGCACGACTTTAATATAGCATAGCTTTGTGTATAGCATTAATTCGCGAGCCTCGCACCCCAGTGTCAACCAGAAACGGGAGAGGACATCAGGAAGGACATGCGTTTCTTTCTAGCTAGGAGTGGTGTGTGGGTTTTGCATGCCCAGATGTTTTACTTATATGGATGATGAATAGCGAGGCGCCTCGGATATATCGGCACTATGGGGCCAATGGATTGTACAATCTTTATATAGACCAATTTTATGCCCCATAGGGCAGGAAAACGTAGTGTTCAGGAATTTTAATCCACATCGAGTGGGCCGGCCCTGGCGATCCAAGGGTCACTCGAGCTCTCATCACTACAACAAAATATGATATTTATAACGCTTTTTAATAACACAGTTTTCTAAAGTGTTATTAATTACACTTAATTCTTTCTTTACGCCTTAAATTGTTTTGGCAATAAGGGTGTAACGTGGTGTAACGCTGGCTTTTATTCACGGTTCACAAATAATTATTCATTTCCCCGCAAACCCTTCCTTCACCTCACAAATCATCTAGCGATTGCTGAAAACGTGTTCCATCTCCGATCATTATTCACGGTCTCCCTCCAAAACTCTGTCCATCTTCAATCTTTGTCGAAGCGGCGGCGCTTTTTGGATCAAATTGTCGATTTGTATTTTGGTAAGTGATCCCGATTCTTTGTTTGTGTATGTTGTAGATCTGAATTTAAGATTATGGATTTGTAGATTCGGATTTATGATTTTAGGGTTACCATCTGAATTTACGATTATCTGATTCAATTTAGGATCTGATTCAATTTACGATTATGGAGAACAAATTATGGTCATGTGTTTTATTGTGAAGTCATATTCAGTGTCTACAATGACCATTTGGTACACCTGAATATGAAATAAATTTAGTTTCTGTCATATAAAACTAAGTTATGACTAAAACTTTCTCCCATAATAGAATGTTAGGCTTTCCACAACCTCTGTAGGAATGAATTAGTACTCTTACATATCTCAGAAACTATGGTATTTTGCTAAGGCATTGTTTCTTTTATTTTGGTCCAGGAAAGTGTTTTCAATGTCATAACTTTTGAAATCTTTGGGTGGTTGACTTATTTCTTTGCACATACAGAAAGTCTAGGATTTTTCCAACATTTGTCTAAAAGCCATGTTCGACATAAGAAAAAATCCCTTCATATCCCTCATTTAATGGCCATTTTATTTTGTTTTCTCCCTACATTACAATTTTCTGCTCGTCTTCTGCCGGTGTCTTCCTTAGCCTCTTGATTTCCGTTTTACTCTCTGTAGGTGCAGCGGGTAATAGCTACAGTTGATCAGTATGTGAAGAGTTGTAGCAATGCTTTACAAATGGACAAAACATTGGAAGACAGGAATTAAGAATGATTATTACAATTGGGATAGAGAAAGCCCACTTACGGCTTAAGGTGAGCTCTTATGTTGAATTTGCTCCTTCCATTTATCATAATTTTATAATTATATTGTGAATTACTTAGGTTACTCAAGTTTTGAGTTTTATGTACAAATTACTGTTGCTAATTGTGAAATCGACAAAATTCATGTCAAAGACACAAGTAAGTTTTAATCAATTTAAATTTATATGAACTGGGTTAACATGAAACACCTATTTTTTACATTTAATCTATGTTTTGTTCTTTTTAGTTTTTCGTTTAAATATGAGGCTAAAATTTGATGCTGGTGGGGAATGAAATGCAAAAGCATTCATATACTTTAACTTAAGTACAGAATGCCTAAAGTCTTGGTTATACATATGTCTCTTGCTGTTCACAATTTTATGGTAACTAATTCCTATAACTAAAATCAATTTTTCTTTTCTGCGGCATTCTTTTCTTAGGATAAATTGATTTGTTTGGTTAAACATATGCCTTTCTGCTTATGTTAACAAACCTGTCATTTGGCATTAAATGTCTCATTATCTATTAGACTAATTTATTTGTTGGATTATACGTTTGTCCCACTACTAGAAAAGTCAGTCTACGTTATGAATGTTTTTATTTTCTCTCATCAAAGCACTATGATGACATGCTAAATGTCAAAGAATAATAGTTAACATTCATAAGATTCCAAAAACAATCAAATATTCTTTAATTTATCATAAATATGAAAGTACTATGTGATAGTTGTTTCTTAGTTTATTTTTGTTGTGACATTTCCTAAGGACCTAAACTATGGTTTTTTGTCAAATTTAAAGTCATGCTTACCATATATATATATATATATATATGTGTGTGTGTGTGTGTGTGTGTGTGTGTGTGTGTGGTGTGTGTATGTATGTATGTATGTGTGTGTGTATACGTATGTACATATGCGCGTGCGTGTGTGTATATATATAATGTGGAAATTTGATTCCTTGATTCTTTCTGTTCACAAAACTTTATCGTCTTTGTTCTTATGCAACAATTTTTAACTTATTTGTGGCTTCATACTACTTTGAATGCATTACAGTAAACTAACTTATTTGTGGCTTTATACTACTTCGGTTTTAGAGATGCAAAATATTATCATATGAACTCAGCATATGCAAATATTACCTTCCATTTAGCTCTAATAAAGTACTTGATAACTTAACTTCTGCACAACTGCCTTGAGGGTACATGGTTGTCATTTCGTTTAGACAAAAGCACTTAGGCGTCTGATTTTCCATACATTTCTTTTGAGAAACATCAAGTACGTCATTGGATTGAGAAATTTTGATATTATAGATACAAAATATTATCATATAAACTCAATTTGTGCATATATTAACTTCTATTAGCCTTATTGATTTTTTTTATAAACTATGCGCAATAGTCCTAAGGATACATGGTTGCCATTTTGTTTTGACTAAAGCACTTATGCATGTGATTTCCAATGCATTTTTTTTAAATAACATAACTCATAATAGTAATTAAAATTCAGAGTCAAACTGTCTTAAAAAATTGTTGATACAATAAATATTTCTTAAATCTCACAGATCAAGTAAGCTCTTAAATTGAAAAGTAGTAGGCGCATGTATTTTTTCCGTATGAAACTAAATGCAACTATCTTGTTACTGATGTGTAGAAAAACGGGTACTACGTGCTAATAATACAAAAATCTTGTTATGCACCAATCTCCATTAGCTATTTATTTGTCTTGGGTCCTTTATGTGCGTCATTTTTTCATGTACTTGGTTTTAGGTGCATGCAATCATGAGCTAAATTTCAGATCTCAGTGCAAAATCTTAGACTCCACATATGTTTTACTATCAAAAGTGGATATACATCATGATACAAACATAACTAATTCTTACAATCAGCATAATCCCATTTTTACTGTTTTGTACAGGAGATTCAAGCGTTAAGAGCTGACAAATTTGATCTTATACCAAATTTGATAATCGCTCGAAGGTAGCCATCTTATTGTGCTTTTCCCATTTAGAGTATTTACTTTATTTGAACTTTTATATTTTCTTGAATGTGATAATTATTGAATCAGATGTTCCACACCTAAGTTTGCTTCTTCATTTTAAATAGGAATCACCATCTCAAACTTATTGTAAATACTATTATAATTTTATATTTTCTGGCTTTAGAAATAAGATAATATATTACCAGCTTCTCTGCTGTTAAATTTCATAGATGTCCGCTTGAACTTGCATTGACAAATCTTAGGATCTTCTTATACCAAATTAGTAACTATAACAGTGTCGTGATCTTTACTCCCAAATATATTAATAGATTACAAAAATATTGAAATCATCATTACTTCATTATACTGCTTTTATTTGCCTTATTATGTTTAAGGTCATGTATATGCACTTTTATCCATATAAACTCCTGTAATGAATTTTGTCAAAATATCTGCATAAATTTTCCCTACGTACATTATTCTATTATACTATATTATTATACACAATATTCTATTATACTGTAGTGTTACTGAAGTACAAAAGTTTGGATATCACATCTCACATTTACTTCTGTTACCTAGGGAAATTTCATGAACTTCGCTATGGAAGAAGCGATATAACAAAAAACACTATTACTAACAAACTATAAGGTAACCGTAAATAGAACATCGGATTTGAGGAGAAGAAGATGCTGAAATTCGCCTGTTTTGGTTGACGCAGCATGGTTGTTGATTGTAGTTCTGCTGATACTCGTTTGGATGAAGATACTCAAGCCTTCATCTAAGCCAAACAGTTCATCTCATATATTATCTTCTCTTTATGGAGCAGGTTGTATGCTATGAGCAATGAAGTAAAAAAGAATATGATCAAGGTACATAATTTGGAGTATAATGTGCATATCTATGTAATTTGTACTAAAGAGATTTATAATTGTAGCCTTCTTCTTGCAGGTGAATGCAATTAGTTGATATAATTTCAATTTTGCTTCTCATCGACGAAAATTTAGCCAAATGAAAGGGGGCGAAAGTCGTAGATTATTCAAACGAATGTTATGCATACTGTTTCATGAATGATCTGGGTGAATGCTCGATGTGGTAACAATGGTATTTTTCCCCTATTTTTAGTTTAATGTTGCATCCAGATCTACTCAGCTTTATACTAGTGTAAAATCAAAACTAATTCAGTTATGCAACACTTGAATTTCTTGTCTAGCTAAGCATTGGCTTGTGGGTATTATGCAAAGCATTTCCAGCTGGTCTAGCTTTGACTTAAATATGCATGTAAATGTAAATTTTAACATTTGTGAATTCTACGATGGATTGTGACCTTCTAAAATTGTGGCATTCTTTTAAACGTGTTATTTTAGTGACTTTGAATAACAAATTTGAATTAATAACCAGTCACTCTAATAGCCCCTGTAATGGTCGTCAAATTATATAATTATAAAAAATATCTAGATTCCCTTATCAATTTACATAGTTCTAAAAAAAAAATTATCTAGTTTGCTTATCTATAACGTGGACATTAATATTGAAGAGATATAGAGGGAAATATTGGTGGGGAACATAGACTTAAGACACATGTTATTATGAGTGAGGAAAATAATGTAAATTTAAAGACGTGTTATAAATATGAGTGTAAACAAGTTGGATTAGACAGGGTTGTGTCATACCTTTGGTAAAAGTATCGTAGTTTGATTTATAGAAGTAAATAATTGAATCAAACTTTGATTTGCAAGCTTTGTTGTGTCATTCTATATTTAACAATTTGGATTTTTCTTGTCATATATGCTAATAAAAAGCTGGCCAAATAGGGTATACAAATGAATATGGCTATGAAAAAAACTGCAAATGAAACATCTAACTAAAGCGGCCACCATCCATATTACAAGCACGTAGCGACACTAACCGGACCATGGCCAACAAACCTAGAACACTGAGCAAGTTCCAAAATGCTGAAACACCTTGCTCGTTGAACAAAAATCATCAATAAATCAATCGAAAGTGTTGTTCTTTATGTAATATCTTGACTGAATTGCTTCACCTGTAGGTTATTGTATCATTTACAATATATGCACAGTGACCAAAACCCAAAAAAAAAAAAAACTTCTGTTGAATCTGATAATTACTGCTGCTCCGTTCTTTGCAGCAAGAACTGAAAACTTGTGTTTTCATGGATCAGTGGAGGCAGATCAATATCAAATGCATTTATTTCTGTCATTGATTTTTAAATATCATCTACTGTGAATGGTATGCTGCACATAAAAAATAGTTGAAAATTTAATGATTTAGATACTGTCAATTTTATATTTCACTTGCATATCTACGTGTGTTTATGTTTATATTTACCTTGAATCATCATCCAGCAAGAACGAACTACTGACTGCGTTGTTTGAGTCCTCGGTATGAATACAAGAGTTGTGTGGTTAGCTTATTGTACTAAGATTGTTCCAATATTTTGTTCTTATAATTTAAGAAATATCTGGTTTATAAGCATCGTCATGTGATTCACATAGTTCTTATATTTTACTCCTCATCAATGATTCGTGACAATCTACTGTGCTAATATTGACCTAAAGGTTAATTATGAAAAACTGAAACGTTTTTTTGAGTCTGCATGTGGAAAGGTGTTTCGGATGAGAATGCTTGGACATCAACGCCACTCTACTAGAATTGCATTTGTTGAGTTCGCCATGGCAGAAAGTGCAACTGCAGCACTCAACTGTAGTGGAGCTATTCTTGGAAACTTGCCGTTAAGGATAAGCCCATCCAAAACTCCTATTTGATAATTGGGACCTCGCTATGCAACAAACTGACTCTAACTTCTGTTGACCTACAATGACAAGTTTTATACACAACTCAGCTTACAAGGTAATTTGGATATAGGTTACTGATACTTTATGCAGTAAAATTTTGGGGTGTTAAAAAAATTTATCTTCTCTCAGAATTGCTTATTCAACAAACATAATTAATTTCTCATGGTTTTTATTTTCTCAAATTAGTTGTTATGTTATGGAGCTGTATAAAATTAATTACTCTATGCGTTTTGTTAAAATATTTTGGATATTAGTTTCCTTACACTTAGATTTTGCGATGGTGAAATGTTGATCTATGGATCTTTTATATTTAAAAAAAACAATCATATGTTGATCCTAAAAAATTCAAGGATTGGTAAAAAACTATTAACAGTTTGTTTCGTTCCCTATATACACATGGCAGGAAATATCTAGGACTCTAGAGGTAATTGTATATGTTTAAACGTTGACTCTTTTTTTAGGCCCCATTTTTTATATGAATCAAAATGGATCTTAATATGGCTGTGCGCTAACATTTCACATGTTTTGATAGGTGGAGAAGGAGGAAGAACAAAAAGAGGGTGAAGAGGAAAAAGAAGATGTATGTTTCTAGATGTATGATTGTTCTATTTTTTCCTGCCTTGACTACTTTGAAGCTAAATTGTGGATGTATTTTATTTTAGGGGGAAAAATGAAAAAAAAACAGTAACTAAAAAATATTGGGATTGGGAGTTGGCAAATGAAACCAAACCAATCCAATTTGGGTAATCAGAATTTTATCATTGCTTCTCAGGCTTTTTTTGGGGGGGGGGGGGGGTTCTGAGACCATCTTTCTTGTAACTGTGCATATATGAGAAACTCGAAGGAAGTTGAGAAGGAAGATTATGATGAATTTTACAAGAAAACATTCAATGATTTTCTAGAACCACTGGCATATACACACATCCGAGAGAGGTATGTCATGGTAATATTCATTTGTCAGGATTTGGTTGTATTTTATGTTACAAACTTATTGATACTTCTGTCATGTTAATATTCATTTGTCAGGATTTGGTTGTATTGTATGCTACAAACTTATTGATATTTATGTTTCGTGCTGAATAGGGTGAAGTGGAGTTTAGAAGTGTTCTATACATTGTAGGTATGGCACCAATGAATACTGAAGTTGTAGTTAATCCGAATAAAAAAACATATGCCTGTATGTCAAGCGAGTTTTCATTTCAGATGATTTTGATGATGAATTGGTAAGCTGTTAGTAATCATTGTGCGATAGTTTTTAGTTTCCTAGCATGCATGTTATTATTTTATCACCTGTTCATAATATTTTTATATGCTACAGTTCCCACGATATATGAGTTTTGTAAAAGGTTTCGTTGATTCCAATGATCTACCCCTTAACGTTTCTTGTGAAATCCTTCAAGAAAGTAGAATTGTAAGTGAGAAGATGCATGTTAAACAAATTCGTGTAGGTAATTATGTTATTGATGCATGTATTAGTAATCTCTCAATGCAATTATTGTTCATAATGTTGATGCTTTTTTTATCTGGAATCTGTTGGTGTTGCGCAAGTAATGACTGTAATTTTCTAAGTGATTAATTTACCTCTGTCTCATTTCAGTTTGTTGTGTAGGTATGATTTTCCTCTCTTTCGCCTATGTCGACTGCTAGTTGTGTGATCGATCAATGAAAAACTTCAAAGAATCTCGAAGTCGATGTAAACTTGGGTAAGGCTAGACTGTTAGACGACGATACTACTTAGTTGTTTTCTTAGTAATTCGCATAATTATTTGCCTTGTCAGCAAATATTTTGGAATTTTACAACATGCTATCTGTTTTGATCAACATTAGCAAACTTTGGAAACAAAAATGGTAAACTCGATTAGTTTCAGCGAAGTAAGCTGAGTTTATTCATCGATGATGCACAATTACTGATTTTACATGGTCACTAGTGGTACTGCTTACTTATTTATGCATAATTAAGTTGCTCATATAATGTAGTTACAAAGTATTTTAGCACTCTAATCTTTTTATATAGTGCTTTCTGTTATGTTTTTATTGAGTGCGTAACTTCCTTTATTCCTTTAAAATTTTGACACTTAAACTATGTCTTTTAGATAATTGGCTATTGGTATCATCTTACATTTGTTTTGTTTTGTAGTTGATTCAGTGGTTTACAACCTATGTCAGAGTTCTGTGCACTTAACATGTTGTGGGAAAAAAACTAAAAGTGAGAAGATGAGGCTGCAATATATCAGGTACGCATTCATCGTTTTATTTTATTTTTTGTGTTGACTACAAACGTGTTTTTGTGGTGTGCTGCACTTGTTACCTATTCTCTACGTACATGTTACTATAGTGAAGTTTGTTATGCTATGAGAAGGATTGGTGTCATCAACAAAATTTGTGAGAAATGAAAGATATCTTATTAGATGTATCAGCTAAACAAAACCCATTTAGGCTCTTAATATTATGAGCGACTTCAACCCCGACATCTCTTGTTTAATTGATTTTCACATCATAATCTTATCTTTTGCACATAAAGCTACAATAGTGGCTAAAGTATGCCTCTTTGAACGTCTAATTTTATATTTGAAAAAATACGGTTCTGGTTATCTTCACATAAAAAAGAAGCATAAAGTCGAAGAAAGTGAAATCTTGGAAGCATCGATCTGCTCTTATCGGGCTTCTACTTCGAGCAGCATCGATCTGCTCTTGTCGGTTTTCTTCACATAAAAAAGAAGCATAAAGTCGCAGAAAGTGAATTAGTATGCTTTTTATAGAAAAAGAAAAAGAACGGGGCAGCAATTTGGAGAAGAAGAGCGGTCTGTTGAATTTGGGGAAATACAGTGTGAAACGTTTGACTGTAGTGGTATTTGATTAATGGAAACACGTGGTTTGGTTTAATTGGGTGAATCTTTGCATTTGTTTGGTACTGTAAATATGAATAAATAAAAATAAAGATAGGAACTATGAATCCACATCAATTTAATACCAGTCCAATATCACAGTTTTTGTATTTTTTGAAATGCTTCAACAACCAAAAATACTCAGGGTAGCAAGTGTTCGTCTCAGTTTCAAAAACTACAATGTTACAAAAACAACAATACGACAACCAAAATTTATATGATGCTCAAAGAAATAGCTTTTATATTAAATTTTTATGTTGTATTCTTTGTATAATTCGAATAATTTAGTGTAATTAATTATTGGTATTGCATATTTATTACGTATTTGTAAAGTGTTGAAACATACCTTGGGGGGTTAGTGTCATTTTTTGCATTAACACTGCGTGGTTCCTTTTATGTGCATGCCTGCAAGGAGCTCACCTCCTCCCGTTTTCTGCATTACCAAGTAAGGTTTGTATTTTCTGTCATAATGATTGAAATACGCTAGATATTTGGCTGCCAAGTAGAAGGTGGCGGTGAACTGTAGGAGTGTGTTGTTTTAATTACAGTAATATCTATATATATGCTTGGATCCAATTTAGAGTGGACTAATACTCCAAATTTGAGTATAATGCATATCTTGTAGTTGTCAACGAAAAAAGATTTTTTACATAACCAAATTCGATGTTATATAAATAAAATAATTATATCATAGGTTTGGAAGCAGTCCCACATCGGAGAAAATCATAAAAGTATATGTGTATATATCTTATTTTATGATCAACTCATTAAGTTTGTTATTTGCAAAGTAGCAAGATTAAAGTAATAAAACAAACCTTAAAATTGTCACTTTTCTTAATGACGTAGCTTTTTTAACATTTTATGCACTGATACATATGTACATATTTCATCCAGCGCTTTCCGATGTCAGACATATAGTCTTTTGATGTGAGGATCTCATTCTTGCATCACTGTGTTTTCCGCTTGGAACTATATGTCATCATTCAAAAGGAACTAATATTATGTGTCTCTATCTGTATAAATGCTATCATAAAATCTGATTGCTTTAAATCGAAGCAAATTCTTTGAACTGTAAAAATATTGAAGTCTCATCTTTATGTAAATAATATAAAGCACTGGAAATATGAATGTTTAGCAACATATATGGACATGCCTCGAAAAAATAATAGGCTATAGTCCATCCCCTTTAAGAAGGATTATATTATGGAGAGTGGAATTAAATGAAACAATAAAACCCGTAATTATTTTTTTACATGCTTGATCTCAAGGCACTGATATATCCAACTTTAGCGTATTATTATGACTGGGTTGATTATTAAATTCTATGCTACAAGAAATACAAAAGAACAGGAAGTCACCCATTAGGTTTATCAAGCATCTGCGAGTAAATGTAAGAGTTGTATGTTGTATTCTAGCCACCCATTTATAGATACATGTTAAGTATAACATTTTTATCAGATTATATGGAGCATTACGTCTAGGAGCGCACAACTGTTTTTCAGTATATGTGAAAAAGAAAAGGATGCTCATAGTGCAACCAGAACCAAAAAAATTGTTTACATCCTTTTGAATGAATGTCGCTGTATACGAAGAATTACTTATATCTGTCAGTGTTGACAAATGTTAAGAGGCTTACTCGTATTTGCATGTTAAACATGTCATTTCATTGGCTACTTCTAAGAATGATTATACTTGGTCAATGTTTTAATTCAGTAAGCCCATATGTAAGGAGAAAACAATGGGTTCTTGATTTGATGTTGCTGGAAATGTGCATGATACGTGGTCATATAATTTGTTATTCCAAATGCCATCCTGTAATTGCAAGGGAGTTTTTGAAAATCTTTCATAAACATCTCTGATGTTTTTGTTGCTTCCAAACAATATAGCCTGATTATTCCATTATGAGTTAAAGCCTACGATTTTCTAGATTTCTGTCAAGTTTAAACAAAAAATATTGTCCACTTTTAATCAATAATCTAATTACCTTTTCACTGTTGATACCAGGAAGATGTTATCAATGAAGATGTTGATATGCCTCAAAAGGAAATAGGACATGATCGACTTTGGTGATGGTGCTGCGATTACCAATGGAAGGGCTGTTTTGTCTTGTGTCTTTTCTGCGTTAACTGAACAATTATAAACTATGTTTTATATTTTGTGTACTCAAGTTGACATTATTGGGAATTGACAACATATGTATTGAATTAGGTCTTAACTCATGTATTGAATTTCTTTTGTTAGTTGATACTTTATTTGCAATTAGTATATTTTCTGTGTTCATCTTTAATATTTTATGAATATTCTTTTAGATATATTATTATTAAAATGCATGAGCTATCAATATATGTTATAGCAGTAAACCTGCGTTATGAATAATCTCAAATTTATTGAGATTTTGACGTATAATACCGGTAAATCTGAGCTATTGTACATCTGTAGAATAGCGGCAAAAAGGAGCTATTGTATTTTCTGATTATAGCGGCAGAAATGAGCTGTCAAAGGGGTTAGTAAAAACTATAACACAGTCATTAATAGCATTAAATATCCGTTATTGATTAAGTATTTTATAACGGTAATATTTTGTTATCAATATTTTCTCTATGAATGAGATTTTGATGTATTATAGCGGTCATCATAAGCTATTGTAATAATATAACATAGCGGCAAGACATCGCTATCAAAATTGATCTTTAATAACGGCAGAGAAAGTGCTATAAATGTGTAGCAGTTTTTAATAACATGTTCATATACAGCGTTTATGAAACCGCTATGTTTGTTATTCATAGCGGTTTTGGGCCGCTATAAAACTGCAGTATTGTTGTAGTGCATCCAGACCCTCGAGCTAGAGAGTCTCGAAGCGGTAAGAATGATCCCTTGCCTTGGTTCACAGACGGAAATCCAACTTCCAATACATGTCATTTCGGTTTTTATTGTAGAGCCTAGTATGGCGATATAGTGGAATGGGGCACTATGTTGTCTATGATTGATACATTTATATTTGAAGTTGTTTTCATAAAGTTTACACTATGATAGTATCAAAATGATTTGTTTTAAACATACCAAGCATGTTTGGCTATTATAAGGTAAAACTCTATCCTCCGGCTTGCGTTGCATTGTGTGATGGGACCTGAGTCTTATAATAGCTTCATTTTTGCAAAAAACATTGCGCTTTTTGTTTTATGCAATGGTATTCTTGGGAGAAACCCGTTCCGTGTTATATGGCATGGTCCCTTGGCATGCTCCATTTTAAAGCAAAGTTTTAAATAATTGTTTTAGTTCTCACACTAGTCACATGACTGACCTGGAGTTTATTGTTTTAACCTAAACTCTGGGTGCCACTATTTTCCACACAGGCAGCTAGTAGTTTTGGTTTTGCAGATTTATATTCACAGGATCCTAGTTTACAACTGGAATGATATTCGGAAAGCCCTATTTCCATGTGTTCCTTTTAGTTGTGTTTGTATTAATTTTCCGCTGTTACGTATTTAAATGTAATTTTAAATCTCTGATATTTATCGAATGTATATTATTTATTCATACTCTGTTATATTCTTGTATTCTGATGGAATTGTTGTAATAAGCAATGAAATGTTCTTCTATTTGTGTTCTGATTTGTGTGTTCTCAAACCAATCCGGGCTTTCCTTTACGGGAAGTTCGGGTCGTCTCATTTAGTATCAGAGCTTTGGTTTACATAGCTCGAGAACAAGACATGTTAGAACCAAACAAAAGAATTTTTCAGAGATTGGATTAGTAATGTCCAATGAGAATGACTCGTTATAGATGGGATCAGTAGCGTCCTAAAACGAGTGAAAAGAGTGTTATTTTCAAAATAAAAATGAAAGCCAATTTTTTTTTGAAAATTTAAACCATTTTGTACGTATTTGAGTATATTATTAAATTTTATTTTGGACAATCGAGTATATGAGATTTGCATGTACACGTCATGAACATATATTTGAAGTTTTAATATACCAGATAGACATAGAATCACACTCTAGTCGCTCGGAGATAACTCTGATGATTGACTTGTCGTCATCAGCATTTATGTTCGAGTTTCGAAAGTGGAATTTCTATATATTTCCGTTAAACTGGTGTGAGAACCAAAATTTACCTAGGATTATTTGTTGTGATTTGGCCTCAAAAACCTGATTTTTGAGTATGTATTAAAGTTATGCATTTGAAAATTTAATCAACTAATTGATCGCTGGTTGTATTGAATGATTATTAGTTTGATTGATGTAAAATTTTGGAATAATAATATCAATAAGAGAAATGTAGCAAAATCAAGTCAAATATTGAACTGAATTGAATTTTTTTGGAAATTGCATACATGTACATACTTGTGTATTGAACAGGTTACAGCAAGGAGGCTAGAGAAGAGGAATAAGATTGTATGCCCGACAAATAGATACATGTTTACTAATTTATTGGATTTGGATGATTTTATGAGCCGATTGGTTTTTTCTTTTTCTTTTTGAGATGAGAGGGCCTGTGTGGCGGTTTGGGGATTTTCCCAGTGATCCCCGTACAAGGAGGTTATGGCGAAATTTTTCAAAAATTTAGGGTGTTAGCCAAATTTTTGAAAAATTAGAAATTCTTAGAAACTGAAAAGTTGAAGAATGAAAGCTAGAATGAAAGTTGAGTTGGTTAGTTAAACAACTTTCAACTCCGTTCCTTTTCGAGGACGAAAAGATTTTAAGTGGGGGAGATTGTAACAACCCGGAAAATCAGAACCAATTTAAAAAATTTTATTTTGGAAATTTTAATGAATTTTAAATAATTACAATGAGAAATTTATTTGAATAGAATTAGAACGTATATATTTATATAAATCGAAGTTATTATATAAATATTTATTTTAATTATAAAAGGAAGTGGAAAATGGCGCGTAGTTTGAAAATTCGATTTCATATTTCAAATGAATGTACAGGGTTCAAAATAAACTGGATTTTAGCGAAACTAGAAATATTTGGATCTATTTGAAAATATCTTTCCAACGAATCTGGAAAATCAAAATTTCATAACGGGAATAAAAAGTTATGCCCAGTTGAAAACATAGAATAGTCGCTATGGAAATATAGCCCTTAAAAATGAAAATTTTGCAAACGACCTCCATTTTCGACGAAACCACTTTTGTTGGATCTAGAATGTCAAGTTATTGCTAGATTCCAATTTTCATAATTTTTGGAATCAATATGTGAGCGTGGCAAAATAAAACGTGCTTTAACAGTTTCAGTCAAATTGGATCGACCGGAAAATGACCATTTTTCAGGCGGTCTTCAAATTTGATGAAATTGGTTTTGTTAGGACCGTATCGTCAATACGAAGTTAGAAATAATTTTTTTGGAATTTTCAGAGTCAGTATGTGGCCCGGTAAATTAAAATGTGTGTTCAAATTGAATATATATTGATTTAAATTTTATTTAAATGAAAGCTAATTGAAAAGATAGAATTGGCTTACGAAACATATCCCATTGAGTAACAACCCATAATTTTCTATTGTTTAATTTTTGAATTTATTATGATTTTTGAGTATTTATAGTTATAAATAAAATTTAATGACTTAATTATGTAAATTTATTTGTAAACTTAATTAGTTTTATTAAGTAATGTATTTTGGTTGTTTACAATAATAATAACATGTAGTTGTTGTAAATGAAATTATATTTGGTTTGTAATTATAAATATTGAAATTTGTAATTAATATCAAAATATTTGGATGAAATTGACTTATTTAAGTTACGATTGAAATTCAATTGATTTGGTAAATAATCATTGCGGGAATTAAATACAAATAAAATTTATTTGCAAAGTTAGTTTGAATTTATGTTGATTTGAGTAAAATTAACATGTTTTGAAATTAAATTGAAAATAAATGTTTATCTGGTAGAAAGCAGTTTAAATTGTTTAGAAATGTAAATGGAAATTTATACAAAGTTATTAAGACTTAAAATGAATTGATAATTTTTAAAATTTAATTGCACAAATAATTTGTATATCCAATTTAATATGATCTTTGATTTTTGGTATGATTTAATGATATATCTTTTACTTACATTTTCATATATAGATAGTTTTTTTATTATCATTCACTGTTGTAAATGGTTGCATAGTCATGCACCTTATTATTTCAAATTTCAATGAAAGAACAACAAATCTTATACTTCCTTTTACGTTAGGCTAATTAATGTTGACATTGAATGTAATATAATAAATAAAAGGACAAATAATATTTTTTTAATTTCCTGTAATTAATTGAGCGGACCAGCATTTATCCTTTGTTAACTAGCGTTACGTTGCTTGATATGTTTCGCTATTACATTGATACTGAGATAATATTGCATGGGCTAAATCAATGTTCATACAAATAACAATATATGAAAGGGATAAACTAATTTTGAAACTCCATTTATATATTGGAAATTTAGACTTGTGAATACAAGGAATATATTTCATTTTGTCTATATAATGAATCTTAACTTCTTATAAATGGAATAATCTCCATTAATTGTAAATATTGCTATAAATATGGTTAGTATATAATTAATGAGAATTGGAAATATATGATTTAACTTTAATGATTTAATTGTGTAATTCTGTGATGAAAACTTCATTGAATTATTCAAGTAACGAAGTTCAACTTGTCATACAATAATGACTTACATTGATCGCAATTAATATATCAAGTTAGTTATTTTGATAAAAATTGGAAGTTGAAATTTAATATTAAATTACTTGTGTGAAATTGACTTAATTCATTTATAATTGTAATTCAAAATGAAAATCTATTTTAATAATATAAAAATGGAAATTTTTAATGTAAATGAAGAATTGATTTATTAAGTTATTAAGACTTAAAATAAATAAATCATTTTAAAGTTTATCGTTTAATTGAAATTTTGTTGAATAATCAAATGTGAATATTTATCATATAAGGAAAATGATTCATGCAAATAATACAAATTATAGGATAGACTTGAACTTAAACTTATAACCTTTGGAATTAAATTCAAAATAGGTATTGAATTAAGGATGAAAACGAAAAATGGAATGCTTAATGGATAATTAAACCTTTGAAATTTATTGTCCAAATACACGTTTAATTATTTTCATACCTAATACATCCTTTCCCTATTTCAAATTTGGACTTTGATTGTAACATTCTGAATTTTATTAAAGATGAATTAGAAAGAATGAATGCATTACCATTTAATTAGCCATTAATATTCCGTTCTATAAATGATCTTGAAGCGGTAAACTAATTTTTTTTCTCATTTTCTCATTTTCCTTACTACCCAAAACAAGCCGTCTTCTCCTATCTTCCCCTCTTCATGATTTCAGCTAAAGAAAAATTAGGTGAAACATCAAAATTCTATATATCAAAATTTTGTGAACGAAAAATCCTAAAACAAGTTTCATTTGACTTAGATTAAGATTCTCATCAATCCTATATGATTTGTGGAAGGCGCATCATCATTGAGATTAGCATCAACTAGCAAAATTTGAAGCGATTCGGCAATGAAAAATGTCAGGACTTTATATTGGCCGTGCGTGATATTCCAGATGACGCGTTTTATATTGGAGATCCGTAGTCGATGAGTCAGTGATGAGTTAGAAGAGTTGGAGAAGAGATGATCGTAGATTCGGTCGGTCTGAGTTTTCGTTAAATGAATGAGGAGAAATGGAAGAGGGAAGCTATGTATTTTTAGCCATGAAATAGCTTGGGTCTTTGCTGTAACGTGAGTTGTATTTGAATGGAAGAGATGATGACATGGCAAGAATTGGTGATTTTCTTCCAATTTTCGTTTTTAATTTTTTTCTTCTAATCGCTAAAGCTTATATAACTTTTTTATATGAGCTCCAATTGATACGCGGTTTGTTGAATTGTATCGACAAGCTCTTCGCAATGGCGCTGGTTTGGACTGATTCTAAGACTGAAAATTTTTGGGCCAAAAATTGGATTTCAATCTCATTTGAAACAAAGGTGAGTGTTAAACTCACTCACAATTAACTAAAACATTCGCTTGTTATAGTTAGATTAAAATCATGCTATGATATGACCGCATTGATGGTGGTTTGATTGTTAAAATTGTTTGTTGATGTTGAATTACATCGATTGTGTAGTTTAATTTAACTGTTTATTTAAAAATTGTATAGTTAGGTTAAATCTGAAATTTTATTGCTAGTGTAAACCCGATTTCTAATATGTAAATTAATGTGATACTGAAATGTTTGGGTGGTTTGTTCGATGATGTATTGAATTTACTTGTTGGTTTATAGATACTGAATTGTTCTTGTATTGGTTTATCCTAACCATTATCCTAGATGTTACGAGCATCAAATAAACCCAGGATCAATCATTAAATTAAATTAAGAATGTAGGTTGAAATGATAAACACTTATGAACCCAATATGGATTAAAATGGTATATATCCTTTTAAGAAATTCTAAAATTAAATTTTAAGTATTACTTGGCCATAGGATAGAAAATTTTATACGGACACTGGTTGGTTAAATAAAAATTGTTTTAATCTTGAATTTTGGAATATCTTTTAAAGACAATATAAGCGTTATTTTATAATTTATTTCCTTTGAACTTGAACCTTGAATTTTGAAATATAAAAAAAGGGAAATAAATTAGTATTGTAACTGAAGCTAAAAAAAATGAAATTTTGTGTTAATCAAATTTATTGAAATTGAATTGTTTTATCCACATTAGAAATTTATTTTAAACTAGCATGAATGTAAACGATATTTGAATTGTGTACTCAATATTTGTTATAAATAGAAATCACTGAAACTGAGAATCTGATTTGGAATTTAATTATTTGAATTAAATTGATTGAATTGAAATGAATGCAAAATGGAAATAACAATCGAAATATTGACATTGAGTTGGTTGAATTGAAATTGGAATATGACTTCTAGTCTAATTGAAATTTTAAGGGAACGATTCTAATTCCAAATATAGTATTTCAAACAATTTTATAAACTATTTTAATAATAATTATTTTTCTTTATAAACTATTTTATTACTATTTTATTTTATAAATTATTTTAAATAAATCATTTTATAATTAACTATTTATTTTATAAATTACTTTAATGTTTTAACTATAGATTTCAATAATTTGATAATTCTATTTTAATTACAAACTAATTATTTTCAAACTATTTCAATTATACATCTAAATTATTTTGTATATATTTTTACTATTTTAATATTTAAATTATTTTAAAAGTTGGAATTGCTTCGAGAATTAAGTTGGTTTTAATTGGAGATTTTATTTGGAAATACTTTATTTTAACTATTGAAATGATTTTGAAAAACATGATATTTTGATATGAAGTTCAAACCTCTTTGAAATATAAAAGAACCGACCGGTGTGAAAAATGCAAACAATTAGTTGTTAAAGGGACCGGGATTGGATATTATCATACTCTCTGCCGATATCGAAAACCACTTTAACAACTGTGTACGCGGTGGAGTTCCATAAATGGTGTTGGATGGATTTGGAGGCGATTACTGGATTCGAAGAAAGAGAACGATGATGGATATCCTTGACCTTCGGGTCATAATTAAAATGACTAAAACAGGGCTATACTGTGACCAAGTGGGTTAGCTACCTCCATCAGCAACACTTCTTCCTTTATTACCATAGTCCCTCGGTTTGATTGATTTGATGTGCATCCATGATTCAAAATGTTGTTCGAGGTGGGCGGTAGTCGCGGTTGTGCGTTACCACCAGTATGGGCATGCAACTAATATACTCCTACCCTGGGCATTCCTCGCGTGCCTTGTCATATTATCCCGATCGAGCCCTTACGACTTTGATTTATACTGTACCTATGAAGTGCCCTGTGATAGCCACTACGTACTGTGGACTTTACGGTATCTGTATAAGCTACGGTATTATAAACAGTGTAAGGGTAAAAATGTAATCCCGCTTACGCTATTTTAATGTGTTATATTTGACCATAGACACTATTATAATAGCGTATTATATTATATGATATTATTTTGATGGATCCTTAAGAGATGGAAATTCCCGTAACATCTCTTAAGTTATTGCACTCATATTATTACATGGAATTTGATTTAACTAATACGAGAATGATTTAGTTCTGATCCGATTGTTTGTTGTGTTTCCTTTTTTTTGCAATACGCTCAGGTCAGACCGAATTACAGTTAGCAAAGATTCCCTTGCTTTGAAGATTCCATTATGAAGATGAAGATGGAGCTCAACAGACGTATTAAAATTATTATTCCGCTGCATATATTGTTATGTTGTATGTTAATTTACTCTGATAAATTGTGTAAATAAAATCAAATGTATATTTTAACAGCTTCATGAACTCTTATTTAATTATTGTATTTTGTCCTTCTGCTGTGAGATTCTGTATTTGTTTCCTTCTTTATTCTTTTTCTTGTTTTAATCCCAATAACTATCCTTATTTTTGATCTGTTTATGTCGACATTAAGGATCATTGTCGATTTGAACGGTTGAAAATCGCAGATGTTACATTTGGTATCATAGCTTAGGTGTAGCGAAAACCTTGGCTCTATTTGGGATTAACTCATAGATGGGGTATTAATACTCTAGTTTGAGTTTGAGTGTATATGAAAGAGCGTACTTGTAATTTTGATATAAAATGGTTTTGTATTGTGTTGATTTGTTCTGTTGAGTATTTTGAATTCTGGTCCGTACTTGGGACGCCAATGTATCGATGGGGATTTCTGAACACTCGAATAAGACTTATTAACATAATATTGTTTTGAATTATATTTTTATATATAGTTATTTGAAAATATATGAATTTTGATGATAATATTAAATTTTCATCATTTATCATTCGATTAGTTAATAATTTAACCATTGGTTGTTGATTGGTTTAAGAAAAATCAAGTATTGAAAATTAATTGATAATGAAATAAGAAGTAAAATATGAATTTGAGAATTTGATTTCGGGTAATTTTCTAACATTGATTTGCAAATAGTTTTGAAATAATATATTTATATTTTAAAAATGGGTTTCATGTAGAAATTGTTTTAAGTGAATTATTGGAAAGAAAAAGTGTTTACCCTCTTGTCCTTGGAAATGATTTCAGTGATGAGTGCACGCATCATCGATGTTTATTGTCAAGAGTCTAAGTAGGGAGACATTTAATACTTTTTCTACTTTGTTTTCTGAAATTGAACTTTATTTAAATCTTTTACAGTATGGTTTTATGTAAACGATATATTATATGAAAAAAAAAGAACCCGAAATTTAATTCTTGAAATCTTGAATAAGTAATGAATTGAAACTTCTGAATATTAAGAGAGTTAAAAAATAAAAATCATAAGAATTGGACAACAAATTGAAATGAATGGTAACCATTGAACTTATGTAATAATCATTTCGGTTCTATAACAAGAATAACTTACCAATTAACTAAGAAGTTGAATGTTATAAGAATAAGCAATTAATTAATGCACAAGTATAAGAATGGAAAATCAAAGTAGAAAAAAATTGATTGGTTATAAATAAAATTTAAGTTATGTAATAAAACAAGATATACTTAGTTATGTTGTGAAATTCAATTTAGCTAAGTAACATGGATTAACCGAATCAATGAAATATCAATTAAGAAAATTATTTAGTAATACACTAAATGTATTGATATTAATGATTGGTTTTGCGAAAATATAAGTGAATAGGCTTATAATTATAAACTTATTGATTGTTGAACGAATTAATTAAATTAATTAAAAATGAGCTTGTTGCATAGCGGTAATTCGAAATTTTCCAAATTAAAGTTTAAATGAATGTATAAAGTCTAAAATAAGTCGGAATTCTTTGAAACAAGAATCTTTTGGATCTATTGGAATATAATTTTCCAATGTAAGAGAAAAATTTAGATTTCGACTTGTAGATTTTAAGATATGTGTAAAACAAATTTTCGAAAAAAATCACGGTTTGGTAATTCACGATTCTAAACTAAAATATTATGAAATTGGTTATGTAAACTAACAAACGAGACAATTTGAATAAGAAATTATATGGCTAAATATATATGAATTGGCAACTCCCTTACTACGCCTTTTCGAGGACAAAATGTTTTAAGTGGGGGAGAGTGTAACAACTTGTAATTTTCTATTATTTAATTTTTGAATTTATTATGATTTTTGAGTATTTATGGTTATGTAACGACCCGGAAAATCTAAGCCAATTTAAAATTTTTATTTTGGCAATTTCGATGAATTTTGAATATTTAAAATGGAATATTTTAAATAATAGCGACGAGAAATTTATTTTGAATAGAATTAGAATGTATATATTTATTTGAATTGAATTGAATATAAAATGAAATCGAATTGAAAACGAACTGAAATCAATTTGAAATCGATTTGAATTGAAATCAAATAGAAATGAATGTAAAAATAATTTATAGTGGAAAATTCAATTTTGAAATAGAATTTGAAATGAAGCTTGAAATTGTTTTTGGAACAAATTTGAACGATTTATAAAATTCGTTTTAAAAGGAAATCGACGAAATATAATACATACATACATACATATATATATATATATATATATTATATAAAATGGCCTGAATAGAACGCGTCGCGCCGCGACAGTTCGTGAATTTCGACCATTGACTTCGAACGGACATTACGGGAGATCCGACTGTCGGACAGCGAGAGCGGTACCAAATCGAGGCAAACTCTGAATACTAGATATCACCCCAAAATTACAGGGGCCAAGGTCGGCCAGTGAGACGATGGGGGATAAGCTTCATCGTCGAGAGGGAAACAACCCGGATCACCAGCTAAGGCCCCTAAATGACCGCTCAGTGATAAAGGTGGTAGGGGTGCAGAGACAGCCAGGCGGTTTTCCTATTCTCTAATTAAATAAATAAAATAGAGGAATCTTCTATGCATAGCTACAAGCGGTAATTCTACATATAGTACTATTACCCATTTGGTATTTCATGAGCAGAGCCTGGATACCCCATTTTTTTAGATTGGGTATACAAGTGTTCCAACCCATTTTACTCACGGAAATACCTTAGATAGTACCACAATCTGTTCTACGTACAATAATGTGTTGAACTACTTCAACAAGTCTACGCATGAGGTATCCAGCATCTGATGTTCGTACAGCAGTATCCACGACTCCTTTTCGAGCTCTGTAGCGGGAAATTATATATTCTGTCAAAGTCTCCCAAAATCGGAACCGTTGGGTTCGTATCGAAAAGAGCTTTCCAATGAATATTATAAACTTGAAATCTAACAGCTGGATTTGGAATTATGTCCAAATCAAATTTGGAAAAAGTCTCAGTAGGTGCCGTTCGACGATCGTTATTGGAAATCGACTGTACGGGCCTGGATAAAATTATTAAAAATATCTATAATTTGTGTAAAATCATAATAAATGATTTGAAAAGAACTGGGATGAAAAACCTCACATTTGTAAAGATAAAGATATATTTTTATCAAAATGAACTAGTTTATAACTAGAAAAATAATCGAATATTTTAAAAAAAAAAAAATTGAGCTTGTGAATGGTTTTAAAAATAACCAGAATTTCCAACATATGAATTGGAATGGATTTGAATCGAAATTATCTTCAGAATATTTCGATGTTGGATTTCGTGATTATACAGATATGGTTGTGGAAATTTGAAAGATATATTCATATCGTTATTTCCAATACGATATTTCTTGGTCGTAGAATTTGATATTGAATATAAGCCGATATATTTTCTATTTAGAGCCTTGTATTTAATATCAAATGTGATTTGGGTTTACCGTGAACTGTGTTTTAAATGACATTAGTTCTTTAACCCAGTAAAGGAGTTTTAATGAATCTGTAATTAGATTGAAATGTGAACTGATAATTTAAATTATCAAAATTGGAAAGTAAGTGAGATATGGAGTATCACCAGTTTTCTCCAAAGCGATAGTTAAATCTTTAATTAGATTTGAACGTGAAATAGTAATTAATTTTACCGATAACACCGTGGTGTTAGATATGGAGTATTACCAGTTTTGCTTCATGGGATGAATAGGTTGGGATTGGCAAAATAAAATAAATAATTACTTCAGGGTGGTTCGCTAATCCAGACTAGTTTGGAAAACCTTAACATGGTTTGAAATGACATCCAAAGGAAGATTAAAGAATAAATTTAAAAGAATTTATCTTTGATAAAATTAATGGGAACCTTTCCCTAAGAATGTGAAATTTAGAAACTAACTGTAGGTTAGCTAAGAAGAATGGTTTCCTGGGTATTGATCTGATGTAGGTTTCGGCCTTCGGGTTTAATATTTGGGGAATTGTTCTCTTGCTAATTTACGGTTAGTGACTGATGAATTGGAATGAGGCGTATGTTGTGTTTGTGTAACATTTGTTTATTATATATGCGGGTTGTTCGGAAAGGCCGGGTTTATACCCATTCCGAATAACCGATTCGACGATAAGTCGAAGATGAAGACGGTGGTTGAAGACCGGAAGTCTTCACATCGTTTGGATGGTTATTGATGATCTTGATTGGGTTGTATACCCAAGAGGAGAGAATCAGTTGGTGATCGTCCATGCGTACTTGGATATTGATGGATATGCGAGGAAAGTGCCTCCGGTTTCGTTCAGACCCTGAACGAACCTGTAAATGGACTGTGTGTCTGACATTGGATTTTTATTTTGTGCTGATTGATCTCTATTAAATATACATCTGTTTGACGATGGAGAATTTATTCTCTTGCTAAACACCCTTCTGTGAGACGTACGAGCTCAGAGGTTGTATATTGATGGATATCAATCGCCTGGAGTGAATTGCCTTTGTGGCATGCCTAAGTGGCAAATGATCAAGGCTTCTGTTGAAAATCAAAGTCTTGTGGTTGATGATCAAAGCACGGCTTACGTGTCATAGCTTTGTGTATAGCGTGGATTCGCGAGTCTCACACCTCGGTATGAGTCAAAAATGGGATAGTGACTGCAGGGAAAACACGACGTTTCTTTCTAGCTAAAGGTAGTGTCAGTGCTTAAATTGGATGACATTTATATTATTTTTACCTATGTGTTTGTTAGAATGCGAGGCGCCTCAGATATAGGTCTGTTAGGAGCGAGAAACGTGTGTTCAAGAATTGCCAATCCTCAAACGTAAGGGAGGACCGACCCTGCAGATCCAAAGGCTACCCAGAGAGAGTAGTCCTGAGACATTTTCTAAGAGTGTCTCAAAGCGGAGAGGAGCTTGCCCCTTGCCTCGACTCATTATGGAAATCCAATTTCCAATACGTGATATTTTCGGTTTTATTTGTAGAGCCTAGTATGGCGACATAGTTGCATGGGATACTATGCCGTCTATGATTAATATTTATGATTGAAGTTGTTTTGACACTTTATACTATAATAGTATCAAAATGATTTGTTTTAAACGTACCAAGCATGTTTGGCTATTATAAGGGAAAACCCTATCATCCGGCTTGCGTTGCATTGTGTGATGGGATCTGGGTCTTATAATAGCTTCATTTTTCGAAAAAGGATTGCTTTGTTTATTCTAAGCACTGGTATTCTTGGGCGGAAACCTATTCCGTGTTATACGGCGTGGTCCCTTGAATTACTCTCTTTTAAAGTAAAGTTTTAAATAACTGTTTTACTTCTCACACCAGTCACATGACTGACCTGGAGTTTATTGTTTTAACCTAAACTCTGGGTGCCCTTATTTTCGATACGGGCAGCTAGTAGTTTTGGTTTTGCAGATTTTATATTCACAGGATCCTGATTTATAGCTGGAGCGATGCTCGGAAAGCTTTGTATCCGTGTATTACTTTCAGTTGTGTTTTGTATTGTTTTCCGCTGCTTTGTAATTTATTGTAATATCTGATGTGTAATATTTATTCATACTCTGTATATTCTTGTATTCTGATGGCATTTTTGTAATTTATGAAATGTTCTTCTGTTTGCGTCCCGATCTATGTTGTCCTCAAGGTAATTCGTGCTTTCCTTACCGGGGAAGTTGCGGGCTATCTCAGTTTGGTATCAGAGCTTTGGTTTACAGAGCTCGAGAACAAGACATATTAGAACCGAACGAAAGAATTCATTAGATATTGGATTAGTAATATCAATTAGAATGACTCGTTGGAGATATGATCAGTAGTATCCTAGAACGAGTGTGAAAAGTATATTTTTCAAATGAAAACAATATTGTTTTGAAAATTTAAACCATTTTATTCGTATTTGAATATTTTATTTGTATTGAACTTGGATAATCGAGTATATAAAGATTTCGCGTACACGCATCATGAACGTATATTTGAAGTTTTAATATACTGGATAGATATAGAACTGCACTCTAGTAGCCCGGAGATGTTCTGATGGTGGTTAGAAACATCATCATCATTTATTTTTGAGCTTCGAAGGTGTGATATCTATATATTTTCATTAGACTGGTGTGAGAACCAAAATATAGCTAGAACACATTGTTGTGAATTGGCATCAAAAATGTGATTTTGTATATATATCAAAATTATGAATTTGAAACGATAATCCACTATTGCTGGTTGTGTTGTTTAATTGTTGGTTTCATTTATTTGAAATTTTGAACCATTAGGCCAAATTGAATCAAATATTGAACTGTATTGAAAATTGTTTGAAAATGCATGCATATACATTTACTTACATTGAACAGGTCATAGCATGGAGGCTAGAGCAGAAGAATAAAATTGTTTGCCCGACAAATAGGTACATATTTATTGTATTTCTTTGGGTTTGGATGATTTTATGAGCCAATTGGCAGTCGCTTGGCTTTTTCTTTTTCTTGTGGATTGAAGAAGGCCATGGGAGGCTATATGAAATATCCCGAAGTCCCCGATGCAGGGGAAGTTATGGCGAATTTTTTTGAAAATTTAGGGTGCTAGCCAAATTTTTGAAAAATTTGAAAAGTTCTTAGAGACTGAAAAGTTGAAGAACTTAAGCCATAATGAAAATACTGGAAGTTGAGTTGATTTGTTAAACAACTTTCGGCTTCGTTCCTTTTCGGGGACGAAAAATTTTAAGTGGAGGAGATTGTAACAGCCCGGAAAATCTGAGCCAATTTAAATTTTTTATTTTGCCTATTTCGATGAATATTGAATATTTAAAATGGAATATTTTAAATAATAGCGACGAGAAATTTATTTTGAATAGAATTAGAACGTATATATTTATTTGAATCGTTGATAGAATATAAAATGAATTCGAATTGAATTGAAAAGAAAATGAATTCGAGTTGAATTGAATATAAAATGAATTCGAATTGAATTAAATATAAAATGAAATCGAATTGAAAACGAATTGAGATCGAATTGAAATCGATTTGAATTGAAATCAAATAGAAATGAATGTAAAAAGAATTTATAATGGAAAATTCAATTTTGAAATTGAATTTGAAATGAAGGTTGAAATTATTCTTGAAACAAATTTGAATGATTTATAAAATTCGTTTTAAAAGGAAATCGACTAAATATATATAATAAATATATATTATATATGTAATGGCTTGAACAGAACGTGCCGTGCCGCTGCAATTAGTGAATTTCGACCATTGACTTCGAACGGACATTACGGGAGATCTGACCGTCGGATTCTCCTAAAATCAGAATCATTGGGTTCGTATCGAAAAGAGCTTTCCAATGAATATTAGAAGTTTGAAATCTAACAGTTAGATTTGGAATTATGTCCAAATCAAATTTGGAAAAGGTCGCTATAAGTGCAGTTTGACGATCATTATTGGAAATCGACTTTACGGGCCTGGATAAAATTATTAAAAATATCTATAATTTGAGTAAAATCGTAATAAAAGATTTGAAAAGAACTGGGATGAAAAACCCCACATTTGCAAAGATAAAGATTTTTTTTTCAAAATGAACTAGTTTATAACTAGAAAAATAATCCAATATTTTTAAATAAAATAAATTGGGCTTGTGAATGGTTTTAAAAATAACCAGAATTTGCAATATATGAATTGGAATGGATTTGAATCGAAATTATCTTCAGAATATTTCGATGTTGGATTTCGTGATTATACAGATATGGTTGTGGAAATTTGAAAGATATATTCATATCGTTATTTCCAATACGAAATTTGTTGGTCGTAGAATTTGATATGGAATATAAGCTGATATATTTTTTATTTAGAGCCTTGTATTTAATATCAAACGTGATTTGGGTTTATCGTGAACAGTGTTTTAAATGACATTAGTTCTTTAACCCAGTAAAGGAGTTTTAATGAATCTGTAATTAGATTAAAATGTGAATTGATAATTTAAATTATCAAAATTGGAAAGTGAGCGAGATATGGAGTATCACTAGTTTTGCTCCAAAGCGATAGTTAAATCTTTAATTATATTTGAACGTGAAATGGTAATTAATTTTACCGATAACACCATGGTGTTAGATATGGAGTATTACCAGTTTTGCTTCATAGGATGAATAAGTTGGGATTGGGAAATAAAATAAATAATTACTTCGGTGTGGTTCGCTAATCCCGACTAGTTTGGAAAACCTTAACAAGGTTTGAAATGACATCCAAAGAAAGATTAAAGAATAAATTTAAAAGAATTTATCTTTGATAAAATTAATGGGAACCATTCCCTAAGAATGTGAAATTTAGAAACTAACTGTAGGTTAGCAAAGAAGAATGGTTTCCTGGGTATCGATCTGATGCTGGTTTCGGCCTTCGGGGTTAATATTTAGGGAATTGTTCTCTTTCTAATTTACGGTTAGTGACTGATGAATTGGAATGAGGTGTATGTTGTGTTTGTGTAACATTTGTTTATTATATATGCGGGTTGTTCGGAAAGGTCGAGTTTATACCCATTCTAAATAAACGATTCGACGATAAGTCGAAGATGAAGACGGTTGTTGAAGACTGGAAGTCTTCACATCGTTTGGATGGTTATTAATGATCTTGATTGGGCTGTACACTTAAGAGGAGAGAATAAGTTGGTGATCGTCCAGCCGTACTTGGAGATCGATGGATATGCGAGGAAAGTGTAACGACCCGGAAAATCTGAACCAATTTAAAAATTTTAAATTGGCTATTTTAGTGGATTTTAAATATTTAAAATAAATATTTTAAATAATAACTATGAAAAGTAAGTTTGAATCGACATTTGAAAACGAATTTAATTAATTCTAATTATAAACAAGGCCTGAAATGGCGCGGTGGTTTGAAAATTTAATTCAAACTTTGACTGACTGTACTGGGTGCAAAACAAAACGGATTTGAGTGAAACCAAAAATATTTAAATCTGTTAGTGAATACCTTTCTAACGAATCTGAAAAATTGAAGTTTCATAGCGGAAAGCAAAAGTTATGGCCAAATGAATTTTCAAAAAGGTCGCTATGAAGTTTATAAAGCCCGTGAAAATGGCCATTTTGCAAACGACCTCGGAATTCAACGAAACCACATTTGTTGGATCCGGGATGTGAAGTTATTGCTAAGTTTCAAATTTCATAATTTTTGAAGCTAGTATGTGAGCGTGGCGAGGGAAAATGTGTTTTGGTCAATTACAGTTAAATTGGATCGACCAAAAAAGGGCCATTTTTCAAATGGTCTCAGAATTTGACGAAACTAGTTTTGTTGGGACCGTATTGTCAAAACATAGCTATATTTATTTTTCTGGAATTTTTCGAATCAGTTTGTGGCCCTGGCAAATTGAAATGTACGTTCAAATTAAATATTGAATGTTTTATATTTTAATTTGAAGAAAAACTGACTCAAATAGTTGAATGGGTCTACGAAACATATCCCATTGTGTTCGGAATGGGGGTATTTAGCTAGGAGCGACAGTCGTTAGGCTCGGTTTGGTGTTCATATCAAAATAAGGGTATATTTGGATTTAAAATAATAAAAAAATAAAATAAAATATCTATAAATAACCCCCCTTTAACCCTAGTTTCCCAAGCCGTCGTTAACCCCCTTTGAACGAACGAGATGCTCCGGAATTCGAGCCTAAATCGCTCCTCCAACACGTAGAATTACACCAGGGTCCTTTGGAGAAAATCGAAATGGACTTAAACAGTCGAATGGGCCTACGAAACATATCCCATTGTGTTCGGAATGGGGGTATTTAGCTAGGGACGACAGTCGTTGGGTTTGGATTGGAGTCCGTTGGAGATAAGGGGTATTTTTAATATTTAAAAATATATAAATATAAGAATTTTCCCATTGGTCCACCCTACTTTCTCTCTCCCCGCCGTCACGCCCAAAATCTCCAGATCGAAGGTCGAAAACGCTCCTCCATTCCCCCTCATTTTCCAATCGATCCAATAAAAAATAGCCCACCTCCAATTAGGTTTTTTGTTCGTCTCACTCCCCTCTCCAAATCAATATAGAGTTTGGAATTTTTCGTGGCCTGTGGAGCTCGAATCGAGCTCGAGAACGGCCGACGTTTGGACCGGCGAGGCCAGGGCAGATCGAACTGGCCCACTCCCCCACGCGCGTGAAGCTCTCTCCTCCTCCTTCGACACTGCACCGCCCGATCCCCACATCGTTGCACAGATTTGCCAAAAATCTGAAACCTAGTTTTGAACAGGTTTGAAAAGTTACGGCTGTGTATATTTTGAACTGTTTTTACACTTTTAAGTGTTGCAAACTTTGAAAAATCGTATCTTTCTCATGTGTTGATGAAATTCAGTGAAACAAGAGATAGTGGACTCGTGTGGACGTCTTCTACATTCTAGAAGAGACCGCATATTTTTCTAAGCCTTCTGCTATTTTCGGTGGAGTGGAACCCAAGGTGAGATTTATAATTTATAAACGATATGGAAAAACGACGATGTATAAATTATATAGTCGATGTATAAGTTATATTAGCGTTGTACACCTCTTGTACAAGTGTTGTATAAGTTGTACGTTCGATGTATAAGTTATATATGCGTTGTAAAAATTATATATGTGTTGAAATAGAAGTGAAATGCTTATATATATATATATATACGCCCCTCGTCCACAAACCATAGACGATATTTATTGGTTGTGATTGGTGTGAAAATTGGTTGATTACGAATGGTTGATTAGAATTGTTTGTGGTTAAAATTGATTGATTGTGGTTGAAAAATACCCGTTTGTGGTTGAGAAATATTTGGTTGAAACCACATAGGATTAGTTTGTGGAAATGAAAAAAAAAAAATACATGCCGCCTGCGTGCGAACTAGATGCATGATTCCCCATTGTCAGAAGCTGCAAGGCTTTAAGTTAGAGCGAGGAGTCGTACTAGGGACGGTCCCGGTTTTAACTACCCTGCCGTTATGCTGCCGAAATTTTGAATAATATTCATGTGTTAGAATTATTTTCCCGTGTTGAAATTATATTCGTCTGTTGAATAGAAAACCTTCATGTGTTGAATAGAAATTCATTCGTTGAATCATATTCATGTGTTGAATGGTATTCGTGTTTTAAATAAATTGTTTTAACAATAAAAATCACATTTTTACTCTGTATATACAAACTATAGAAAACCTTCATGTGTTGAATATAAATTCATTCGTTGAATCATATTCATGTGTTGAATGGTATTCGTGTTTTAAATAAATTGTTTTAACAATAAAAATCACATTTTTACTCTATATATACAAACTATAGAAAACCTTCATGTGTTGAATAGAAATTCATTCGTTGAATCATATTCATGTGTTGAATGGTATTCGTGTTTTAAATAAATTGTTTTAACAATAAAAATCATATTTTTACTCTATATATACAAACTATAGAAAACCTTCTTGTGTTGAATTGAAATTCATTCGTTGAATTGAAATTCATTCGTTGAATTGAAATTCATGTGTTGAATGGTATTCGTATTTTGAAAGAAATTTTTTTATAATAAAATCCTATTTTTATCATCAATATGAACTATATAAAATAATTTTGTTTTGAAATAAATTGTTTTATAATAAAAATCATATTTTTGTTACCTATATGAACTACATAAAATAATCGTGTTTTGAAATGAATTGTTTTACAAAAAAGTCACATTTTTACTGTACACATGAGTTGTTAAAAATAGTGAAGTGTTGAAATAATTGTCGGTTGGATAAAAATATCATTTTTATCAAATGTATGAAAAGAATATAGATTTGAAATCGAAGAATCGATATATATATATATATATATATATTATATCGAATAGCGAAGCTGTAGTTCGTGTTTTGAAACCGTGATTTCAAACGATTAGTGCGGGAGATCCGACCATCGGATTTTCCCAAAACCGAAACCGTTGGGTTCGCTTTGGAAATATCTTTCCAACGACATCAACTTTGTAAAGATCCAACGGTTGGATTGTTTGGAATATTTAGTTCAAATCTGAAGAAAAACAGCGCCAGAATCGATTATATATATATAATTATATTAAATCGAATAACGACGCTGCAGTTCGTATTTTGAAATCGAACCTTCAAACGATTGTACCGGGAGATCCGACCGTCGGATTTTCCCGAAACTGGAACCGTTGGATTCGTTTTGAAAAGATCTTTCTAATGATGTAAATTTTGTGAAGATCCAACAGTTAGATTTTCAGATATGTGTAAATCAAATATGAAGAAAAACTGCGCCACAGCCGCGTTATGGCCCGAAGCGTTGTCTGAATAAATTGGCTATTTTAAAATAAATAAAAATAGCGATAAATAGTTATAAAATATTATAAACGATATGGAAGTGAAATTAGAAACTAATTGAAGGTTGGCTAAGTCGAATGGTTTCCTGGATTTTGATCTGACGTTGGTTTCGGCCTTCGGGGTTAATATTTGGGAAATTGTTCTCTTACAGATTTACGGTTAGTGACTAATGAACTGGAATATGGCGTATGTGTATTTGTGTTGCACTTGTTTATTATATACGCGAGTTGCTCAGAAAGACTGGGTCTATCCCATTCTGAATAACTAAATCGATGATAAGAAATCGAAGATGAAGACGGTGGTCGAAGACCGGAGATCTTCACCTCGTTTGGATGGTAACTGATGTCCTGATTGGGAGGCATCGCGATTGTCCAGACATACATGGAGATCGATGGGTTTGCGAGGTATATATTGCCTCCGGTTTCGTTCAGACCCAGAACGAACTTGCAAATGGACGGTGTGTTTGACATCGGAATTTATTCTATGTGATTGATAGCCATCAGTTGCATGGTGTGAATTGCTTGTGTGGCATGCTAAGATGCAGTGATCAAGACTTCTGTTGAAAAGCAAAGTCTTGTGGTGATAATCAAAGCACCGCCTGTGTGGCATAGCTTTGTGTATAACGTGAATTCGCGAGCCTCACACCCCGGTATGAACCAGAAACGGGAGAGGACCTCAGGGAGGACATGCGTTTCTTTCTAGCTAGAAGTGGCGTTAGTGGTTTTACACGCCCTGACGAGTTTGACTTATGTGGTTGTTACTGTTGCGAGGCGCCTCGGTTAAATCGGACGATCCGGGGCCGATGGAGTCATTCGTTGGCTCACTTACGCCCCAAAATGCGGGGAAACACAGTGTTCAGGAATTTTAATCCACATCGGTGGACCGGCCCTGTCGCTCCAAAGGCTTGACTGAGTACTTGCCTAAGGCTTGGGCTAGACAGTCTCGAATTCGGTAAGGACTATCTTTTGCCTTGGTTCATGACGGAAATCCAATTTCCAAATACGTGACTGTGCGGTTTTGATTGTATACCTATATATGGCGACATAGTGGTATGGGGCATTAATGCCGTCTATGATTGATAATTATGATTTGAAATTTTTTTTAAAACATATAAACACTAGTAATAATATCAAATGCTTTTGTTTTATTCGTATCTAACATATTTTGGCCATTATAAGGTAAAACTCTATCCTCCGGTTTGCGTTGCATTGTGTGATGGGAACTGAGTCTTATAATGGCTTCATTTTTATAAAAAGCATTGCGATGTTTAAAAGAGTGATTTGATTTAAAACACTGGCAATCCAATGGAGTAAACCCGTTCCACGAAAGTGGCGTGGTCCTGTGATTAGCCATATTATAAAGGTGTTAAGTAGATTTCTCATACCAGTCCCATGACTGACTCGTAGTTTGTTTCACTTTCAAACTCGGGTGCCCCATTTTCTACACGGGCAGCCTTGTATTAAGGTTTTATCTGGCTTTCTCTGGATAGCTGGAGCTGAGGATGGATTCTATCATTTATCTTTTTTTATGCTGTTCAGCTCCTATTGTACATTATGTTTGTTTTTCCACTGTAGACATATATGTATAGTTGAACTGTATTTGTACTAAGTAAGATCCTGTATACTGTGTAACTCTGATGATTATGTTTATCCAGTGTATTATTTGTTCATTATCTGGTATATTTATTTCATTCTGTTTTGCTGTTATCTGTTAATGTGTTATATTCCAAAGATTACCCTTGCCGCTGTTAGTACGGGGTTTGGGGTTGTCACAGAAAGTTCCTCCGGTTTCGTTCAGACCCAGAACGAAGTTGTAAATGGACTGTGTGTCTAACATTGGATTTTATTCTTTGCTGATTGATCTCTATTAAATATACATCTGTTTGGCGTTGGAGAATTTATTCTCTTGCTTAACGCCCTTCTCTGAGACATACGAGCTCAGAGGTTGTATATCGATGGACATCAATCGCATGGAGTGAATTTCCTGTGTGGCATGCCTAAGTGGCAAATGATCAAGGCTTCTGTTGAAAAGCAAAGTCTTGTGGTTGATGATCAAAGCACGGCCTACGTGGCGTAGCTTTGTGTATAGCATGGATTCGCGAGCCTCACACCTCGGTATGAGTCAAAAACGGGATAGTGACTGGAGAACATGACGTTACTTTCTAGCTAAAGGCAGTGTCAGTGCTTAAACTGGCTGACATTTATATTATTTTTACCAATGTGGTTGTTCAAATGCGAGGCGCCTCGGATATAGGTCTATTAGGACCGGGAAACGTGTGTTCAGGAATTGCCAATCCTCAAACGTAAGGGAGGACTGGCCCTGAAGATCCAGAGGCTACCCTGAGAGAGTAGTCCTGAGACATTTGCTAGAGTATCTCGTAGCAGAGAGGAGCTTGCCCCTTGCCTCGACTCATGATGGAAATCCATTTTCCAATACGTGATATTTTCGGTTTTATTTGTAGAGCCTAGTATGGCGACGTAGTAGCATGGGATATTATGTCGTCAATGATTGATATTTATGATTGAAGTTGTTTTGACACTTTATACTATAATAGTATCGAAATGATTTGTTTTAAACGTACCAAGCATGTTTGGCTATTAAAGCGAAAACCCTATCCTCCAGCTTGCGTTGCATTGTGTGATGGGACCTGGGTCTTATAATAGCTTCATTTTTCGAAAAAGCATGGCGTTGTTCATTCTAAGCACTAGTATTCTTGGGAGGAAACCTATTCCGTGTTATGCGGCGTGGTCCCTTGAATTACACTCTTTTAAAGTAAAGTTTTAAATAACTGTTTTAGTTCTCACACCAGTCACATGACTGACCTGGAGTTTATTGTTTTAACCTAAACTCTGGGTGCCCTTATTTTCGACACGGGCAGCTAGTAGTTTTGGTTTTGCAGATTTTATATTCACAGGATCCTGATTTACAGTTGGAACGATGCTCGAAAAGCTTTGTATCCGTGTATTACTTTCAGTTGTGTTTTGTACTGTTTTCCGCTGCTTTGTAATTATATTGTAATCTATGATGTGTAATATTTATTCATACTCTGTATATTTTTGTATTATGATGGCATTGTTGAAATTACAATGAAATGTTCTTCTGTTTGCGTCCCGATGTGTGTTGTCCTCAAGGTAATTCTGGCTTTCCTTACCGGGGATGTTACGGGCTATCTCAGGTTATAAATAAAATTTGATGACTTAATTATGTAAATTTATTTGTAAACTTAAATAGTTTGATTAAGTAATGTATTTCGGTTGTTTACAATAATAATAACTTGTAGTTATATTAAATGAAACTACAATTGGTTTGTAATTATAAATATTGAAATTTGTAATTAATATTAAAATGTTTGGATGAAATTGATTTATTTAAGTTACGATTGAAATTCAATTGATTTGGTAAATAGTCAATGCTGGAATTAAATACAAATAAAATTTATTTGCAAATTTAGTTTGAATTTATGTTGATTTGAGTAAAATTAACATGTTTTGAAATAAAATTGAAAATAAATGTTTATCTGGTAAAAGCAGTTTAAATTGTTTAGAAATGTAATTGGAAATTTATAGAAAGTTATTAAGACTTAAAATGAATTGATTATTTTTAAAATTTAATTGCTCAATTAATTTTTATGTCCAATTTAATATGATCTTTGATTTTTGGTATGATTTAATGATATATCTTTTACTTACGTTTTCATATATAGATAGTTTTTTTTATTATCGTTCATTGTTGTGAACGGTTGCATAGTCATGCACATTATTATTTCAAATTTCAATGAAAGAACAACAAATCTTATACTTCCTTTTACGATGGGCTAATTAATGTTGACATTGAATGTAATGTAACAAATAAAAGGACAAATAAAAATTCTTTAATTTCCTGTAATTAATTGAGTGGACCAGCATTTATCCTTTGTCAACTAGCATTATGTTGCTTGATATGTTTGGCTATTACATTGATACTAAGATAATATTTCAGGGGCTAAATCAATGTTCATACAAATAACAATATATGAAAGGGATAAACTAACTTTGAAACTCCATTTATATACTGAAAATTTAGATTTTTGAATACAAGGAATATAATTCATTTTGTGTATATAATGAATCTTAACCTCTTATAAATGGAATAATCTCCATTGATTGTAAATATTTCTATAAATTTCGTTAGTATGTAATTATGGAGAATTGGAAATATATGATTTAACTTTAATGATTTAATTGTGTAATTCTATGATGAAAACTTAATTGAATTATTCAGGTAACGAAGTTCGACTTGTCATAACAATAATGACTTACATTGATCGCAATTAAAATATCGAGTTAGTTATTTTGATAAAAATTGGTAGTTGAAATTTAATATTAAATTACTTGTGTGAAATTAACTTGATTCATTTATAATTGTAATTCAAAATGAAAATCTATAATAATAATATAAAAATGGGAATTTATAATGTAAATGAAGAATTGATTTATTATGTTATTAAGACTTAAAATAAATAAATCATTTAAAGGTTTATTGTTCAATTGAAATTTTGTTGAATAATTAAATGTGGATATTTATCATATAAGGAAAATGATTCATGTAAATAATACCAATTATAGAATAGACTTGAAATTAAACTTATAACCTTTGGAATTAAATTCAAAATAGGTATTGAATTAAGGATGAAAACGAAAAATGGAATGCTTAATGGATAATTAAACCTTTGAAATTTATTGCCTAAATACCCGTTTAATTTTGTTCATACCCTAATACATCCTTTCCCTATTTCAAATTTGGACTTTGATAATAACGTTCTGAATTTTATTCAAGATGAATTAGAAAGAATGAATGTATTACCATTTAATTAGCCATTAAAATTCCTTTCTATAAATGATCTTGAAGCGGTAAACTGAGTTTTTTCTCATTTCCTCATATTCCTTACTGCCCAAAACAAGTCGTCTTCTCCTATCTTCCCCTCTTCATGATTTTAGCTAAAGGAAAATTAGGTGAAACATCAAAATTCTATATATCAAAATTTTGTGAATGAAAAATCCTAAAACAAGTTTCATTCGACTTATATTAAGATGCTTTTCAATCCTATATGATTTGTGGAAGGCGCATCATCATTGAGATTAGCATCGAGTATCAAAATTTGAAGCGATTCGATGACGTAAAATGTCGGGGCTTTATATTGGCCATGCGTGATATTCCAGATGACGAGTTTTATATTGGAGATCCATAGTTGATGAGTTAGAAGAGTTAGCGAAGAGATGATCGTTGATTCGGTCGGTCTGAGTTTTCGTTAAATGAATGAGGAGAAATGGAAGAGGGAAGCTATGTATTTTTAGCCATGAAATAGCTTGGGTCTTGGCTGTAACGTGAGTTGTATTTGAATGGAGGAGACGATGACGTGGCAAGAATTGGTGATTTTCTTCCAATTATCGTTTTTAATTTTTTTTCTAATCGCTAAAACTTATATAACCTTTTCGTACGAGCTCCAATTGATACGCGGTTTGTTGCATTGGAATTGTATCGACAAGCTCTTAGCAATGGCGCCGGTTTGGACTGATTTTGAGACTGAAAATTTTTGGACTAAAAATTGGATTTCAATCTCGTTTGAAACAAAGGTGAGTGTTAAACCCACTCACAATTAACTAAAATATTCGCTTGTTAGTTAGATTAAAATCATGTTATGATATGACAGCATTGATGGTTGTTTGATTGTTAAATTTTTTTGTTGATGTTGAATTACATCGATTGTGTAGTTTAATTTAACTATTTATTTAAAAATTGTACAGTTAGGTTAAATCTGAAATTTTATTGCTAGTTTAAACCCGACTTCTAATATGTAAATTAATGTGATACTGAAATGTTTGGGTGGTTTGTTTGATGATGTATTGAATTTACTTGTTGGTTTATAGATACTGAATTGTTCTTGTATTGGTTTATCCCAAACATTACCCTAGATGTTACGGGCATCAAATAAACCCAGGATCAATCATTAAAATGAATTAAGAATGTAGGTTGAAATGATAAACACTTATGACCCTAATATGGATTGAAATGATATATATCCTTTTCCGAAATACTAAAATTAAATTTCAAGTATTACTTGGCCATATGATAGAAAATTTTATACGGACACTGGTTGATTAAATAAAATTTGTTTTAATCTTGAATTTTAGAATATTTTTTAAAGACAATATAAGCGATATTTTATAATTTATTTCCTTTGAACTTGAACCTTGAATTTTGAAATATAAAAAAAGGATAATAAATTAGTATTGTAACTGAAGCTAAAAAGAATGAAATTTAGTGTTAACCGAATTTATTGAATTATTTTATCCACCTTTGAGATTTATTTTAAACTAGCATTGACGTAAACGATATCTGAATTGTGAACTTAATGTTTGTTATAAATAGAAATCATTGGAATTGAGAATCTGATTTGGAATTTAATTATTTGAATTAAATTGATTGAATTGAAATGAATGCAAACAATTGAAATATTGACATTGAGTTGGTTGAATTGAAATTGGAATATGACTTCTAGTCTAATTGAAATTTTAAGGGAATGATTCTAATTCCAACTATAGTATTTCAAACAATTTTATAAACTATTTTAATAATAATTATTTTTCTTTATAAACTTTTTTTATTTTATTACTATTTATTTTATAAATTATTTTAAATAAATCATTTTATAATTAACTATTTATTTTATAAATTACTTTAATGTTTTAACTATAGATTTCAATAATTTGATAATTCTATTTTAATTACAAATGAATTATTTTCAAACTATTTCAATTATACATCTAAACTATTTTGTATATATTTTTTCTATTTTAATATTTAAATTATTTTAAAAGTTGGAATTGCTTCGAGAATTAAGTTGGTTTTAATTAGGGATTTTATTTGGAAATACTTTATTTTGACTATTGAAATGATTTTGAAAAACATGATATTTTGATATGAAGTTCAAACGTCTTTGAAATGTAAAAGAACGGATCGGTGCGAAAAATGTAAACGATTGGTTGTTAAAGAGTCCGGGATCGGATATTGTCATACTTTGTGCCAATACCGAAAACCACTTTAACAACTGTGTACGCGGTGGAGTTCCAAAAATGGTGTTGGATGGATTTGGAGGCGATTACTGGATTTGAAGAAAGAGAATGTTGATGGATATCCTTGACCTTCGGGTCATAATAAAAATGACTAAAACAGGGCTATACCGTGACCAAGTGGGGTTAGCTACCTCCATCAGCAACACTTCTTCCTTCATTACTATAGTCCCTCGGTTTGATTGATTTGATGTGCATCTGTGATTCAAAGTCTTGTTCGAGGTGGGCGGTAGTCGCGGCTGTGCGTTACCAACAGTCTGGGCATGCAACTAGTATACTCCTACTCTGGGCATTCCTCGTGTGCCTTCTCATATTATCCTGATCGAGCCCCTACGACTTTGATTTGTACCGTACCTATGGAGTGCCCTCTGATAGCCATTACGTACTGTGGACTTTACGGTATCTGTATAGGCTACGGTGTTATAAACAACGTAAGGGTAAAAATATAATCCCGCTTACGCTATTTTAATACGTTATATTTAACCATAGACATCATTATAATAGCGTATTATATTATATGATATTAGTTTGATGGATCCTTAAGAGATGGAAATTCCCGTAACATCTCTTAAGTTATTGCACTCATATTATTACATGAAATTTAATTTAACTAATATGAGAATAATTTAGTTCTAATCCGAGTGTTTGTTGTGTTTCCTTTTTTTGCAATACGCTCGGGTCAGACCGAGTTACAGTTAGCGAAGATTCCCTTGCTTTGAAGATTCCATTATGAAGATGAAGATGGAGCTCAACAGACGTATTAAATTATTATTCCGCTGCATATATTGGTATGTTGTATGTTAATTTACTCTGATAAATTGTGTAAATAAAATCAAATGTATATTTTAACATCTTCATGAACTCTTATTTAATTATTATATTTTGTGCTTCTGCTGCGAGATTATGTATTTGTTTCCTTCTTTCTTATTTTTCTTTTTTTAATCCTAATAACTATCCGTATTTTTGATCTGTTATGTCCGCATTAAGGATCATTGTCGATTTGAATGGTCGAAAATCGCGGATGTTACACATTATCTCCAGAATGGGGGTAATTAGCTAGGGGCGATAGATGTTAGATTTGATTTGAAGTTCGTGGCATTAAACAAGAATTAAACGAATTAAATAATTATATATATACACTAGTATATATACCACATACACAAAACCCTAGTCAAAGTCAAACCATTGGTCAACTTCTGTATCATGCCGCCAGCTCTACGAACAGCGGAATCCCTTCGAACCTTTCCCCCCAAAATTCTTCTAATTCCTTCAATGAAATCAAGAGCTTCTTAAGGGAAAATTCAAGTACACTTTGAGATCTCGAGATTCATGGGGGGTTGATCGGAAATGGGGGTCTAGTTTGTTCGAATTAGTGCCTCAAAGGCTCGGCATTCGCACGCGTTTTGAGAGAGGAGGGGGCGTGCGAGTGGTGATCCCTGACCACTATGGGGAGCTCCTGCGTAACCGCATCGACAGCCGGATTCTTATCATCTTCCGGCACCCTGGGGCGCGAGCAAGGGTACAACCTAGTTTGGGAGCACGATTTTGGGAATGGGCCTGTGTTAAACAGTGAAGAAGAAGAGCTAATTAAGGTTAAATTTTCTTTATTTTTTTATTATATTAGTTTAGCTAATTGAGTAATTAGGCTATAATTAAATTTTAAAAATGAAAAGATATGGTTTTTAAAAATAAAAAGATATGGTTTTTAAAAATAAAAAGATATGTTTTTTAAAAATAAAAAGAAATGGTTTTTTAAAAGTAAAAAGATTTGGTTTTTAAAAATAAAAAGATATGGGTTTTAAAAATATATATAAAGATATGGTTTTTAAAAATGAAAAGACATGATTTTTAAAAATATCAACACATGATTTTGATTACATGAAAAGTGATATAAAAACACGATTTTTAGTTGCATAAAAAAATAATTTTTGTGGATAAAAATATGATCTTTATGTGAACAACATAGACATAAAAATATGATTTTTATTATATGAATAAAATTATAAAAATGTGATTTTCAAATATATGTAGCGTTGTTAAAAATCTGATTTTTAATATAAATGCGTGGAATAGAGTGCGTTGGAAGCAGGGTGAAGAACGCTACGCATTGGAAATAAATCCAAACCATTCAGAAATAAAGAATGGCGGAGTGGATCCCTAAGGTGAGAACTCCTCACTATAATTTTCATTATACAGTTATTTATTTTATAACTGCATACATGAACTGGTCCCCTTTGTCCACAGACCATGGACGACTTGTTTTTTTGATTGTGTTGTAAAAATTGTTTGTGGTGTGAAATGGACAATATAGGACATTCATATGTTGAATAAAATATTTTATCGTTAAAAATATAAATTTTAACGTTCATAAGAATAAAATAAATATTCACTTACAAATCGATAGATTTGTTTATGTACACCCATTTGAGTGATATGGATTGGGACGATATATTTTACATATCACCCAACTTCACAAATAAAAATCAGTGTTTGTTGATTTTAACCCCACATGGGTATTAGGATGATAGTTGACGTACACTAATCCCAATTGTTTAGTTGTATGTCGATCGATGGGTTGACAAACTGTGGTAAGCGTTAAATATTTATATTTAATGCTTATGTAGTGTAGAATACACTCTGGATGATGGTTGATTGTTTATCATTGTTGTTCTATACATGTGTTGTATGAAATCCATATAATCAACATTATATGGCAATTGACTATGTCTGATTCCAGTTCTAAAAGAACGAATATTTTAAAATAATATTCAGTCAAAGATCAAAAATATGATTTTGATGTCCGATTTGGGATGGACACGAAAATATTCAAATATATAAAGCCGTGTTGATTAAATTAACGCCATTTTAACGTGAACGATATTCATATATATTTTATTCATTTTTATAATGAATATAAAAAAGGAAGTGATTTCAAAATCAAATGTTTTGAAAATATTATCATTTATATATTAATGATATGGAACATTCAACTTTGATTGGAAATTGAATATGAAGTTGAAATCGTTTTGAAAACAAATTTAAAACAATTTATAAAATACATTTTAAACAGAAATCAATGAAATATATATAATATATATAATATATATATATATTATATATATTTATTGGCCTGAATAGAACCTGCCACGCCGCGGCTGTTCACGAATTTAGATCATTGACTTCGAATGGACATTACTGGAGATTCGACCGTCGGATTCTCCTAAATCCAGAACCGTTGGGTTCGTATCGAAAAGAGCTTTCCAACGAATATTAGAGATTTGAAATCTAACGGTTGGATTTGGAATTATGTCCTAATCAAATTTGGAAAAGGTCGCTGTGAGTGCAGTTCGATGGCCGTTTATGGAAATCGACTGTATGGGCCTTGATAAAATTATTAAAAATGTCAATAGTTCATGTAAAATCTTAATAAATGATTTGGTAAGAATTGGGATGAAAAATCCCATATTTGAAAAAATAAAAATATATTTTTATCAAAATGAACTAGTTATTAACTAGAATAATAATCCAGTTATTTTTAAATAAATAGATTGGATTTGAAATAGTTTTAAAAATAACTAGAAGTTCTAATATATGAATTGGAATGGATTTGAATCGAAATTATCTTCGGAATATTTCGATATTGGATTCCGTGATTATACGGATATTGTGGAGGAATTTGGATGATATAAATATCGTTATTCCCAATACGATATTTGTCGGTTTCAGAATTTGATATTGAATATAAGCCGATATATTTTCTATTCAGAGCCTTGCATTTAAAATCAGATTGGATTTTGGGTTTGTCGTGTACGATGTCTTCATTAACAGTGTTCTTAAACCCAGTTGAGAAAAGATATAAATCTTTTATTAATATTTAATGAAGTTTACTAATTAATTAACATTTAATTGGAATTAAATTGAAATTGGTTTTTGGGTTTATCGTGGGCAGTGTTTTAAATAACACTTGTTCTTTTACCCGATTAACAAAGGAATGAGATTTTGGGTTTGTCGTGAATGGTATCTTTAATAATACTATTCTTAAACCCAATGGAGTTAAGAAAACTAGAAACTAACTGGAGATTAGCTAAGTTAAATGGATTCCTGAGCATTGATATGATGTTGGTTTCGTCCTTCAGGATTAATACTTAGGGAATTGTTCTCTTACTAATTTACAGTTGGAGACTAATAGGATGGGGTCTTCAGTAACACTATTCTTAAACCCGTGTGAAAAGAATAAATCTTTTAATTAAGATGTAGAGAAGAATAACCAATTAATTAACATTTAATTGGATTTGAAATGGAATGTTAATTGGGTTTATTGTGAACTGTGTTTTAACGACATTCGTTCTTTAACCCGATTTATAGTGAAATGAGATTTGGAACTTATAAATCTTTTTATTGAAGATTTAGTGGAGATTTTCCAAAGAAATTTTTTCCAATTTAATATATTGGAATGGAATGGAATCCGATTTGATAATAATTGAAGTGAGTTTCTGTGGAGGAAGGCTGTTAATATATATGGAATTTAAAAGTCTTTGCCGTTATTCCATTTATATTATTGGTTGGATATGGAAGTTCATATCCATTATATATATATACATATTGATCTATATTCCGTGAAGAATGCATTGTTAATGGAATGTGATTTTGTGTTAATCATGAGCTGTGTTTTAAAGGATATTAGTTGTTTAACCCTGTTAAAGATAAGATTAATTTCTTAACTTTGAATAATCATTAAATAGTGATTTTTGGAAATTAAAACTGAATTAAAGTTTTAATGAATCTTTAAGTAGATTGAAAGGTGAATTTGATAACTAAAATTATAAAATTCAAGAAATGATCGAGAATGGGGTACCACCAGTTTTACTCCAGGCGATAGTTAAATCTTTAATTTGATTTGAACGTGAGATGGTAATTGAATTTACAGATAATAACATGGTGTTAGATATGAAGTATTACCAGTTTTGCTTCAAGGGATAAATAGGTTTGGATTGGGAAATTTAAAAAATGATTACTTCGGTAAGGTTTGCTAATCCCGACTAGTTTGGATAAACCTTAATTTGGTTCGAATTGATATCCAAAGGAAGATTAAAGAAATTTAAAGAATTTATCTTTGATAAAATTAATGGGAACCTTTCCCAAAGGATATGAATATTTAAATAAAAGAATATTCAGAATTGGAATGAGGCGTATGTTGTGTTTTATAGCACTTGTTTATTATATAAGCGAGTTATTCAGAAAGGTCGGGTACATACCCATTCTGAATAACTTTTTCGACGATGAAGACGGTGGTTGAAGACCGGAGGTCTTCACATCGTTTGGATGATTATTGATGTCTTGATTGGGCTATACTCCCAAGACAAGGTAATAAGTGGTGATTTTCCAGAAGTACTTGGAGATCGACCGGATATGCGAGGACCTCTCTCCTATATTAGACATACGGGACGAGGAATAAGATGCCTCCGGTTTTGTTCATTCCTAGAACGAACTGGTAAATGGATGTGTGTCTAAAATCGGATTTCATTTTGTGTGATTGATAGACATCGGTTGCACAGCGTGAATTGCCTATGTGGCATGCTGAGATGCAAATGATCAAGGCTTCTGTTGAAAAGCAGAGTCTTGAGGTTGATGATCAAAGCACGACTTTAATATAGCATAGCTTTGTGTATATCATTAATTTGCGAGCCTTGCGCCCCGGTGTGAACCAGAAATAGGAGAGGACATCAGGGAGGAAATGCGTCTCTTTCTATCTAGGAGTGGTGTCTGGGTTTTGCACACCCAAATGTTTTACTTATGTGGATGAAGGATAGAGAGCAGCCCCGGATATATCGGCACAGCAGAGCCGATGGATGGTATGGTCTTTATATTGACCAATTTTACGCCCCATAGGGTAGGGAAACGTAGTGTTTAGGCATTTTAATCCACATCGAGTGGACAAGCCCTGACGATCCAAGGGTCACTCGAGCTCTGATCCTGATGATCAGGCTAGAGAGTCTCGAAGTGGTAAGAACGATCCCTTTCCTTGGTTCACAGACGGAAATCCAACTTCCAAAACATGGTATTTCGGTTTTTATTACAGTGTCTAGTATGGCGACATAGAGGAATGAGGCACTATGCCGTCAATGATTGATACATTTATATTTGAAGTTTTTTCATACACTTTACACTATAATAGTATCAAAATGATTTGTTTTAAAAGTACCAATCATGTTTGGCCATTATAAGGTAAAACTCTATCCTCCGGTTTGCGTTGCATTATGTGATGGGACCTGAGTCTTATAATAGCTTCATTTTTCCAAAAAGCATTGCGCTGTTTGTTTTATGCAATGGTATTCTTGGGAGAAACCCATTCCGTGTTATACGGCATGGTCCCTTGATATGCTTCCTTTTAAAGCAAAGTTTTAAATAACTGTTTTAGTTCTCACATCAGTCACATGACTGACCTAGAGTTTATTGTTTTAACCTAAACTATGGGTGCCCCTATTTTCCACACGGACAACTAGTAGTTTTGGTCTTGCAGATTAATATTCACAGGATCTTGGTTTGCAGCCGGAATGATATTCGGAATGCTCTGTATCCATATATTCCTTTCAGTTATGTTTGTATTAGTTTTCTGCTGCTATGTATTTAAATGTAATTTTAAATCTCTGGTATTTATCGAATGTATATTATTTATTCATACTCTGTTATATTCTTGTATTCTGATGGAATTGTTTTAATAAGCAATGAAATGTTCTTCTGTTTGTGTTTTGATTTGTCGTGTTCTCAAAGCAATCCGAGCTTTCCTTTACGGGGAAGTTCGGGTCGTCACAATTTTGGAATTTGAATTTTCAACGGCCACGCCAACCATTTTTTCAGAGTTTGATTATCTAATAGCCATCTAACACATCTTTTCCTATAAAACAACACAACTTTTCAAATAATCAAATAACTTTTCAAACAATTCAAATGTCTTTTCAAATATTCAAAGTACTTTCCGAAATAACTAACTACAATTATTTTATGATGGTTTTGTAACATATCTAAGATTTCTAAAATTCAAATTTCAAAATTCATAAATCAAATAGTAATTTGATTTTTTAATCAAATTGAATGCAGACTTATCTAATACTAATGCAATACATAAATTTAAACTAGTGTTAGAAATCATTTCAAAATTTTCCAATTAAAATTTTCAAAAATCTGATTATGAACTTTTTGAAAGACCTTGCTCTAATACCAATTGTTAGGGATTGCGGAAAGGATCCTTGAGGCAAAACAAACACTAGAGGGAGGGTGAATAGTGTTTGTGGGAATTTAAGCAAAATCTAAAACTTATGTGAACTATAGGATAAATCAAACACCATAAACACAGATTCACAAATAAACTAAAATAAAATGTAGAAAAGGAAAGAACATACCGGATTTTATACTAGTTCGGATTGCTCCTACGTCAAGTCCTGCACAACGATGGATTGCATAGAGTTTTATTACTATTCCAATAGACAAGTACAACCTCCTTGATTTCACGGCTACAAGGGATACTATCGATTACTACTTCCTTGGTTTCACAGCTACAAGGAAACCATTGATTCCTCATTCCTTGGTTTCAAGGCTACAAGTAACACACCGATTCCTACTTTACTCCAGCCAACCAATTACAAACAGCCCTATAACTCTTCAATAGCACTTGATTCAAAGAGAGATGAGAAGAGAGTGTGAAGAGAAGAAGTTTGATCAAAACAGAATGAATTCGGTAGAATATAAGTATAGAAATCATAAAAATGATTAAGAATAATTATATAATGAAAGAGAGTAAAAGTGGACAGAAGTTATGATTAAAATTTTGAATTCAAGCCATTTTTATAGTGTGTGAAAGGTTGCAACCTTTCTAAAATGTTTCAAATGGTGAAAAGACACTCCTTTCAAATTTAAATTATTGACAGTTATATGTCGACATAATATTTTATGTATGTCGACATACTCTAGTGTAAATTTGAATTTTATACATTTTTCAAGTGTTTAGATATAAATATAATTCTGGAAATTCTTGAATAAAAATATAGTGTTGTAAATTAATATTATAAAGTAGAAAAACACATGATAACATAAATTTAAACTATATAAACATATTTATAAAATTATAAGGTTTTTAAACTATATAAATATAAAGTATAAAAACATAAATATATGAAACATAAGTTTAAAAAACAAAAATAAAAAATAAAATAGAAAAAATAAGAAATAAAATAGGGAGAATTAAGGATAGAAAATAGAATTTGAAAATCAGAATTTGAATAATGATTTTGGAGTGCTATTTAGAGTCTTACAAAATCTAGGCTCTATAACTATATTAATCTTGAACTCTTGAACTCTTGAAATCTTGTATACTCATGAGTCTTGATATTTCTCTGAATTCTGAATTTCTATTCTCTAAAATTGTGCAGTCTTCAATAATATTTCCTGCATATGTGTGTGTGTGTGGGTATATATATATTCTATGCAAAAAGTGTCAGTATATATTTTATAATCAATGATAATTGAAATAAGGTTATTGCCATCAAAACTCCATTCTCTAACAATGAAGACGTACTTTGAAGTATATAACCTGCCAAGTATAGAGTACAACCTTTAAACACAAGTTATTTTCATTCTCCAAAATTTTATGTTTTGACCCTTCTCCTTAACATATTAAAAAGGTCATTAAGTGAGGCGTGTGCATGGTGGAAGAGATGACGATGGAGCCTGAAGAAGCAAAAATACTATTAATAAATTATTTGTTGTTATTGCTATTTTGTGGTTGGAATAACTTGATGGTTAATAATAATAATATACCTTTGTAAACATGTGGATTTTGTATTTTTATTAATGCATGTGGTTTTTAAATAAATGGTACATCTTTACTTTGATTATTGTATTTTATCATCCCATTGTGTGAGTTTTTCTGTTTTTAGTGCTATAAATATTTGTATTTTTATTTCCTAAGTAGAAACCATTGATCTGCTTAGCGTGGCTCTAAATTCCGATGGACCTTTTCTGGGTCGGGGTTTAGGCCAACTCCGGGTGGGTTGTTGCTCACAATCTAAAGGAACCATCTTTCTCTACTACGAATACAACTAATGCTCCCCGCTTAGATATACTCCTCTGAGTACCAAATAATTGTTCATATGCACCTCGGGTTCTGAAACGACCCGAACTCCCCCGGTCTCCGAAGAGAAGGGAAAGCGCGGATTGTTTTGAGAACATGACAAAATAGAACGCAGACGGAAGAACATTTCATTGTATCTTACAACAATTCCATCAGAATACAAGAATATACAGAGCATAAATAAATATTACACAAAAATATCAGAGATTTAAATTTCATTTAAATACATAGTAGTGGAAAATAATACAATACACAACTAGAAGAGATATACGGATACAAAGCTTTCCGGATATCATTCCAGTTGTAAACCAGGATCCTGTGAATATAAATCTGCAAAACCAAAACGACTAGCTGCCCGTATGGAAAATAGGGGCACCCAGAGTTTAGGTTAAAACAATAAACTCCAGGTCAGTCATGTGACTGGTGTGAGAACTAAAACAGTTATTAATCTTTATTTTTAAAGTTAGGTAAATCAAGGGACCATGCCATATAACACGGAACGGGTTTCCTCCCAAGAATACCAGTGCATAAAACTAACAGCGCAATGCTGAATAAAGAAAAATGAAACTGTTATAAGACCCAGGTCCTATCACACAATGCAACGCAAGCCGGGGGATAGGGTTTTCCCTTATAACAGCCAAAGAATGCTTGATACGTTTAAAACGGATTATTTGATACTATTATAAGTGCATAGTGTATAAAACAACTTCAAATCATAAGTATCAATCATAGGCGGCATGGGTACCATATATCATGTCGCCATACTGGGCTCTCCAAATAGAACCGCAAATGTCACGTATTTGGAAATTGGATTTCCGTCTGTGAACCGAGGCCAGGGATCGTCCACTACCGATTCGAGACTGTCTAGCCCGAGCCTCAGGATCAGAGCTCGAGTGACCCTTGAAGCGACAGGGCCGGTCCACCGATGTGGATTAAAATGCCTAAACACTGCGTTTCCCCGCCCTTTGGGGCGTAAATGAGCCAACGAATGGCTCCATCGGACCCGGATCGTCCGATCTAACCGAGGCGCCTCGCAACAGCAACAACCACACAGGTGAAAAGTATATAAATGTCAGGGCTGGTAGGTCACTAACACCACCCTAGCTAGAAGGAAACACATGCCCTCGCTGAGGTCCTCTCCCGTTTTTGGTTCACAACCGGGGTTTGAGGCTCGCGAATTCACGTTACACAAAGCTGTGCCACACAGGCTGTGCTTTGATCATCACCACAAGACTTTGCTTTTCAACAGAAGCCTCGATCAATTGCATCTTAGCATGCCACACAGGCAAACCACTCTATGCAACCAATATCAGTCACATAGAATGAAATCCAATGTCAGACACACAGTCCATTTACAAGTCCGTTCTGGGTCTGAACGAAACCGGAGGCACTTTCCTCGCATATCCATCGATCTCCAAGCACATCTGGACGACCACCGATTGATTCCCTCATCTTGGGTGTACAGCCCAATCAAGATCATCAGTAATCACCCAAACGATGTGAAGACTTCCGGTCTTCAACCACTGTCCTCATCTTCGACTTATCGTCGTATCAGTTATTCAGAATGGGATAAACCCGGTCTTTCCGAATAACTCGCGTATATTTTAAATAAGTGTTACACAAACACAACATACGCCTCATTCCAATTCATCAGTCACTAACCGTAAATTAATCAAGAGAATAATTTCCCAAATATTAACCCCGAAGGCCGAAACCAACATCAGATCAATATCCAGAAAACCATTCTGCTTGGCTAACCGACAGTTAGTTGCTAAATTTCACATTCATAGGGAAAGGTTCCCATTAATTTTATCCAAGATAAATTCCTCGAATTTATTATCTAATCTTCTTTTGAATTTCGATTCAACTAGTCGGGATTAACGAACCTTACCGATGTAATCATTTGTTTTAATTTCCCAATCCCAACCTATTCATCCCATGAAGTAAAACAGGTAATACTTCATATCTAACACCACAGTGTTATCGGTAAATTCAATTACCATTCCACGTTCAAATCTAATTAAAGATTTAACTATCGCCTGGAGCAAAACTGGTGAACTCCATTCTCAATCTTTTCAATCTCATTAAATATTCATTAAAACTCCACATGGTTTTAATCGTTAACTGGGTTAAAGAATCAGTGTCATTTAAAACACGGTTCACGATAAACCCAAAACCACATTCCATTAATTATCAGATTAAAGAACTAGAGTTATTTAAAAAACACTATCCACGATAAACCCAAAAATCAATATCAATTCAATTCCAATTAAATATTATTTAATTGGTACACTTCATTAAATTTAAATAAAAAAGATTTAATCTTTTCTCCACTGGGTTCAAGAACAGTGTTAGTCAAGACACCATTCACGACAAACCTAAATCACATTTGATATTAAATACAAGGCTCTGAATAGAAAATATCCCGGCTTATATTCAATCTCAAATTCTGCGACCAACAAATATCGTATTGGAAATAACGATATATATATCTATATCTTTCAAATTTCCATAACAACATCTATATAGTCACGAAATCCAACATCGAAATATTCCGAAGGCAATTTCGATTCAAATCCATTCCAATGCAATCATTGGAAATTCTAGCTATTTTCAAAACCATTTCAAATTCAATTTATTTATTTAAAATTAAATAGAATTATAATTCTAGTTCAAAACTAGTTCATTTCAATAAAAATCTATTTTTATCTTTTCAAATATGGAGTTTTTCATCCCAATTCTTTCTAAATCATTTCTTATGATTTTACACAAATTATTACTATTTTTAATAATTTTTTCAAGGCCCATACAGTTGATTTCCATCAACGACCATCGAACTGCACTTACATCGACCTTTTCCAAATTTGATTTGGACATAATTCCAAATCCAACCGTTAGATTTCAAATTTATAATATTCGTTAGAAAGCACTTTTCGATACGAACCCAACGGTTCCGGTTTTAGGAGAATCCGACGGTCGGATCTCCCGTAATGTTCGTTCGAAGTCAATGGTCGAAATTCGCGAACTGCCGCGACGCGGCGCGTTCTAATCAGGCCATTATATTATATATATAATATATATAATATATATTTCGTCGATTACTATTTAAAACGAAATTTATAAATCGTTTTAAATTCGTTTTCAAAACGTTTTCAACTTCATATTCAATTTCAAATCAAAATTGAATATTCCAATATAAATTCATTTTAAATTCTTTTCAAATCGATTTTAACTCGAATTCATTTATATTCAAATCCAATTCGAATTCATTTCTATTCAATTTCAATTCGAATTCATTTCCATTCAATTTCAATTCGAATTCATTTCTATTCAATTTAATTCGAATTCATTTCTATTCAATTTCAATTTGAATTCATTTCTATTCAATTTAAATTTGAATTCATTTCTATTCAAATTAAATTTGAATTCATTTCTATTCAATTTCAATTTGAATTCATTTCTATTCAATTTAAATTTGAATTCATTTCTATTCAATTTCAATTCGAATTCATTTCTATTCAATTTAATTTGAATTTCAATTCTTTTCAAAATATCAGATTTTGAAATCACTTTCGATATTCATTATAAAATGAATAAAATCGATATAAATATCGTTCACGTCAAAAAAATGGCGTCAATCTAATCAATACGGCTTCATATATTTCTATTTTCAAATATTTCTTTTTCGAAACTGGAATGAGGCCCAATCAATTACCATATAACGTTAATTATATGGGTTTTCTACAACACATGTATACGATAACAACGATGAATAATCAACCATCATCCAAAGTGCATTCTACACTGTATAAGCATCAAATATAAATATTCAACGCTTATAACAGTCTGTCCATCAATCGATCGACATACAACTAAACAATCGGGATTAGTATACGTCAAATATCATCCCAGTACCTGTGTGGGGTTTCAAACAATCAAACACAGATTTTTATTTGTGCAGTTGGGCGATGTGTAAAATTTATTGTCCCAATCAATATCAGTCAAATGTGTGTATATAAACAAACCGTCCGATTTGTTTATTTTCATTTCCCTTCATATATACATTAAAAATTCTGTTTTTAACTATAAAATATTTTTAACTATATAAATATTTTATTTCATTTCATATCACATCACACAATCAAACACACATCAAAATCAAACAAACAAGCATACAAGCCGTCCATGGTCTGTGGACGACGGGTGTCGGGTGCTACTAAACACCGTCTGCATCCTAGTATATATTTATAACTAGAAAAATTAAATTGAAAGGTGAGAAGTTCTCACAGAATAGCTAATCCAACGCCACGACTCTTCTTAGGTAGAAATCTTCGTCGTTCTTGCCTTTTGTCACTTTCTCTGCCCGTATTCTCTACATATATAAAAATCACATTTTTACTTTGCTATTCAATATATAAAAATCGAATTTTTACTTTGCTATTCAATATATAAAAATCGAATTTTTACTTTGCTATTCAATATATAAAAATCGAATTTTCACTTTGCTATTCAATATATTAAAATCGAATTTTCACTTTGCTATTCAATATATAAAAATCGAATTTTTACTTTGCTATTCAATATATAAAAATCGAATTTTTACTTTGCTATTCAATATATAAAAATCGAATTTTTACTTTGCTATTTAATATATAAAAATCGAATTTTTACTTTGCTATTCAATATATGAAAATCGAATTTTTACTTTGCTATTCAATATATGAAAATCGAATTTTTACATAGCTATTCAATATATAAAAATCACATTTTTATTTAGCTATTCAATATATAAAAATCACATTTTTACTTAGCTATTCAATATATAAAAATCGAATTTTTACTTTGCTATTCAATATATAAAAATCACATTTTTATTTTGCATTCATATATAGAGAAATCGAATTATTTTTCCTAGCTTAAAAATCTGACCTTTAATAGTTTAAAAATCCAACCTTTTATAGTTTAAAAATCCCGTCTTTCTAACATATAAAAATCAAACCTTTTTATATTTCAAAATCTAAGCTTTTCCTAAATTAAAAATCTAATTTTTTTTCAGTTTTTAAACACAAGAAAAATCAGTTTATATTATCTAAACAATTCAAAAGATGAATAAAGGCTCACCAGTGGATTGGCGGTCGGAAGGGGGTCAGCCCAGGTAGCGGCTGCGGCTCAGGAGGTGGTTGGCGGCCTCTGGTGTTCGACGGAGGGTGGTCAAAAGGGGCGCGCTAGGGTATCAGGAGGCGGATGGGGGTGCATCGCTCGTCGGGCTGGAGTAGAGGGGGCGCGCGCCTCCGGCCGGCGATGGTGGAGGGCCAGGCGACGGGGTTCGTAGGGTTTTTTTTTCCTTTTTTTTCTTTCTGTTTTGATTTCGAATGGGGGGGCCATAAGAGTTTAAGGGGGAGAGAGAGAAAGGAAGTTTCTTTTTATTTTATTTATTATTTTATTTATAAAAAGTTGACTTTTACATACGACCTCTAAACGAGGCCCACCGCCTGTCGTCCATAGCGTATTACCCCCATTCCGAACACAATGGGATATGTATCGTAGGCTGATTTGTAACAACCCGGAAAATCTGGGCCAGTTTAAAATTTTTATTTTGGCAATTTTAGCGAATTTTGATTATTTAAAATGAATTATTTTAAATAATATCGACGAGAAATTTATTTTGAATATAATTCGAACATATATAGTTATACACGTCGTCGTTAGAATATAAATAATTATATATAATTATAAAAGGAATTGAAAATGGCGCGGTAGTTCGAAAATCCGATTTCTAATTTCAAATGAATATACAGAATTCAATATAAGTCAGAATTGAACGAAACCAGAAATATTTGAATCTGTATAACTATATCTTTGTAACGAAGTTAACAAACTGGGATTTCATCTTAGAAATGATAAGATATGTCCAGTTTAAAATTAGAAATAGTCGCTGTGGAATTTATATATATTTTTATATATATAAGGCCCTTAAAAATAGCCGTTTTGCAAACGACCTCGGATTTCGACGAAACCAGTTTTGTTGGGTCCGTGATGTTAAGTTATTGCTAGGTTTCAAATTTCATAATTTTTCGAATCAATATGTGAGCGTGGCAAAGGAAAACGCGTTTGACCAGTTTCAGTTGATTTTAATCGACTGGAAATTGGCCATTTTTCTAACGATCTCAGAATTCGACGAAATTAGTTTTGTTAGGACCGTATCGTCAATACGAAGCTAGAAAATATTTTTCGGGAATTTTTAGAGTTAGTATGTGACCTCGGTAAATCGAAATGTACGTTTAAAATTCAATATAGTGATTTAAATGAAAATTCAAAAGGAAACTGATTGTAACAATCGAATCAGCTTGCGATACATATCCCATTGTGTTCGGAATGGGGGTAAAACGCTATGGGCGACAGGCGGTGGGCCTCGTTTCGAGGTCGTATGTAAAAGTCAACCCTTTTGCAAATTTAAATAATAAAATAATAAAAAAAATAATAAATAAAAAAACTCTTCCCTCCCTCCTTATCTCCTGCTTGGCCCCCCCCCTCATTCGATTATAACCAGAGAAAAAAAAAAAAAAAAAAACCCTAGCAAACGATTCGACGCCACCGCCCCCCGACAGCCCACGACCGCCGAACCCCCCCCATCGCACGCCCTCCGATCTTCTTTCCCCCCCCCTGAAGCGAAGCCGCCGCCCTCACCGTACTCCCCCTCCCTCGTACTTCGAACCCCCCCTGAAGCGCCGCCTTGCCGCCGAGAGCCGCCGACGAAGGCGAGTCGCCCCCCCCCCTCCGATCTGCAAGCCTCGATGAAGCCCCCCCGACCACTCGACGAGCCCCTGTAAGTTTTGGTTTTTTTTTTTTTATTTACTTATTTACATTTATCTGTAAAATTTTGTTGATTTTAAAAACTGTAAAATTTTGTTGATTTTAAAAACTGTAAAATTTTGTTGATTTTAAAAACTGAATTTTTAGGAAGTTAAAAACTGATTTTATTTAAAGTAAAACTGAAATTTTATTTAAAGTAAAACTGAAATTTTATTTAAAATAAAAAGTGAAATTTTATTTAAAGTAAAATTGAAATTTTATTTAAAGTAAAACTGAAATTTTATTTAAAGTAAAACTGAAATTTTTATAAAGTATAAAGCTGAAAATGAAAAGGTTAAAACTGATTCTAAAATAAAAGAATAAAACTGATTTTGTTTTAAAAGTTAAAACTGATTTTAGGAATTTAAAAAAAAAACTTTGATTTGAAAAAGGTATTTAAAACTTTAAATGGAGAAAAGATTTAAACTTTAAAGGTGAAAAGATTTAAACTTTAAAGGTGAAAAGATTTAAACTTTAAAGGTGAAAAGATTTAAACTTTAAAAGTGAAAGATTTAGATTTTAAAAAGGAAAGGATTTGAACTTTTTGAAATAAAAATTCGATTTTTATATATTGAACTTTGAAATAAAAATCAGATTTTTATATATTGAACTTTGAAATAAAAATTCGATTTTTATATATTGAACTTTGAAATAAAAATTCGATTTTTATATATTGAACTTTGAAATAAAAATTCAATTTTTATATATTGAACTTTGAAATAAAAATTCAATTTTTATATATATAGTGGCCTTGGGCAACGAAGGTGACAAAAAAGGCGAAACGACGAAGACTTCTGCAAATGAAGAGCCGTGGAGCTAGGATAGCTATCTGTGAGAATTTCTCACCTTTCAATTTATTTTTCTAGTTATATATATATATACTAGGATGCAGACGGTGCTTAGTAGCACCCGACACAATCGTCCACAGACCATGGACTTGTTTGTTTGATTGATTGGTGATTGATTGCGATATTGGTTTGAATGTGATTTGTGGTATGAAAAATCGAATCGATGAATTGGTTAGGATTAGACGTGCGCCGTTATAAGGCGAAGGAGTAAGGCTAGGTTAGACTCTTACTCCAAATTTTGTGGTTTGCATAATGAATTGATTTGATTGATGTGTGAATGGCGTGGGCCTTCACTAGACCGGGGATTAGGCTAGGCCTTGTCCCGTTTCTAGTATCGTGCCGTTATGCCGCCGAAATTTTCTAAAATATGTTAGAAAAATAAAAATATCATTTTATTGAGAATGAACTGAATTGAAATTCATATGTTGAAATAAAATGTTTTATCGTTAAAAATATAATTTTTAACGTGAATGTGAATAAATAAATATTCATTTACAAACCCGACGGTTTGTTTATGTACACTTATTTGAATGACATTGATTGGGACGATAAATTTTACACATCGCCCAACTGCACAACTAAAAATCAGTGTTTGATTGTTTGAAACCCCACACGGGTGTTAGGATGAAATTTGAAGTTCACTCATCCTGATTGATTAAACATGTCGATCGATTGATTGACAGGCTGTTATAAGCGTTGAATATCTATATTTGATGCTTATACAGTGTAGTGCACTTTGGTTGATGGTTGATTATTTTCAATGCTATTATATACATGTGTTGTATGCAAATCCACATAATTAATTTTATATGGTAATTGATTGGGCCTCATTCCAGTTTTGAAAAAGAAATATTTGAAAAAGAAATATTTGAAATAGAATATTTGAAAATAGAAATTTATGAAGCCGTGTTGATTAGATTGACGCCATTTTGACGTGAACGATATTTATATCAATTTTAAGTGATTTCGAAATGAATTGAATTGAAAACGAATTCAAAGTGAATTGAAAGTGATTTCGAAATGAATTGAATTGAAAACGAATTCAAAGTGAATTGAATTGAAAGTGATTTCGAAATGAATTGAATTGAAAAAGAATTCAAAGTGAATTGAATTAAAAGTGATTTCGAAATGAATTGAATTGAAAACGAATTCAAAGTGAATTGAAAGTGATTTCGAAATGAATTGAATTGAAAACGAATTCAAAGTGAATTGAATTGAAAGTGATTTCGAAATGAATTGAATTGAAAACGAATTCAAAGTGAATTGAATTGGAAGTGATTTCGAAATGAATTGAATTGAAAACGAATTCAAAGTGAATTGAAAGTGATTTCGAAATGAATTGAATTGAAAACGAATTCAAAGTGAATTGAATTGGAAGTGATTTCGAAATGAACTGAATTGAAAACGAATTCAAAGTGAATTGAAAGTGATTTCGAAATGAATTGAATTGAAAACGAATTCAAAGTGAATTGAATTGAAAACGATTTCGAAATGAATTGAATTGAAAATGGATTCAAAATGAATTGAAAGCAAATTGAAATGAATTCAAATTGAATTGAAATTTGAATTGAATAGAAATGAATTTTAAAACGAATTTATAGAGAAGAATTCAATTTTGCTTTGAATTGAGATGGAAGTTGAAATAGATTTTTGAAACGAATTTTAAAACTATTTATATAATTCGTTTTAAATAGAAATCGACGAAATATATATTATATATATATATATAATATAATGGCCTGAATAGAACGCGCCGCGCCGCGGCAGTTCGCGAATTTCGACCATTTATTTCAAACGGACATTACGGGAGATCCGACCGTCGGATTCTCCTAAAACCGGAACCGTTGGGTTCGTATCGAAAAGAGCTTTCTAACGAATATTAGAAATTCAAAATCTAACGGTTGGATTTGGAATTATGTCCAAATCAAATTCGAAAAAGGTCGCTGTAAGTGCAGTTCGATGGCCGTTGATGGAAATCGACTGTACGGGCCTTGATAAAATTATTAAAAATAGTAATAATTTGTGTAAAATCATAAGAAATGATTTGGGAAGAATTGGGATGAAAAACTCCATATTTGAAAAGATAAAAATAGATTTTTTTTATCGAAATGAACTAGTTTTGAACTAGAAATATAATTCTATTTATTTTTAAATAAATAAATTGAGTTTAAAAGGGGTTTTAAAAATAACCAAAATTTCCAATGATTGCATTGGAGTGGATTTGAATCGAAATTGTCTTCGGAATATTTCGATGTTGGAATTCGTGATTATACAGGTGTTGTTATGGAAATTTGAAAGATATATATATTTATATCGTTATTTCCAATACGACATTTGTTAGTCGTAGAATTTGATATTGAATATAAGCCGATATATTTTCTATTCAGAGCCTTGTATTGAATATCGAATGTGATTTGGGTTTGTCGTGAATGGTGTCTTCACTAACACTGTTCTTGAACCCAGTTGAGAAATGATTAAATCTTTTTATTTAGATTTAATGAAGTGTACCAATTAAATGATATTTAGTTGGAATTGAATTGATATTGATTTTTGGGTTTATCGTGAACAGTGTTTTAAATAACACTTGTTCTTTAACCCGATAATTAATGAATGTGATTTGGGTTTGTCGTGAATGGTGTCTTCACTAACACTGTTCTTGAACCCAGTTGAGAAAAGATTAAATCTTTTTATTTAGATTTAATGAAGTGTACCAATTAAATAATATTTAATTGGAATTGAATGGATATTGATTTTTGGGTTTATCGTGAACAGTGTTTTAAATAACACTTGTTCTTTAACCCGATAATTAATGGGATGTGACTTTGGGTTTATCGTGAACCGTGTTTTAAATGACACTGATTCTTTAACCCAGTCACAGATTAAAACTAAGTGGAGTTTTAATGAATCTTTAATTAGATTGAAAAGATCGAGAATGGAGTATCACCAGTTTTGCTCCAGGCGATAGTTAAATCTTTAATTAGATTTGAACGTGAAATTTAGAAACTAGCTGTCGGTTAGCTAAGTAGAATGGTTTTCTCGATATTGATCTGATGTTGGTTTCGGCCTTCGGGGTTAATATTTGGGGAATTATTCTCTTGATTAATTTACGGTTAGTGACTAATGAATTGGAATGAGGCGTATGTTGTGTTTGTGTAACACTTTTATAAAATATACGCGAGTTATTCAGGAAGGCCGGGTTTATCCCATTCTGAATAACTGATACGACGATAAGTCGAAGATGAAGACGATGGTCGAAGACCGGAAGTCTTCACGTCGTTTGGGTGATAACTGATGATCTTGATTGGGCTGTACACCCAAGAAGATGGAAACAGTTAGTGATCGTCCAGACGTACTTGGAGATCGATGGATAGGCGGGGTACTAGGTGCCTCCGGTTTCGTTCAGACCCAGGACGGACTTGTAAATGGACTGTGTGTCTGACATCGGATTTCACCCTGTGTGACTGATATCGGTTGCATAGGATGGTTTGCCTGTGTGGCATGCTAAGATGCAAATGATCAAGGCTTCTGTTGAAAAGCAAAGTCTTGTGGTGATGATCAAAGCACGGCCTTTGTGGCGTAGCTTTGTGTAACGTTTACCTCGCGTGTTTCACACCAGGTATGAACCAAAAACGGGAGACGGACCTCAGGGAGGACTTGCGTTTCTTTCTAGCTAGAAGTGGCGTCAGTGGTTTTACACGCCCTGACGAGTTTGACTTATGTGGTTGTTGCTGTTGCGAGGCGCCTCGGTTATATCGGTTTCGGCCGAATGCATTCTGGTCGGCTGACGGACCAGACTTACACCCCATAGGGTGGGGAGACGTATTGTTCAGGCATAATAATCCACTCCGTGTGGACCGGCCCTGACGATCCAAGGGTCACTCGAGCTCTGATCCTGAGGGGCGGGCTAGAGCGTCTCAAATCGGTTGAGGATCTTGCCCCTAGCCTCGGTTCATAGATGGAAACCCAATTTCCAAATACGTGACTTTGCGATTTTGATTGTATAACCTATATATGGCGACATAGTGGTATGGGGCATTCATGCCGTCTATGATTGATACTTATGATTTGAAGTTGTTTTATACACTATGCACTTATAGTAGTATCAAATGATTTCTTTTAAACGTATCAAGCATTCTTGGCTGTTATAAGGTAAAAACCCTATCCCCCGGCTTGCGTTGCATTGTGTGATAGGACCTGGGTCTTATAACAGCTTCATTTTTCTTTATTTAGCATTGCGCTGTTTGTTTTATGCACTGGTATTCTTGGGAGGAAACCCGTTCCGTGTTATACGGCGTGGTCCCTTGATTTACCTAGCCTTTAAAATAAAGATTAACTGTTTTAGTTCTCACACCAGTCACATGACTGACCTGGAGTTTATTGTTTTAACCTAAACTCTGGGTGCCCCTATTTTCGACACGGGCAGCTAGTAGTTTTGGTTTTGCAGATTTATATTCACAGGATCCTGGTTTACAGCTGGAACGATATCCGGAAAGCTTTGTATCCGTATATCCCTTCTAGTTGTGTATTGTATTATTTTCCGCTGCTATGTATTTAAATGTAATTTAAATCTCTGATATTTCTGTGTAATATTCATTTGTACTCTGTATATTCTTGTAATCTGATGCATTGTTGTCATATACAATGAAATGTTCTTCTGTATGCGTTCTGTTTGTCATGTTCTCAAACGATAGGGCGTTTCGAACGGTCTGGGTCGGTTTAGCGACTGGTTCGGACCGAGCGAAATTCCTTGCCGTCACATTTGGTATCAGAGCTTTGGTTTACAAAGCAGAGAACGAGACACATTAGAACCATACGAAAGAATTCATCAGATATTGGATTAGTAATATCCAATGGGAATGACTCGTTAGAGATGGGATCAGTAGTATCCTAGAACGAGTGTGAAGAGTATATTTTTAAAATGAAAACAAAGTTTTGTTTTGAAAATTTAAATCAATTATTCGTATCTGATTATCAATTTATATTGAGTTGGACAGTCCAGTATATATAGATTTTGCGTATACGTCTGATCCGCGTGTATTCGAAATTTTAATATACTGGATAGATATAGAATCACACTCTAGTCGCCCGAAGATGATTCTGATGATAGTTCGAACATCATCAGAATTGGTATTCGTGTTTCGAAGGTGTGATTTTCTATATATTTCCATTAGGCTGGTGTGAGAACCAAAACTTATATATAGCTAGAATACATTGTTGTGATTTGGCATCAAAAATCTGATTTTTGTATATATATCAAATTTATGGATTTGAAACTCTAATCCACTAACTGATTGATGTTTGTGTTGTTTGTTTATTTATTTGCTAATTTTTAGCCACTTAGCCTAACAGAACCAAATATTGAATTGTATCGAAAATTGGTTGCGTTTGCTCGCATATACATATATATCATTGAACAGGTCATAGCAAGGAGGCTAGAGCCGAAGAATAAAATTTGTTTGCCCGACAAATAGGTACATGTTTACTACATAATTTCCTGTTTTGTTTGGGTGATGATGATTTTATGAGCCTATTGGCTAGCCGCTTGGCTTTTTCTTTTTCTTTTTGAGATCTGAAGGACCGGGGAAGCTATTTGAAATTCCCCGATGCTCCCGGTGCAGGGGAGGTTATGGCGAAATTTTTCAAAAATTTAGGGTGTTAGCCAAATTTTTGAAATTTTGAAAATTCTCAGAAACTAAAGAGTTGGAGAATGGAAGCCAGATCGAGCGTAGAGTTGAATAGTCAAACCACTTTCGACTTTGTTCCTTTTCGGGGACGAAAAGTTTTAAGTGGGGGAGATTGTAACAACCCGGAAAATCTGGGCCAGTTTAAAATTTTTATTTTGGCAATTTTAGCGAATTTTGATTATTTAAAATGAATTATTTTAAATAATATCGACGAGAAATTTATTTTGAATATAATTCGAACATATATAGTTATACACGTCGTCGTTAGAATATAAATAATTATAAAAGGAATTGAAAATGGCGCGGTAGTTCGAAAATCCGATTTCTAATTTCAAATGAATATACAGAATTCAATATAAGTCAGAATTGAACGAAACCAGAAATATTTGAATCTGTATAACTATATCTTTGTAACGAAGTTAACAAACTGGGATTTCATCTTAGAAATGATAAGATATGTCCAGTTTAAAATTAGAAATAGTCGCTGTGGAATTTATATATATTTTTATATATATAAGGCCCTTAAAAATAGCCGTTTTGCAAACGTCCTCGGATTTCGACGAAACCAGTTTTGTTGGGTCCGTGATGTTAAGTTATTGCTAGGTTTCAAATTTCATAATTTTTCGAATCAATATGTGAGCGTGGCAAAGGAAAACGCGTTTGACCAGTTTCAGTTGATTTTAATCGACTGGAAATTGGCCATTTTTCTAACGATCTCAGAATTCGACGAAATTAGTTTTGTTAGGACCGTATCGTCAATACGAAGCTAGAAAATATTTTTCGGGAATTTTTAGAGTTAGTATGTGACCTCGGTAAATCGAAATGTACGTTTAAAATTCAATATAGTGATTTAAATGAAAATTCAAAAGGAAACTGATTGTAACAATCGAATCAGCTTGCGATACATATCCCATTGTGTTCGGAATGGGGGTAAAACGCTATGGGCGACAGGCGGTGGGCCTCGTTTCGAGGTCGTATGTAAAAGTCAACCCTTTTGCAAATTTAAATAATAAAATAATAAAAAAAATAATAAATAAAAAACTCTTCCCTCCCTCCTTATCTCCTGCTTGCCCCCCCCCCCCTCATTCGATTATAACCAGAGAAAAAAAAAAAAAAAAACCCTAGCAAACGATTCGACGCCACCGCCCCCCGACAGCCCACGACCGCCGAACCCCCCCATCGCACGCCCTCCGATCTTCTTTCCCCCCCCCCTGAAGCGAAGCCGCCGCCCTCACCGTACCCCCCCTCCCTCGTACTTCGAACCCCCCCTGAAGCGCCGCCTTGCCGCCGAGAGCCGCCGACGAAGGCGAGTCGCCCCCCCCTCCGATCTGCAAGCCTCGATGAAGCCCCCCCGACCACTCGACGAGCCCCTGTAAGTTTTGGTTTTTTTTTTTTATTTACTTATTTTCATTTATCTGTAAAATTTTGTTGATTTTAAAAACTGTAAAATTTTGTTGATTTTAAAAACTGTAAAATTTTGTTGATTTTAAAAACTGAATTTTTAGGAAGTTAAAAACTGATTTTATTTAAAGTAAAACTGAAATTTTATTTAAAGTAAAACTGAAATTTTATTTAAAATAAAAAGTGAAATTTTATTTAAAGTAAAATTGAAATTTTATTTAAAGTAAAACTGAAATTTTATTTAAAGTAAAACTGAAATTTTTATAAAGTATAAAGCTGAAAATGAAAAGGTTAAAACTGATTCTAAAATAAAAGAATAAAACTGATTTTGTTTTAAAAGTTAAAACTGATTTTAGGAATTTAAAAAAAAAACTTTGATTTGAAAAAGGTATTTAAAACTTTAAATGGAGAAAAGATTTAAACTTTAAAGGTGAAAAGATTTAAACTTTAAAGGTGAAAAGATTTAAACTTTAAAGGTGAAAAGATTTAAACTTTAAAAGTGAAAGATTTAGATTTTAAAAAGGAAAGGATTTGAACTTTTTGAAATAAAAATTCGATTTTTATATATTGAACTTTGAAATAAAAATCAGATTTTTATATATTGAACTTTGAAATAAAAATTCGATTTTTATATATTGAACTTTGAAATAAAAATTCGATTTTTATATATTGAACTTTGAAATAAAAATTCAATTTTTATATATATAGTGGCCTTGGGCAACGAAGGTGACAAAAAAGGCGAAACGACGAAGACTTCTGCAAATGAAGAGCCGTGGAGCTAGGATAGCTATCTGTGAGAATTTCTCACCTTTCAATTTATTTTTCTAGTTATATATATATATACTAGGATGCAGACGGTGCTTAGTAGCACCCGACACAATCGTCCACAGACCATGGACTTGTTTGTTTGATTGATTGGTGATTGATTGCGATATTGGTTTGAATGTGATTTGTGGTATGAAAAATCGAATCGATGAATTGGTTAGGATTAGACGTGCGCCGTTATAAGGCGAAGGAGTAAGGCTAGGTTAGACTCTTACTCCAAATTTTGTGGTTTGCATAATGAATTGATTTGATTGATGTGTGAATGGCGTGGGCCTTCACTAGACCGGGGATTAGGCTAGGCCTTGTCCCGTTTCTAGTATCGTGCCGTTATGCCGCCGAAATTTTCTAAAATATGTTAGAAAAATAAAAATATCATTTTATTGAGAATGAACTGAATTGAAATTCATATGTTGAAATAAAATGTTTTATCGTTAAAAATATAATTTTTAACGTGAATGTGAATAAATAAATATTCATTTACAAACCCGACGGTTTGTTTATGTACACTTATTTGAATGACATTGATTGGGACGATAAATTTTACACATCGCCCAACTGCACAACTAAAAATCAGTGTTTGATTGTTTGAAACCCCACACGGGTGTTAGGATGAAATTTGAAGTTCACTCATCCTGATTGATTAAACATGTCGATCGATTGATTGACAGGCTGTTATAAGCGTTGAATATCTATATTTGATGCTTATACAGTGTAGTGCACTTTGGTTGATGGTTGATTATTTTCAATGCTATTATATACATGTGTTGTATGCAAATCCACATAATTAATTTTATATGGTAATTGATTGGGCCTCATTCCAGTTTTGAAAAAGAAATATTTGAAAAAGAAATATTTGAAATAGAATATTTGAAAATAGAAATTTATGAAGCCGTGTTGATTAGATTGACGCCATTTTGACGTGAACGATATTTATATCAATTTTAAGTGATTTCGAAATGAATTGAATTGAAAACGAATTCAAAGTGAATTGAAAGTGATTTCGAAATGAATTGAATTGAAAACGAATTCAAAGTGAATTGAATTGAAAGTGATTTCGAAATGAATTGAATTGAAAAAGAATTCAAAGTGAATTGAATTAAAAGTGATTTCGAAATGAATTGAATTGAAAACGAATTCAAAGTGAATTGAAAGTGATTTCGAAATGAATTGAATTGAAAACGAATTCAAAGTGAATTGAATTGAAAGTGATTTCGAAATGAATTGAATTGAAAACGAATTCAAAGTGAATTGAATTGGAAGTGATTTCGAAATGAATTGAATTGAAAACGAATTCAAAGTGAATTGAAAGTGATTTCGAAATGAATTGAATTGAAAACGAATTCAAAGTGAATTGAATTGGAAGTGATTTCGAAATGAACTGAATTGAAAACGAATTCAAAGTGAATTGAAAGTGATTTCGAAATGAATTGAATTGAAAACGAATTCAAAGTGAATTGAATTGAAAACGATTTCGAAATGAATTGAATTGAAAACGGATTCAAAATGAATTGAAAGCAAATTGAAATGAATTCAAATTGAATTGAAATTTGAATTGAATAGAAATGAATTTTAAAACGAATTTATAGAGAAGAATTCAATTTTGCTTTGAATTGAGATGGAAGTTGAAATAGATTTTTGAAACGAATTTTAAAACTATTTATATAATTCGTTTTAAATAGAAATCGACGAAATATATATTATATATATATATATAATATAATGGCCTGAATAGAACGCGCCGCGCCGCGGCAGTTCGCGAATTTCGACCATTTATTTCAAACGGACATTACGGGAGATCCGACCGTCGGATTCTCCTAAAACCGGAACCGTTGGGTTCGTATCGAAAAGAGCTTTCTAACGAATATTAGAAATTCAAAATCTAACGGTTGGATTTGGAATTATGTCCAAATCAAATTCGAAAAAGGTCGTTGTAAGTGCAGTTCGATGGCCGTTGATGGAAATCGACTGTACGGGCCTTGATAAAATTATTAAAAATAGTAATAATTTGTGTAAAATCATAAGAAATGATTTGGGAAGAATTGGGATGAAAAACTCCATATTTGAAAAGATAAAAATAGATTTTTTTTATCGAAATGAACTAGTTTTGAACTAGAAATATAATTCTATTTATTTTTAAATAAATAAATTGAATTTAAAAGGGGTTTTAAAAATAACCAAAATTTCCAATGATTGCATTGGAGTGGATTTGAATCGAAATTGTCTTCGGAATATTTCGATGTTGGAATTCGTGATTATACAGGTGTTGTTATGGAAATTTGAAAGATATATATATTTATATCGTTATTTCCAATACGACATTTGTTAGTCGTAGAATTTGATATTGAATATAAGCCGATATATTTTCTATTCAGAGCCTTGTATTGAATATCGAATGTGATTTGGGTTTGTCGTGAATGGTGTCTTCACTAACACTGTTCTTGAACCCAGTTGAGAAATGATTAAATCTTTTTATTTAGATTTAATGAAGTGTACCAATTAAATGATATTTAGTTGGAATTGAATTGATATTGATTTTTGGGTTTATCGTGAACAGTGTTTTAAATAACACTTGTTCTTTAACCCGATAATTAATGAATGTGATTTGGGTTTGTCGTGAATGGTGTCTTCACTAACACTGTTCTTGAACCCAGTTGAGAAAAGATTAAATCTTTTTATTTAGATTTAATGAAGTGTACCAATTAAATAATATTTAATTGGAATTGAATGGATATTGATTTTTGGGTTTATCGTGAACAGTGTTTTAAATAACACTTGTTCTTTAACCCGATAATTAATGGGATGTGACTTTGGGTTTATCGTGAACCGTGTTTTAAATGACACTGATTCTTTAACCCAGTCACAGATTAAAACTAAGTGGAGTTTTAATGAATCTTTAATTAGATTGAAAAGATCGAGAATGGAGTATCACCAGTTTTGCTCCAGGCGATAGTTAAATCTTTAATTAGATTTGAACGTGAAATTTAGAAACTAGCTGTCGGTTAGCTAAGTAGAATGGTTTTCTCGATATTGATCTGATGTTGGTTTCGGCCTTCGGGGTTAATATTTGGGGAATTATTCTCTTGATTAATTTACGGTTAGTGACTAATGAATTGGAATGAGGCGTATGTTGTGTTTGTGTAACACTTTTATAAAATATACGCGAGTTATTCAGGAAGGCCGGGTTTATCCCATTCTGAATAACTGATACGACGATAAGTCGAAGATGAAGACGATGGTCGAAGACCGGAAGTCTTCACGTCGTTTGGGTGATAACTGATGATCTTGATTGGGCTGTACACCCAAGAAGATGGAAACAGTTAGTGATCGTCCAGACGTACTTGGAGATCGATGGATAGGCGGGGTACTAGGTGCCTCCGGTTTCGTTCAGACCCAGGACGGACTTGTAAATGGACTGTGTGTCTGACATCGGATTTCACCCTGTGTGACTGATATCGGTTGCATAGGATGGTTTGCCTGTGTGGCATGCTAAGATGCAAATGATCAAGGCTTCTGTTGAAAAGCAAAGTCTTGTGGTGATGATCAAAGCACGGCCTTTGTGGCGTAGCTTTGTGTAACGTTTACCTCGCGTGTTTCACACCAGGTATGAACCAAAAACGGGAGACGGACCTCAGGGAGGACTTGCGTTTCTTTCTAGCTAGAAGTGGCGTCAGTGGTTTTACACGCCCTGACGAGTTTGACTTATGTGGTTGTTGCTGTTGCGAGGCGCCTCGGTTATATCGGTTTCGGCCGAATGCATTCTGGTCGGCTGACGGACCAGACTTACACCCCATAGGGTGGGGAGACGTATTGTTCAGGCATAATAATCCACTCTGTGTGGACCGGCCCTGACGATCCAAGGGTCACTCGAGCTCTGATCCTGAGGGGCGGGCTAGAGCGTCTCAAATCGGTTGAGGATCTTGCCCCTAGCCTCGGTTCATAGATGGAAACCCAATTTCCAAATACGTGACTTTGCGATTTTGATTGTATAACCTATATATGGCGACATAGTGGTATGGGGCATTCATGCCGTCTATGATTGATACTTATGATTTGAAGTTGTTTTATACACTATGCACTTATAGTAGTATCAAATGATTTCTTTTAAACGTATCAAGCATTCTTGGCTGTTATAAGGTAAAAACCCTATCCCCCGGCTTGCGTTGCATTGTGTGATAGGACCTGGGTCTTATAACAGCTTCATTTTTCTTTATTTAGCATTGCGCTGTTTGTTTTATGCACTGGTATTCTTGGGAGGAAACCCGTTCCGTGTTATACGGCGTGGTCCCTTGATTTACCTAGCCTTTAAAATAAAGATTAACTGTTTTAGTTCTCACACCAGTCACATGACTGACCTGGAGTTTATTGTTTTAACCTAAACTCTGGGTGCCCCTATTTTCGACACGGGCAGCTAGTAGTTTTGGTTTTGCAGATTTATATTCACAGGATCCTGGTTTACAGCTGGAACGATATCCGGAAAGCTTTGTATCCGTATATCCCTTCTAGTTGTGTATTGTATTATTTTCCGCTGCTATGTATTTAAATGTAATTTAAATCTCTGATATTTCTGTGTAATATTCATTTGTACTCTGTATATTCTTGTAATCTGATGCATTGTTGTCATATACAATGAAATGTTCTTCTGTATGCGTTCTGTTTGTCGTGTTCTCAAACGATAGGGCGTTTCGAACGGTCTGGGTCGGTTTAGCGACTGGTTCGGACCGAGCGAAATTCCTTGCCGTCACAGGCTGATTCGATCGTTTCGATCCGTTTCCATTAAAATCAACATATAACTCTATATATTGAATTTGAACGCGCATTTCAACTTACCGGGGTCACACACTAACTCTATAAATTGTAGAAAAATATTTTCTAGCTTCGTATTGACGATACGGTCCTAACAAAACTAGTTTCGTCGAATTCTGAGACCGTTTGAAAAATGGCCATTTTCCAGTCGATTAAATTCAACTAAAATGGTCAAACGCGTTTTCCTTCGCCACGCTCACATATTGATTCGAAAAATTATGAAATTTGGAATCTAGCAATAATTTGACATCACGGACCCAACAAAAGTGGTTTCGTTGAAATCCGAGGTCGTTTGCAAAATTCCCATTTTTAAGGGCATGAATTCTATAGCGATTATTCAGAATTTTCAACTGGACATATCTTTTGATCCATGCTATGAAATTTTGATTTCCCGGATTCGTTGGAAAGATATTATCAATTAGATTCCATCATTTTTGGTTTCACTAAAATCCGGCTTATTTTGCACCCGGTACATTCAATTGAAGTTTGAAATCGAATTATCGAACTACCGCGCCATATTCAATTCCTTTTATAACTATTTATAAATTTTTATATTCTATCGCCGATTCAAACGAATATATGCATTCGAATTATATTCAAAATAAATTTCCTCGTCGATATTATTTAAAATAATTCATTCTAAATAATCAAAATTTACTAAATTGGCCAAAATAGAAATTTTAAACTGGCCCAGATTTTCGGGTTGTTACAGGTTCTGCCTCTTCTCTTCTAGTGCTTTCCTTCTCGAAGGTGTCGCTATAAGCCTGGCGACCAAACATGGGATGTTACGGTCAACCAAAGTGTTATTCCTTGGAAACCAAACACGGGATGGTACACATATATCGTCCAACTGAGCCTTCAACATGATAAGTCAAAATCAAGACATGTCAAATCAACCTTCTTGAGTCCCAATCCTGCTCCATCAATCAAATCACTAAATCAACTGGAATGCTAAAACCTCGATGTCAAAATAAAATACATAAGGAAACACTATTGTGGAAAACATACCTCGAGTAATGATGTTGTTTTTATTCCTTTCTAATTGATGGAGCACTCGAATAACCAGAATGACCATCTATGCATATGTTTCAATAATTGATCCATCAAACATGACAACTTTCCGCCGGGTATATACTCGAACATCTGGAGCTCCTTCGATCAACTTCTCAAAGCCTTCATCATCATTCTAAGTGAAATAAATTGCTAACCAAATTGGTCACCTAACCCAGCAACAAACTTATATCCTTCTTATATAAAGTAAAAACGAGAAAAGATATAAACTGTACTACGAGTCCATCTTGAATTCAGCCACATACTTCCTCGCCTTACTCAACCCTGCGAACTTCACAACCAAAGCTGATTCCTATGAAGTCAAGGCAAATTCTTCAAAGTGAACTACGAACTGATCTCGAGCAAGCCAAAGCTATAAGAATTCTCAAAAAAATTGGATTCAACCTTAGATTTTCTTGTGATAACTTCCATTCCACTACACTATCCGTCTCTAAGTTTTCGAAGAACTCCTTACAAGAAAGAAAACCAATCTTTTACTACTGCCATCGACTTTGTTCTTAAAAACAGTTTACCTCTTAGACATCTAAATATCCAAATAGCTTGGAATAGTCGACTCCTTGCACTTGATTACCAAAACTAATAAGAGAAATCAGGACATCTCAACCAGTGATTTGCACCATAACTAAGAACATATAATGTGAATCGATGTTAGTGGTCCTCGATCTTTTCAAATTCTAAACTCGTGAAATGGAGCAAATTATGGCATTTCTTGCTTGCAAGATTGTCTCAGAGAAGTGCTTAGGACGATAAGTCACCAATAGAGGAAATAATTACAATGGCACTTGCATGCAAAAGACCTATACTATATATCTACTACCAATATTTAGTTTTGAAAACCAAAATATATACAAATACATACCTTCTCATATACATTAACTCTCGATTCAATACTGTTTAGATTAAACAATGCAATTTAAGCTCTAATACCACTTATGACGACCATCATACACCATCGATGCTCATATAACCCAATAGTGCGTTGTAGAGACACCCGTTCGATGCGTGATGATAGCCAAGAAAAAGAAATTGTAAAAATAAGGAAAACATATAAGAGAGAAAGAAAAGAGAAGAGTAGAAGAGAAAAGAAACACCAAACACAAATACAGGACCAATCGTATATCTCGCTTAAAATTAGATATAATATAACTTAAATTACATACATAAAATATGCTAGAAAATAATAAATATATAATTAGAGTATACTAGAGGTATATACTCGCCAATAAACTATCTCGGAAAAAGTAGTTAACACTATCATGGCTCTAGAGTGTCGCACAATGAATAATCAATAATACAAATATAATACGAGAAGATGCCACCCCTTGCTAATCCAAATGTGCAACTCCAGATAACGTTTACACCTGGCACATAGTCTACTCATCGTTGTGTTTGATAAGTACCCATGGTAATAATATGGAACATAAAACCTTGAGTCAGACAACAATCTCGTGTAAGCGATAAACGTTCTCAAAATACTATAAAAGTCATCATGGTAGTTGGACCAAAAATATGGAAATCCGTACCTGACCTGTTCCTACATCTATGGAGTTAGCACAAAAAATAATATATTACTCTATAATATTAACTTATGTGTACCTTCATCAGAATACCGGGGTTTCTAAATGTTTGTATCTACATTATATATACCCGTGTCAATGATTACCTACATTTTAGTGACATTCCCGAGGGTGATAAAAGATAAAACAAATAAAGCAAGCATCATCCATCCTCAGATGTCATAACTTAATATGTTTGATATATATATAGTACATTTGGTTCCTGTAATGACCCGCATTGGCAGAGGTATAATAATTAATTTATTTAATTATATAAATAGTGATATAGTGAATTAAATGGTCGTGGAATTTAATAGTGATGAATATTTAATCAAAATAATAAATTAAATAATATATTTAATTATGAAATAATCAGAATTGGCTAAAATGGCGATATGGTGTGAATTGGATCATCTGTGATATTTAATACAGTTTAGAATTGAATTAGAATAAAGAATATATTATTTGGATGACAGTTTGAACGTATAATTATATTATAATTAAAATTAAGCTCGAAATGGCGCTGCAGTTCGTAAATTGGCAATTCGAACTTCAACTGAATGTACAGGGTTCATTTTAAATCGGATTTCTGTAAAACAAGAAACGTACGGAGCTGGTGGAGTATATCTTTCTAGTGGAAGAGAAAAATTGGGATTTCGTCGTGTAGATTTTGATTTACGTCCAAATCAAATATTCAGAAAAACGGCAGTATATTCATTCGTGGCCATAACGGTTATTTAAAAATATTTGAATATCGGGTTTGAATTTAGACAAGGTTCTTTTGGGACATAGTGATAATTTAATTTTAGGAATTTTACTGTAATTTCTAATTAATTAAATATATAACTTTTTATTTGGAGTATTTTGCACCCTGTATCGATATGATTGGGTTTCACAATATGAGTTCACCTACCGATGTTAGTATATTTCTGGAATCGGGGAACCTTTCTCAACACAGCAATACCTGTATTTCCATTGATAGCAAGTCATAGGTGGACGTAGTTTTATATAGCAGCAGGCTACCGTAACATTCATCTTTAAACAAACAATTCGTTTTCCCTTCGGTGTGTGCACCCAATGTTTCAATCCTGAGGCCCTAAGTCTTCCATGTATTAAATAAACAATATTTGATTGAATATCCTTTCTACACGTGCCCTACCCCTTTACCACATATAATCAAAGAAAATATCTAACAGGAGACTTGCCTATATAATACCCTTTACAATAAGCATTTAGACCTAAAAACTTCATCTCTTGTAAATCGAACGAAATGAGGCCGTCATTTTCCAAATGCTTAAATCAATTAAACCTCGAGCTTCAGTCCACGAAATCGAAGGACGTTGGATCTTATGAACTCTTATACGTTGGAGCTTCCATCTGTGTTCCTCAGTTTCGGTGCGACTCAATTTCTTAGAAGTCGGTTTGAGGCAGTAGAGCAAGGGCAGGGGTCAGTCTCATGTATTTGTGGTTGGAGGCAAAACGAAGGTTGGCGTGGGGTTCTGGGAGAGAAGGCACATCAGTAGAGCAAGCCTGGTGGCATTCGGTTATATTGGTTGTTCTACCTGTAGCCGGAGCTGCAGAGTGGTCTCGAGGGTCGGAAATTGGTATGTGAGTGCGAGTTGAATGTATTCACGTGAGATGGAAGTGGAGTTGATGATGTTGGGAAGTGTCGTTTATATGGTGGCAGAAGCTCAGGACTGAATAATGAAATTTGTTGGTTTCAATTTCTATTTATAGTATTTTAATGTGGATGAAGTATTTATGATTGATTGGGTAGTAGAAGTTTGCTGTTTGACGTTAAGTGTTGAACTGTGATCAGGTAAAACAAATGTGGTTTTGATTTGTAGATGGAGTTGAGTGTGGAGTGTTTAGTTTTGGCTGGTGGTAGTGATGACGAGACAGTTCAGGTCTTATTGTAGATGGAACTGAGACAAAGGTCTTACTTTTTGGAGTTTTGTTCGAGAAGGCTCAGGCAAGGCAGGCAGGGAGTGTGATGAAGCAGCATAGTGAATCTGAAGTGGTCATGGGTTGTTCATGTGATTAGGTGGAAGTGAAGATGGATTGATTGCAACGGGAAGCCCAATAATGATTTTAAGAATTCAACGAAGACATTCACGTTGGGATCGTATCGGAGAAAGCTACAACATCGAATTGGTTCAGAAATGAATTGGAGCTCATAACCATTTATAGCGAAATAAATTATTTGATCCGAATCAACTATCGATTATCGTTATATAACGATGACCGACCAATGTGAGTAAATCACACTAATCTCTGAACTGTTTATAATTTCATATTTCATTTTTAGAACTGTTAAATATTGGTTGATTGACTGTGTGTTGACTGTTTGATTGAACTGCTAGTCAGTTAGTGGAAATTATATATATATATATATATATATAAATCGTTAAATCTATCTAAATTGATTCTGTTAACAGAATATATCATATGGAACTGAAAGTGATGTTGATTATATTGCGTAACATCTGTGGATGCAGGGAAACAGGTTGGAGGAATCCAACTGGAATCCTCAGCATTTATTTTACTATGATTCATATATTGTGATATATGATGTAATATATAATCTATTGTTGATTATATGTGTTTGGACGATACTGATCATCGTGATTTGATATGTTGAATACCATAACATAATGAAATGTTGATAAGGGAATATTTTCAAAGTGATATTTGAAAATAAAATATTTATAAATTGGAATATTTATAAATAGGAGATATTTAGAAAAAGGGAAAACGTTATAAATATGAAACTGTTATAAGAAGGAAATCGTTTTAATGTGGAGAACCGTTACTAAAAGTAAATCTTAAAAATGAATAAATGTTGTTAAAAAGGAAATCTTTATAAAGAGAATAAAGGAGTTAAATCGAATATGGTATTCGTAAGTAGTAAATCGAATTAGTTATTCGAAAGGGGTTAGTCGAGTCGAGTCAGTTGAATATAGTTAATCGAATATTTGTTATTCGAATAAGAGTTAACCAGATGGAGTAAATCAGTAAAAGTAAACCAGTTAGAGTTAAACAGTTAGAGTTAACCAATTAGAGTTAAACAGTTAGAGTTAATCAGTATTAGTTAATCGACAGAGTTAAAGGAAAGGAGTTATCGATTATTAGTTAATCGAAGGAGTTATCTATTATAGTTTAATCGAAAAGAGTTATCAATTAGTTTAATTAAAGTAAGTAATCGAATATAGTTTATTTGAAAGGAATCATCGAATTAGTTATTCGAAGGAGTTATCGGATTTAGTTATTCGATGGAGTTAATCGATTAGAGTTAAAGCAAATGAGTTAATCGAATATAGTTTATTCGAATAGAAAGTAAAAGGACTTAATCGAATATAGTTTATTCGAATAGAGTAAAAGGAGTTAATCGAATATAGTTTATTCGAATAGAAAGTAAAAGGAGTTAATCGAATATAGTTTATTCGAATAGAAAGTAAAAGGAGTTAATCGAATATAGTTTATTCGAATAGAAAGTAAAAGGAGTTAATCGAATATGGTTTATTCGAATAGAAAGTAAAAGGAGTTAATCGGAATATAGTTTATTCGAATAGAGTAAAAGGAGTTAATCGAATGTATAGTTTATTCAAATAGAATTAAAAGAGTTATCGTATATATTTTATTCGATAGGAGTTAAGTGAATAGAGTTAGAGTTAAATCAAAAGAGTTAAGTGAATAGAATAAATTGAATAGAGTTATCGAATATACCTTATCGAAGGAAAGAATTATGGAATAGAAACGATTTGAAAGAGAGTTACGTAAGGAAGTTTGTTAAAGAATTAGAAGGGTGAACTTTGTCTATTTCAAGGTTAGAAACGTTGTTCAGTTAAGGTCTGAGAGGTAGTATTACCCTAACTTGATTGACTTCATTTTTAACTAAGGAATGGTTAAGGTTCGATAGTAAAGGATGGTTAAGTGAATTTAGTAATTAAAGGAAATGGTTTGAGTTGGCATCGCGATGATTTGTTTAAACATCTGTCTAAGTCCAATAAAGAAGCTTTGGAAATGTTTTCCAAATAAGAAACCCGAAATGTTTTCTAATAAAGAAAACAAGAAATGGAAATGTTTTCCGTTGTTAATAACGTATATTTTCCAAATTTAGAAAATAAGAAATATTGAATATAGGGTAACAGGAGATAAGTAAATTAATGAAATAAAGAGATAAATGTTGAACGATGTTTGATCGATATAAATTTCCATTTGGAAATAATATCGTTGTTTGCACACCTGTTTTTCTTCGATAGTTAAATCACAGACTATCGAAGTTTGACCATTTTAATGTTGTTAATATAGAGAGACCAGTTGGATTATTATCCAAAGAACCACTCTGTATTGGCATAAGTGTTGCGAATCATATATGCCAAAGGAAATTGAAGACGGAGTTATGCAAGGGCTATCCTATTTACAGAATAGTGCCTTCGATTCATCCTGTTCCTGGATGACTTGTATGGATGGATGTCTGACAGAGTATTTCCAGACGATCACATATATTGATTTCTCCAACCGTACCAAGATTGGAAGCGGAGAAGGAAACTTCTTTTAGCTAACACATAATGTATGGTTGAGGACGCCAATCGGTGATTTGATGGATTTGACGATGTGGCATTCAAATTGAATCTGGTGTGATGATAAAGCGTAGCTTCTAGCCTCACATCCGGTATATGACAGAAATCAGGCAGGCAGCATGGCTAAGCCGGTCGCACCGAAGTAGGGTGTATAATCACCTGATTTAGAGTTTCATTTACTTCTAAAAATCTATTGTTGATGCTGTCCCATTCGGGAAACGGTTGCTGATCCCAACCGTTGGTGATATAAATTTGATACACTCAAGCGAAATGAGTGGTCGGTCATGTGTGGCCGGGTTGCAAGATGTTCTTGTTGAACCCAGTGTATTCCTTTCTAGAGGTACACCAGCAAAAGGTGGTTCCATACCTTGTCATAGTTGGAAATCCATTACCCAATACGTGCTTGCGATTTTGATTGTATAGTGTATACGTAGAAATGTGAGCTAAAAGTGTATCTCCTAGATGATTATTATATTGTGGTTGATAGGCATTATTATAATATCAAAAGGTTTTTGATATAAAGATATTTTGGATTTTCATAAGGGAAAAACCCATTTCGTTATACGGCGTGGTCTTATGAGATATCGTTTACTAGTTTGAACTGTTTTAAACTTTTTTACTCATACCAGTCCATGTTGCGTGTTTGGGGCATGTGTCACGTGATAGGGGGTTCTCGCTTTTCGTTAGGTGGCGAACGGGAGACTCCTACCCCTACATGTCCCAAAAATGAGGGTTTGTTGTGAAGTCGAAAGGCTGGCCGTAAAACGTGGTGCTGGGGTACCAATCTAAGCCACAGTGGGGTATTACCTTGCTGCTTCGGGAAGATGTGGAGAGGATGGTTGCAAAGCCTACTTGAATCGGATTTTCGGGTCATTACAGTTGGTATCAGAGCAACGGTTTAGTTAATACCTTGGCTCTGTGGCGTGACTCAGTAGAGATGGGGTTAGTAATACCCTAGATTGAGTTGAGTGTATATATACCAGTGAGCGTATTTGTTATTGAAATAAAAATTGTTTTATATTGTGGATATTTATTGGTTGAGTTGTTTATGGATTCTGGTCGATCAGTTTGATCCACTGTATTGGTAGGAGTTACTAAACACTCGAATACGATGGGTCGATACGATATGTTTTGAAAAGAGGGTAAATGAAAATCATTTTACCCAAAGTATATTTTAATACATATTGGATATATTGGTTGTTATTATAATCCAGTAAGATTACAAATTAAATGGTTATGTAAACAACCAATCAGAATTCAAATAAGTGAAATACGTGAAATCAGATGAGTTAAATTTGAAATTTAAACCAGGAATTGAATTAAAATTCTGGAAAATTGGATAAGTGTTTGTAAATGGATTTGGATAAAAAGTAAGGAAAATTTAATATCCTGGGAGATTTTAAATTGTTTTACAAGCAGTGTGGATTATATTTTGAAATGAATTTCAAAAAGGAAATGTTTAGAAATGGTTTTATAGTATTGAACTCACTTCGATCGCTGGAAAATAGATTCTGATGATGACAGCTGCATCATCAGTATTCATTTTCGAGTTGTAAGTGACAAATTACTACCAGAGAAACTGTTTTGAATTTGTTTTGTGAAAGACGAGTTGTGTTGAATTTCAAAATGGAATTGAAATAGAAATTGAATATAGAAATTCAAAGGGGATTTGAATATATGAAATTCAATTGAATTGAAATAGAGTTTGAATATAGAAATTCAAATGGAATTTGAATATAGAATTCAAATGGAATTTAAACTATCGAATTTGAATATATAGAATTTGAATAGAATTTTATATATATAATTTGAATAATAGAAGTGATATAAAATTTGAATAAAATTGAATAGAATTAACTAAGTCGAAGGGGAATTAGTTAATCGAGTTTTGAATTTGAAGTTGAACTTTGAAAGGCGAATTGGATTTGTAAATGGATATTCGAAATCGAATATAGAACTTAAATTTGAAATTTGGATTCAAATTAGTGAATTAGCAAGTTAAAATATATTTGAACATGACATGTTCAAATATAAAAGTGAAACAGACTAAAGAGTAAATTAACAAATTAATTAACTAATTGAGTTGAAACGATCAAGTATAGTTAAAATAGATTGGGCAGGTATAAATATACATGAGATAGGTATGGATAAGGTATGAAGGTACATAAATAGAATGCTCGATGAAAAGGTATGTATTTAATTCATATATGAGATTTTATGCGTCGTATTGGCTAGCCGCTTTGCTTTTTCTTTTTCCTTTTGGATTGGTGAGGGCCATGGGAGGCTATTTGAAATATCCCGATGCTCCTGGCACAAAGGAGGTTATGGCGAATTTTTTCCGGGAATTTAAGGAGCTAGAATATTTTTAAAATAATTTGATAGTTAAAAATCAACGTATCGATATATATAGGAGTCGATAAGGAAACGAACTTAGAAATAGAATAGTACAATCAAAAAGGAAGACTAAGAATTAAAATCTAGTAAGAATAGAAAGAGGAAGTGTATGCGTGTTTAAAAGTGAATAAGTAGTTGTGTGGTATTGATTATTCGAGTAAGTAGTCATATCTGTTTTGACGTTATAAATGTTATTCAGTCAAGGTCTGAGAGGTAGTTATACCCCAACTTGATTGATTTCATTATTAACAAATAAATAGTAAGATTTCAGGCTTGAAGATCAATGTTGAATAAGAGTTAGTTGAATATAGTATTTGGGTTGTCGTAACGATGTTTTACACAACATGCGTTTTAACCCAAATAAGTGTAAGCTTGTAAATATAATAAAGTATATTTCCTAAGTATAGAAATAAATGAGATCAGAAAAGAGATAAGTAATTGGAATATTTTCCAATTATAAATAGCATATATTTTCTAAAGTTTAGAAAATAAAGGAAGGCGATATTCAGAAATGTGTTCCAAATAACATAAAAGGCCAATATGGTTATTGAAAATATTTGGTTAACAAATATTGATAAAGAAATAGAGAAGTGATTTAACTAATGGAATATTAATTAAGGGCTTAGTGACATGTTCAAAAAGGAAAATTTGATTTTTGAAAAGAGTAAACTGTTTAAAAAACTCCCAGGGAAAGACTGTTTGAATTAAAAACAAATTTAACAGAAATTTGTGAAAGCAAAATTGAATTAAAGTAAAGCCAGTAAAGTGGTAACTGAGATTGAATTAGAATGATAACAAGACAAATTGGATTGTGAGATTCAAATTTGAAGTGTAATGTGATAATCAAGTTAAGAGTTGGGAATCGAGAAGAAAACTCGAGTTGAAATGATATTTGACTTGGATATAAGCGAATGGTTGTGTTGTGGATAAAAGTAGATTGGAATATGATTGGGATGACCCTTGTATCTGCTGAATTGATAACAGGTGGAAAGGATATAATGATATGCCGACAAAAGGTACAAGTTTATATTTCTATTGGATATAAGATTTATGAGCCGAATTGGCAAGCCGCTTGGCCGTTTGATTTTCTTTTGGGTTGGAGATGGCTTAGAGAGGCAAGTTGGAGTTTGACCGATTGACCAGTACAAAGGAGGTGCTGGCGAAATTTTTCGAAGAGTTAAGATGTTAGAAAATTTTCAGGATTTTTGAAAATTTTCGTTGATAAGAATTAAATAAGTTTTTAAATTGAAATTAAATTGGTTCAGTTGAAACCGAAGTTAAGAAGTGAACAAATATGTTCTAACCAGTCGATAGGGTCGTTCTCTACCTTAGCAATTTCGAGGACAAAATCATTTTAAGTGGGGAAGAATGTAATGACCCGCATTGGCAGAGGTATTATAATTAATTAATTTAATTATATAAATAGTGATATAGTGAATTAAATGGTCGTGGAATTTAATAATGATGAATATTTAATTAAAATAATAAATTAAATAATATATTTAATTCTAAAATAATCAGAATTGGCTGAAATGGCGATATGGTGTGAACTGGATCATCTGTGATATTTAATTCAGTTTAGAATTGAATTAGAATAACTAATATATTATTTGAACGGCAGTTTGAACGTATAATTATATTATAATTAAAATCGAGCTCGAAATGGCGCTGCAGTTCGTAAATTGGCGATTCGAACTTCAACTGAATGTATAGGGTTCGTTTTAAATCGGATTTCTGTAAAACAAGAAATGTACGGAGCTGGTGGAGTATATCTTTCTAGTGGAAGAGAAAAATTGGGATTTTGTCATGTAGATTTTGATTTATGTCCAAATCAAATATTCAGAAAAACAGCAGTATATTCGTTTGTGGCCATAACGGTTATTTAAAAATATTTGAATACCGGGTTTGAAGTTAGACAAGGTTCTTTTGTGACATAGTGATAATTTAATTTTAGGAATTCTACTGTAATTTCGAATTAATTAAATATATAACTTTTTATTTGGAGTATTTTGCACCCTGTATCGATATGATTGGGTTTCACAATATGAGTTCATCTACCGATGTTAGTATATTTCTGGAATCGGGGAACCTTGCTCGACACAACAATACCTGTATTTCCATTGATAGCAAGTCATAGGTGGACGTAGTTTTATATAGCAGCAGGCTACCGTAACATTCATCTTTAAACAAACAATTCGTTTTCCCTTCGGTGTGTGCACCCAACGTTTCAATCCTGAGGCCCTAATTCTTGCATGTATTAAATAAACAATATTTGATTGAATATCCTTTCTACACGTACCCTACCCCTTTACCACATATAATCAAAGAAAATATCTAACAGGAGACTTGCCTTTATAATACCCTTTACAAACATTTAGACCTAAAAACTTCATCTCCTGTAAATCGAACGAAATGAGGCCGTCATTTTCCAAATGCTTAAATCAATTAAACCGCGAGCTTCAGTCCACGAAATCGAAGGACGTTGGATCTTATGAACTCTTATATGTTGGAGCTTCCATCTGTCTTCCTCAGTTTCGGTGCGACTCAATTTCTTAGAAGTCGGTTTGAGGCAGTGGAGCAAGGGCAGGGGTCGGTCTCATGTAGTGGTGGTTGGAGGCAAAATGAAGGTTGACGTGGGGTTCTGGGAGAGAAGGCGCATCAGTTGAGCAAGCCTTGTGGCATTCGGTTGTATTGGTTGTTCTACTTGTAGCCGGAGCTGCAGAGTGGTCTCGAGGGTCGAAAATCGGTAGGTGAGTGCGAGTTGAATGGTATTCACATGAGATGGAAGCGGAGTTGATGATGTTGGGAAGTGTCATTTATATGGTGGCATATGCTCAGGACTGGATAATGAAATTTGTTGGTTTCAATTTCTAGTTATAGTATTTTAATGTGGATGAAGTATTTATGATTGATTGGGTAGTAGAAGTTTGTTGCTTGACGTTAAGTGTTGAACTGTGATCAGGTAAAACAAATGTGGTTTTGATTTTTATATGGAGTTGAGTGTGGAGTGTTTAGTTTTGGCTGGTGGTAGTGATGACGAGATAGTTCAGGTCTTATTGTAGATGGAACTGAGGCAGAGGTCTTACTTTTTGGAGTTTTGTTCGAGTAGGCTCAAGCAAGGCAGGCAGGGAGTGTGATGAAGCAATATGGTGAATCTAAAGTGATCATGGATTGTTCATGTGATTAGATGGAAGTGAAGATGGACTGATTGCAACGGGAAGCCCAATAATGATTTTAAGAATTCGACGAAGACATTCACGTTGGGATCGTATCGGAGAAAGCTACAACATGGAATTGGTTCAGAAATGAATTGGAGCTCATAACCATTTATAGAGAAATAAATTATTTGATCTGAATCAACTATCGATTATCTTTATATAACGATGACCGACCAATGTGAGTAAATCTCACTAATCTCTAAACAGTTTATAATTTCATATTGCATTTTTAGAACTGTTAAATATTGGCTGATTGACTGTGTGTTGACTGTTTGATTGAACTGCTAGTTAGTTAGTGGAAATTATATATATATATATATATAAATCGTTAAATCTATCTAGATAGATTCTGTTAACATAATATATCATATGGAACTGAAAGTGATGTTGATTATATTGTGTAACATCTGTGGATGCAGGGAAACAGGTTGGAGGAATCCAACTGTACTCAACATTTATTTTACTGTGATTCATATATTGTGATACATGATGTGATATATAATCTATTGTCGATTATATGTGTTTGGATGATACTGATCATCGTGATTTGATATGTTGAATACCATAACATACTGAAATTTTGATAAGGGAATATTTTCAAAATGATATTTGAAAATAAAATATTTATAAATTGGAATATTTATAAATAGGAGAGATTTAGAAAAAGGGAAAACGTTATAAAAAGGAAACTATTATAAGAAGGAAAACATTTTAAAGTGGAGAACCCTTACTAAAAGTAAATCTTTAAAATGAATAAATGTTGTTAAAAAGGAAATCTTTAGCGAATAAAGGAGTTAAATCGAATATGGTATTCGAAAGTAGTAAATCGAATTAGTTATTCGAAAGGGGTTAGTCGAGTCGAGTCAGTTGAATAGAGTTAATCGAATATTTGTTATTCGAATAAGAGTTAACCAGATGGTGTAAATCAGTAAAAGTGAACTAGTTAGAGTTAACCAGTTAGAGTTTAATAGTTAGAGTTAATCAGTATTAGTTAATCGACAGAGTTGAAGGAAAGGAGTTATCGATTATAGTTTAATCGAAAAGAGTTATCAATTAGTTTAATCGAAGTAAGTAATCGAATATAGTTTATTCGAAAGGAATCATCGAATTAGTTATTCTAAGGAGTTATCGAATTTAGTTATTCGATGGAGTTAATCGATTAGAGTTAAAGCAAATGAGTTAATCGAATATAGTTTATTCGAATAGAAAGTAAAAGGAGTTAATCGAATATAGTTTATTCGAATAGAGTAAAAGGAGTTAATCGAATATAGTTTATTCGAATAGAAAGTAAAAGGAGTTAATTGAATATAGTTTATTCGAATAGAAAGTAAAAGGAGTTAATCGAATATGGTTTATTCGAATAGAAAGTAAAAGGAGTTAATCGGAATATAGTTTATTCGAATAGAGTAAAAGGAGTTAATCGAATATATAGTTTATTCAAATAGAATTAAAAGAGTTATCGTATATAGTTTATTCGATAGGAGTTAAGTGAATAGAGTTAGAGTTAAATCAAAAGATTTAAGTGAATAGAATAAATTTAATAGAGTTATCGAATATACCTTATCGAAGAAAAGAATTATGGAATAGAAAGGATTTGAAAGAGAGTTACATAAGGAAGTTTGCTAAAGAATTAGAAGGGTGAACTTTGTCTATTTCAAGGTTAGAAATGTTGTACAGTTAAGGTCTGAAAGGCAGTATTACCCCAACTTGATTGACTTCATTTTTAACTAAGGAATGGTTAAGGTTCGATAGTAAAGGATGGTTAAGTGAATTTAGTAATTAAAGGAAATGGTTTGAGTTGGCATCGCGATGGTTTGTTTAAACATCTGTCTAAGTTCAATGAAGATGCTTTGGAAATGTTTTCCAAATAAGAAACCAGAAATGTTTTCTAATAAAGAAAACAAGAAATGGAAATGTATTCCATTATTAATAACGTATATTTTCCAAATTTAGAAAATAATAAATATTGAATATAGGGAAACAGGAGATAAGTAAATTAATGAAATAAATAGATAAATGTTGAATGATGTTTGATCGATATAAATTTCCATTTGGAAATAATATAGTTTTTTGCACACCTATTTTTCTTCGATAGTTAAATCACAGACTATCGAAGTTTTGACCATTTTAACGTTGTTATTATGGAGAGACCGGTTGGATTATTATCCAAAGAACCACTCTGTATTGGCATAAGCGTTGCGAATCATATATGCCAAAAGAAATTGAAGACGGAGTTATGCAAGGGTTATCCTGTTTACAGAATAGTGCCTTCGGTTCATCCTGTTCCTGGATGACTTGTATGGACGGATGTCTGACAGAGTATTTCTAGACGATCACGTATATTGATTTCTCCAACAGTACCAAGAGTGGAAGCAGAGAATGAAGTTCTTTTAGCTAACACATAATGTATGGTTGAGGACGTCAATCGGTGATTTGATGGATTTGACGATGTGGCATTCAAAGTGAATCTGGTGTGATGATAAAGCGTAGCTTCTAGCCTCACATCCGGTAAATGACAGAAATCGGGCAAGCAGCATGGCTAAGTCGGTCGCACCGAAGTAGGGTGTATAATCACCTGATCTAGAGTTTCATTTACTTCTAAAAATCTATTGTTGATGTTTTCCCATTCGGGAAAAGGTTGCTGATCCCAACCGTTGGTGATATACATTCGATACACTCAAGCGAAATGACTGGTCGGTCATGTGTGGACGGGTTGCAGGATGTTCTTGTTGAACCCAGTGTATTCCTTTCTAGAGGTACACTAGCGAAAGGTGGTTCCATACCTTGTCATAGTTGGAAATCCATTACCCAATACGTGCTTGCGGTTTTGATTGTATACTATATATGTAGAAACGTGAGATGAAAGCGTATCTGCTAGATGATTATTATATTGTGGTTGATATACATTATTATAATATCAAAAGGCTTTTGATATAAAGATATTTTGGATTTTCATAAGGGAAAAACCCGTTCCGTTATACAGCGTTGTCTTATGAGATATCGTTTACTAGTTTGAATAGTTTTAAACTATTTTACTCATACCAGTCCCGTGACTGTCCCGGAGTTTTATTTTGCTGTTTCTCTAAACTCTTAGGTGCCTAAATTTGTACGGGCAGTCAAGTAGTCGGGATTTACAGATATACTGGAACAGCTTGGAGCAGGAGGCTTCAAGATTATTATAGCTATAGGTTTTTTCCGCTGTGTTGTAAGTGCTGTACTCTGATAATGTTATTGTATTCATATAATGATTTGATTTCAATGATATGTTATCTATTATATGTTGTTTCGTTCCGCTGTGAGATTTGTGTTACTCTGATGTTGTGTTCTTCTTCTTCTTCTATTCTAAGTTTCTATCTTATCTTTCCTCACCCTCTAATTTCTTTCTATTAATTTCCCGATTTTCAGTTTAATTTGGGATTGGACTTGTGTTTTTGGTCAGCTCAAATTGGACCGGAATTTTGGGTCATTATAGTTCCATGGTATATTTACCTTATTTGAGCAGAAATGGAGTAGTCAAATTGAAAACTTCTGTCTTACAACCTACATCAGGCCGAAGACTCGGTTGACGCTCAAGCCACATCTCTCTAAGTACCCATCTTACCTACATAACAACTAACCCCTTTGCATACTTATCTCCACTGTAGAGTTTATTTTGGAACTATCCACATAATCTCATCTATAACCTCCTTGCCGGTAACTTTCTAGACAACTATATATGTCGTCAAACTCCGCTCTCTAAGCCTCTCCTAATATCTCCTTTGTCTTAACTAGTAGTCTCGCCATCCTGACATATAGTGATATCATCCTGACTTGCAATCTCCTCATCTTAACTTAAACCTAAATACCCTGCCTATCAGAGAATAATCATCCATCAATGAAGGCGTTGCGGCTTCCCATCATGGGATCACCGTCGTCGAATGATGAAATAACTGGGTCGAAGCACGAAATCTTTGGCTCACGCCAAAATTATTAGTCGAAGAGCTACTAGAAAAAATTTACTATTTAACGAACTATGATATAATGCTTCTCAAAACATCACCATCATTTACGTCAAATAGGCCAAAATTCCCAATCTAATAGTAGTTGATATCGATCACTTTACTATAAATAATAACGATTACTTTAATGATACACTTAACCCAAAACACGTTAAGTATACGTCAAATGAAAACTTCCCAGCATTTGTTGCGGAATCCAAGTTTGTCACCAAGTTCATCCTTTGTCTTCAAATTCATCATCATGCTCTGGTGCAACACCAACTCAGATTTGTCCATACACCTACTTATCCTTTGTAAATTAATCTTATCTTTTTCGAATCCTATCAATGTAGTTGGTTAGCATGCACTAAATTTCTTTTATGCTTGGTTAATAAACACTAAAAACTCTAGCAGATGGTTTTTTTAGTAATTAGTCGCCTACGAATGACATTGTAACTAACTAAGCCAAAAAATATCCAAGTAGCCAAAAATGATGTAATTTTCTAAATTAGCAAACAAGAATCCATAAAATAAACAAAGCCTATCTATAACGATTGGCCGAGAATTGATGTGAAAATAGTTCAATTCTAGCAGTAGTGTCAAAATAACGAGCCATAGTAAAAAAGTGTAATTCAGGTTTAAAATAACTAAATTATTTTTTAATTATTTTATTTTTCATTAAGTGGGTTCAAGTATCCTAGAAATATACATTTTTAGATATTAAATCACCTAAAATATCATTTTTTTACCATATAAACAATTATAGTTCTGTGAGGAACAATATCACTCACTAGCCAAATCAACCTAAACCTAAATTAGTGTCAAAGCGTAGAGCTTACCAATATGAGTCGAGTGAAAGAAACGGTGACCAAATCAAATGTTGTATGCAAAGTTATGAATTTAATGAGTTTGTGGATTATTTAAACAACTTAAATGTAATTAACACTAATTACTCCTTTCATAATTACATCTTCCCTAAGCCTAATGATTGTGTGTTTCATACATGTTTCCTGGAACGAAACCTATATACCAACCACCTTCTCTCTTTTATTCCAAACAACTCACTCCGTGATTTTTGCAAGCCAATTTCACCAACAATATCATATCCATGTGCTCTTCGATTAGGTTCCACCGAAACCTACCCCGTGATCACCTACCAAAATGCATCCATCTTGCTCCTCCCACGTCTATGTATGGATGGAAATCGCCTCATGCGATCAAGTTGACCGAAATTCTTGGTGAAGGTGGTATTTTCCACGAGAAACTCAACATGGTCTCAGATTCATGTATTATTTCCTTAATCTCTTCTAAATCCGAGCCTAGTCTCATGTATGCATACGACCTTATCTAGAAATAGTGTTAAGCTTGGTAAAATTGATAAAGGCTTGTAGAGAATCTCATAATAGAATTTAGAAAATGATTTCATGATTTTAGGTGGAGTTATCCATGAAATATTAATTTTTGAAAGAGGAAGAAGAAGGAGTCCATGATAATAGGAAGAGGAAGAAGCTACAGTGGTAGCTAATGAAAAAATTAGGGATAATGACCGATTAGAGGGATATTTATAATATTATAAGGCCCAATTATCATGAATTTTGTGTTCAAAACATACACACATTTTAAGAGCGCATGATCAAATGGTACAACTAGTTGATATGAAACTAGAAAAGGTGCAATAACTCACTTGACGATTCCGAAAATATAAATTTCATCAAAATCTGACATTATGCCCGCAACGATAAATTTTTCCATGTATTTCGAGATAATTTTATCCTTGAAGCATCAAACATCGAAATATAACAGTCCATATACTTTTTCTCGACTTTCCGAACTCAATGTAAATAATCTCGTGTCCTGATTCAATTGCTTATGGAAAATATCCCTTTGGAACAGTTAGATGGTTAATGATTACTATATAAGTATCCTACTGTCATAACACGAATTGTTACATGAAGGGTATATCCTTAGTTATCATTCACAATTTACGAAACATTGAAAGTTAGAATCAATATTTTTCTATTCATGTTCTACAAATATTTATAATGAGAAATATTTACAAATCAACTCCAAATAAACTTTGACTTATACTGAAGGATTATACCATGTTACAACACCTTCTACAAGCTACGCTCCATTTTCATAAGGAGGCTGAGAGAAATAAGAAGGGGAGAAGGAGGAAAATTCAAGGAAATTAAATAAAGGAAAGAACGGAGCTTGCTAACTTGGCTTTAGACTTTGGATCATGGTTGTTATCAGGTTAAAAGTGAGCTAACTTAGATTTTGAATTGAAAATATAACTCATAGTTGCTTGTGTTTTATTATGCTAAAGTTGTTTGAGTTGTTGCTAACTTATGTTAAAACCTTTGACTTATTCTTACTTCAGACAAAAATGATTATACGATTAATGTTTATGGATTTGAATGAACTTGTATAAACATGAACAGATTTGAATAAACTGCATGATAAGTAATAAAGTCTTAAAAAAAAAGGTCTAGTAGGGATACGGCTTGAAACACTAATAGCGATGCTTCAAGGGATTTGAAATTGTCGTGTATTTGGCAGTTTCAATAGAATTTTTTAGAGATATATTTAGGAGTTTATCTCCATATTTATGTTGTATTATATATATTCTTACTCTCTTAAAAGTATTGTATAGTTAAATGTTAAGATCATATTGGAAAATGGAATTTTTTTACTAATGATAAACTTCCCTTTTAATTTGATTGTTGGATTTCAAATTTTTCAAAGGCGCTTTAAGTTTATGTAAACGCTATCACTTTTTAAAAACAATTTCATAACTCTTACTAGTACACTTTAAAGTATATAATATCATCTCAAAATTTAAATGTCAATATATCTTCTTAAAATATCTTCTTAAGGTAACTTCTTCAAAATATATTCTTAAAATATCTTCTCAATATAATCTTAAAATATACTCCCAAAATATCTTCTTTAAAATATATTCTTAAAATTTCTTCTTATATAATTGCCTTATCTTTTAAATTGTAAACCAAAGGTTGGAAGGGCTTACGAGTTGCGTAAATGGTTAAATCTTGTCGTGTTTAAATTACCCAATTGAGAAGTAACTGATAATACTTAACATATTTAGCCGATGAAGTAGGCTTATCTATTCTTGAGAGTTAGGTTTGATGTGAAAGTAGGGACGGAGCAATAGAGCTCTAATTTATCAGTTTCCCTTTTGATCGAGGAGTAAATAAGTTGAAATTCAAGAAACATGTAAATCATGTTAGGTACTTATTATTTACTAAATATCATAATTACTATACTTTATCCTAAAAATTGAACAGTAGACTTAACAATCTGCTAGAGTCAAGAATATGATGTCAAGGCAAGGGCTGATATGTAACCAGTGCTATAACTTACTTGGACATAAGTTTCTAAATCTTGGATACACGTCACGTGAAAATTTAAGTGACTTGCCATCGTATGGTGGAAGAACTCAAAGGAGACGAGTGTATAATGTCGTGGAAGAACACTAATTAGCCAATATCAGATTTACATCACAGAATTTAAAGTATATCTTGAAACAATATCAAAGTATATCTTATGTAAAAAAAATTGGTCATATAATGATGTTTATATTTACTAAAGTAATATAAAAAATTAATCTTACTTGATTTGTAAATTAAAATAATAATACTTCAACATAATTTATGTTAGACCAAAAATTGGCACTAACACCCAATTGTCTAGGATTTGTATAGAATAATTGAGAAGAAGGACATAAAAGCATAGAAAATCAATCAACACACAAGATTTATAGTGGTTCGGCATTAGTGAGCCTACATCCACTTCATGATTCCTCAATTCATTCAGAAATTACAATTACAATGAATATAGACATTCAATCACTCGAATACAATGAATAATTCTCTTTGAATTCATTGATTTTTATTGAAGAGGTAGGTGGTTCTCCACTGTTGGCTGCCATGTCCGAAATACGTAGGGTTTCCATAGGGCCAAAGTCCCCTTAATTTGTTGTATTATAATGTATTTATAGGCTGGAATTGGTGAACAGTTAGGGGTACACGTGGCACCATATGGAAGGCTTTGGAGTTGGTTATAAGAGAGTGGAGAATGTGGGGAGAAAGGGAGATGGTAGATCCTTTTTTGTAGGCTAGAAAATAGGCCATGCTATGGAGCAGTAGGCAATGGGCGGATCGGATAGAGGGGCACTCCGATCCGATCCGAATGGGGGATCCGATCCGATCCAAATGGGGGGATCCGATCCGATCCAAAAGGGGGATCCGATCCAGCGACATCTGCATGTATAATTCAAGTTTTCCAACCTTCTATCACTCCATCCAAGTGACCTCCAATCAATGTAAGTTCATACTCAAGTCCTTGCCTTTGGGTAGCCTGTTCACAAAGCAGGATAACACCCCCCCCCAAAGTACATCTTATCTCAGATGAGATGTGCTTTGAATAAGTCGAGCTGAATCTTTTTCGAACGTCATCCACCCTCGAGGAGGCTTTATTAGATTTTTATGTACTATTAAGTAGTTCCGTCATATGGACTTTTTTCCTATATAAATGGCTTATCATATATCGCACTACTTCCATTGATGCTTATCAGTCCAGATTCCATGGCTTGACTGGTCAGGATGATTAAGTAATCATTTAGACCTCGTCGAATCAAGAGATTGAATTCCTTCATCACCAGTCATGTAGGATTGTTGGCTCCCATGTGAGATTGTATATGCACAAGCTAATGCCAAATGACGTCGTCTTCTTGCACACTTCAAGTGCATGGTCGAGCCTAATTTTTTTTTATGGTCGAGTCAACGTATGGAGTAGTCATCCAACTCATAGAGTAGTATCAGAATCTTCGGGCCTTATGCTAGCATATGGCTTATTGTGATATAGTGCATTAGAATTGGCATATGTATCTATCATTTGCGCTTGGATTTGGACTCTCGATATCAGGATATTAATCTAGGGCTCCCCGATTACATCGAACCATAACAATAATGCATCTGAAAGTCATGACACTCCGGATTGTTTTCTAATTTCGTGATCACATACGAGTCATCACGAGATTTTGAAAATATGCAAGTCAGTAGTTGGTAGGATTATCACAATCGTAAGGTAGCAGAGGAGTTTATCACATCCTCCATTTGATGCAGTTGCGAATCAAGTCTTTGGATTCATGCTTGATCCATTAGTTGGCTCACTTGGATAGTCAAGATGATTCACGTCGTATTCTAAAGATATAATGTACAGGTCAATCATGCATTGAGTCAGGATCACGTTCAAAGTCAATCTGTCGGTTGAATGTAACAACCCGTATTTTGAATAACATGTTATAACATTAATCAAGGCAGAATTAAATTTTAAAATCTAAATCAAGGGAAACGGGCTGCGCCATTGCGTTCGTCTCGGAAAAATACGCGAAATAGAGTCCGTGTTTTCGAAAATCGGAGTCCGTATGACCAAGTTATGGCCAATAGAAGATTTCAGAAAATTCAAAAAAATTCAGCCCGAAATTCAAAATCAGATCCAAGCAGATTGGGCAGGAAATTTTCCCGCCCTACCCCAGGTCGACAGGGGGGTCGATTGGGGTGTCGACCTGTCCCCCCAGGTCGACTGGGGTGTCGACCTGGGGGTCGACCCCCCTGGTCGGACCCTGCTGGTCAGGTGCACCAGTTTGCTCCTTGGGTCTGTTTACTTAGCCTGTGACGGGATTTGATGGTTCAGATCTAAACTAGGGTTAATCCTATGGCCTAAACTAGTCTCCACACCTATAAAAACACCCTAATACCTAGCCTAAACCATCACAAATCAACCTTACAACTAAACTCTGCCTAAATGCTCCCTAATCATGGCCTCCATCTTCATCTTGAGAGCTTCTAAGGCAAAAAGGAGCAAGCTTTCTTCTTTCTATCAAAGGAGCTACTTATTCTCAAGGCTATTTGTGTTGCTACATCATTCCTAGAGCTTCTACAACGTCTCTATCTTGTTCTATTGTGTTCTAGTTCTCATAGCCACGCTTTGTAAGCCCCACTCTACTCTTAGATTTAAACTATGAAGTTAATGTGATCATGTAGCAAGTTGAAATGGGTCTTTTGGGTATAATACTTGTCTTGGGCTATATTTGTATGCATAGATCCGTTTATGACTCTTTTGATCTATGATTGTGGTACTATCATGAACCTAATATCATTTACCTTGATTTTTGGGTAGAAAGCTATGAGCTTTATTTGGTGGTTATGCATAAGGCAACATAGAACTTGGTAGTTATGCATAAATGCAACATAGAACCTCTTGTAACCTTGATGTTAACTTGCATATGATGTTGAACTACATGCTACCCACACGTTTATCACTCTATGACAACTATTATCATGTTTCACCTTTTCCTATGATGTTGAACTACATGCTAGTTTAATTGCTAAGTTTGATGTCACGCATGTTTTGAGGCCAATAACCTTATATGCTAGTTGTGATGAACACCTTTGCCTCAAATATCATCATGTTTCACTTATGACCAACTTTACCAACCTTATGCCCCTCTTGGTCGTATTTTTTTTGTTCCTTGATTCACTTGTGTTGATGCGAATTTACGTGCGATGGGGATACGTTATGGGTAGTTAGGAAAACTTGAAATGACATGAAAAACATGACTTGAAATGTGACATGAAACTTTATTATGTTTGAAAACTTGAATATGGTCAGGACATGTAGAAAACCATAAAGTGGCCAACTCGAGGTTGGGTTGAGTTTGTAGCGTAAATCTGCCCGGAACCGCCCGGCAAATCCAGTGGCTACAAACAATAGGATCCAATGTGAGAAGTTGGTCATATCGCGCTTGAAACCCGAGGTTATACTAGGTTGTGGTGTAAAGCTGCCCGGACCCGCCCGGCATATCCAGTAACCGCAACAAAGTCTAATGTGAGAGGTTGGGTGAATGAAATTAATTAATGCCACATGTTAGGGTTAAGTCATGAACCACTTGGAAACACTTAACCAACTTGATACATGATTGGATGGGGTTAAGTCATGAACTACATGGGTACACTTAACCAACTGGATACATGATTGGATAGGGTTAACCACACTTAACCCGTTAGAAACAGTAGTTACGTGGTCCTTTTCAACAGTAACCCTCTTGGATGTATCAACGATACCCTAGGGACTAGGCTAGGGTGGGGCACGATTACTGGGCTGATTGTAAGTGACCAGAACGACGGCTGAGTTGGTGTGCCGGTGTAGGTTCAGGCGGACTATGGTCGTGCACATAGTACGGAGTTGAAAAAGCAGGCACGGGCACCAGTAGGTTTAGACTGTGCGTGCTTGATTTGTGTCAGTGGTTGGCACCCTAGGACTTGATACACCCTAGGGTGGAACTAGCATAGTTTGACTACATTCCGTGATTGGGCCATATGACACCGACACTCGACGAGTTAAGCTTATAGGGAGCCGATCGACTAGACCATGTAGTTGGACACCGACTTGGGTCATCTCATGATATTGGGCCAAGGGATCATTTCTTGTTTATACTTGACATGGGTTGGATTACTAGTACTATTGGTGCAAAACTAAACCTTGTATATGCGATGCCACACTTGATCTACCTTGTTATCTATTTATCATGCCAGTTATGTTTCATCTCAGTTTCTCATGTTTAGTTAACTTTATTTGTTTTTATACTAATAGTTTGTAGGACTTACCTGTCTTTATGACTAACCCTTTTTCTTTTGCCTCTTTTCTTCCGTTTTCCCCCAGGTGCTCAGGGAGGGAATACTAGTGCTTAGCTTGGACATTTGGCTTGCTTTCTTGACAGCTCATGTACGGTTTGGCCTTGAGCTTGCTATGGCTTCATCACATCTATCTTGGGGATAGTTTACTTTATGTTATTTTCAGTTTATGTTTTCTAGACTTGTGGTAGTTGGAAAACAATGACTAAGTACTTTGATGTAAGTTGACTAGTTGGTTTTGAAATGGTTAAGTATGGTTTTTAAATTTCTACCGCTGCTTTACTTCTTTATTTATTTATGTTTTGTCTTGTGATATCTCTGTGCATGTTTACCTAAAAAACAACACTCCGAAGCTAGTGCCAGCACTCGTGAGTGTGGCCCTGCCGGAGGTGGGGTGTTACATTTGGTATCAGAGCATGAGGTTTTACTAGACCGGACAAAAGTTTTAAAAACCCTTTTTGAAAAACTATTTTCAAAACCAATTAAGTATTTTTCCAAGAAAAGTCTAGTTTATTTTAAAAGGATATTACCCAAAAGCCATTAACACTATACTTTGTTTCGTCGTTCTAAATCTATCTTTTCCTTTTTCAGCATGGCCGATCTTAACCTTCTCGAGGGAGTACCCATACCCGGATGGTTCCAAAGGTACTTGGAAGCTAGGGCCAACGATGCGGGTCCAGCAAACACTCCCACTCCTCCTCCCGTACCTGAGGTTCCACCTCCTCCTCCTCCTCAGCGTCCACAAGCGGATTTCGCGAAGACTTGCAAAGACTTTAAGGCGATGGGTGGCAAGAATTTTGTTGGGACAGAGACTTATGTGGAGGCAAGAAATTGGTTAAAGGAAACTGAAGACCTCTTTGCCATCTTTGATGTGGAAGACCGTAGGAAAGTTCTGTTGGCAGTATGGCTATTGAAAGAGGAAGCTGCTTATTGGTGGGAGGTCACCAACGCTACTAGGCCTATAGAGACTTGGGCCGACTTTAGGATGAGGTTTGGGCTTAAGTTTCTATCATCTGCTGAGGAGAATCTGCAAATGGAGAAGTTTATATCTTTGAAGCAAGGGGACATGACCGTGAGGGAGTATGTGTATAAGTTTAACCAGCTTGCTCGATTCGGTTTAGACATGGTTAACACACCTCAGAAGAAGGCTCTACGCTTTGCTCGAGGATTTGAATGAGCCGTTACAAGGTTTGGCCATGTCGCATATACCCATGGGGGCCACTTTTGAGAGCTTAGTGGATAAGGCCTTACTCCAGGGAGATGATAAGAATGGAAAGAAAGAAGTCAAGCCTAATGAGACTCAAACCAAGAAGGCGGGCTCCAAGTGGGGAGGAAATCAGAACAACCAGAGCAATCAGAGCAACAAGAACAATAAGAACAACAAGGGTAACAAGGCCAACAACAACAAGCCAAAGGAGACAAGGAAGTGCAACTTCTGTGGGATCACTGGACACATAGCCAAAGATTGTAGGAAGAAGAAGAGGAAGTTGGGAGAATGCTTTCATTGCGGAGAGTCAGGACACTTCAGTAAGGATTGCCCAAAGAAGCAAGGACAGGGGCAAGGACAGACTCATCGAGCAGGACCTTCTGGAGGGCAGATGCATGCTCTCAACACTACTCCAGCTCCGGACCGAGGTAGTATTTCTGTAGAAAGCCTTGCTTACATTTCTGGTTTTCCTGTTCGAAATTTATTTGATTCTGGCACATCGCATACCTTTATCTCTTCTGACATTGTTGAAAGTTTGCACCTAAGTACTAGTCTAGTTGAGGATCCCGTTAGTGTTTCAAATCCAATTGGGGGTTCCGCCCATCTATCTATGATTTGTATGGATTTGAGGATTTCTATCTTGACCGTAGAATTCACATGTAATGCTTATGTTCTCAGGTTCATGGGATACTGGCTGATTGTAAGCGACCAGAACGACGGCTGAGTTGGTGCGCCGGTGTTTGTTCAGGCCGACTATGGTCGTGCACATAATCCGGAGTTGAAAAAGAAGGCACGGGCACCAGTAGGTTTAGACTGTGCGTGCTTGATTCGTGTCAGTGGTTAGCACCCTAGGACTTGATACACCCTCGGGTGGACCTAGCATAGTTTGACTACATTCCGTGATTGGGCTATATGACACCGACACTCGACGAGTTAGGCTTATAGGGAGCCGATCGACTAGACCGTGTAGTTGGACCCCAACTTGGGTCATCTCATGATATTGGGCCAAGGGATCATTTCTTGTTTATACTTGACATGGGTTGGATTACTAGTACTATTGGTGCAAAACTAAACCTTGTATATGCGATGCCACACTTGATCTACCTTGTTATCTATTTATCATGCCAGTTATATTTCATCTCAGTTTCTCATGTTTAGTTAACTTTATTAGTTTTTATACTAATAGTAGGTAGGACTTACCAGTCTTTATGACTGACCCTTTTTCTTTCGCCTCTTTTCTTCCGTCCCCCCCCCCTCGGTTCTCAGGGAGGGAATACTAGTGCTTAGCTTGGACATTTGGCTTGCTTTCTTGACAGCTCATGTACGGTTTGGACTTGAGCTTGCTATGGCTTCATCACATCTATCTTGGGGAAAGTTTACTTTATGTTATTTTCAGTTTATGTTTTCTAGACTTGTGGTAGTTAGTACTTTGATGTAAGTTGGCTAGTTGGTTTTGAAATGGTTAAGTATGGTTTTTAAATTTCTACCGCTGCTTTACTTATTTATTTATCTATGTTCTGTCTTGTGATATCTCTGTGCATGTTTACCTAGAAAACACCCCTCCAAAGCTAGTACCAGCACTCGTGAGTGTGGCCCTGGCGGAGGTGGGGTATTACATTGAAGGTGATGCTCCCAACATCAGTGGAGGACGAGCAAAGTCGGTGCTTACCCCCCAGCAATGGTGGGGGTTATGCTAGGTTAATCGGACATCCAGTCTTTTAGCCTTTATACCTTTTTTTCCGCATCGGGTTAGAGATGCAGGTTCAGCAGTTTTAGTCACCCTGTGTCGTTCTATGCATTTTCCCAAGTCATCAAGGGTTGGAGTTATATATGCGAATGGTCGAATTACATTCGCGTCGGGGTCATCCCATTTGTTTAGTCAGAAAGCAGTTGTCGCCTTATTTAGTATCAGCGAACTAAGATACTCTCCTCGCATCAACCATAGAGTTGAGTAATCTCGTCAATCTTGCAAGCGAGCGAACATCGTTAGTGAGTTATTCGAGCTCCTTCGTTCATGCTTTGGCATAATCCGAAATAGCCATCATAGTCTTGTTGAGTCTATCTCTCATGCTTGGTCCTATTAAGCTTGACAATCAAGATTGCTGGATCGATCAATGAAATAGTTTCTTTCTGGAATTATACATTCTTATCATTATTTTCTGGTGCTTTTCTTTTGTCTTGATCATTTCAGGAGTCAGATGATGCTGCATTCTTTGTCATGAGAACATTGAGAACATCCATTTCAATATAGATATTCTCTTGTTGCAGGAATTTGTCTGTCTCAGGATATAATTCATCAATGTTTCTGGGAAAATCTCATGGCATAAAGGTATTGATGTTTGCTCCAGAGGTGAATCCGCCAAGGCATCTTGGTGGGCCTCGTTGCAGAGAGACTTTGAAGTCTGTGTTATCCAGAATATCAAATACTGCTGCTATCAATACCATAGATGGCCCAGGTCGATCTACCAGTGCCATCGCGACGTCGAATCTTTTGAGGAACGAATGCAGAGTCCCACCAAAACTTTGTTTGATTGAAGTGAATAACATGACACTCTTGGGTTGATAGGCGTGGATCTTTGAGTTGCATTTGAGGTGTGCCACCTCTGGTGAAGCATCAATTAGCGTTGGCAATCTGGTTCTCGTCTTTGAGAAGTTGTTGCCATTTGTCCAACTTTGCGCTGGTGCCCCTGGCATGAACTCTTGAAGTCAGTGGAAGCCACTCTTTGGCCTTTTGGTTCTGTGTATTTAATAGCCGTCAATCAGGCTTATGTCCTTTAATTCTGGATGGTGATCTGCTTCTCGGATGTATGAGGGTTAGTTTTAAGGAGTCATTCTTTCAGTTGTAGTTTGGGACCTTAGGGAACTCCAATGATAGTAAATGTGCATGAAGTTGGTAGATATTCGAATTACGTTGCTCGAAGCTTGTATCCCGTGCTCCTATCCACGGGGTTTTCGTTAAGTAATTGAGCATCAAATCCATGTCTTTTTTGAATTCTTATTCCCTCATCAAGTTGCGAGTTGTAGTTTGATGTAAAAATGATTTGTCCATGTCCAGCCCATGTTAGTCTTTGGTCTCCCATCCAAACTCTGAGGATTGAAGTCGGGTGGCGATAAGGTCAGATTATACTCTCCTCGAATGCTCCCGTTTTCCCTCTACAATAAGGAATGGGGAGCTTCGTGTTGAAATTGAGATGGATTTGAAGCATTCATCTGAATTGGAGCAGAGGTTGATCAGACTCTGTTTGAGTTTCAAATGGTTCTTCCATTGCCGCCGTTTTCATCCAAAACGTTACGGTTAGAAGTTGTGTGTTATACATGTCTAGGAGGAGGATGATCATCGTTACTAACTTGTCCTAGATTCTCATGCGATTTGAACCGTGGAACGGGGAGTGTTTGAGCCAAATTCTTTGCCGCTTGAATTCCACGATGCTTGCTCCGGCAAGTAAGCCATAGTTGCTCAGCCTTCCATATATCCAAGTATAGAAGTTTCCCATCATTTTCTATTGCTTACGAAGAAGTTCATCTTGCCAAACCATCTAGGTTCTCAATTTAGCAATGGCACCATCCATTTCATATCTAGTTTGACATGAAGAGGGATCATCGCGAAAGGAAATCTCTTGACTTACCTCATTTCTGGTGCCGCCTGCGCCAACATCCTCAGCATGAAAGAAAATTCTGTCTTCCTTCTTGTTAACCCTCGGGTCGGAGTATCAAGCAATCCGCTTCCTTGCAAGCCATAAATCAAAGTAATAGCGTGCCTCCTTATCTGGGGTCTTTCAATCGGGAAGTCTATTAGGACTAGAAAATGGAAGTTCACTACGCATTCATTCTGTGGTCCTCAAGTGGCCAATCAAGATCGAGGTATAAGTTAGACACAGACATATAAGTTATGCCATTTGTAAATATTTTCAACAATATGCCCCTAGTTCAGGGGTAACGGCGAAAGATCGGTAGTTGTATCACATTCCTTTCCAATTTAGGCATTGATGAATGGAAAAGAGACACTGCTTTCAAGCTTAAGTGATTGAGTTATCCAAGTGCTCAAGTTATCGCACTTTCCATTCAGTGTATTTGCGAGGTGACACTTTTCATTGCACTTGGGCTTTGGCTAGTCACACGTGGGTGTGTATGCTGATTTGATATATCACTCTTAAGGCCTTCATTTAGTCATTGCCTTAAGTCTGTGACACGTCATTAAACAATCCACTCTCAAGGCCTCCTTTCGGTCGTCGCCTTGATTCGTATGGGAAGTTTAGTATTGGGCATCAGTGTCAGCCTTTTGGTCGTGGCCCTTTGTTTTTTTCCACTGGCCTGCTATGGTTATCGCGAGTGCGACCCTCACATTCTTTTCATGTTATCTTATACAAGCCTGTACTCTGTAAACAAAGCGAATCTATAAGTAGTAGGTAATAAAACATATCACAATCAAATAAGGGTTTCAATACAGAATCCCTACAATCAAATAGTATATAACAAATCATATAGAATTTATCTAAGGTGTGGTGATGTGTGTGCCCCCAATCAATCATGGATAAAGTGCCCAATCAGGGCTTGTTCGACATTGTGTTTCCCCCAATCATTCCGCAGGGGACATCGGCTCATATTTCAATCTTATCCCCAATCCTTCAGTGGGGGTAGGAGCCTGTTGTCTTCGGTATTTAATCTTAGCACCTTTATACTCTCCTGACGTATGCCCAGGTTAGAGTGTAATCAAGGCGGTCTTTAATCGTGGTGAGCCATCATGCCTTGAGGATGTCGTCTTCCCATCCTTTATACTCTCTCTCGAATCATGAGAGTTAGAGTTAATTAGGCGAATAGTCGCATCATTCACCCCAGCGCTCCTTGTACACTCTATTTCCAAGAGTGGGAGTCCACCGTGTCAAGTGTCTTTCTCAAACTCTGTTTTAGTCCTTACTCCATGCTTCACTCTGGCGGATGGAGTTTTTTCAGGCAAGCGGTCGGACCACACTCGTCGGGGCGCTACCTCATAATCCCTGATTCATGGGTAAAGGTGGCCATTTGCAATAATCAAGTCTCTATTGTCCCGTCTACTCGTGGAATGGAGTTTGGTCGAACATTGCAATATCGTCCTTTAAACGCTCTCTCAAATCATGAGAGTTAGTGTCATGGATCGATTGGTCTTTAATCCTGGGGTGCCCCTCACACTAATCCTAGGTTCATACATCTATCCAAGCTCTGAGGATTAGAGTTAGTTGGGCAAACAGTCAGAAAATGTTTGCCAAGGCTCTGCGCTCCTCCGATCAATCCATGTGAGGAGTGATTAGCACCGAACTTTGAGTACTTGCATCATTCATATCACATGAGTTAGTTATGTCAATAACTCTGGAAGCATGTGAGAGTAAATTGCATGATTGAAAAGTAAGCATATCAAGAGGTAGCGCTGCCTCCCTCATTTGGATTAATGTAATGTGGTGGCGTCAAATATAGGATTGAGCCATGTAGATGGTCGAACTACATCCATCTGAAATCAGATTCCAACTTCGAACTGCAAAAGTCAATGCATAATTATCTTTAGCTCTGCCACATGTGATCCCAGGATTGAATGATCATCTCAGATCCACCTTGAGCTATACAACCTCTTTTAGGCGGAGGGCGTTGCTTTGTATACGTGCAGTTCAGTCGAGCCCATTATGGGTTATTCCATAACTCCATATGCGGGTGCTAGAAGTCTGATCGATGTCAAAACCTAGGTACCTACACCATCCACATATTAATTCATCTGAGTTAATTACATCAATAACTTATAAAGCATGAAAATATAAGAGTCATGGTTAAAGAGTAATCATCTTAAAGGAATGAATATCATTCGAAGCGAAAATGGCACTGTAGGTTCTTTGTAGTTCCATTTTTCCTTGCCTAATCTCTGCCAGGGGATGGCTTGATTTGGGTCTTGGAGTGACAAAGGCAGCTAGGTAAACACTGTAAGTGTAACGACCCGGATTTCGAGAGACTTTGGTTATCGACATAAACACGATGTCGATAACCAAAACACCGAAAAACCCTGGTAATTAGTGAAAGAAATTAGAGGGTGAGGAAAGATAAGATAGAAACTTAGAATAGAAGAAGAAGAAGAACACAACATCAGAGTAACACGAATCTCACAGTGGAACGAATAAATATATTTCGTAACCCTCATTTTCGGGACATGTAGGGGTAAGAGTCTCCCGTTCGCCACCTAACGAAAAGCGAGAACCCCCTATCATGCGACACTTGCCCCAAGCACGCAACATGGACCGGTATGAGTAAAACAGTTTTAAAACAGTTTTTCCCTTATGAGAATCCAAAATATCTTTATATCAAAAACCTTTTGATATTATAATAATGTCTATCAACCACAGTATATATATATAATCATCTAGCAGAAACGCTTTCATCTCACGTTCTACATAAATAGTATACAGTCAAAACCGCAAGCACGTATTGGGTAATGGATTTCCAACTATGACAAGGTATGGAACCACCTTTCGCTAGTGTACCTCTAAAGAGGAATACACTGGGTTCAACAAGAACATCTTGTAACCCAGCCACACATGACCGACAACTCATTTCGCTTGAGCATATCGAATGTATATCACCAACAGTTGGGATCAGCAACCGTTTCCCGAATGGGACAGCATCAACAATAGATTTTTAGAAATAAATGAAACTCTAGATCAGGTGATTATACACCCTACTTCGGTGCGACCGACTTAGCCATGCTGCCTGCCCGATTTCTGTCATTTACCGGATGTGAGGCTAGAAGCTACGCTTTATCATCACACCAGATTCACTTTGAATGCCACATCATCAAATCCATCAAATCACCGATTGACGTCCCCAACAATACATTAAATGTTAGCTAAAGAAGTTTCCTTCTCCGCTTCCACTCTTGGTACGGTTGGAGAAATCAATATATGTGATCGTCTGGAAATGCTCTGTCAGACATCCGTCCATACAAGTCATCCAGGAACAGGATGAACCGAAGGCACTATTCTGTAAACAGGATAGCCCTTTCATAACTCCGTCTTCAATTTCCTTCGGCATATATGATTCGCAACGCTTATGCCAATACAGAGTGGTTCTTTGGATAATGATCCAACCGGTCTCTCCATATTAACAACGTTAAAATGGTCAAAAACTTCGATAGTCTGTGATTTAACTATCGAAGAAAACAGGTGTGCAAACAACGATATTATTCCCAAATGGAAATTATATCTATCAAACATCATTCAACTTTTATCTCATTATTTCATTAATTTAGTTATCTCTTGTTTCCCTACGTTCAATATTCCTTATTTTCTAAATTGGAAAATATACGTTATTAACAAATGGAAAACATTTCCATTTCTTGTTTTCTTTATTAGAAAACATTTCTGGTTTCTTCTTTGGAAAAACATTTCCAAAGCTTCTTCATTGGACATAGACAGATGTTTTTAAACAAACCATCGCGATGCCAACACAAACCATTTCCTTTACTGCCGAACATTAACTATTCCTTAGTTAAAAACGAAGCCAATCAAGTTGGGGTAGAACTACCTCTCAGACCTTAACTGAACAACATTTCTAACTTTGAAATAGTCAAAGTTCACTTTATATTCCTTTTACTGACTTCCTTACTTAACCCTCCTTCGAATAGCTATATTCGATTTACTACTTTCACTTAACTCCTTTCGAATAAACTATATTTGATTAACTCATTTTACTTTATCCTCTAATCGATTAACTAACATCGATTAACTCCTTTTAACTTTATTCTCTAATCGATTAAACTAACATCGACTAGCTCCTTTTAACTTTTCTCTAATCGATTAACTAACATCGATTAACTCCTTTTAACTTTATTCTCTAATCGATTAACTAACATCGATTAACTCCTTTTACTTTAACCTCAAATCGATTAACTAACATCGATTAACTTCTTTTAACTTTACTATTCGAATAACTATTCGTTTATAAAGATTTACATTTAGTAACAGTTCTTCACTTTACAAATGATTTCCCTTTTATAAAACTCTATTCGTTTTGACAACATTTTTCCCTTTTATTTACTTTCAAAATATTTCCTTTTATAAAATCTGTTGATTTTATAAAATCCCTTTTTATTTCAATATACATTGAAATAATTCTTTTTACATCCCAGGGTCTTTTATGATATTTAAAATATCGAATAACAATGATCAACATCATTCCAAAACACATAATCCATAACAGATTATATATCACATCATATATCACAATATATGAAAACAGTAAAATAAATGTTGAGGAATCCAGTTGGATTCCTCCAACCTGTTTCCCTGCATCACAGATGTTAAACAATATAGATAACATCACTTTCAGTTCCATATGATATATTCTGTTAAACATAATCAATATAGAAATTCAACTAACTGACTAGCAATTTAATCAAACACTCAACACACAGTCAATCAGCCAATATCTAACAGTTCTAAAAACACAACATGAAATTATAAACTGTTCAGAGTTAGTGAGATTTACTCACATTTGCAGTTCATCGTTAAAGAACGATAAACTGTTATTTGATTTGAATCAGACAATTTATTTTGCCATAAATTCAAACGAGCACCAATCAACTTCCAGTCAGTTCCAGCGTGTAGCCACCGTCCATACGATCCTAACGTGACTGACGGTTCGAATTTCTGATACGGTATGGCCAAGATATTGATTATACAAGTTTACACAACTTTTATAAAAATAAATTTGATTTATTTTTGGACTTGGGCTTACACTTTTTCCATCGGGCCCAACATCCCTTTAAAAGCCCGCTGACCCTTCTAACTCTTCTTTCCTCTTTGCTGAAGATTAATCCAACTCCAGAAAACCCAAATGGCCATTTTCCAATTTTGACCGGAGCTTTGACTGTCATGCTCTCTTCCTCCGTGCTATCGTTCGACACCCCGCTAACCCCACTGAGTCGCCCTTTGCAAACCCTACCCGACCCTCATCTTCAAGTAAAACTCGATTGGTTCCTTGCAGCAGCGTTTGAGCACCAGTAACCACGGAACAGTACTTCGCTCGACACCCCACCCCATCGATTTACCTCAACTATTGCCAAAAACCCACCATTCGATCTCAAGAACCCAAAACCGTACTCGTTTATGACATCGATACCTCAAATCCCCCAAAAACTCTTACCCTAGAACACGCTGTACAAATTCGCAGTTCACCAAATCTGCATCGCACTTGTCGAAATGAACTCCAACATGAAGCTCTACTCCCCCTGAATTTAAAGAGATATCTCTCCTGATTTATTGGGATTTATTTGTATTTGATTTTGATTTTTTCTTTTGAAGAACTTTTCTGTGTATTCGATTTATACGGCTTATATAGACTGTTTGTGGTTGGTGAAGTTTGTGGCTGAGGAGAGAGGTCGCGTGGCCTGTTTGTGATCAGAGAAAAATGGGGGAGATATTTTTAATTTGATTTTCTATTTTATTTTATCGATTATATGCTTGTCTCTCGTCCTTAAAAATCCCTACGACCACATGCGATCTTCTAAAATCACGAAAATGAACATACTGGTAGAGTTCAACATTACGGTCCCAACGAAACTGGTTTAATCGAATTCCGACTCCGTTTGCTCACACAGCGTATTTTTAACCGTCAAAATACTGACTATTTTACACTCTAAAAATCCGTACGGCCACACAGTGACTCTAAAAATCACGAAACTAGAAATCTAACAACTATTTGATATTGCGGATCCAACAAAACTGGTTTCGTCGAATTCCGACTTCGTTTGCAAAAGTGGCTATTTTTAACGCTCTAAATAGCCTATTTAAATATATAAATATATTTAAATATAATTAAATTAAATATTTAAAATTAAATATTATCGTCTATATTCACAGTGGCATACCACGCAGCTCTAGAATACTCCTGTATGTATTTACAACTCGATATTCACTTCTGGATCAACCCGATATTTGATTTATATTGAAATCCCTTTTTGAAAATATAAATAATTCCTTTATAAATTATAAAGGAATTCCACAGCGACTTTTCTAAAATTTGATTTGGACGTACATCAAAATCTACCCGACGAAATCCCGATTTTTCTCTTCCACTAGAAAGATATACTCCACCAGCTCCACACGTTTCTTGTTTCACAGAAATCCGATTTAAAACGAATCCTGTACATTCAGTTGAAGTTCGAATCGCCAATTAGCGAACTGCAGCGCCATTTCGAGCCCGTTTATAATTATATTATAAATTATACGTTCAACTGTCGACGATTGAATATATTCGTTATTCAAATTCAAATTCCAAGCTGAATTAAATATCACAGATGATCCGGTTCACACCATATTGCCATTTCAGCCAATTCTGATTATTTCAGAATTAAATATATTATTTAATTATTTATTTTAATTAAAAATTCACCATTATTTAATTCCATGACCATTAAATTCACTAACCCACCATTTATATAATTAAATAAAATTAATTATAATACCTCTGCCAATGCGGGTCATTACAATCTTCCCCACTTAAAATAATTTCGTCCTCGAAATTGCTAAAAGGTAGAAAACGACCCTATCGACTGGTTAGAACATATTTGTTCACTCCTTAACTTCAGTTTCAACTGAACCAATTTAATTTCAATTAAATATTAATTAATTCTTATCAACGAAAATTTTCAAAAATCCTGAAAATTTTCTAACGCCTTAACTCTTCAAAAAAATTTCGCCAGCACCTCCTTTGTACTGGTCAATCGGTCAAACTCCAACTCGCCTCTCTAGGCCATCTCCAACCCAAAAAAAAATCAAACAGCCAAGCGGCTTGCCAATTCAGCTCATCAAAATCACCAAACTTATATGTAATATAAACTGGTACCTTTTTGTCGGGCCTATCAACTCTATCACTTCCATATGCTATCAACTCAGCATATACCAATGTTAACCCAATCAAATTCTGAAATCACTTTCATCTCCAACACAACCATTCGCCTTTTTACCAAGCCAAATTTTCATTTCAACTCGAGTTTTCTTCTCGATTCCCAACTCTTAACTTGATTATCACATCACACTTCAAATTTGAATCTCACAATCCTATTTGTCTTGATATCATTCTAATTCAATCTCAGTTACCACTTTACTGGCTTTACTTTAATTCAAATTTTGCTTTCACAAATTTCTGTTAAATTCGTTTTTTTAAGTTAAACAGTCTTTCCCTGGGAGTTTTCAAACAGTTTACTCTTTTCAAAAATAAAATTTTTCCTTTTTGAAATTCAACTGAGCCCATAATCAATATTCCATTAGTTAAATCACTTCTCCATTTCTTTATCAATATTTGTTAACCAAATATTTTCAATAACCATATTGGCCTTTTATGTTATTTGGAAAACATTTCCGAATATCGCCTTCCTTTATTTTCTAAATCAATAACCTTTAAAATCCTATTTATAATTGGAAAATACTCCAATTACTTATCTCTTTTCCGATCTCGTTTATTATACTTAGGATATATTCTTTATTATATTTCCAAACTTCCACTTATTTGGGTTAAAACGGATGTTGTGTAAAACATTGTTACGACAACCCAAATACTATATCCAAATAACTCTTATCTAACATTGATCTCCGAGCCTGAAATCTTACTGTTTATCTGTTAATAATGAAATCAATCAAGTTGGGGTATAACTACCTCTCAGACCTTGACTGAATAACATTTATAACGTCAAAACAGATGTGACTACTTACTCAAATAATCAATAACATACAACTACTGATTCACTTTTAAACACGTATACACTTCCTCTTTCTATTCTTACGAGATTTTGTTCTCGACTTCCTTTTTGATTGTACTATTCTATTTTTAAGTTCGTTTTCTAATCGACTTCTATATATATATCGATACGTTGATTTCTAACTATCAGATTATCTTAAAAATATTCTAACTCCTTAAATTCCCGGAAAAATTCGCCATAACCTCCTTTGTACTGGGAGCATCGGGATATTTCAAATAGCCTCCCATGGCCCTCACCAATCCAAAAGAAAAAGAAAAAGCCAAACGGCTAGCCGATACGGCGCATAAAATCTCATATATGAATTAAATAGAAACCTTTTGTCGAGCATTCTATTTATATACCTTCATACCTTATCCATACCTATCTCATGTATATCCATACATTTCTAATTCATTCCAACTTAATCCAATTGTTTTAACTTATTTTGTTAAGTGATTTTCAAATTACTGGTTTGCCCATTTCACCCTTTTATTTGAATATACATGTTCAAATATAGGTTTAACTTGTTTATCAACTAATTGAATTCCATTTCAATTTTATTGAATTTCCTATATTCAAATTGCATTTCAAATCTCTTATTCAAATTCTATATTTGAATTTCATTTCAGTTCACTTATTCAAATTCCATATATGAATTTCATTATTCAAATCTATTTTCAAACTCCATTTGAATTTCTATATTCAAATCTATTTGAATTCTCTTTATTTCATTTCAATTCCCTTTGAATCTTCTATATTCAAATTTCAATTTTAATTCTATTTGAATCTTCTTTATTCAAATTTCATTTCACTTTCGATATTCAAATCCTATATTTGAATCCCTTTATATTTTCTACATTCAAATTCTATGTCAATTCTTTTTATTCAAATCCCCTTTGAATTTTCTATATTCAAATCCTATGTTTGAACTTCCTTTATTCAAATTCCTTTAAATAAGTCTCAGTTTCAATTCCTTTTGAAATCGATATTTCTACCTTTGGAAAATAGATTTCCCTTTCAATTTCATACTTGTATTTTTTTATTACTGAATTATCCAATGATAATTCTTTTCACTTTATTTTATAAACTTCGTTTATAAAAGAACTATTTATAAACTTTGTTTATAAAGGAACTTCTCGTTTTATTTCTTTTAAAAAAAGTAAATATTTCAAATCTATTTAAAAATTCCAATTCTATATTTTAAATCCCATTTGAAATTCTACACAACTTGTCTTTCCCAAAACAAATTCAAAATAGTATCTCTGGTAGTAATTCGTCACTTACAACTTGAAAATGGATACTGATGATGTAGCTGTCATCATCAGAATCTATTTTCCAGCGATCGAAGTGAGTTCAATACTATAAAACCATTTCTAAACATTTTCACTTTAAAATTCATTTCAAAATATAATTCGCACTGCTTGTAAAACAATTTAAAATCTCCCAAGATCTTAAATTTTCTTTATTTTTAATCCAACTCCGTTTACAAACACTTATCCAATTCTCCAGAGTTTTAACTTTAATTTCTGGTTTAAATTTCAGATTTAACTCATCTGATTTCACGTATTTCACTTATATGAATTCTGATTGGCTATTTACATAATCATTTAATTTATAATCTTACTCGATTATAATAACAACCAATATATCCAAAATATATCAAAATATACTTCGAGTAAATTTATTTTAATTTACCCTCTTTTAAAACATATCGTGCCGACCCATCGTATTCAGGTGTTTAGTAACTCCTACCAATACAGCGAATCAAACTGATCGACCAGAACCCATAAACAACTCAACCAATGAATCTTCACAATATAAAACAATTTTTATATCAATAACAAATATGTCCACTCGTATATATACACTCAACTCAATCTAGGGTATTACTAACCCTATCTCTACCGAGTCACGCCACAGAGCCAAGGTAATTCTCTTAACTTAAGCTCTGATACCAACTGTAATGACCCGGATTTCGAGAGACTTTGGTTATCGACATAAACACGATGTCGATAACCAAAACACCGAAAAATCCTGGTAATTAGTGAAAGAAATTAGAGGGTGAGGAAAGATAAGATAGAAACTTAGAATAGAAGAAGAAGAAGAACACAACATCAGAGTAACACGAATCTCACAGCGGAACCCTCATTTTCGGGACATGTAGGGGTAAGAGTCTCCCGTTCGCCACCTAACGAAAAGCGAGAACCCCCTATCATGCGACACATGCCCCAAGCACACAACATGGACTGGTATGAGTAAAACAGTTTAAAAACAGTTCGAACAAGTAAACGATATCTCATAAGACCACGCCGCATAACGGAACGGGGTTTTCCCTTATGAGAATCCAAAATATCTTTATATCAAAAACCTTTTGATATTATAATAATGTCTATCAACCACAGTATATATATATAATCATCTAGCAGAAACGCTTTCATCTCACGTTCTACATAAATAGTATACAGTCAAAACTGCAAGCACGTATTGGGTAATGGATTTCCAACTATGACAAGGTATGGAACCACCTTTCGCTAGTGTACCTCTAGAGAGGAAAACACTGGGTTCAACAAGAACATCTTGTAACCCGGCCACACATGACCGACCACTCATTTCGCTTGAGCGTATCGAATGTATATCACCAACAGTTGGGATCAGCAACCGTTTCCCGAATGGGACAGCATCAACAATAGATTTTTAGAAATAAATGAAACTCTAGATCAGGTGATTATACACCCTACTTCGGTGCGGCCGACTTAGCCATGCTGCCTGCCCGATTTCTGTCATTTACCGAATGTGAGGCTACAAGCTACGCTTTATCATCACACCAGATTCACTTTGAATGCCACATCATCAAATCCATCAAATCACCGATTGACGTCCTCAACAATACATTATGTGTTAGCTAAAGAAGTTTCCTTCTCCGCTTCCACTCTTGGTACGGTTGGAGAAATCAATATATGTGATTGCCTGGAAATACTCTGTCAGACATCCATTCATACACGTCATTCAGGAACAGGATGAACCGAAGGCACTATTCTGTAAACAGGATAGCCCTTTCATAACTCCGTCTTCAATTTCCTTTGGCATATATGATTCGCAACGCTTATGCCAATACAAAGTGGTTCTCTGGATAATGATCCAACCGGTCTCTCCATATTAACAACGTTAAAATGGTCAAAAACTTCGATAGTCTGTGATTTAACTATCGAAGAAAACAGGTGTGCAAACAATGATATTATTCCCAAATGGAAATTATATCTATCAAACATAATTGAGCATTTATCTCATTATTTCATTAATTTACTTATCTCCTGTTTCCCTAGGTTCAATATTCCTTATTTTCTAAATTGGAAAATATACGTTATTAACAAATGGAAAACATTTCCATTTCTTTTTTTCTTTAATAGAAAACATTTCTGGTTTCTTCTTTGGAAAAACATTTCCAAAGCTTCTTCATTGGACATAGACAGATGTTTTTAAACAAAACATCGCGATGCCAACACAAACCATTTCCTTTACTGCCGAACATTAACTATTCCTTAGTTAAAAACGAAGCCAATCAAGTTGGGGTAGAACTACCTCTCAGACCTTAACTGAACAACATTTCTAACTTTGAAATAGTCAAAGTTCACTTTATATTCCTTTTACTGACTTCCTTACTTAACCCTCCTTCGAATAGCTATATTCGATTTACTACTTTCACTTAACTCCTTTCGAATAAACTATATTTGATTAACTCATTTTACTTTATCCTCTAATCGATTAACTAACATCGATTAACTCCTTTTAACTTTATTCTCTAATCGATTAAACTAACATCGATTAGCTCCTTTTAACTTTTCTCTAATCGATTAACTAACATCGATTAACTCCTTTTAACTTTATTCTCTAATCGATTAACTAACATCGATTAACTCCTTTTACTTTAACCTCAAATCGATTAACTAACATCGATTAACTTCTTTTAACTTTACTATTCGAATAACTATTCGTTTATAAAGATTTACATTTAGTAACAGTTCTTCACTTTACAAATGATTTCCCTTTTATAAAACTCTATTCGTTTTGACAACATTTTTCCCTTTTATTTACTTTCAAAATATTTCCTTTTATAAAATTTGTTGATTTTATAAAATCCCTTTTTATTTCAATATACATTGAAATAATTCTTTTTACATCCCAGGGTCTTTTATGATATTTAAAATATCGAATAACAATGATCAACATCATTCCAACACACATAATCCATAACAGATTATATCACGTCATATATCACAATATATGAAAACAGTAAAATAAATGTTGAGGAATCCAGTTGGATTCCTCCAACCTGTTTCCCTGCATCACAGATGTTAAACAATATAGATAACATCACTTTCAGTTCCATATGATATATTCTGTTAAACAGAATCAATATAGAAATTCAACTAACTGACTAGCAGTTCAATCAAACACTCAACACACAGTCAGTCAGCCAATACCTAACAGTTCTAAAAATACAACATGAAATTATAAACTGTTCAGAGTTAGTGAGATTTACTCAAATTTGCAGTTCATCGTAAAAGAACGATAAACTGTTATTTGATTTGAACCAAACAATTTATTTCGCCATAAATTCAAACGAGCACCAATCAACTTCCAGTCAGTTCCAGCGTGTAGCCACCGTCCATACGATCCTAACGTGGCTGACGGTTCGAATTTCTGATACAGTATGACCAAGATATTGATTATACAAGTTTACACAATTTTAATTAAAATAAATTTGATTTATTTTTGGACTTGGGCTTACACTTTTTCCATCGGGCCCAACATCCCTTTAAAAGCCCGCTGACCCCTCTAACTCTTCTTTCCTCTTCGCTGAAGATTAATCCAAGTCCAGAAAACCCCAATGGCCATTTTCCAATTTTGACCGGAGCTTTGACTGCCATGCTCTCCTCCTCCGTGCTATCGTTCGACACCCCGCTAACCCCACTGAGTCGCCCTTTGCAAACCCTACCCGACCCTCATCTTCAAGTAAAACTCGATTTGTTCCTTGCAGCAGCGTTTGAGCGCCAGTAACCACGAAACAGTACTTCGCTCGACACCCCACCCCATCGATTTACCTCAACTATTGCCAAAAACCCACCATTCAATCTCAAGAACCCAAAACCGTACTCGTTTATGACATCGATACCTCAAATCCCCCAAAAACTCCTACCCTAGAACACGCTGTACAAATTCGCAGTTCACCAAATCTGCATCGCACTTGTCGAAACGAACTCCAACATGAAGCTCTACTCCCCCTGAATTTAAAGAGATATCTCTCCTGATTTATTGGGATTTATTTGTATTTGATTTTGATTTTTTCTTTTGAAGAACTTTTCTGTGTATTCGGTTTATACTGCTTATATAGACTGTTTGTGGTTGGTGAAGTTTGTGGCTGAGGAGAGAGGTCGCGTGGCCTGTTTGTGATCAGAGAAAAATGGGGGAGATATTTTTAATTTGATTTTCTATTTTATTTTATCGATTATATGCTTGTCTCTCGTCCTTAAAAATCCCTACGACCACATACGATCTTCTAAAATCACGAAAATGAACATACTGGTAGAGTTCGACATTACGGTCCCAACGAAACTGGTTTCATCGAATTCCGACTCCGTTTGCTCACACAGCGTATTTTTAACCGTCAAAATACTGACTATTTTACACTACAAATCCGTACGGCCACACAGTGACTCTAAAAATCACGAAACTGGAAATCTAACAACTATTTGATATTGTGGATCCAACAAAACTGGTTTCGTCGAATTCCGACTTCGTTTGTAAATGTGGCTATTTTTAACGCTCTAAATAGCCTATTTAAATATATAAATATATTTAAATATAATTAAATTAAATATTTAAAATTAAATATTATCGTCTATATTAACAGTGGCATACCACGCAGCTCTAGAATATTCCTGTATGTATTTACAACTCGATATTCACTTCTGGATCAACCCGATATTTGATTTATATTGAAATCCCTTTTTAAAAATATAAATAATTCCTTTATAAATTATAAAGGAATTCCACAGCGACTTTTCTAAAATTTGATTTGGACGTACATCAAAATCTACCCGACGAAATCCCGATTTTTCTCTTCCACTAGAAAGATATACTCCACCAGCTCCACACGTTTCTTGTTTCACAAAAATCTGATTTAAAACGAATCCTGTACATTCAGTTGAAGTTCGAATCGCCAATTAGCGAACTGCAGTGCCATTTCGAGCTCGTTTATAATTATATTATAAACTATACGTTCAACTGTCGACGATTGAATATATTCGTTATTCAAATTCAAATTCCAAGCTGAATTAAATATCACAGATGATCCGGTTCACACCATATTGCCATTTCAGCCAATTCTGATTATTTCAGAATTAAATATATTATTTAATTATTTATTTTAATTAAAAATTCACCATTATTTAATTCCATGACCATTAGATTCACTAACCCACCATTTATATAATTAAATAAAATTAATTATAATACCTCTGCCAATGCGGGTCATTACAGTAAGCGAATAACGAGGTTGCATCTCCTTTGAATCGCCTTCTTGCCCTCATGCTAAAGGCAAGGATTGAGTGTTAGGGAGTCACGTTTGTACTGCTAATAGTAGCACATCACCATATTGGTTCTATGATGATGGTTGGCAGGAGAACAATAGATCTATGGTTAGAGGAACTTTGCACACTCCATGCTATGAAATAGGACATGGCTGAAAATGGATCCATGCTTAAAGGATTTTTGCCCCTTCCATTTAGGAAGTTTGTGTGGAAGCCATAAGGATTAACATGCCTCATCCGTCTGTAGACACGCCTTCGAACCCGTGCCGAGGATAAAAGCTTATACACAAACAATCAATCAGCATCCAGATTCAAATGTTCCAAACCCTTAACTCGCCACTCTTCGGGAAAGACTGAGGCAATCGGTCATGCATGCTTATGATGTATCAGCATTGAACTAGATGATGTAATCACGAGCATTCCATGCTTGATTCTTCTATTGCCCCCAACATTTGGGGCATGAGTTACTTGGCAAATAATCGATCAATGGAGTGGAATTGTGAATATTCATTTTCTAACTTCGAGGCATCTTTCGTCAGAAGCTTCATTCGTGTACATCTCTCATCTAGTGGAAAGCTGATGAGTGCTTTTGTCTAATCATTGAATGGTTTATTCAGCAATAGGACTTATTGTTGTCAAAATTAGGACAATCTTCCAAAGGAAATAAGCAATGTCGCCTTGCTTGTTATATCTTGAGGCATAACGAAAGGTGGCATGCCTTTCACTTCTCCATGTTGGGTGTAGTCTGTGCTGTAGGAAATTCTTTATGGGGGTTGTCCATGAATCTCTTTCGGGTTTGTTCTCCAACACTGGATCAACTTCCATCTGATCAATGGTCGGAGTTTGTAGTGTCTTGATTGGGATTATCTTCATCTCTTCTAGATTGTCGGAACTTTCTAAATTGGCCAGGTAATCCGCTTTCTAATTTTCTGTGTGCTAAATATGAGACATGTTGTAATGTCCTCATCCATCAAACAGCTCTTCTACCCGTTCTAAGTAAGCTGTGAGTCGTAGTCCCTTCATCTCGAATTTACTTTGAATCAATACAACTCAATGCCAGACTATCGATTATTCTTTGCACTGTCTGTACACAACTTCCGGGTGCTTGGTTTTCATCTTTCATTTTGAGGGGCCATCTCCTTTATCTAACACATCCTCTTCAGGAACAGGAAACTCGGTGATGAAGTCGGGTAACGTTTGCCCCTATATGGATTTCTTAGGAGGGAATTGATATTAAACTGGTTCAGCTTGATGTTTCGTTCGAGCAATCATTCAGATGCCTCAGGTCGTTGTAGGACCTGTGGTATTGGCCAATCAATGTGTACCACGATTATATGAACTTGGAAATAGCGGCGGAGTTTTCTTAAGGCAATCAACAAACTATAAGCGAACTTTTCAATCTTTGGGCAGTTTCTTCGTTAGATGTTGCCCTAATGCATCTTGAGTCTTCATCTTCTCTGAAATCTATGTCTTCGGGCAGATCATCGGGCAATTCTTTATGTGATGTTTCATTTGCTTTCTAAGTCTATGCCTTCTTCGCACTTTATCTCATCGGTAGGGGAAGCATATTTGGTTTATGTAACACCCCATACTTTCTATTAACGTTATAATAATAAATCCTATGATATTTAATTTAAAATGTGAGAATTAAGGGAAACGGGTTACGCCATTGTGTTTGCCTTGGAATTCTGGTTGAGATAGAGTCCGTGATTGCGTGAATTGGACTTCATATGAAGAGGTTATGGCTGTTAGAAGTTTCAGAAATTTGAACGATTTCTGACTCACTACTGAGTCACTAGGGTTTCTGGATGGGCCTGATCAGGTCTGAGTGGTTGTGATTAACCCTAGGTCCATCTGACGGCTATAATCAAACTGAAATTCTATATAAACAACTCAATGTCTAACCTAAAAACACATAGAAAAAAATAAACCTAGAACTGAAATGCCATCAATGGAGGACTTGGAGTAACCGTCACACTTTTCGATTCAAAAGACGAGTTAAAGAACTTGAATCAAGAATCAAATTAAAATTAGTTTAGTTCAACGATCTTCATCAAAGGCATGCATCTCCAATTTCAGAATTCAGATTTCAGAACGTAAGAATTTCTTTTAGTTTGTAAGTTAGTTGTTAAACAGATTTAAACATTCTTCAATTAATCATGACATGTTGTAATTGGGGTATAGTATGATGCATATGTATAAGATTTAATTCTCGTCTATCTTAAACTATTGTTGTAATTAATCTTGTCTATATGCTTATGGCGATGAACATGTTGCATATTGCTATATGCTTATGGCGATGAGCATGTTGTATATTTCATGTCTATATGCTTGGGTGATGTACAACATTGCATGTTATTACGATTTGGGTTAAGAACTTATTATGCCAACAAAATGGTGAAACATGTCATGTTGTAATTTGATGGTTATCTGCAAGTCTAGGATCTAAATCACGTGCTTACATGTAGATTAACATTCATGAATAGTTAGAACCATGTCAAGTTGAATCTATTTATGTTTTAAAAAGTTGGAATTGCAATCCTTAACACACATAAGTTGTCATGCTAAGTTGCAATTTAAAAATGGTTAGAGTAGCTTTCTTATGTTTTGACATACATAAGTTAGTATGTTAAATTTTGGTTTAAAATCTTGTTTATGTGTTAAACCTACATGTTAGACCCATGCCAAGTTTATATGACTTAGTCACAAGTTCACCTTTACCTGTTTAGTTGAAATAATGATGCATCTATGCCAAGTTACATGTGATAAGTTTAACGTATGTTATTTTATGTCATGTTCCTTATTACCCCTTTTTGTTTATGGGTTTGGGCTAATTGGTTAGCCCAACATTTTATGTAATTCATGCATATGTTCTACGGGGATAACAATGGGGAAGCATGAAAATATGTGGCATAGGTTTGTTCATAAAATGGTATATTTGATATACCATTTATTATGAGCAATATTTGAAAAGATAAGTACGGCATGAGTAAATTAAGATTAATTTACATAAAGAAATTTGACATATGTAGAAATATATGGATTTAGAAAAGACGAATATGCCTAACCTGAGGTTAGACTGAGTTGTGGTGTAAATCTGCCCGGAACCGACCGGCATATCCAGTGACCACAGCAAGACCTGTTTAATGTGGGTGGTTAGTGCATCAAGCCCAAAAAGAACCCGAGGTTAGACTGAGTTGTGGTGTAAATCTTACCGGAACCGACCGACATATCCAGTGACCACAACAAGACCTGTCTAATGTGAGTGGTTGGTGCTTAATAAAATTAAAGCTAAGTCAGTATTGGTAGGGTCAAGTAAATTAGGAAAACACTTAACCGATTCAACATGTTAACTAAAACGAATGGGCTGGGTTAGGTAAACTTGGACATTTAACCAAATAAACATGTTGATTAGAAAACCCTAGTAACGGGGACCCATTTCAGCAGTAACCCACATAGATGTATCATGGCACCCTGAACTAGGCAGGGTGGGGCACGATTACTGGGCTGAACTAAAAGCGGTCAAAACGTTGGTGATTGGTGGGCCAGTGTAGGTTCCAACGGAGTATGGGCGTGCACATACTCCGGAGTGGAAAAATCAGGCACTGGGCATCAGTACTGTACACTGTGCATCTTGAATCATGTCGGGTTGCCACCAGAGGGACTGATACACCCCATGGTGGGACCAGCACAGGTGACTACAATCAAGCTGGGCCGAAGGACACAGGAGATGAATACATGCGAGTAGGAGCCGATCATTAAGGGGATCGTTTGTTGTAAACACGTGGACTGGTTGAACCAATGGTTAAGTAGGTACAGAGACTTTTAGTAATGGGTGCGATCACACGTCCCTCTTATCTTATATTAGGGTATTGTCATATGTTCTGTTATCACTGTCATGACCCCTTTCTTGTTTAAATACTAGTAACCACTGAACTTACCAGACTTATTGTCTGACCCGTTTTCTTTCGTTTTCTTTTCTTTTGTTTCCCCCCTAAGGTCCATAAGGAGGAAATACTCCAGCTTAATCAGACTCTTTACAAGCTTCAAGAAAGTAGATGTATGAACTGGACTCTCTTGCATTGGCTATGGCTTTGGATATGATCCTTGGAGATTTATGCATTTTTACTTTTTGGTTTATGCTTCTTTATTGAATAATCAAGACAGAAATTATGGTGTAATGTTTTGAAGTTGTTTTGAGACAATTTGATGTAATGCTTTTATATTGAAATACGTATGAAATAAATATTTGGATTCCGCTGCTTAAATTTATCTATCTTGTAAATTTTTCTATGTCTTGTACCTATAACTCTCCACCAAGGTTAAGGCATTCCCTTTGTGATTGACCTTAATGGAGGTAGGGTGTTTCACTTGGTATCAGAGCAAAAGGTTTACCAGATTAGATAAGAATTTTTGAAAAACTATCTTTCAAAAAGAAATATAAAGAAGCATTTTACAAGGAAAAGTGTAGTTTTAAATTTAAAAAGGCGTAATCCCCAAAGCCATTTGCACTATCTTTCTATCCCTCATTTTGAATCTTTTCTTTTTCGTTTCAGCATGTCTGGGAATCTTAACCTTCCAGTGGGTGTGCCAATAACTGGCTGGTTCATGAGGTACATAGAGGCTAGGGCCAACAATGCAGGCCCGGCAGATATCCTTCCTACAGCTGCAGCGGTTCCTCCTCCTCCTCGTGCAAATGCTTTCTCAAATATCTATAGAGATTTTAGGGCCATGGGTGGAAAGGATTTCAAGGGAACTGAATCATTCGTGGAAGCAAGGAACTGACTCAAAGAAACTGAGGATCTGTTCGTCATCTTCAAGGTGGACGATAGACAAAAGATGCAGTTGGCAGTGTGTTTGCTCAAAGACGAAGCATCCTATTGGTGGGAATTCACTAACGCTGAGAGGCTGGTTGAAACATGGATGGATTTCAGAATAAGGTTTGAGATAAAATTCCTCTTATAAGCTGAACGAAGTTTACAGCTGGAAAAGTTCTTATCTCTTAAGCAAGGAGGTATGACGGTCAAGGAGTACGTCAATCAATTCAATCAGCTGGCCCAGTTTGGACTGGACTTGGTGAATACTACTCATAAGAAGGCTCTCCATTTTGTCAAGGGATTGAATGAACCACTTCACAGCTTGGCTATGACCCACATACCTATGGAGGCTACTTACGAAAGGTTAGTGGACATGGCGCTCTTAAATGAGGAAGACAAGGGCAAAAATGAGGAAAAAGCAGAAGTGCCTCAAGATAAGAAGGGGAAAGGGTCACAGAACAAGAAGGCTAATCCAAAGAAAGGCGGAAAGAACAACAAACCCCGTGAAAAGAGAAAGTGTAATTTCTGTGGAATTCCTGGACATCTGGTCAAAGGCTGCAGGAAGAAGAAAAGGAAGATGGGTGGCTGTTTCCAATGTGGTGAGACAGGACACATGGCTAGGGCCTGCCCAAGGAAGCAAGGGCAGGGAGCTGGACCTTCTTCAGGAGGACAAGTCCATGCTCTTACGGCACCTCCGCAAGAACGAGGTAGAAATATTTATGTCGAAAGTTTAGCCTATCTTTTTGATCATCCTGTTCGTACATTGTTTGATTCTGGTGCATCGCACTCATTTGTATCCGCTGATTTAGTTGAATCTCTACACCTAGACACTAGTATAGTAGAGGATCCCTTGGTTGTTTCAAATCCAATTAGGGGCTCAGCTTATTTGTCAATTATTTGTTTGGATTTGAAAATATCTATACTAAGCGTTGGGTTTAGATGCAATGCCTTTGTTTTGGGCTTCACAGGCAATGGGTTGATTATAGGCGTGGACTGGCTATCAAGTAATGGTGCCGTCCTCGATTGTGAAAAGAGAGTGGTTAGACTCATGACTCGCCTCGGTAATACTCTCGAAATTTCATGTAATCCCATGAACTCCTTCATGCTTAGTTATCTAGAATCACTTGATGCGTCTGTCGAGAACTTGCAGTCTGTAAGAATAGTCCGTGAATATTCGGATGTGTTTGAAGAGGGAAAGGGCTTACCTCCGAAGCAAGATATAGACTTCCGCATATACCTCGTTGATAATACAAAGCACGTTGCTTTACCTGTTAGGCTCATGGCCTCAAGGGAGAGAAAGGAGCTCGGCAAGCAAATCAAAGAGCTACTTGAAAAGGGGTTCATAAGACAGAGTATTTCTGAATGGGGTGCTCCGGTAGTGTTCGCAACCAAAGATGATGGTTCGCTTCGCCTGTGCATTAATTATAGGGAGCTAAACAAGCTGACCAAAAAGAATAGACACCCGCTCCTAAGAATATATGATTTGTTCGATCAGCTAATAGGTGCAACGGTTTTCTCCCAATTAGATTTAGCTACTGGGTTTCATCAGCTAAGAGTGGCTGAAGATAGCATTGATAAGACCGCATTCAGAACTCCCGATGGTTTCTTCGAGTGGCTTGTCATGCCTTTCGGCTTGACAAACACACCTGATTACTTCGTTGATTTAATGAGCAGGATGTTCCGAGAGTTCCACAATAAGTTCGTGGTGGTCTTCGTAGACGATATTTTGATCTTCTCAAAGAATGAGGAAGAGCATGCTCAGCATCTAAAAGAAGTCATGGATCCTCTCCGTATACATCAGTTGAAGGCGAAATTCTCCAAATGCCATTTCTGGAGAGAAGAAGTTAGGTTCCTTGGACATGTGGTGTCCAAAGAGGGGATAGCTGTGGACCCCGCAAAAGTGGTTGCTGTGCAAGATTGGAATGTTCCTCGAAACGCAACCGAAGTTCGAAGCTTTCTCGGGCTAGCAGGCTTTTATCGAAAGTTCATCAAAGATTTTGCAAAAATCTCAGCTCGACTAACAAGATTGACAAAGAAAAACCTAGCTTTCAATTGGGACTTAGATTGCAATATTGCTTTCCAATGTTTGAAAAGGGCTCTAACAACAGCCCTAGTTCTAACATTACCTGATGGAAGCAAGATGTTTACAGCATACACAGATGCATGTGGAACGGGACTAGGCGCTGTTTTGTTGTAAGAAGGGAAGGTAGTGGCTTATGGTGGAAGGCAGTTGAAAGTACATGCAAAAAACTACCCGACCCACGACCTAGAGTTGGCAGCCATCGTTTTTGCGCTTAAGTCTTGGCGCCATTATCTCCTAGTTGAAAATTTTGAACTGTATACTGACCATAAATCGTTGAAATACCTATTCTCGCAGAAAGATCTCAACTTGAGGGAGCAAAGGTGGATGGAGTTCCTCGCCTCATACGATTTTGACATTTCCTACATGCCTGGCAAGGGCAATGCAGTAGAAGACGCCTTAAGTAGAAAGAAGCTAACCTTAAGCCCTCTCTTTGTGGAAAGGCAAAGCTTGGAGTTCATAGAAAGCTTTAACTTCAGACCCTCCACTGACTTTGTACCTGGCTTTCTAGCAACATTAGAAGTGCGACTTTATTACACCCAGTCAGAGCCGCGCAAAGAGAAGACCCTCAACTAGCCGAAGTAATGGACAAATTAATTAGGGGTGAGATTTCTAGTCACCTCAATAGATACTCCATGGATGCCAAGGGCTGTTTGAGACGAGATGGAAGACTATGTGTCCCACAAGCAAGGGGCTTCGTAAAGACGGTTCTAGAAGAGGCACACCATTCCAAGCTGACCATACACCCAGGTGGAGACAAAATGTATAAAGATATCAAAAGAGTTTTCTTTTGTAATGGCATGAAAAAAGACGTAGCTGAATTTGTTTCTAAATGTTCAATATGCCAACAAGTCAAGGCGGAGCAGAAGAAGCCTGGTGGTCTGCTGCATACTCTAGAGATCCCACAGTGGAAATGGGATAGCATCTCAATGGACTTTATAGATGGATTGCCCAGGTCAAGAAGGGGAAATACCAGCATTTGGGTAATAGTGGACAAACTCACAAAAAGCGCCCACTTTATACCCGTCAAGAGTAGAAGGACTGCCTCATCTCTAGCATCCATATATCTTAAGGAGATAGTTAGACTCCATGTGATACCCTCCAGCATAGTGAGTGATCGAGACCCTATCTTCACGAGCGAGTTTTGGAAGAGTTTACAAGAGGCTGTAGGCACACATTTATGCTTAAGCACGGCCTATCGCCCTCAAACTAATGGCCAGACGGAAAGAGTCAACAGAGTGTTAGAAGACCTCTTGAGGTTATGCATTATTGACTTTGGAGGTACGTGGGAGGATCATCTACTTTGGTGGAATTCTCTTACAACAATAGCTACCAAGCCACCATAGGCATGGCACCTTTCGAAGCTTTATATTGAAGACCGTGCAGGTCTTCAACTTGCTAGTGGGAGTCAACAGACAAGCTCATACTTGGACCAGACATGATTAGGGAGACTTCAGAAAAAGTAGACTTGATACAAAGAAGAATGAAGACTGCCCAAGATAGACAGAAGTCCTACGCAGACAAAAGAAGAACTGACCTTGAGTTCGAAGTTGGAGACAAGGTTTTTCTTAAAGTATCTCCTTTGAGGAACGTCGTTCGCTTTGGATTCGAAGGAAAGTTAGCACCAAGATTTGTAGGGTCGTTCCCTATCATCGAGAAGATTGGGAAGATGACTTATAGGGTACAGCTGCCTGAAAGATTTGTCGGGATTCATAATGTCTTTCATGTCTCTCACCTACGGAAGTGCTTACATGAGTTTGCAGAAGTGGTAGAACCAAGTATGCTAGAAGAAGTTGAAGTTGAATGAGAAGCAACTGTAAGAAGAGTTCCAACCCGTATCTTGGGAACAGAGGTCAGAAAGTTACGCAACCGTGAAGTTAAGCTCGTCAAAATTCAATGGAGCGACGCCGAGGAAGACGCGACTTGGGAAACTGAGGACCATATACGCGCAACCTACCCTTTTCTTTTTGAGGATACGTCTTTAATCTCTTTTTCCTCAAGTTTATGCTCGTATCTATCCTTTTAGGTATATCTCCTCGATCCTATCCTTTATCCTTAGGTACGAACCTATTTGGAAGTAAACATGTAATTGAAACATGTTATGATTGATGGTTGCAAGTGGTTGCAAATGGTTGCTAGTGGATGCATATACACACACATTAGTTACTAGATCGGCTCAGTCACTTCCATATTGCATATGCATATATGTATTGGTTTATGAAAAAAACTTGATGTGTTGTCATATGGACGTTGCATTTGTATAAATGGTTGTGCACTCATGTAAGAAATTTTGAGTAGAAAAAAATTGCATTCATAATGGACTCATGGCACTGACATAATTTGCATTAAGGAGGTCAACTGAATCAGTAGACCGCCTGATTTTGCATTAGATAAGGACATATACACACACAATGCATATGATCATGAAGCATTAGAAATCTTTTAAGGATAATGGATGCCTGTGTTTGATGGTTGAGTAGATGGGTGATCTGATGGTAGGATATAAGTTCTTCTCGACTTGAAGATTTCGGGGACGAAATCATAAAAGGAGGGAAGAATGTAAATAAATCCTATGATACTTAATTTAAAATATGAGAATTAAGGGAAACGGGCTACTCCATTGTGTTCGCCTCGGAATTCTGGTTGAGACAGAGTCCGAGTTTGCGTGAATTGGACTTCGTATGAAGAGGTTATGGCTGTTAGAAGTTTCAGAAATTGGAATAAATTCAAACAGCTCGAAAGAACAAATTCAAAAATTCAAACAGAAGCCAGAATCGAGCTGGGCAAGAAAATTCCCACCCAAGCAGGTCGACCAGGGGGTCGACCCTAGTGTCGACCTCCCCCTTGAGGCCGACCTAGTGGTCGACATTAGGGTCGACCTAGGGGTCGACCTGGCCCCCGGCCAGATCTTAAATTTGAACGATTTCTGACTCACTGCTGAGTCACTAGGGTTTTTGGATGGGCCTGATCAGGTCTGAGTGGCTGTGATTAACCCTAGGTCCATCTGACGGCTATAATTAAACTGAAATTCTATATAAACAACTCAATGTCTAACCTAAAAACACAAAAAAAAAAAAAACCTAGAACTGAAATGCCGTCAATGGAGGACTTGGAGTAGCCGTCACCCTTTTCGATTCAAAAGACGAGTTAAAGAACTTGAATCAAGAATCAAATTAAAATTAGTTTAGTTCAACGATCTTCATCAAAGGCTCGCATCTCCAATTTCAGAACTCAGATTTCAGAATGCAAGAATTTCTTTTAGTTTGTAAGTTAGTTGTTACGTAGATTTAAACATTCTTCGATTAATCATGACATGTTGTAATTGGGGTATAGTATGATGCCTATGTATAAAATTTGATTCTCGTCTATCTTAAACTATCGTTGTAATTAATCTTGTCTATATGCTTGTGGCGATGAACATGTTGTATATTTCAATATGCTTATAGCGATGAAAATGTTGTATATTTCATGTCTATATGCTTGAGTGATGTACAACATTGTATGTTATTACGATTCGGGTTAAGAACTTATTATGCCAACAAAATGGTGAAATATGTCATGTTGTAATTTGATGGTTATCTGCAAGTCTAGGATCTAAATCACATGCTTACATGCAGATTAACATTCATGAATAGTTAGAACCATGTCAAGTAAAATCTATTTATGTTGTAAAAAGTTGGAATCGCGATCCTCTTATGTTTAACACACATAAGTTGTCGTGCTAAGTTGCAATTTAAAAATGGTTAGCGTAGCTTTCTTATGTTTTGACATACATAAGTTAGTATGTTAAATTGTGGTTTAAAATCTTGTTTATGTGTTGAACCTACATGTCAGACCCATGCCAAGTTTATATGACTTAGTCACAAGTTCACCTTTGTCTGTTTAGTTGAAATAATGATGCATCTATGCCAAGTTACATGTGATAAGTTTAATGTATGTTATTTTATGTCATGTTCCTTATTACCCCTTTTTGTTTATGGGTTTACGCTAATTGGTTAGCCCAACATTTTATGTAATTCATACGTACGTTCTACGGGGATAATGATGGGGTAGAATGAAAATACATGGCATAGGTTTGTTCATAAAATGGTATATTTGATATACCATTTATTGTGAGCAATATTTGAAAAGATAAGTATGGCATGAGTAAATTAAAATTAATTTACATAAAGAAATTTGACATATACATAAAAATATGAATTTAGAAAAGATGAATATGCCTAACCCGAGGTTAGACTGAGTTGTGGTGTAGATCTGCCCGGAACTGGCCGGCATATCCAGTGACCACAACAAGACCTATCTAATTTGGGTGGTTAGTGCATCAAGCCCAAAAAGAACCCGAGGTTAGACTGAGTTGTGTTGTAAATCTGCCCGGAACCGACCGGCATATCCAGTGACCACAACAAGACCTGTTTAATGTGAGTGGTTGGTGATTTAATAAAATTAAAGCTAAGTCAGGATTGGTAGGGTTAAGTAAATTAGGAAAACACTTAATAGATTTAACATGTTAACTAAAACGAATGGGCTCGGTTTGGTAAACTTGGACACTTAACCAAATAAAGATGTTGATTAGAAAACCCTAGTAACGGGGACCCATTTCAGCAGTAACCCACATAGATGTATCATGGTACCCTGAACTATAAGCGGTCAAAATTTCGGTGGTTGGTGGGCCAGTGTAGGTTCCGACGGAGTATGGGCGTGCACGTATTCCGGTGTGGATAAATCAGTCACTGGGCATCAGTACTTTACAATGTGCATCTTGAATCGTGTCGGGTTGCCACCAGAGGGACTGACAAACCCCATGGTGGGACCAGCACAGATGACTACAATCAAGCGGGGCCGAAGGACATAGGACATGAATACGTGCGAGTAGGAGCCGATCATTAAGGGGATCGTTTGTTGTAAACACGTGGACTGGTTGAACCAATGGTTAAGTTAGTGCAGAGACTTTGAGTAATGGATGCGATCACACGTCCCTCTTATCTTATATTAGGGTATTGTTCTATGTTCTTTTATCACTGTCATGACCCCTTTCTTATTTAAATACTAGTAACCACTGAACTTACCAGGCTTATTGTCTGACCCGTTATCTTTCGTCTTCTTTTCTTCCGTTCCCCCCTCCCCCCAGGTCCATAAGGCGGAAATACTCCGGCTTAATCAGACACTTTACAAGCTTCAAGAAAGTAGATGTATGACTTGGACTCTCATGCATTGGCTATGGCTTTGGATATGATCCTTGGGGACTTATGCATTTTTACTTTTTGGTTTATTCTTCTTTATTGAATAATCAGGACAGAAATTATGGTATAATGTTTTGAAGTTGTTTTGAGACAATTTGATGTAATGCTTTTATATTGAAATACGTATGAAATAAATATTTAAATTCCGCTGCTTAAATTTATCTATCTTGTAAAAAAAAATATGTCTTGTACCTATAGCTCTCCACTAAAGTTCAGGCATTCCCTTTGTGAGTGACATTAATGGAGGTGGGGTGTTTTAGGTTCCATCTCAAATGCGTAGCATTTTCAATTTAGGCAAATAGAAGGTTCTTCTAGTTACTTAGTCACCGCGGACCATTCCCACTCTAGCTTTGATTGGGAATTTTGGCAAATGAAATTAGGCTACAATGTAAGTTCTGAATTTTGTTGGAGCCGGTCGGTCTAGACCTTGATCGGATAAGCTTGAATACGACAGCATAGTTTGCGAGACTTTAGGTAATATTCATGCGTTATGTCACAACGAAATAAGAAGTAAACAGCTAATGGTTGATTCATATTTGCTTTAATCTCGAGCTCTCATTACTTGACCAAGGTCGTATAGTGGCTGGGGAGAAGTCAAGTTGCTATAATCAGGGAAAGGATCAATAGGTCCAATCATGGCATGCGGTGGTTCAACTAGTACCTAACCCTTGGCACCAAAGTATGTTGACCTAACCCTTAATCGATGGAAATCAGTCTTCCTCGGTGCTTTTGACATCAAATAGCCATTGCAAAGGTTAGCCAAGTTCTTCGGGAGGTGAAGCTCATAATATATTTCATTCATCACATCATACGATTGAAGTGTAGCTTCGGAATGTTGGGTTCCTTAGCTGCTTTCTGGTATCCCAATATTGACAATCATGGTCATTAAGATCATATTAATCATCTTCGAATTAGTGCTCGGACGATTCCATATAATCATCATTCGATGCTCCGCCGATTGGACAAGTTTAAGTCACATAAATAAGGAGGTCACTAGTCGTTAGGGAATAACATCAGTTGTGTCAGTAAAATCTATACACCATCGGAGCTTCTTGGAGATAATCGTTGTCTCGTATACTATTGTTGATAGCAAGTTGAATCTGATCGATGGCTCCTCGCATTGGCTTGTTGTTGTAAGTAGGTGTCATGGCTCTGGGAAGAATCCCAGTAGTTGCTATCTACTGGGATATTCACAGACTATCCATTTAATCTTCATTGACAATCTTGGATAACTTCTGTTGGCTAAATGTACGCCGAGCCGAAGGCGAGCCATACTTCGAGCCGAAGGCGAGGTCGTCAGCGGGTCCGGGCGTAGCGCCGGTTGGGGTCCGGGGACCCACAGTCCTGACGGCGATCGACCTAACCGGTTAGGTCGAAATTGTGGGCACCGCATGATTTTTTCGATTTTGGAAGGTGAAGCCTTTTCTGAAATGATCTGAAAAATGTATATTTTTCCCAAAAACAGCCGAATCGGGTCGGAATTTGACTTCAAGTTTCGGTTAGGAGATGTCTTCAAGTTGGGTTGGATCGGACTTGTTCCTCTGAGCCGGATCGGGGCATCATCTACTAGTCGGTTCGAATCTTCCCCTGCTGTTCGGGTCAGGGTCACTCTTCAGGGTCAGATCGTGATGTCATTGGCGGCTGCGGGTCAGAAGTTTCTTGTTCGACACAATGCACTTTAGGCGGATCGGATCCTTAGTCATCCGACCCAAACCGGTGATGCCATTCCAAAATCTAGTGTTCCAGTGTATGACTCCATGGGGTCGGGTCAAACCCGAACCGGTCCAAATGTGATGATCCGAAACGGAGCTGTGTGATCTATATCATCTCGATTTGAGTCGCTACTCACCTACATCTGTTCCAGAGACTTCTTCAAAGTGGGAACATGCTGTTGCTACAAGATAGCGTGGGGATGTCTTCGCATTTGGTGATCTCCGTGCTTGTAAAATCAATATAAGACATAGAATGTGCAAGATTTCCTCATCGACTTTGGTGATCCAATAGTAGAATGGAGAATACTTATATGCTGAGAATCTTCATTTCTTAGTGAAAGCACCAAAATGTTAGACCAAAAATGGCACTAATACCCAATTGTCTAGGATTTGTAAAGAATAATCGAGAAGAATAATATAAAAGCATAGAAAATCAATCAACACACAAGATTTATAGTGGTTCAGCGTTAATGAGCCTACATCCACTTTGTGATTCCTGAATTCATTCAGAAATTACAATTACAATGAATATAAACATTCAATCACTCAAATACAATGAATAATTCTCCCTGAATTCAGTGATTTTTATTGAAGAGGAAGGTGGTTCTCCACTGTTGGCAGCCATGGCCGAAATACATAGGGTTTCCATAGGGCCAAAGTCCCCTTAATTTGCTGTATTGTGATGTATTTATAGGCTGGAATTGGTGAGCAGTTAGGGGTACACAATGGTAACATATGGAAGGCTTCGGTGTTGGTTATAAGAGAGTGGAGAACGTAGGGAGAAGAGGAGAAGGTAGATCCTCTTTTGCAGGCTAGAAAATAGGCCACGCTATGGAGCAACAGGCAATGGGCGGATCAGATAGGGAGCACTTCGATCCGATCCGAATGGGGGATCTGATCTGATCCAAATGGGGGGATCCGATCCAATCCGAAAGGGGGGATCCGATCCAGCGGCATCTGCATGTATAATTCAAGTTTTCCAACCTTCTATAACTCCATCCAAGTGATCTCCAATCAATGTAAGGTCATACTCAAGTCCTTGCCTTTGGGTAGCCTGTTCACAAAGCAGGCTAACAATTTACAACAAAATATATAGAGTCAATTAATTTAATATTTACGAAATAACTGAATAAAGTGGTAAAAATGGTGTCCAATTCATATGTCTCTACAGCAAGTCCTCCATGAAAATGTTAAAATCAGATGGTATCCATTTCATAACCTCTTATATTACTAGCAAAAAGTAAAAAAACACAAGGCAAGAAGCTACATATGTATACAACAAAAACATTTTTTTGTCTATATAATGTGTTTAATAAAGCACTTATAGAGGAAAAAAGTATGAGCTTTGAAAACAAATGAAAACAAATAAAACTTTACTGTATGCGAAACATAACTTCAGTGAAAATAGAATTTATTTAAAATAGAAAACACCCTAATTAACATACCTGTAGGCAGAAGAAAGTGAAGATGCGTTGTCGGAAGCGAGAGCGACCTGTCAAGAATCAGAAGCAACAATGTGTTGTTGAGAGTTAGAAGCAAAGTTAATTTTTTTTAGAACATCAAGTTCAATTTTTCTAAGAGGAGGGAGTTCAATCATTTGAAGGGGGAAGTTGATCTTTTAATGAGAGGATTCAGACAACAAAGCAAATGCATGTGTTAGTTGATGACAGTTTGAGAATCAAATGAGATTTTTTTTCAAAAAAAAAAAACAACAAGTAGGCTGATATCTCGGAATATCATTTTGCTATAATTATCGATTGATATATTCAAAATGAGATATCAACAATATTTTCTGTTTCGTTTCGTTGCAGCTTTCAACTAATATCTGCGCATAGATATTGATGGAGATAGCCAAGATTAAAACACTTCATGACCCTCCTTCGACCAAAGGATGTACAAGTTTAAATGTATGAAACGGGTTAGCTCTATGAACCATGGTTTCTATAAGAAATCTTTTTGACTAGACAATTGATAAGTCAATTATCAAACTATACTATTGTAAGCTAAGAAGTATTAAGAAGCTTTACGATTTCATGCCAATAAGTACCCTAGGAATGATTATTGGTACGAAAAATCCATAATATTTTCTTATTTTTAAAAGAATTGAAATTGAGTTAATCGAAAATTCATTGATTTCTATTAAAGAGACTGGGATCGGTAATTGTTTTACTTACCCAATATCACTTCAAAACTAGTTTACAAGTGATATGTTTTGGAAGCTATTGTGAAGTTGAATCACTATGGAGATTCGTGATCTTCTCAATATGCTCAAATCCATGTAGTGATTCTTTAATGACCCGAATTTTAATGATTAGACATTTAAATATTTTATTTAAATATTGACCGTTAATTATCTGAGTAAAGGTTTCAAAAGGTAAATTTTCACAAACGATAGAATTAGTACCCAAGTGCAGTTCCATTGACTTCGTAAGGTTCGTTACGTGAACAAAAAGTATGAGAATCTCTATATTTCGAGATCGGGAGATTTTATGGTCAAAACTCTCAAAAAATACACGTAAATTACCATTTTGGGCAACTATCTTGGCTCACGATGAAACTTGTACCACCGAAACTATATTGTAACATTGATGTATGTTGTCAAGTTTCGTAGTGACCGGATAAGTCGTTTGGTCATGGAGAACTAAAACGCGCATTGATTTCATGAAGAGAATTTGAAATTGAAAAAAATTAAATAACAAAAACCTATGCTACAGTATTATGTCCGGTCCACCAACCTCTTTCTCCATAATTTTTCATTTTACTGTTGCATTGCCAGGAATGAAATCACGATCGCCACTAATATATATATATCAAATATCAAAATAGAGGGAAGTATTTAATTAAAAATCATGAGATTTGGCTTGTCAGAATCATGGAGGGAATCTCCACATTCTCACAACCTTTTTAGACCATTCAATTTTTTCTGGAAAGGGATGGGATTTAAGGGGTGACTTAGGCCCTCAAGTCACCAAAATCTATGGCAATGATTATCAAATCCTAGCATAGTTTCAGACTTGTGTTGAAAAATGGCATGTTCGAGAGAAATTTTGGAAAATGTAGTCAAGGGTGGGAAGGACCAACATTGAGGGAGCTCACATTTTTCCTGTAGCCATTGCAAATGTTGTATTTTGATTTGGGTGGTCATAGATGATCTCGTGGGTGCAAGCAAGTCAAGTTTATGAAGAAGATCCTATCGACGCAATTGGTTTCGAGTTTTATTTCCTCGAGCTTCGTGTTGTTGATGTTGGTGCACGACAATGATGGGTGTGTGGTATGCGTTTGTATAGGGGTGTAAGAATAAGGAAGATGAGTTGTGAATAACTTGTAATCTATTGACTAGTTAATTTATTTATGTCAATTTATGTCATTACAACTTGTATTGATCATAGCTTCTGCGTGCGCGGTTTCTTGTATTGGACTCGTACTGACGTGCTCTATGTTTTAGAGCATGCTTGGGATGTTTTGGCTAAGGTGAGTGATATTGTCTCCCACTGGATTGTATTTGTCCCTATAGTACAGCTTTGACATTTTAAATAATGGTTGTAAAGTGTAATATCTAGGATAGTTGAATAGTAAACAATTAATAAATAAGTTACAAAGTAATTTTAGTTTTAACCATTATTATCACCGTTTACCTAGTTGCACGATATTTACCAGTTTACATGTTATTGTGTACTATTTTGACCATATGGCCAAATTTAAGCTATTTGCATCTATTTTACTTTGATTGTCATGGATAGGTTCTATTTAATTTACTGTTGTCATTATGGGTGTTTGTATGCTTATTTAGTGATTTGTATGACTATTGGTTGCATGGATGATTTGTTTGCTTAGTATAGCTTAAAATGTCGTTCAATAGGCATTCTAGTATCAAGAAATATTTCTTCTTTAGAATTTGGGGTGCTTATCGATCGAATATACACATTGCTATATGTTGATTGAAAGTAGAAGGATGGAAGAATCAAACGAACGAGACAAATTCTTGAAGGAGCTTCAGACCGCGTGGATGGATTCGAAGATGGAGCAACTTTGGATCTTGATGGTAGATTCGAAGATGAACCAACATTGAAAATTCATGGCTGACATGAAGACAAAGGATTGACTTATCGATGAGACGGATTTCACGACGACTATTATGTGTTTTCTAGTGATGCGTATTTGACCAATTTTAGTTAAATAAGTGATCCGAGTAGTCGTTATCGAATACCATGAATTGGTTGATATCGATTATTATTGCTATTAGCCATTTTGGCCAATTTGACATGGACAATCATGTGATTTCGAGGAGTAAGATATGATGGCTCATTCGATAATGATTTAGATATGATGGCTTTATGATCAGGGGATTTGGCGTAAGACGAGAATGCGATTCTTTTATGCAGTGACTTATCATTCGACAATGATGATTCCATGATGGAAAGCTAAGCTGCTGCGACAGATTGGAAATCTCCGAGATGCAGAATAGATGACATTAAGTCGTATTGATATGATTGTCATATGAGTATGGGATAACACATGGTTTTCAAGATTTTGTGGGCAGTCAATGAGTCTCATCGAAGCGTAGTTTACCAGGGATAGCCCAGTTGTCGATCAACTTCATCAAAGAGTCTTATTGACAGCCTAAAGATAGATTTTTCTACAGAGAACGTCTGCTAAGGAGACATTATTATTCGTGACTTTAGTACATCTTTAAGAGAGTGTCAGAAGGACGAATAAAGCCAATGTAGTGTGGAATGATCGGCCAGGACCCCATAGTCTATGCAGTGTAGACCAAGTAGGGTTATCGACTATAGTTCGTATAGTGGGACATAGCGATAATTTGGTGGAGCTCAATCAGTAGGGCCTTAAAGTGCCTCGATGGATTTGGTAACCGGATTATTAAATTATGTATGCTTTACGCACTGAGTTAGTGAACGTGAAGATGGATGATGGATGCCTATGATAGTTTACTTTTTTATCACCATTTGGTAAATAGATATCTATCACACTTTATCTACTTGATGTTTATCATACTGTCATATATCAATTATTATAAGCTAACTCTGTGGATGTTATGTTATCACTCACACAAGACTATTGTTTCACCCAAGATTTTTTTTTCTTATTAACTTGGGTACTCATCGATGGTGCTGATGAACAGGCTAGGCGACAGGTATAGGTATTATTCAGAGCTATGCAGGTGGATAAGTAGGAGGCTATGTTATTCATATTTTTGCTTATATCCTTATTTTTTATTCCTCTTTGTGAGACTGTTGAGTTTAATTTTCTCTTGTATAAAATTTATCACTATTCTGTATAATTGTATGAGCCTATGTACTATGATTATATGGTTTGTATAGTTACTACTATCTCGTCTATTTTATGTATATATGACTAGTTATTATATGTTATCTGATGCGCTATGAGATAAATGATAGGTATAGTGGTTGTTTCTATGTTCTATTCTCTTCTTTCTCTTTAATTTCCTTCTTTTTGTTCTACTTTATCTTCTTTCTTACTGTTTCTTTCTCTTTATGATCGCTTTAAATCGATATGGCCCTTGTACAGTGCAAATTTTTAGTTATAAGCATCGGTGTTCTATGGTAGATCATCACTTTTTGTATTAGAGCTTAGGTAGCATTATTTATCCTAAGCAATACTTGATTTGAGAGTTAAAACACACGAGAGAGTATGTATTTATGTATATTATTATTTTCAACCCAAGACATTAGTAGTATATATAGTATAGGTTGTTTTGCACATGTGTCCCATAGGAATATTTTTCTCTACTTGCGGCCAATCGTCCCTACCACTCATTCGAGACGATCTAGCAAATGAGAAATACTTCTAATTACTCCATATTTGGTGTTAAGATTCAGGCAAAATCGAGAACTTCTAGCCTGGACTTGCAGTATATGTTTCCATCTGTGGTACAAACCATTATCTAGGGTGCCCTAAAATCTCTATTTAGTTTCGGCACTAAAGTGTAGCGAGCCGACTATGCCGCAATCTATGGATACTATCGTGTTCACATGGAAGACTGTTCCTTGAAACGGAGTCGACTGGTGTGGTTCAATAATTATTTGGTTCTCGTAAGGGTTTTCTTTGAGGGCTTGGAGTTGGTGTTAAACGACTTGGGAGTCTTAGTCCTAGGAGACTCCAAGGTTGAGCCTGAATTGGTCGGGAGTCGCTATCAGTTTTGAAACACTCCACCTCCATTAAGGTCACTCACAAAGGGAATGCCTTAACTTCGGTGGAGGTTTATAAGTAAAAGTCACAGATAAAACACAAGACAGATACAAACATATATGTATAAGCAGCGGAAAACAAACAGAATTTCATTTCATAAATATGTGTTCATACAAAACATTTCCATAATTGTCTCATAATAACTTCCAAAACATTACGTCATCATTTCGGTCTTGATTATTAAATGAAGAAGCATAAAACATAATAAAAGCTGCATAAATCCCCATAGAACGTGTCCAAAAGCCATAGCCAAGGAAAGAGAGTCCAAACCATACATCTACTATCTTGAAGCTTGCAAAGAGTCTGACTAAGCTGGGTTGTTTCCTCCCTATGGACTTGGGGGGGAAACGGAAGAAAAGAAGACGAAAGAAAAATAGAGTCAAACATAAAGCCTGGTAAGTCTAGTGACTCTTCAGTATGAGAGTAAGAAAAAGGGAATGATAGGTATAAACTGGAAATAGGAAAGTATTCAAAAACTAAGATAAAGCAGTTTGAACCGAATATACTATCGCACCCCATACTATATCTCTGCACCTACTTGCATTGTCTCAACTGGCACCCCATGATCGGGGTGAAGTGATCCCCTTTCTAAAGATCGGCTCCTACTCGCAAAATCATCTGTGTCATACGGCTCCCAATGATTGTAGATACCTATGCTGGTCCCACCATGGGGTGTACCAAGTCCTATGATGGCGGCCTGACACGATACTAGAATGCATAGGTTATACTACTAGTGCCCAATCCCCTGTTTGTCTGCTCTGAAGTGTGTGTACGCCCGCACTCCGTTAGAACCCACACTGTTGCACCAACCGCCGTCGCTTTTTGAACGCTTACAATCAGCCCAGTAATCGTGCCCTACCCTGCCTAGTTTCAGGGTACCATGATACCTAATTGGGTTACTGCTGAAATGGGTCCCTGTTACTGGGTTTTTCTAGTCAAACAAGTTAAGTGGTTAAGTGTCTGTATTTACCTAACCCCACCCATCAGTTTAATCAACATGTTGAATTGGTTAAGTGTTTTAGTTAACTTAACCCTACCATCCTGACTTGTCTGTCCTTAGCTTTTTAAAGCACCAACCGCTCACATTAGACAGGTATTGTTACGGTTACTGGATGTGTCGGTCGGTTCCGAGCAGGTTTACACCGTAACTCAGTCTAACCTCGGGTCCTTGTTGGGCTCAATGGTTAACCTCTCACATTGGATAGGTATTGTTGTGATTACTGGACAGCCGGGCGGGTCTGGGCAGGTTTACATCACAACTCAATTCAACCTCGGGTTAAGCATACTCGTATTTTCTAAATTTATATATTTGTCTCTATTACTTGTTATATGTAAATTTGTTAACAATTAAACATTATGGCCCACTTTCCAAGTTCATCATTTTTGGTATAAGAATTTTATACCACTTAAGTGCCACCAATTATTGGCTTGTGCCAAACATGCCAATACATATATTTTTCACCAATTTATGTCAAGTTTCCTATAATTACCAATTTTCCCAACGTTACCCCGTCTAACTATTAGGCTAACAATCTTAGCCTTATTTTTCGTCCGCATGATTTTTAACATATAATATTAGGCTAAAAACTTAGCCTAATTTAGCGTACACAAAATTGGCATAAAGAAATTCATTAACGTAAACATGACATAGGTGTAAACTTGGCATTTTCGGCATAATCAATATGAACATCATAAGTGTGAACTTGCAAAATAGTCAACATGAATATCATTGGTGCAACGTAGACTAAATCAACATACATATATGTGAATTTGCAACATAGACTAAATCAACTTACATATATGTGAATTTGCAACATTGGCTAAATCAACTTACATATATGTGAATTTGCAACATAGGCTAAATCAACTTACATATGTGTGAACTTGCATTGAAATAGGGATCTAACTAAATAGGTGTCACATGAATTAGCATATGATTTAGACAACATAATCCTAAACATGTTTAGATCTAGGCATAAAATCAAACATCACTAGCATATGACAAGAATATGACATGTCCATAAAGTATGTATAATTTTATCACATGTGTGAACTGGATCCAATCATATGTCCAATTATAACATGAAACATGTATTAAAGTGGATCTTGGCATGGATCCAATTATGAACTTGCAACTTTTGTATAAACATATGAGCATGTATATGAACTTAATCATTTAGGCATAGAGGTTTAGCATAAAGTATATACATGAGATCTTAATCGCATACAACCTATATAATAACATAAACATATAGGTGTAGATATGAACCAAATAACTTGTATGTGAATTTGAATAGATCCAACATCAACTAGATTAATCCACAAATGTTCTAATGGATCCAACATTAAGTCAATTATATCACAAACATCCAATACCATTCACAACACAATCATTGCAACACATAGATATGAATTAACATCGTCGTTATACAATAGCACAATTCCATTTCCATTTTACATCGAATCAAATCTTAATTTTATTCCCATCGGAAAAATCACTATACTTACAACAAACGACGAACTTGAATTATGGATTCTGAGTTCTGAATTTGCAATGCTTTCCGTTGGGTAGATAAACGTTGTTTGAATCTTATTTTTACTTTAGTTTTTCTCGTCTCTAAGCTTTTTTCAAGTGGAGGCTACTCTTGGCTTCCTTCCAGCAGCATCACGACTCTAGCTCTATTTTATTTGTGTGAATTTAGGTTGGAGACTAAGGTTGTTTATATAGAATTTCAAACTAATTAGAGCGTCGATGAAGCTAGAGTTAATCAAGGCCATCCGTCTCAAGAGAAGCCAATCAGAAAGTGACAAATCAGCCCTAGTGACAAAGCCAAGCACCAGAAACCGAGCCAGGAACAAACCAAGCCGGTCAGGTTGACCAAGCAGGTCGACTTGTAGGTCGACCCCCAGGTCGACTACATAGTCGACCTGGATACCCAGGTCGACTCCCAGGTCGACCCCCTGGTCGACCTGGGTCCTAGGCGGGAAAATTCCCACCCAACCCATTTCTGGTCCAGTTTTGAATTTTGAACATGCTTTAGGGTTGTTTGAATTTTATATCGAATTCTGAAACTTCCGAAGGTCATAACTCCTTCATACGGACTCCGATTTACGCAATCTCGGACTCTATCTCAAGTAGAATTCCGAGATGAACGCAATGGAATAACCCGTTTCCCTTTTTTCTTTAATTTAGAATTAATAATACTTTAATTTGTTAAATTACTGTTAATAGAAAATTCGGGGTGTTACATTCTCCCCTCCTTAAAGGATTTCGTCCCCGAAATCTTCAAGTCTAGAAGAACGTATATCCTAACATCCAATCGTCTATCTACTCAACCAACAAACACAGGTGTCCATTGTCCTTAAAAGATTTCTAATGCTTCATGATCATATGCATAGTGTGTGTATATGTCCTTATCTAATGCAAAAATTAGGCGGTCTACTGATTCAGTTGACCTCCTTAATGCGAATCATGTAAGTGTCATGAGTCCATTATGTATGCAAATTTTCCCTACTCATAGTTCTACATGAGTGCGCAATCATTCATACAAATGTGACATCCATATGACAACATATCAAGTTTCAACCACATACAAATATGAATACATATATGCATATGCAATATGAAGTGACTGAGCCGATCTAAAACCTAGGTTGTGTGTGTATATGCATCCACGAGCAACCACTTGCAACCATCAATCATAACATGTTTCAATTACATGTTTACATCCAAAGGGGTATGTACCTAAGGATAAAGGATAATATCGAGGAGATATACCTAAAAAGATAGAAACAAGCACAACTTAAGGAAAAAGAGAAACCAAAGATGTACCCTCAAAAAGAAAAGGGTAGGCCATGCATATTCTGTCCTCAGTTTCCCAAGTCTCATCTTGTTCGGCATCGCTCCACTGAACTTTGACAAGCTTGACTTCACGGTTGCGTAGCTTTTTCACTTTAGTTCCTAGGATGCGGGTTGGAACTCTCCTCACAGTTGCTTCGCGTTCCAATTCGGCTTCTTCTAGAATGCTTGGCTCCACCACTTCCACAGATTCATGTAAACATTTCCGGAGATGAGAAACGTGAAAGACATTGTGAATTCTAGCCAACCTTTCGGGCAGCTCTGCTCTATAAGCCATTTTCCCAATATACTCGATGATAGGGAACGGTCCTACAAATCTTGGTGCTAGCTTTCCCCCGGATCCAAAGCGAACGACGTTCCTTAAGGGAGATACCTTAAGGAAAACCCTGTCCCCAACCTCAAACTCAAGGTCGGTCCTTCTTTTTTCTGCGTAGGATTTCTGTCTATCTTGGGCAGTCTTCATTCTCCTTCGTATCAAATCCACTTTTTTTGAAGTCTCTCTAATCATGTCTGGCCCAAGTGTAAGCTTGTCTGTAGAGTCCCACCAACAAGTTGGTGATCGGCACGGTCTTCCATACAAAGCTTCGGAGGGCGTCATGCCGATGGTGGCTTGGTAGCTGTTGTTGTAGGTGTATTCCACTAAAGGAAGATGATCCTCCCATATTCCTCCAAAGCCAAGAACGCACAGTCTTAGAAGATCTTCTAATACTCTGTTCACCCTTTCCGTCTGACCATCAGTTTGGGGGTGATAGGCCATGCTCAAGCATAACTGTGTGCCAACAGCTTCTTGCAAACTCCGCCAAAATTCGCTTGTAAAGATAGGATCTCGGTCACTCACTATGCTTAAGGGTATTCCACGGAGTCGAACTATTTCCTTGAGATAAAGAGAAGCTAGAGATGAGGCAGTCCTTCTACTCTTGATAGGTATAAAGTGGGCGCTTTTTGTGAGCCTGTCCACTATTACCCAAATGCTAGTATTGCCCCTTTTTGACCTAGGCAACCCATCAATGAAGTCCATTGAAAAGTTATCCCACTTCCATTGCAGGACTTCTAGAGGATGAAGCAGTCCTCCAGGCTTCTTTTGTTCCGCCTTGACCTATTGGCATATAATGCACTTAGAAACAAAATCTGCCACATCCTTTTTCATGCCATTCCAAAAGAAAACTCTCTTTAAGTCCTTGTACATCTTGTCTCCACCTGGGTGTATTGTCATCTTGGAATGGTATGCTTTCTCGAGAACCAATATTACTAAATCCCTTCCTTGGGGACGCATAGTCTTCCATCTCGCCTCAGCCAACCCTTATCATCGATGGAGTACCTATTGAGGTGACTAGAAGTTTCACCCCTAATTAGTTTATCAATCACATCCACAAACTAAGGGTATTCACATTGTGCCGCCCTATTGAGTCTAAAAGAATGGGTCGTACTTCTAGTGATGCCAACAAACCAGGTACAAAATCAGAGGAGGGCCTAAAGTCAAAACTGGCTATATACTCCAAGCTTTGCCTTTCTACGAAGAGAGGGCTTAAGGTCAGCTTCGATCTACTCAAGGCGTCTGCTACTACATTGCCCTTGCCAGGAGTATAAGAAAACTCAAAATCATACGAGGCAAGGAATTCCATCCACCTTTGCTGCCTCAAGTTAAGATCTTTCTGCGAGAAAAGATACTTCAACGATTTATGGTCAGTATACAATTCGAACTTCTCACCTAGGATATAATGGCGCCAAGACTTAAGCGCAAAGATGATGGCGGCCAACTTAAGATCATGGGTTGGGTAGTTCTTTTCATGAACTTTCAATTGTCTTCCACCATAAGCTACTACCTTCCCTTCTTGCATCAGAACAACGCCTAGTCCCGTACCACAAGCATCCGTGTATACTGTGAACATCTTGCTTCTATCAGGCAAAGTCAGAATTGGGGCTGTTGTTAGAGCCCTTTTTAAGCGTTGGAAAGCAATATCACAATCCAAATCCCAAGCGAACGCTAGATTCTTCTTTGTTAGCCTTGTGAGTGGAGCTGAGATTTTCGCGAAATCTCTAATGAACTTTCTGTAAAAACCGGCTAGCCCAAGAAAGCTTCGGACTTCGGTTGCATTTCTTCGTGTCTTCCGATCTTGCTCTGCCACCACTTTCGTGGGGTCCACAGCTAACCCCTCTTTGGACACTACATGTCCAAGAAACCTTACCTCTTCTCTCCAGAAGTGGCACTTGGAGAATTTTGCTTTTAGCTGATGTGCACAAAGAGTATCCATGATTTCCTTCAGATGTTAAACATGTTCTTCCTCATTCTTTGAGGAGATAAAAATATCGTCTACGAAGACCACCAAGAACTTATTGAGTAACTCTCTGAACACCCTGATCATTAGGTCTATGAAATAAGCGGGTGCGTTTGTCAAGCCGAAAGGCATGACAAGCCACTCGAAGAAACCGTCTGGGGTTCTGAATGTCGTCTTATCAATGCAATCTTCAGCTACCCTTAGCTGATGGAACCAAATAGCCAGATCAAGTTGGGAGAAGACCGACGCACCTACAAGTTGATCAAACAAATCGTCTATTCTGGGAAGCGGGTGCTTATTCTTCTTAGTCAGCTTGTTTAGCTCCCTATAGTCCACACAAAGACGTAGTGATCCATCTGCTTTGGTGGCAAACACCACTGGAGCACCCCATTCCGAGATACTCCACCTTATAAACCCCTTCTCGAGAAGCTCCTTAACTTGCTTACTGAGCTCTTTTCTCTCCTTTGGAGCCATGTGTCTGACAGGTAAAGCTACGGGCTTTGCATTATCAACAAGATATATGCGGAAGTCTATTTCCCGCCTCGGAGGTAAGCCCTTCACCTCTTCAAAGACATCCAGATATTCGCGGACTACTCTAACCGACTACAAGTTCTCAATAGAAGCATCAAGCGACTCTAGATAACCAAGCATAACAACATTCAATGGATTACAAGAAATTTCTAGAGTGTTACCGAGCCAAGTCAAGAGTCTAATGTAACAACCCGAATTTTAATAACATGCTATAATCATAAATCAAGGCAGAAATAAATTTTAAAATCTGAATCAGGGGAAATGGGCTATGTCATTCCGTTCGTCTCGGAAAAATACGCGAAATAGAGTCCAAAATTTTGTAAATCGTAGTCCGTATGACCCAATTATGGCCCGATGAAGTTTCAGAAAATTCAAATTTCGAAAACAGATTTGAATTTCAGCCCAATCAGAGTAGGCGGGAAAAGTTCCCGCCCAACCCACCAGGTCGACCTGGGGGTCGACCCTAGGGTCGACCTGGGAGTCGACCTTGGGGTCGACCTGCCCCAGGCCAGGTCGACTCTAGAGTCGACCTGGGGGTCGACCTCCCCGGTCGGGCCATTTTGGCCTGGTGCACCTGCTTGTGTTTTCTGGCCCTGTTTGTTGGTTTCTGACGGAATTTGATGGTTCAGATTCGTTTTGGGGTTAATCCTATGGCCTAAACTTGTCCCTAATCCTATAAAAACACCCCTAGACCTACCCTAAACTCACACAAATCAATCTAGTAACTAAGTGCTGCCAAAATTCCTCTTGATCATGGCCTCCATCTTCATTCATATGAACTTGAGCTTCCAAAACTAGATTCAAGGCCAAAGTGCAATCTTTCTACATCAAACCAAGAGAGTAGAGTTAGCTTTCTTCACCAAATCAAGGGATTTGCTTCTTCTCCAACAAGACAACTTGGAGCTTTGTTTGATTTGAGGGTCCCTAGAGCTTCTACAACGTCTCTATCTTGTTCTATTGTGTTCTAGTTCTCATAGCCACGATTTGTAAGCCTTATTCTACTCTTAGATTTAAACTATGAACTTAATATGACATGTAGAAAGTTGAAATGAGACTTTTGTGTTATGCTTGCCTTGGATTTCATGCATAGATTCATTCATGACCCTTTTTATCTATGTTTGTGGACCTAATGTTTACCTATCATGAATCTAGTACCATTTATGTTGAGTTTTGGGTGGAAAGCTATGAGCTTTATGTGGTGATTGTGCATAAATGCAACATAGAACCCCTCATGACCTTGATATTAACTTGCCATGATGCAACCTATATGCTAATCACAAGTTTATCACCCTATTTGCTAAGTTTAATGCCATACATGTGTAGATTGGAATTGGACCTAAGTGCAATATTTGCCTTGAACCTATCATTGTATGCATAGATCTATTCATGCCTCTCTTGATCTATGATTGTGGACCTATCATGAACCTAGTACCGTTCATGTTGACCTTTGGGAAAAGTGCTATGAAATGGATTATGGCTTATGCATGTTAACAAACCTTAACCCCTCATGTTCCTTAGCATGCATATGATGATATTGACTCTATTTGCTATGCACAAGTTAGGATTGTCATCCTATGTCAACTATTACCATGTTGCCACCCTATTTGCTAATCATGCTATCATACATGTTTGTGGCCAAATCAGCCTTATGCTATTATGCATGCTTGTGGCCAAATCACCCTTATGCTATTATGCATTCTTGAGGCCAAAGCACCCTTATGCTATTTGATATGTTTGAGGTTAAGTCACCTTTTTTGCTATCATACATGTTGAGGCCATATGCTAGTATGTTGAACCCCTTTTTGCCTCATATATCACCATGTTGAACTTGTGATAGACTTTGCCACTTTATGCCCAACTTGTCATATCATTATGTTCCCCTTTTTGATCTATGTGCGTTGATGCGAACTTACATGCGATGGGGTTACGTTGTGGGTAAAATTAAATGACATAAAAACATGGTTTTGCAATATGACATGTGATTATGCTTGAAAAACATGAACGTGGACATGACATGTAGAAAACATGAAAGTGGCCAACTCGAGGTTGGGTTGAGTTTGTAGCATAAATCTACCAGGAACCGACCGACTTAACTAGTGGCTACAAACAATAGGACCCAATGTGAGTAGTTGGTCACATCGCACTTGAAACCCGAGGTTAGACTAGGTTGTGGTGTAAAGCTACCCGGACCCACCCGGCTTAACTAGTAACCACAAAAAAGTCTAATGTGAGAGGTTGGGGTGCATTAAGTTAATTAATGCCACATGGTAGGGTTAAGTCATGGACCACTTGAATACTTAACCAATTAAACACGATGGGTTGGTAGGGTTAAGTCATGGACTACTTGAATACTTAACCAATTAAACATGATGTATTGATAGGGTTAAGTCATGAACTGCTTGGATACACTTGACCAACTCAATACATGGTTAGGATAGGGTTAACCACACTTAACCCGCTTGAAATCCTAGTTACGTGGTCCTTTTCAGCAGTACCCCACTTGGGAGTATCTGGATACCCTGGACTAGGCTAGGTTGGGGCACGATTACTGGACTGATTATAAGAGACCAAAAAAGACGGCTGAATAGTGCACCGGTTGTTCAGGCGGACCATGGTCGTGCACATTAAGTCCGGAGTTGAACATGGGCACCGGTAGGTTTAGACTGTGCGTGCTTGAATTGTGTCTGTGGTTTACACCTTAGGGCTAGATACACCCTAGGGTGGACCTTGCACAGTTAACTACATTCCATGATTAGGCCGTATGACACCGATACACGACGAGTTAGGCTTATAGGGAGCCGATCGACTAGACCGAGTAGTTGGACCTTGATTTAGGTCATCTCATGATGTTGGGCCAAGGGATCATTTCTTGTTTATACTTGACATGGATTAGAATACTAGTACACCTGGTGCAACTTAACCTCGTATATGCGATGCCACACTTGATCTATCTTGTTAACTTTTCACCATGCCAGTTATCATCCTATGCTTCATCTCTGTTTTACATGTCCAGTTAACTTTATTAGTTTTTATACTAATAGTAGGTAGGACTTACCAGTCTTTTTGACTGACCCGTTTTCTTTCGCCTCTTTTCTTCCGTTCCCCCCCCCCAGGTTCTCAGGGTGGGAACACTAGCACCTAGCTTGGATCTTTAGCTTGCTTTCTGGATAGCTCATGTACGGTTTGGACTTGAGCTCGCTATGGCTTTACCACGTCTACTTTGGGGATAGTTTACTTTATGTTATTTCCAGTTTTCAGTTTATGTTTCTAGACTTGTAGTAGTTGGAAAATAATGACTAAGTACTTTGATGTAACTTGACTATGGTTTTGAAATAGTAGTTTTTATCCGCTGCTTTATTTACTCTGTTTTACTTATATGTTATGTCTTGTGATATCTCATGCATGTTTACCTTGTCCAACACCCCTCCAAAGCCAGTGTACTTGAAAGAGTGACCCTGGCGGAGGTGGGGTGTTACATTTGGTATCAGAGCATAAGGTTTACGAGATTGAACAAAAGGTTTTTAAAACTTACCTTTTGAAAAACTAATTTCAAAACCAATTAAGTATTTTCCAAGAAAAGTCTAGTTTATTTTAAAAGGCTATTCCCCAAAAGCCATTAGCACTATCCTTTGTTTCCTCGTTCTCAATCTATCTTTTTCTTCGTTTCAGTATGGCCGATAATTTTGCCATTCTGGAGGGTGTACCAGTACCTATTTAGGGGTCAATGAGAAGTTCATCGATTTAGGCGGTATGTCTGTGTTGGAGTGTGTGACCGAATTCAATGTGCTACTGAAGTATAGTTATCCTCTTCATTGTCACTCTGAATTCTAGATTTTGTGTCTAGGTTAAGCGATTGACTCAGAGAGTGATTATGTGACACCCTACGTCGCTTAATGTCACCCATATAAGGATGCATTAAGTTCTGTGAAGCGCAATAATTATATAGAGACTAATTTCACAAGATAGAATATAAAATGCAGCGGAAAACAATCAAATTTTTATTAATAAAACAAAAACCAACATTACAATTTCAAATGCCATAAGTCATAATCATAATCATCTATATCGTGGAAATATAATCATCAGAGTACAAGAACAAAAACCATAAAATCATATCCCTCATAAGCCATAAAAATAAACATGGAAAAGAAACTGAAGCAAGATATAGAGTGTGAAATAATCTAATTTCAAGTAGAACAAAAGAATCACGGTCAATGCTACAATCCACGACCCTATCAACCTGAGAGGGGAAAGGAAGAGAGAGAAGGAAACACAAAATAGGTCAGACATAAAGTCTGGCGAGTTCCAGTAAATTTTAGCATAAGCATGAAAGAAGGATTAAGACAGATCAATAATACTAATAATAAAATAAAGTAAAGCATACAACTATGTATAAATGAGATAAGATAGGATCAATAATACTAATAATAAAATAAAGTAAAGCATACAACTAGGTATAAATGAGATAAGGTAGGATCGAAGAAGCTTCTCATTCATATCACATAAAACACCAACTATCGGAATAACATGATTATGTTTTACCCTAATTACAACCCAGCGATCGGCTCCCTACAGACGCGAATAACTTGTGTCAGCTATGGAAGCCGGGGATCCAATCCCGAACCCATCAAATTTAAAGACAGAACTCTATCCGAAATTGTTACAATGCCTTATCTTCCACCATCAAAAACATATACGCTCATGACTCCGCCGGAACGGGCTCGTACCCACCACCCAGAATTTGAACCTCTTACAATCATCCATTAGTAAAGCATGCCCTAGTACCTAGCTAGTGAGGGACTCATTTGATAACAGGAGGGTACTGATTGATATGGACTCCAAGCAAACAGCAAATTGACAAAAGCCACTCCTAGGCTTGTGCTTCCAAGTAAACTAGGATTTTAAGAGTTCCTCCAAAAACATGATATCTTAACAGCAGATGTGGAACCTCTTAGCTTATTAATTAACAAGTTTTAACAAACAGGTTTAAGCTCGTTAATAAGCATCATATAACCTGTAATAGCCCGCATGTTATGTATCGGAGGATTGCAAAATATTTTTATTTAGTTCACTGAGGGTTGGATCATTCTCATACTTTGATATATTGGTTTTGGGATGTGAGACATGTCCATAATTTTTACTAATTTTGTTTGTGACTATTTTGCCTATGTAAATTTTGTACAAGGCATATTTTTTGACTGAGACCGAATTAGGTGCTAAGGTCGGTCTCGTTGGGAAGGAAATGATGTTGCCAATTTCGTAGAGTGGTCAAATTAAAGATTGGGTTCAGCGGTTGGGGAAAAATCGCTGCTTTTTGTGTTTCACAATTTTTGTTCAAATTCTTAATCCATTAGTGAGCTGATTTGAGGAGGCCCATTAGTGGGCTTGTGGGAGGTTATAAATAGGGGGTTAGAGGAATGGAGAATAGTGTACTTTCTTCATTCTCTCATTTATTTGAGCTCGTGATCCTCCTTACTCAATCAAATACACTTTCCACCATTCAAATGCCAGATCTACATAAGAGAATCGAAGATCTACATTGTTTGAAGCTAGATCTATGCCAAGTGAAGAGAGATCTCATCAAATTGGAAGATTTGAAGAGCATTCTTCACTGTTCGGATTCGTGATTCGTTGATTTTGTGTTATTTTGGAGAATTGGTGAGTGATGTGCATCTCTCACGCGAATTCAATCAAGTATATGAGTTGCTTGATCATAATTTCATCATTTTCAAGTCGTTATCACTACCTCATGGTAAGTATATTTTCATATGAATCACCGTAAGATCTAATCTATAACCTTTAGCCGGTAATTTTACTATAAGGGCTTATTTATCTTATACAATTATTTTCTAAGACACGGGTTGCCAATAATTACTTTCCAGAATATTTTTTAATTGTAGCTTCTAGTTATGTTAATAAAACCTAATTACTAAACTGGTTGAATCAGTACTTTCTACCTTTACCAATACAACTTTTCGACGAAATCGATCCTTGCCATTTTTGTATATCAAGCATCTACTATAAAAGTAAGTTTCAATTAACAATAATGAATAGTAAGTATAATTTTCGTCTAAATGTTGTCTATTATTAGCTAACTGTTTGTTGTTTGTTGATTATATTGCTTTAATCGATCGATTATGATTGCTAATCAGTGTTTACTCATGCAAACTCTTTTATTATGATTCGATCTATGATAACTACTAGTCAGTGTTTGTTTATGATATTGCTTGAATCGAACGACGATAATTACCAGTTATTATATAAAAATAAAGCCATGTAAACTCTTTTATTAAAAAATAATACTCATAAATTTCATGTTACCAATAATTTTCTTTTTTGGAAAAGATAAACGTTTTTGTCTTTCCTTGAAAAGTGGCAATAAAATTGATTTGTCATTAATTACGTAATGTAATTTCTTTTATTGATTGCTCCTTCGAATATTTGAACTGGTTATTTAACTAATTGGACACTTAAAGTTGTTAGTTTTTAGAAAAATATAAATTCATATTTTTTTTCTGCTTTATGTTTTGGTTTACTTAATAAATTGAATTATTATGTAGATTCATGCAGGATAAAAATGGAGACACGGTCAAAAAGAAAACAAGTTGTCTTTAAAGATGCCACATGCATCTACATGGACAAAGGAAATCAATGCTTAAATAGTAGACCAGTTTCTTCTCCATACTCTGAAGAACACAGTCAAAGAAAATTATTGTCAATAACACCACTGGTAATCTTTGTTAACGATATTTTTCGTCAACACCAGAGATGGATCAATAGGGGCAGACATAAAGGGAAATAAGGTGGATTGGCTCAGTTCCCTGATCGATTTTAATGGCAACTTAAGATGCTAGGACTCAGAGGTGCAGGAATGTTGAGGATTATCAAATCGGATATAGGCTCAGCGAATGAGGTTTGACTGCCATTTGAGGATATTGCGCCTAGGCTTCTCTGTAGAATCAAAAATAAACTGTGATTACTATGACTATCACACTTATAGAGCAGTTTTTATATAGGAAGATCCCTTTTCACTAAACTTTTATTGGACATTCATGAATGTTATAGGGAGGAAATCTCCACTGATATTCTTTCCCAAGTTGTTTCTAATGCTATAAAAGGTTAGGGAAAAAGAACCCCCTAATGTGACCTCTGGGGTCTTATTTGTAGTGGTTCAGGGCCCCTTCTGCCGAATGGCTATCGGACTCACATCGGTCTTTGTCAATTGTTTTATTCTTGGCTTTGGGTGCTTGACCTTCAGCCACTTTTGACGTATTCGATTATAATCACACTATGATGCTTGAATTCTCGAAAGAAGTTTCTAAATGTATGCATGCGGACATGAGCTTTTGGATTTAGGCTTTCAGCTTTATCGTAAGTGCTTAAAGGGGCTTGACCTCATGGTGTATGCTGATAGCTACCGGATCGAAACCGCTATGGGTTTCGATACTAGGTAGCCTATTACCAGTAGCCTGTATCCTGCTCGGGTCTCGGCTACACTTCGGTAGGGTTTTTATAGTAGCCTGTATTCTTGGAGGTTGGCCTTTCGGCATTCATGCAGTAGATGCTCCGAAAGTAGATTCTGGGTGGCCTTCCCATCCTTTCAGTCTGGGGCCTTCAATGCTTTCGTCTTCAGGTGTATCGACATTTGGGCAGGTCATTATTGAAGATTCCTTTGGGCTTTGTCCGTCGGGTTTATTGTTTCTGGCTTACTTGATTTCGGGCTAGGTTGGCTTCTTTATTACGGGAAGTTATACAAGGTTAGGGCTGTCGGAGAGATCTTGCCAGGTTGACCCTGGTAGATTAATTCCACTTGTCACATCTTGTAGCTTTCGCAGTCCTTTCCCTTAGGATGGTTTCAGTTGATGTAGTTTCTTGGGTTATTTGATACCTCTTCACTGCCTGCCTGCCTCGATGTTAATTTTGGAAGTAACATTTGCCCCTCCTTTGATGAAGGTGTGTTTTCGACTTTTCAAGTCAAACTTCTGTCCTATTTCGAAATGTCATGTCAGAATCTTTTGGATTTCCTCATTCAGAAGCGTTGATTGGCTATCATTTGTGCGGCTCAGATTGATCTTGGAATTTGAACATAAACCTTCTTCCTTATCGTTCCCGTCTTTCATCTGCGAATTAAATTCTTGGACAAGATTTCTGTTCCCATAAAAGAAAACACTCAAATCCTCCTCTTTTTTGAAGACTCAAGCTTGATTACTGGTGAGCATTTTCACATCTCATATGAATTGCAGTCCTAATTATGCGTCAAAATTGACATGATGGTTAGCTAAGGTCATGCTTGTTTATAAAGATAGGTCCAGGTGCTAGTCTTAATGTTACTCCTAAAAGGACTCTAATGTCACCAGGATTGTCTCCTTCTGTAATTATGCTAGTTTTTCTTAGGTCTTTAGGACATTCGTGTTAGGTATGGTCGTACGTTAGTTAAGGTATAAAAGGCGTCATTTTCCCCGTATCACCTCATCTGGGTCTGATTTAGGCTTTCGCTGTTGACCTCTGTTAATCGAGGTGTAATGGTATTTAATAATATTGATAATGCTAGTGATAAGTGCATTTAATAGATACGTGTACTGATTGTATTATTATGAAGTGATGTTACCTGGTAGAATCATGTCTCATAAAAGTCCTGCTAAAGAGAAGGTCAAGGATTCCAAGGTTCCACATCCTAAGAAGGCATTTGCGCCCAAGCCGTCCTTGATTATATCCCAACAGTCCGTGGATGCCATATTGGATGATTTTGGCATAGTGGGCATTAATGCCATGACTGCTACTTCTCCAGACTTCCTTAAGAATCCTCCAAAAGGACTCTTTGCGTATACGGCTATTCATATTTGGCATGGGGGTTTCCTTCCTTTTCCCCCTTTTCTGCATAAGCTTTTGGTGGATTTGAAAGTTGCTCCTTTTCAACTTTCGCCATACACATATACGTCCCTTTTCTGATCGGAGGCTCTGGCGCTTGCTTCGGGTGAAAGTTCTTTAAGTCCCAACCTTATCTGTAACACCCCATAATTTTAAAATATTATAAACAAATTTAAGGACACTTAATTTTTAGAAGAAGAATTAAGTGAAACGGGTTATGCCATTGCGTTCATCTCGGAATTCTACTTGATATAGACTTTGAGTTTGCGTAAATCGTGCTCCCTGTGAAGAAGTTTTGGAGCTTAGAAGATTTCAGGTTTAAATAGAAATTAAATTAAAATAATAATTAATAATCTAAAACCAGTTCGAATTTCAAAACAACAGAATTGGGATGAGCGGGAAATTTCCCGCTCAGGGGTGTCAACCCCCCGGAGTCGACACAGGTGTCGACCCCCCTATAGGGGTGTCGACATAGGTGTCGACCCCCCTACAGTGGAGTCGACCGCTGTCGGCTAAGATGGGCTGACGTGTTCAGGTGACGATTTTTCTGATTTTAGGGCTTATATGGCTTCATTTTGTTGGCTGAGTGATGTGTCATTGTGAAATGGATGGTTTGGATTGATCCTAAACAAATTTAAGGGCTCTAATTAATCCTACACATCTATACAAACACCCATAAACCTAAACCCTAATCTAAACTAAATTCATTCGTAAGTCTCCATGTTGCTACATCCTAAACTAAGACAGTCTATTCTCCAACGAATTAAAGCTTAGGAATTGTGAAAAGGAATTCTAGAATAACAAAAAACGAATCTATTCTGTCTTCTATCACTGTGAGTGCACTTACTTTCACAAGATAATTATGTAAACGTAATTATAATAAGTTGTGATCTGGACTGTACGAATATGCTTGTTGAATCATATGCTATTAGCCAGTTCTGTTATCATCTATACAAGTTATGCAAGTTATGTTTATCTATGCAAGTTATGCAAGTTTGTATGCAAGTTATGTTCATCTATGCAAGTTAAACAAGTTTATCAATGCAAGTTTATAAACAAGTTATGTTCATTTATACAAGTTATGCCAGTTTATATGCAAGTTATGTTCATCTATACAAGTTATGCAAGTTTATATGCAAGTTAAGTTTATTTATGCAAGTTATGCAAGTTTATATAAAAGTTATGTTTATCTATGCAAGTTATGCAAGTTTATATGCAAGTTATGTTTATCTATGCAAGTTATGCGAGTTTATATGCAAGTTATGTTCATCTATGCAAGTTTATATGCAAGCTATGTTCATCTATGCAAGTTTATATGCAAGTTATGTTCATCTATGCAAGTTTATGCTTATATGTTTAGATCCATGCAGTTCTTATGTTTAGATCTATGTCAGTTTACATTGCATATGTTAATTGGATCCATCTTGTATGCTAATTCACGTTTATATGCTTAATTAGGTTTATGTTCTTCCATGCCAAGTTTGTGTTACACATGCTTAATTAGATCTATATCGTTTTATGCCAGTGTGGATGTCATATTCCATTTCTTATGAGTTAGGCTAACAGCGAGCCTAATGTATTATGTGAATTATACGTACGAATGACGTGGGAACGTTGGGGAATAGTTTGGGAAATATTAAATATTGGATATTATGTAATTGGCATAAATTGGTTAGTAACCACGTAATTAACTTGAGACATAAATTGGCATAGTTAATATAAATGGAAATTATGGACATAATTTGGAGGATAATTATGAACATAGCTTGAATTGGAAATTATGGACAATTTGAAGTAGGGATATTAATTCAAATTGATGCTGAATAATAAAATGAGATAATGAGCATGCCTAACCCGAGGTTAGATTGAGTTGTGGTGTAAGACTGCCCGGAACCACCCGTGTAACACCCCGCCTCCACTAGGATCACTCCTTAGAATGTACTAGCTTTGGAGGGGCGTTATTGTGAAGGTAAACATGCACAGAGATATCGCAAGACAAAATATATAAAAATAAATATAAGTAAAGCAGCGGTAGCAGATAAAAACCCATCATCATCATCTCACAAAACCAACATAGTCAAGTACATAATATCTAAATGTCATGATCCAAAATACAACATAAGTCTAGATACGTAGAAACAAAATACATGGTAAAACATCAGTACTAATCCCCAGAAATAAAAGATAAGCCACAGCTAGCTCAGATCCATACATGAGCTATCCAACAAGCAAGCCAAAGATCCGCTAAGCAGATGTAGCCCCTCCCTGAGAACTTGTGGGGGGGGGAAACGGAAGAAAAGAAGCGAAAGAAAACAGGTCAGTCAAAAAGACTGGTAAGCCCTACTACGATCAATCTATAAACTAATAAAGTTAACAGCATGATGGAAACTGAGATGAACATACTGGCAATAGATAAAGGTGACATCACATAGATGAGATTAAACTTTGCACCACAGTGTACTAGCAAACCCACAAAACAGATCTTCATCCCTTAGCCCAAACTTTGGCCCAATAACATGAAGTGACCTTAGTATAAGGTCCAGCCCAACGGTCTAGTCGATCGGCTCCCTATAAACCTAGCACGTCCAGTGTTGGTGTCCATACGGCCCACATGGATGTAGTCAGACTGCGCTGGGTCCACCTTTGGGTGTCAACCCCAGACACCTAAGCAATAATGCACAGTCTAAACCTACTGGTACCCGTGCCTCGAGTTTGTCCAATATCGGACTACGTGCACGTCCGTAGCCCGCCGGACCCGCACCGCTGTACCACTCAGCCGTCGCTTTGGTCGCTTACATCCGTCCAGTAATCGTGCCCCGCCCTAACCTAGCTGTAGGGTTGTGGTGATACCAAACTGGGATTACTGCTGGAACAGACCACGTTGCTAGGGTTTCTAAGAGGGTTAAGTGTGGTTTTAACCCCTCACTAATCATGGATTAAATTAGTTAAGTGTAACCACTTAACCCCATCTAATCCTCGCATCCCCATTATTGGTTAAGTATTAGTGGGCCATGACTTAACCCTAATCATGAGGCATTAATTACTTAACGCACCCAACCTCTCACATTAGACATCCGTGGTTACCTGGGAAGATTTACACCACGTCTAGGTCTAACCTCGGGTCTTATGGTGCAACATGACCAACTACCCACATTAGACCCCACGTTGTGGTTACCTAGGAAGATTTACACCACAACTAGGTCTAACCTCGAGTTGGCCATATCATGTTTTCTAACGTCATGTCCACTTTGAAACATATTTACAAGTTAACATATACTTGGGTAGACCTAACTTAATAGGTAAATTCCCAAGGGGTAGACCTAACTTAATAGGTAAATTCCCAATCTTTTAGTTCCATGTATTTTTAAGTTTACCCAAACCCTCCCAACGTCATTATCTCGCTTACATATTCGTCATAACGCATAAGGGTAAAAAGGTAACTTGGCATAACATACATGGTGAACTTCACATATCATAATAATCATGCATACATGTTAAACTTGCAAATCATGTCATAATGAACTCGCATAAACATGCATAGCTTATTAAATATGCATAACATGGTAAGGTGAACTTGCATAAACATGCATAACCCATTAAGCTTGCATAACATGATAAGGTGAACTTGCATAATCATGCATAACCCATAAAACATGTATAACATGGTAAGGTGAACTTGCATAAGTATGCATAACCCATTAAACTTGTAGAACATGGCATAGTAATCTCGCATATGCATGCATAACTTATGAAACATGTAAAACATGGCATAATGAGTTCGCATAAGCATGCATAACTTATGAAACATATAAAACATGGCATAGTGAGTCCGCATAAGCATGCATAACTTATGAAACATATAAAGCATGACATAGTGAGTCCGCATAAGCATGCATAATCAACTAAACTCACATAAATCTCAACTTTCACCACATATTAACTTTAGAGTTTGTAAAGTGAAGGTAAGAGGGCTTACAAATATAAACAAGTCACAAATCCACCAAATAAGATGAAGAAGCCCTTTTAAAACCCAAAACAAAGCTTCAAATAAGAAAACCCTTTAGCAAAATCCCAAAAACTCAAACTTAGCAAATCAAACTTGCAACTTAATGAAGTATGCAAGTTATTAAGCACTCATACAACATAGAAAAGGTTGTATGATCATCATATCTTCATAGGATTAAACTTTGAGGAAGGTGGAGGCTAGGGATTTTAGGTGGAGGCCATTTGAGGATTCAATTTGGCATAGTTTAGTTGCTAGATTGATTAATGAGGCTTTAGGGTAGGATTAGGGGTATATTTATAGGGAATTAGAGTGTTTTAAGCCCTAGGATTAACCCTAGGTGAATTTTGGCCCGTCAGATTTTGGAATGCTCTAGAACCAGGCCACACAACCAAGCCCAAACCAAAATGGTGCACCAGGCAATTATGCCTGGCTACCCCCTGTCGACAGGGCTGTCGACAGGGCTGTCGACACCCCAGGGGCCCTGTCGACATGCCTGTCGACATGGGGCCCTGGCGGGAGTTTTCCCGCCTGACCCCGATTAGCCCTAATCCCTGTTTTGAAATTTAAATCTGTTTTTAGCATAGAAATTTCTGAAAACTTCAATGGGCCCTAACTGGGTCATACGGACTCCGATTTTCGAAAACTCGGACTCTATTTCGCGTATTTTTCTTAGACGAACGCAATGGCGTAGCCCGTTTCCCTTGATTCAGATTTTTAAATTAAATTCTGCCTCATTTATATCTCAACAGGTTATTAAAATTACAGGTTGTTACATTCTCCCCACCTTAAAGGATTTCGTCCCCGAAATCTTCAAGTTAGGAAGAATATATCCTACCATCCAATCATCCATCTACTCAAAACATCATCCACGAGCAACCATTGTCCTTAAAAGGTTCTAAATGTTGTATGAACATATGCAAGAGTGTGTGTATATGTACTTATCTAATGCAAAGACCAATGCAAAATATGTTAGTGAAATGTATCCATATGTATGCAAATCCCTAACATAATGTATAATATCTACATGCGTGCTCAATCATACATCCATATGCAACATCCATGTGATTGCATACAAATTCCATCCAAGGATAAGCATAAACACTCATGCACATGCAATATGAGGAGTGTGTGAGCCGATCTAGTGCCTAATGTGTATCATGCATCCACGAGTAACCACTTGCAAACACTTGCAACCACTTGCAACCATCAAACATAACATGTCTCAAGCGCATGTTTCATCCAAAGGGTTTCTACCTAAGGTTCTCATGACAAGCTTAGCACGATAACTAGATAAACATGGATAGCAAAGAGAAAGATATACTAACAAAGGAAAGAGATTGAGAGTGTACCCTCAAAAAGGAAAGGGTAAAGCCCACGCATCTTCTCCTCGGTTTCCCAAGTTGCGTCCTCCTCGGCTTCGCCCCATTGAACTTTCACCAATCTGACCTCACGATTCCTTAGCTTCTTGGTCTCTGTCCCCAAGATACGAATCGGAGCTCTCCTTAAAGTTGCTTCTTTCTCTACTTCCACGTCTTCAAGAATGCTAGGTTCAACCACCTCAGCGGACTCATGCAGGCACTTTCGGAGATGCGAGACATGAAAGACATTATGCACTCCGGACAACTTTTCGGGCAATTGCACTCTATAAGCCATCTTCCCTATTCTCTCTATGATAGGGAAGGGTCCAACAAATCTCGGTGCTAGCTTCCCAACAGCTCCAAATCGGACCACATTCCGCAAAGGAGAAACCTTTACGAAAACCTTGTCCCCAACCTCAAACTCCAATTCGGACCTTCGCCTGTCAGCATAGGATTTCTGCCGGTCTTGGGCCGCTTTCATCCGTCTTCTAATCAATTCGACCTTCTCGGATGTATCTCTAATCATGTCGGGTCCAAGTATAAGCTTATCCGTAGTCTCCCACCAACATGTAGGTGATTTGCACGGCCTCCCATATAGAGCTTCAAATGGTGCCATCCCTATGCTTGCCTGATAACTGTTGTTATATGCAAACTCAACAAGAGGAAGATGGTCTTCCCAAGCACCACCAAAATCCAGAATGCAAAGCCTCAACAAGTCCTCAAGTACCCTATTCACCCTTTCTGTTTGGCCGTCTGTTTGTGGGTGATAGGCCGTACTCAGGTTCAATCTCGTGCCCATAGCTTCCTGTAAACTGTTCCAGAACTGACTAGTAAAGATGGGGTCTCGGTCACTGACTATGCTGGAAGGGACTCCATGTAGTCGCACTATCTCACGAAGATATACTGATGCTAGTCCAGATGCGGTCCTTTTGCTCTTTACTGGGATAAAATGAGCACTCTTCGTAAGCCTATCTACAATGACCCATATGCTCGTATTCCCTCTCCTTGACCTTGGAAGCCCATCAATAAAGTCCATAGAAATGCTCTCCCACTTCCATAGCGGGACCTCTAGCGGATGTAATAGCCCACCGGGCTTCTTCGACTCAGCTTTTACTCTCTGACAAATAACACATCTCGAGACAAACTCCGCCACATCCTTCTTCATTCCAGGCCAGAAGAAAACGCGCTTCATGTCCTTATACATCTTATCACCACCTGGATGTATAGTCATCTTGGAGCGATGTGCTTCCTCAAGAACTTTCCTCACCAAGTCTTCTACCATCGGAACACAAAGTCTTCCGTCTCTCCTCAGCCAACCCTTATCGTCTATAGAATACCGAGCAAGGTGACTAGATGTCTCCCCTCGAACCAGCTTGTCCATGATCTCAATTATCTGAGGGTCTTCCTTCTGTGAAGCCCCGACTTGATCCAGAAGGGTAGGCCTGAGCTCTAGAGATGCCAAAGAACCGGTCATCGTCTCAACTGTCAAGGAAAAATCAAAGGTTGCCAAGAACTCTAAATTCTTCATCTCAACAAATAGAGGACTTAGTGTCAACCTTTTCCTACTCAACGCATCCGCTACAACATTCCCCTTGCCAGGGGTATAGGCTATGTCAAAATCATAGGAAGCCAGGAATTCCATCCATCTCTGCTGCCTCAAGTTCAGATCCTTCTGCGAAAAGAGATACTTCAAAGACTTATGATCAGTATACAGCTCAAATCTCTCTCCCAGAAGATAATGACGCCAAGCTTTGAGTGCATATACAATCGCTGCCAGCTCTAGATCATGAGTGGGATAATTTCTTTCATGCACCTTAAGTTGCCTCCCACCAAAACATATAACTCTGCCCTCTTGCATCAGAACGGCGCCCAATCCCGTGCCACAAGCATCAGTGTACACGGTAAATATCTTACCACCATCGGGTAAAGCTAGAACGGGTGCGGAGGTAAGGGCTCTCTTGAGTCTCTGAAAAGCAAGCTCACAATCCATATCCCAAGCAAAGACTAAGTTCTTCTTCGTCAACTTAGTAAGAGGAGCGGATATCTTCGCGAAGTCCTTGATGAACTTCCGGTAAAAACCCGCAAGACCCAGAAAGCTTCTCACCTCGGTTGCATTCCTTGGAGTCTTCCAATCCTGAACTGCAACCACCTTAGCGGGATCCACCGCCAAGCCTTGCTTGGATACGATATGTCCAAGGAATCTGACTTCCCTTCTCCAAAAGTGGCACTTGGAGAACTTGGCCTTTAACTGGTGTGCCCTGAGCGTATCCATCACCTCTACTAGGTGCCTCGCATGCTCTTCTTCATCCTTGGAGAAGACCAGAATATCATCCACAAAGACCACGACAAACTTATTCAAGAACTCCCGAAACACCCTACTCATCAAATCCACAAAATACGCGGGTGCATTCGTCAAACCGAACGGCATAACAAGCCATTCAAAGAATCCGTCTGGAGTTCTGAATGCAGTCTTGTCTATACTATCTTCAGCCACTCTGAGCTGATGAAAACCCGTAGCAAGATCAAGCTGAGAGAAAACAGAAGCACCAACAAGCTGATCAAAGAGATCATCAATCCTCGGTAACGGGTGTCTGTTCTTCTTAGTCAGCTTATTCAATTCTCTATAATCCACACAGAGCCGAAGAGAACCATCTGCCTTAGTTGCAAACACCACAGGCGCTCCCCATTCGGATATACTCCTTCTGATGAAGTTCTTCTCAAGTAATTCTTTCACTTGCTTGCTCAGCTCTCGTCTCTCACGCGGAGCCATATGCCGAACGGGCAAAGAAACAGGCTTAGCATTATCCACCAGATAGATGCGAAAATCAATCTCTCGTTTAGGGGGCAACCCCTTAACCTCTTCAAAAACATCTGGATAATCTCGGACCACCCTTACAGACTGAAGGGCCTCCTCTGATGAGTCGAGGGATTCTAGATAGCATAACATGACGGGATTCTTCGGATTGCATGAAATCTCTAAGGTGTTGCCCAGGCGAGTCACAAGCCTTACAACCCTATGCTCACAATCCAGAATGGCTCCATATCTAGACAGCCAATCCATGCCCAAGATCAATCCGTATCCCCTGAAACCTAGAACATACGCACTACACGAGAACTCTACGCTGAGTATAGAGATCCTCAGATCCTCACATATCATAGATAGATGAGCAGAACCCCCAATGGGATTCGAAACACAAACGGGATCATCCACTAAGCTAGTACTAAGGTGCAAGTTATCAACAAGATCAGATGAAATAAAGCTATGTGAAGCACCAGAATCAAACAAGGTACGCACTGGAAGATCAGAGATATAAACAAGGTTCTCAACAGAAACACTACCTCGCTCGGGAACTGAAGCGGCATTGAGAGCATGAACTTGCCCTCCTGAAGGCCCAGCCTGTCCTTTCTTCTTTGGGCATTCTTTGCTAAAGTGCCCAGTCTCTCCACAAGAAAAGCATCCACCACTAAGCTTCCTTTTCTTCTTCCTGCAATCCTTAGCAAAGTGCCCAGCTATGCCACAGTAGTTGCACTTTCCCTTGCCTTTGTTGTTGCCCTTCTTGTTCTTGTTCTGATTTCCTTGACTGCTTTGACCACCTTGGTTGCCTTTGCCTTGAGAATCAGCCTTCTTTGCTTGAGTATCACCCGACTTGACTTCTTTCTTTCCATCTCCCTGAAGCAGAGCCATATTGACCAAACTCTCAAAAGTAGCTCCATGCGGAATATGTGACATCGCCAAGCCTTGTAGCGGCTCATTCAACCCTCTAGCAAATCGAAGAGCCTTCTTCTCCGGAGTGTTCACCATATCCAAACCAAAACGGGCCAGCTGATTAAACTTGTTCACATACTCCTTGACAGACATATCACCTTGCTTTAATGCAATGAACTTCTCCATCTGTAAATTCGCCTCAGCCGAAGATAGAAACTTGGTCACAAATCTAGCCCTCAAATCGGCCCAAGTCTCAACGGGCCTCGTCCCATTGGTGACCTCCCACCAATAGGCCGCCTCATCCTTCAAAAGCCACACTGTCAATAAGATTTTCCTCTCGTCATCAATTCCAAAGATAGCAAACAAGTCCTCCGTGTCTTTCAGCCAATTCCTAGCTTCAACAAAAGATTCCGTGCCTAGGAAATTCTTGCCTCCCATTGCCTTGAAGTCTTTACAAACCTTTGTAAATTCAACCTGAGGATGCTGAGGGGGAGGAGGAGGAAGAGGAGCCTCAGCAACGGGAGGGGGAGGAACATTAGCAACGGGAGGGGGGATATTAACCGCTGGAGGAGGGGGAGCAGGAACCACCGGAGGAGGGATATTAGGGATAGGATTCTCAACTACAGGAGGAGGAGTAGGAGTAGGGTTGGCGGGACCAGCTGCCGCCCTAGCTTCTAGAAGTCTCCTATACCAGAGTGGTACGTTCACTCCATCCGGGATGTCAAGATTCTCAGCCATACTGAAACGAAAGATAAGATAAGATCAGGTCAAAAGAACGAGGGATAACGCTGATGGCTTTTGGGGATTAGCCTTAAAATAATCTAGACTTTATTTTGGAAAATACTTAGTAGGTTTTTGAAAATAGTTTTTCAAAAAGGGTCTTTTTTTTTCAAAAGTTTTGTTCAATCTTGTTAACCTTGTGCTCTGATACCAAATGTAACACCCCGCCTCCACTAGGATCACTCCTTAGAATGTACTAGCTTTGGAGGGGCGTTATTGTGAAGGTAAACATGCACAGAGATATCGCAAGACAGAATATATAAAAATAAATATAAGTAAAGCAGCGGTAGCAGATAAAAACCCATCATCATCATCTCACAAAACCAACATAGTCAAGTACATAATATCTAAATGTCATGATCCAAAATACAACATAAGTCTAGATACGTAGAAACAAAATACATGGTAAAACATCAGTACTAATCCCCAGAAATAAAAGATAAGCCACAGCTAGCTCAGATCCATACATGAGCTATCCAACAAGCAAGCCAAAGATCCGCTAAGCAGATGTAGCCCCTCCCTGAGAACCTGTGGGGGGGAAAACAGAAGAAAAGAAGCGAAAGAAAACAGGTCAGTCAAAAAGACTGGTAAGCCCTACTACGATCAATCTATAAACTAATAAAGTTAACAGCATGATGGAAACTGAGATGAACATACTGGCAATAGATAAAGGTGACATCACATAGATGAGATTAAACTTTGCACCACAGTGTACTAGCAAACCCACAAAACAGATCTTGATCCCTTAGCCCAAACTTTGGCCCAATAACATGAAGTGACCTTAGTATAAGGTCCAGCCCAACGGTCTAGTCGATCGGCTCCCTATAAACCTAGCACGTCCAGTGTTGGTGTCCATACGGCCCACATGGATGTAGTCAGACTGCGCTGGGTCCACCTTTGGGTGTATCAAGCCCTCGGGTGTCAACCCCAGACACCTAAGCAATAATGCACAGTCTAAACCTACTGGTACCCGTGCCTCGAGTTTGTCCAATATCGGACTACGTGCACGTCCGTAGCCCGCCGGACCCGCACCGCTGTACCACTCAGCCGTCGCTTTGGTCGCTTACATCCGTCCAGTAATCGTGCCCCGCCCTAACCTAGCTGTAGGGTTGTGGTGATACCAAACTGGGATTACTGCTGGAACAGACCACGTTGCTAGGGTTTCTAAGAGGGTTAAGTGTGGTTTTAACCCCTCACTAATCATGGATTAAATTAGTTAAGTGTAACCACTTAACCCCATCTAATCCTCGCATCCCCATTATTGGTTAAGTATTAGTGGGCCATGACTTAACCCTAATCATGAGGCATTAATTACTTAACGCACCCAACCTCTCACATTAGACATCCGTGGTTACCTGGGAAGATTTACACCACGTCTAGGTCTAACCTCGGGTCTTATGGTGCAACATGACCAACTACCCACATTAGACCCCACGTTGTGGTTACCTAGGAAGATTTACACCACAACTAGGTCTAACCTCGAGTTGGCCATATCATGTTTTCTAACATCATGTCCACTTTGAAACATATTTACAAGTTAACATATACTTGGGTAGACCTAACTTAATAGGTAAATTCCCAAGGGGTAGACCTAACTTAATAGGTAAATTCCCAATCTTTTAGTTCCATGTATTTTTAAGTTTACCCAAACCCTCCCAACGTCATTATCTCGCTTACATATTCGTCATAACGCATAAGGGTAAAAAGGTAACTTGGCATAACATACATGGTGAACTTCACATATCATAATAATCATGCATACATGTTAAACTTGCAAATCATGTCATAATGAACTCGCATAAACATGCATAGCTTATTAAATATGCATAACATGGTAAGGTGAACTTGCATAAACATGCATAACCCATTAAGCTTGCATAACATGATAAGGTGAACTTGCATAATCATGCATAACCCATAAAACATGTATAACATGGTAAGGTGAACTTGCATAAGTATGCATAACCCATTAAACTTGTAGAACATGGCATAGTAATCTCGCATATGCATGCATAACTTATGAAACATGTAAAACATGGCATAATGAGTTCGCATAAGCATGCATAACTTATGAAACATATAAAATATGGCATAGTGAGTCCGCATAAGCATGCATAACTTATGAAACATATAAAGCATGACATAGTGAGTCCGCATAAGCATGCATAATCAACTAAACTCACATAAATCTCAACTTTCACCACATATTAACTTTAGAGTTTGTAAAGTGAAGGTAAGAGGGCTTACAAATATAAACAAGTCACAAATCCACCAAATAAGATGAAGATGCCCTTTTAAAACCCAAAACAAAGCTTCAAATAAGAAAACCCTTTAGCAAAATCCCAAAAACTCAAACTTAGCAAATCAAACTTGCAACTTAATGAAGTATGCAAGTTATTAAGCACTCATACAACATGGAAAAGGTTGTATGATCATCATATCTTCATAGGATTAAACTTTGAGGAAGGTGGAGGCTAGGGATTTTAGGTGGAGGCCATTTGAGGATTCAATTTGGCATAGTTTAGTTGCTAGATTGATTAATGAGGCTTTAGGGTAGGATTAGGGGTATATTTATAGGGAATTAGAGTGTTTTAAGCCCTAGGATTAACCCTAGGTGAATTTTGGCCCGTCAGATTTCGGAATGCTCTAGAACCAGGCCACACAACCAAGCCCAAACCAAAATGGTGCACCAGGCAATTATGCCTGGCTACCCCCTGTCGACAGGGCTGTCGACAGGGCTGTCGACACCCCAGGGGCCCTGTCGACATGCCTGTCGACATGGGGCCCTGGCGGGAGTTTTCCCGCCTGACCCCGATTAGCCCTAATCCCTGTTTTGAAATTTAAACCTGTTTTTAGCATAGAAATTTCTGAAAACTTCAATGGGCCCTAACTGGGTCATACGGACTCCGATTTTTGAAAACTCGGACTCTATTTCGCGTATTTTTCCGAGACGAACGCAATGGCGTAGCCCGTTTCCCTTGATTCAGATTTTTAAATTAAATTCTGCCTCATTTATATCTCAACAGGTTATTAAAATTACAGGTTGTTACAACCCGGCACATCCAGCAACCGCAACAACAGGTCTAATGTGAGAGGTTAGTGCATCAAACCCAACCCGAGGTTAGAATGAGTTTACGGTAGAATTCTGCATGGAACCGCCCGACACATCCAGCAACGGCAAATAACAGTTCTAATGTGAGAGGTTAGTGCATTAATGAATCAATTAATGCCAATGAACAGACATGCTAAGAATGGTAAGGTTAAGTAACATGAATAGGCAACACTTAACCAATACAACATGTTAATTAAACAAATGGGTGGGGTTAAGTTAAATTGAGAACACTTAACCATTATAACATGTTGATTAGGAAACCCTAGTAACGAGGACCCATTTCAACAGTAACCCATATAGATGTATCATGGTACCCTGAACTAGGCAGGGTGAGGCACGATTAGTGGGCTGATTATAAGCGCTCAAAATAGCGGCGGGTGGTGTGTCAGTGTAGGTTCCGACGGAGTACAGGCGTGCACGTGCTCCAAAGTGGAAAAATTAGGCATTGGGCATCAGTGGTTATACACTGTGCATCTTGAATTTTGTCGAGTTGCCATTATAGGGATTGATGCACCCTATGGTGGGACCAGCACAGGTATCTACAAACAAGCGGAGCCAAATGACACAAGTAATAAATACACACGAGTTAGTGAGCCGATCGAATGGGGAGCGTAGTGGGTACAACTAGTGGAGATAGGGGCAAGCGGTACCTATGACAGCAGCTAGGGATACACAAAACTACCATTATTATTATAATTGTGATTAGTAAGAGGGATATACTTTCAGAGTAAATAGGGTTGGTGCAGTGTACTAATTATCCTATAATAATTAGAAGCGCAATCAACGTTTATCTTATTCATCTTGCTTACCTTGTCATACATGCTTATGTTACAGTCATTTCTTACTTTCCAGTTTATGTTCTTATCCTGTTACTTTAATGATTATATTGTTAAAGTTACTGGACTCGCCAGACTTTATGTCTGACCTCGTTTGTTTCACCCCTTTTTCTTTCCGTTTCCCCCCAGGTTCTCAGGGTGGGCCTAGTGGAGCTTGATTTGGATCTCTTTCTCTCTCTTTTGGATGTGCTTGGATTGCTGAAAGTACAAGTTCGGCTTATCTCTTTTTATGACTAATTATGTTGGGCTTATGCTTTTTGTTTTATATACTCAGAAATTAATTTGTCAAGATGGATATTAAGTGCACTTGGTTTTATTATTGATTTTGGTGTTGTAACCAAACTATTTCCCTGTTGCAATGAAGTTGTTTTAGATTCTTAAAGTACCAACATATGTATCTGTCTTGTTATATTTTGTTCTATACACTTATAATACTCCATGAAAGTTAATGTGTTCCCTTAGTGAGTGACATTAATGGACGTGAGGCGTTACACGTGGTATCAAAGCTGAAGGTTACCAAAAAAGATAAAGGATTTTGAAAACCATTTTCAAAAGCATTTTTATAAAGAAGTATTTTCAAAAACATGTTTTAAAGAAGGAGTTTTCAAGAGAAAGGTTTATTATGAAAAATATAATCCCCAAAAGCCATATATCTTTCTTTCGATTCTTTGTTTCGAATCTCTCCTTTTTCGTTTTTGAGTCCCTTTCCCCGCGTATTGATGCTTTTTCTAAGATATGTAAGGACTTTCGTGCGATGGGCGGAAAACCATTTCATAGGACTGAAATGTTTGTCGAAGCTAGAATTGGCCCAAGGAAGTGGAAGACTCATTTGGTATCTCTGAGATAGACGATGGAAGGAAGGTTCAGCTAGCTACTTGGTCGATGAGGGAGTTTAGGCTAAGGAGCACAACCCAAGTATGAGGAATTTGTTGATAATGCTTTAATCCATGAAGACGGTAAAGGTGAAAGTGGAAAGAATAATTAAACCCATGATAAAAGAAGGTATCTTTATTGTGGTATAGTGGGCCATGTAATTAAGGATTGTAGGAAGAAGAAGAAGCCTGGTTGTTTTCATTGCGGTGAGGCAGGACATCTGATTAATGACTGCCCGAGGAGGCAAGGACAAAGGCAAGAGCAGAGGACAGGACCTACTTCTGGAGGACAGGTTTATGCTCTCTTGGCATCAGGACAGGAGATAGATAGAAGCATTTTTGTTGAAAGTCTGATTTTCCTTTTTGATCATCCTTTTCGAACTTTGTTTGACTCTGGCGCTTAGCATTCGTTCATATCTGCTTCGTTAGTTGAAACACTGCACCTAAATACTAGTTTAGTTATGGATCCCATTGTAGTCTCAAATCCTATTGGTGGTTCGGCTCATTTATCTATGCTTTGTCGGGATTTGAGATTGTCTATCTTGGGCGTGGGGGTTTAATGCAATGCCTTTGTTCTTGGTTCCATGGGCTATAGCTTGATTGTAGGGATGGATTGGCTACCCAGGTATGGTGCCATCCTAGACTGTAAAAGAGGGTCGTTAGATTGTTGACTCATTGTGGGAGGACCCTTGATATTTCTTGTGACCCTAGAGGTCCGGTGATGCTTAGCTACCTAGAATCACTTGACACATCCATCGATGATTTGGAATCTGTTCGTGTAGTCCGTGAGTATGGTGACGTCTTTAATGTGGTTTGGGGTTTACCCCCCGAGGCACAGTATTGACCTCCGCATATACTTAGTAGATAATGTGAAGCCAGTTGCATTACCAGTGCACCATATGGCTCCAAGAGGGAGGAGGTAACTCAGTAAGTAAGTAGGGGAGCTACTTGAGAAAGGGTTCATAAGAAGAAGTATCTCAGAGTGGGGTGCTCCAGTTCTTTTTGTTACGAAGGTTGATGGTTCGCTTAGATTGTGTGTGGACTATGGAGAGCTGAATAAGCTCATGAAGAAGAACAGACACCCATTGCCGAGGATAGACAATTTGTTCGATCAGTTGGTTGGTGCTTTGGTTTTCTCGTAGTTGAATTTAGCTGCAGGATTTCATCAGCTAAGGGCGGCTGAGGACAGCATAGATAAGACTGTTTTGAGGGCTTCTGACAGTTTCTTCGGGTGGCTCGTCATGCCTTTTGATTTGATGAATGCACCCGCATATTTTGTGGACTTTATGAGTAGCTTGTTTAGGGAGTTTCTAAACAAGTTTGTGGTAGTCTTTGTGGATGGTATTTTGATTTTCTCTAGAAACGAGGAACAGCATGCCCTACATCTTAAGGAAGTCTTAGAGACCCTACGAGCGCATCAACTCAAAGCTAAGTTCTCCAAATGTCATTTTTGGAGGAAAGAAGTGAGGTTCTTAGGACACATGGTCTCTAAGGAAGGGATAGCAGTGGATCCCACGAAGGTGGTAGCAATCCAAGATTGGAAGATTCCTAAGAATGCAACAGAAGTAAGAAGTTTTCTGAGGTTGGCAGCTATTATAGGAAGTTCATTAAGGACTTCGCGAAGATATCAGCCCCACTTACTCGGTTGACGAAGAAGAACTTGACTTTCTCTTGGGATGTTGACTGTGACGATGCTTTCCAACGTTTGATGAGGACTTTGATGACAGCTCCAGTTTTAATTTTGCTAGATGGGAGCAAACTGTTCGTAGTATATACTGGTACTTGCGAGATAGGGCTTGGAGCAGTTTCCGATGCAAGAAGAAAAGGTGATATGCAAAAGGTGGTAGGTACGCAGTTATGTTTAAGCATCGCGTATCATCCACAGACGGATGGACAGACAGAAAGGGTGAATAGAATCCTTGAAGATCTTTTGAGGTTATGTATCCTAGATTTTGGAGGGACATGAGAAAAGCGTCTTCCATTTAGGGAGTTCGCTTATAACAACAATAATTAAGCTAGTATTAGGGTTTTTATGGACGACCGTGTCGATCACCAACTTGTTGGTGGGAGTATACGGATAAGATTATGCTTAGACCCAAGCTGATCAGAAAGAAACTCCAGAGAAGATGGACTTTATTCGAAGATGAATGAAGATGGCACAGGCCGGAAAAAGTCAAACGCTGACAAGAGACGAACCAATCTTGAATTCGGTGTTGCGACATGGTTTTTATTAAAGTGTCACCGTTGAGGAATGTAGCTCGCTTTGGGGAATGTGGGGAAATTAGCACCAAGCTTCGTAGGACCCTTTCCCATTACAGAGAGGATTGGACAGATGGCGTACAGATTAAAGTTGCCAGAGAAGCTTAGTGGTGTGCATGACGTATTTCATGTGTCCCATTTGAGGAAGTGTTTACATGATACCGCGGGAGTGGTGGAGCCGAGCATGCTTAGGGAAGTGGAAGTGGAGCGAGATGCCACGATCAGACGAGCTCCTACATGCATCCTTGGATCAGAGGTCAGAAAATTATGCAACCGAGAGGTCAAGTTGGTCAAAGTGCAATGCGGAGATGATCAAGGAGACACGACTTGGGAGACAGAAGACAAGATGCATGCGTCATACCCTTTCCTTTTTGAGGGTATGTTCTTAATTTCTCCTTTTTCTACTGCTTTGTTTATACTTGTTCTATCGTTTAGTATGTCCTCTTGATTACATATTCAATCTTTAGGTAGGAGAATCCTATGGTTGTAAACATGTGCTTGAGATATGTTATGTTTGGTGGATGCAAGTGAATGCAAGTGTTTTCTAGTGGTTGCTCGTGGATGCATTTACACACAAATTAGGCACTAGATCGGCTCAATCACTTTCATATTGTATATGAATAAGTGTGCATAGTTAAATTAATAGATGTATATTGATTGTGTTATCATATGATTGTTGCATTTGAATGAAATGATTGTGCACTCATGTAGAAATAATATGTATCATTAGGATACTTTTGCATACGTAATGATTGCATGGCACTATCATGATTTGCATTAAGGAGGTCAACTAAATCAGTAGACCGCCTGATTTTGCATTGGATAAGGAACATATACACATACTTTTTGCATATGTTCATATGACATTAGAAATCTTTTAAGTACAATGGATGCCTGTGATGTTGAGTAGATGGATGATTAGATGGTAGGATATACATTCTTCTTGACTTGAAGATTTCGAGGATGAAATCCTTTAAGGAGGGAAGAATATAATACCCCGTAATTTTAAAATATTAAAATTAACAAATTTAAGGACACTTAATTTTTTAGAAGAAGAATTAAGTGAAATGGGTTACGCCATTGCGTTCGCCTCGGAATTCTGCTTGAGATAGAGTTCGAGTTGCGTAAATCGGGCTTCGTATGAAGAAGTTATGGAGCTTAAAAGATTTCAAGTTTAAACAGAAATTGAATTAAAATAATAGTTAATAATCTAAAATCAGTTCGAATTTCAAAATAGTAGAATTGGGCTAAGCGGGAAATTTTCGGCTCAGGGGTGTCGACCCCTCCAGGGGAGTCGACACAAGTGTCGACCCTACTATAGGGGTTTCGAAATAGGTATCGACCCCCCTATAGCGGATTCGACCCCTATCGGCCAGAATGGGCTGACGTGTTCGGGTGATGATTTTTCTGATTTTAAGGCCTATGTGGCTTCGTTTGGTTGGCTGAGTGATGTGTCATTGTGAAACGGATGGTTCAGATTGATCCTAAACTAATCTAAGGGCTCTAATTAATCCTACACGTCTATATAAAAACCCATAAACCTAAACCCTAATCTAAACTAAATTCATTCATAAGCCACCATGCTGTTGCATCCTAAACTAAGCTAGTCTCTTCTCCAACGAATTAAAGCTTAGGAATTCTGAAAAGGGATTCTAGAAGAACAACGAACAAATCTGTTCTTTCTTCTATCACTGTGAGCGTAGTTACTTTCACAAGATAATTATTTAAACATAATTATGATAAGTTGTGATCTGGACTGTATGGATATGCTTGTTGAATCATATGCTATTAGCCAGTTCTGTTATCAACTATACAAGTTATGCAAGTTATGTTTATCTATACAAGTTATGCAAGTTTATTTATGCAAGTTTATATGCAAGTTATGTTCATCTATGCAAGTTATGCAAGTTTATATGCAATTTATGTTCATTTATACAAGTTATGCAAGTTATGTTTATCTATGCAAGTTATGCAAGTTTATCTATGCAAGTCTATATGCAAGTTATGTTCATCTATACAAGTTATGCAAGTTTATTTGCGAGCTATGTTTATCGATGCAAATTATGCAAGTTTATTTGCAAGTTATGTTCATCTATGCAAGTTATGCGAGTTTATATGCAAGTTATGTTCATCTATGCAAGTTTATATGCAAGCTATGTTCAACTATGCAAGTTTATGCTTATATGTTTAGATCCATGCTATTTCTTATGTTTAGATCTATGTCAGTTTACATTGCATATGTTAATTGGATCCATCATATATGCTAGTTCACGTTCATGTGCTTAATTAGATTTACTTTGTTCTATGCCAAGTTTGTGTTGCGCATGCCTAGTTAGATCTATATTGTTTTATGCCAGTGTGGATGTCATATGCCTCTTTCTTTTCCTTTTCTTATGAGTTAGGCTAAAAGCGAGCCTAACGTATTATGTGAATTAGACGTACGAACGACGTGGGAACGTTGAGGAATAGTTTGGGAAATATTAAATATTGGATATTGTGTAATTGGCATAGATTGGTTAGTAACCATGTAATTAACTTGAGACATAAATTGGTATAGTTAATATACATGGAAATTATGGATATAATTTGGAGGATAATTATGAACATAGCTTGAATTGGAAATTATGGACAATTTGAAATAGGGATATTAATTCAAATTGGGGCTGAATAATAAAATGAGATAATGAGCATGCCTAACCCGAGGTTAGATTGAGTTGCAGTGTAAGACTGCCCGGAACAACCCAGCACATCCAGCAACGGCAACAACAGGTCTAATGTGAGAGGTTAATGCATCAAACCCAAAACCCAAGGTTAGAATGAGTTAGCGGTAGAAGTCTGCCTGGAACCGCCCGGCACATCCAGCAACCGCAAACAACAGTTCTAATGTGATAGGTTGGTGCATTAATAAATCAATTAATGCCAATGGACAGACATGCTAAGAATGGTAAGGTTAAGTAACATGAATAAGCGACACTTAACCAATACAACATGTTACTTAAACAAGTGGTTGGGGTTAAGTTAAATTGAGAACACTTAACCATTATAACATGTTGATTAGGAAACCCTAGTAACGGGGACCCATTTCAGCAGTAACCTACATAGATGTATCATGGTACCCTGAACTATGCAGGGTGGGGCACAATTACTGGGCTGATTATAAGCAGTCAAAATAGTGGTGGCTGATGCATCAGTGTAGGTTCCGACGGAGTACGGGCGTGCACGTGCTCTGAAGTGGAAAAATCAGGCACTGGGCATCATTACTTATACACTGTGCATCTTGAATTGTGTCGGGTTGCCATCATAGGGATTGATACGCCCCATGGTGGGACCAGCACATGTATCTACAAACAAGCGGTGCCGAATGACACAAGTAATAAATACATACGAGTTAGGGAACCAATCGAATGTGGAGGGTAGTGGGTACAACTAGTGGAGATAGGGGCAGGCGACACCTATGATAGCAGCTAGGGGTACACGAAACTACCATTATTATTATTATCATTATGATTAGTAAGAGGGATCAACTTTTAGGGTAAATAGAATTGGTGCAGTGTAGTAATTATCCTGTAGTAATTAGAAGCGCAATCAATGTTTATCTTATTCATCTTGCTTACCTTGTCATACATGCTTATGTTACCGTCATTTCTTACTTTCTAGTTTATATTCTTATCATGTTACTTTAATGATTATATTGTTAAAGTTATTGGACTCAACAGACTTTATGTCTGACCTCGTTTGTTTCACCCTTTTTCTTTCCGTTTCCCCAAAGGCTCTCAGGGTGGACCTAGCGGAGCTTGATTTGGATCTCTTTCTCTCTCTTTCGGAAGTGCTTGGATTGCTGAAAGTAAAAGTTCGGCTTATCTCTTTTTATGACTAATTATGTTGGGGTTATGATTTTTGTTTTATATACTCAGAAATTAATTTGTCAAGATGGGTTTTAAGTGTACCTGGTTTTATTATTGATTTTGGTGTTGTAACCAAACTATTTCTCCGCTGCTATGAAGTTGTTTCAGATACTTAAAGTACCAACATATGTGTCTGTCTTATTATATTCTGTTCTATACACTTATAATACTCCATGAAAGTTAATGCATTCCCTTAGTGAGTGGCATTAATGGACGTGGGGTGTTACATTATCCGTCACATGATACGGTTCTCTAAGACCTCAGAATTGCAGATCTAGAGTGCCAACCCGGTTAAGGGGTTGATCACTGATGTCATCAGTAAAACTAGGCCATGGGAGGAGCAATATTTCTTTGTCCAATGCCCACCTTGCATATCAGGAAAATTTATTGATGAAGGTGGGTTTTCATATTTTTCTTTGAACTTTTCCCCACATTGCAGAACCTCCTTTCAGAGATGTGATTTTGACTATGGAGGAAGCTTAAGTGGTTGACGCCATCTTTTTAACGCACCGGTAAAGCATATGTGCATGTCGTTTCTTTTGAATATCGATAGACTCCGTGAGTATGGTTTGCTCCCTCTTGGAAAGAAGATATTGTGGCAACCCCTCATTCAATTCCCTGGTCCAAAAGGATTAATGTCGGGTTCTGATGTGTTTAATGTTGGATCTCCTCTCCTTCCAATTATTTTAGACGAGAACAATTCATTGTTCTTAGCAACATATGCCATTATTTTTCTTTTTTTGTTGTTGCATTTTCTGATTCATCCTTCCCTTTGCTTAGAATCCTCAGCTTCTCAGGATACGACCATCATTGCTGCTTATAGCCGGGCCAGCGCCTTGGCCGTGAAGAGGCTTGCTTAGCCCTCCATTGATTCCTCATCGAAGAAAACCAGGCATGACGAGTCAAATAGCTTCTCAAGAGATGATGTCGTTATTCCAAAAATAAATCAAACTTTTGACCCTTCCATTATAGCTTTCGAGCATGTGGTGAATATTGATGCTTCCTAGGAAGTCTCCCAAAAAGGAAAATCCACGGGTGACCCTACCTCTCTCCATGATGTTGATGAGGTAGATGAGGGAAGGCTCGATTTTTTGGCACGTCTACCTCTCAGCATATTTCTCATCCTACACCTCCTTCGCCTGCCTTGGGTTTTGAGAGGCTTGTGGAACTGGCTCTTTTTTCTCCTGAAGTGGCGGATATAGCCTCTTCTTCTGCTACCTTGAACCCAATAGATTTCTATAAACAAAAAATTAGGGATTTCCTCTTGGTATTATATGCATGTTCACTCTTCTCGCTCCTCTTTCTTTTGCTATTTTTTTATTTTTAACTTATTCTTCTTCTTTAGATGATGAAAGCTTGGTATGTTTCCCGAGGACCAGCTTCCACTTTAGCAACTGAGGTCAACATTTTAAGCGAAGAGAATAAGTTGCTGGCAGATAAAGTGGACACTTTGCAGCGGGAGCAGACTGAGGGAGATAATGAACGCAAGGAATTGGCGACTTCATTAGAAAAGGTGAGGAAGGTAAACGAGGAGTTTGCGAAGGAGGTTGAAGAGCTTAAAGCATAGAAAATGGAAATGGAGATCGACTATGACGCCAAGATGGATAAGATGAGCACCTGGCTTGCTGCTACAAAGAGGGTTATTTAGAAAGACATCGATAGAATTTCAAATTTTTTGAATGTTTGCCTTAACAATATCACCACGGAGTATTACGAAGATACTCTCCTCCTTTCCTTTACGGACAACTATGAAAAACTTTCAGAATTTAGCTTTACTTCAATTGACCCCTTTATCAGAGATAGAGTCCTAGAAAAGATTGGGCAAGTGAAACGGGAGCGTAGGGTTGCCTCGACCAGTAAAATTGATCCCACGTTACTGCTTTTTATTGATGAGTTTGTTGATGATTATGAGGATGGAAAGGAGTTCAATATAGCAGACGGAGAGGTAGAAGGTCACACAGACCAAGAAGACGGGTCTAGAAGAGGTGCTGGAGAACCTACTCTTACATCCCAGGGGCTGCCTCCCGAGGACGAAGGCTCTTTAGGCTCTAGAAAAAGGACGGCTCCTGGTTTCTGATGCTGATGTCGCACTGGTACTACTTTCGCTCTCAAGGTGTTTTTCTTTTCCCTTGGGTTTCATTAATAATTAAGTTTCCCATATTACAGTAATCCTCTATTTCTCTGAAGACTTGAATTGAAGCTATGTTTTAGACTCATCATTGTAGAATTTTAAGGGGAAAAACTCAAGAAGCTTGGTTCAGCACAGACGATTTTTAACATGGGATTTTGAATGTTGTTTTATTAAGCATACGTTCTCTTGTGGTCTATTTGTGATTCATATTGATTTTGTGATTCTTGGTAGTGTGTGGTGTCATGCTAATGTGCTAGTGTGAACGTGGTACCTATAGTGTGCATGAACCAATAAGCGTAATGTGACTGTTTTTTCTCTTGGAAGTATAGTGTAGTTAACACACACTAGATGTTTGCAATTTTTGTATTACAATGTTTCACCTTGTTTGTGGCTTGGAGGATTCGTTCCAGACCCCTTCTTCTCAATTTAGGGAGGAAAGTCTGAATGCCGCTGGTGGCAGAGATATTTTTAGCAATGCTCCTCTGTCAGAATACAAAAAGATGTATTTCCTCTAGAAGGTGACAATCACAAACTTCAAGGAACAAGTGCACTATTTAGAAAAGCAATTGAAAGAAAAAGACGAGGATATGCATAGCCTACAAGATAGGTTAGAAACGAGATCCTCTGAAAGCTCAGACGCGGTGGTTGGTTGATTAAATCAACAAATCGATTAGTTATAGGATGAATTGAAAAAAGATAAAGAGGACTGCGCTACTTTGGAGTTCGCCTTGTAAAACCCCGATTCATAATGACAGATTTTTACTACATGTTTGGGTTGTGGAAATTTTATTTCTTAGAACAAGGACTGTGTCTATGTAATGGCTTGCATCACGATTTCCAGTGGAACTGACAGTGTGTCACACGATTTTTTTATCGCTTTTGTTAGAAACAATATTATTGTGTTTCAAAGGTGTTGCAATGAATGGAACTCTATAAGTACTATGTGTCGAGAAGGAAACTTCTTCTCGAAACAATTATCCTTGAAATATTTCTAATCAAAAATTGCCCAGAACAAATAAAGGGATAGTCACTCATAGGATGTTATTGAAACCGTTCTCGATCTTCTCCCTGATTGCTCTTTGAACCGATGTTGTTATATGATATCGTTTTTCAGAGTTGTGTAAGGAATTGATATATTGAAAAGGAAAACAACTAATCGATGTACAAGTTAAAAGCACTTCCCTGATAGGTTTATAACCCACCTTTGGTTGCAAAACTTGAGCCCTCACTTTAATTTCTGAGAGTGGCAAGCGATTCTTTCTTGTTTGAATCAGGAATTAGGTTCTTCATAGGTTTGGTGTGTCCTCAGTGGCTCCACATCTGGTGGTATGTAAGACCGTCGGTTTGCCTTAAGACTTTGTCAAGAATTCGATTCGGTCTAGATTCGGACATTAATATGTTGGGGACCGGAACCCCTTCGGTTTCTGCAAAGAGCCGAATAGACCCATATTTGGGTATTAATATGTAGGGATTGGAACCCCTTCGGGCTTCTATAAACATCTGAATGAACCCAGATTCGGGTATTAATGCGTAAGTGACTAGAGCCCCTTTCGGCTTCTGTAAAGAACTGAATGGACCCAGATCCGGGTATCGATATGTAAGTGACCGGAACCCCTTATGGCTTCTATATAGAGTTGAATGGACCCAGATTCAAGTATTGATATGTAGGTGACCGGAACCCTTTCCGGCTTCTGTAAAGAATTGAATGGGCCCAGATTCGGTATTGGTATGTAGGTAACCTGAACCCCCCTCCGGTATCAGTGAAGCGTTGAATCAACCCAGATTCGAGAATTAGCATAGCAGACCGGAACCCCTCCGGTATTAAAGAGGTTAGTATTCCCTTCAGATTTGATTTGGGAAGCAAAGGTTGTTTGTGCTTCTTGAGCCTCCCCTTGGTCTTTTGATGTCAAAGAAGAGGATGTACGTGCTTTGTTGGCAACTCTATGGGCATGTGCGTCCGGAGCGCTTGGCTTGCTTATCCATATGCAGGGCCCAAGGACTTACCCGACCTCGCTCTAGGAGGTGCCTTATCCTGACCATCGTAGGCGATGATAAGGGCTTAGAAACTTAGATGGGGCCATCGTAGGCACAAAACTAAGGTTTACTCTTTTGACGCTCTATACGGGCCATCGTAGTCAATGATAGAGGCTTATATGCCCACCCCCTCTAAAGGGTGCCCTATCTTGACCATCGTAGGTGATGATAGGGGTTTGCATTCCCTTTTGCAGGTAATGCAGAACATAAGCAGAGGTAGGACGTGCTCTTCTGCGAGTAGTGGTGGGACGTGCTTAGTTCTAGCAGAGGCAGGGCGTGCTAATTTTAGATGCACTGCCATGACCATTTCTGGTGTAAAACAACGGCTTACGCTTTTGAGGCTTTAACCAAGCCCCCTATGGTTTGGGCATGGAGAAAAACTAACACACCATCCCCCTCCGAGGGTGCCCCACCCTGGGCAATTTGGCAATGACGAGGGATTTAATCCGTCGGTGATTGGACCCTTCTTGGGTTTTCCTTTTAAACTTCCAAGGGAAGGGCTTTTCGTACATTGGGACATGTGTATTAATCCTTTTCCTAAGGATTTTCTCAAACTCATCTCGATTTTTTGATAAACTCTTGTAATCGGCCTTGATTGACGAATCTGACGATTGCTTCTCCAAGAGTTCTGCAGTGATTAGTCTCGTGTCCGTTCATCAAGTGATAATGGAAGTAAGGCCCTCATGTCTTTCTTTCGTGTTTAGGCTTCTCCTTCGTGGAGGTCCAATAGTCGAGTTCGTGTTTAGTTAGGAAGAAAACATTCTCACTCGAAGTAGTGAGGTAGCATTCCTGGGATATCTTTGGCGTGCACTTCCCTATTTGCAGATGGGGTCCAATTCTCCAGCGAATCATCCCAGTCGTGGTTTCTATATTTTTGTCCTTTCCTTTCGGGACATACCGACATCGAGTTGTCATTTGTTTAGTCCATTTTTCGACGTAATGGTTGAAATTGTCCATTATTTCGCGTTTGAGTGTCATCCCTTTAACTTGCCCATAAAGAGCATCCTTTAAGTAAAGGAAAATGCTAATGTCCTCAAATGTCGATCCAGTGCGTGGGAATGCCCTGGTTTGTCCTTTGTGGGAAGAGTTGCTATTCCCCTTCTCGTAAGCATGCAGTTCCATTTTCCGCTTCCGCTTTATTACTCGCAAAACCTCCTCTCTTAACTCCTGCTCCTCCATTACTCTATAGCTGGTGGTTCTCAACTTATCATCTCGAGACCCTGAAAGCCTTCGTCTAGGATTTTTGCTCATAACTTCACTTCTTCAAAGCTAGTCCAGTCTGGAACGAAACAACACAGGTAGATACGTGGTTGATAACCACAAAGTCGAAGGTTCGGGCCCTCCTTCTAGCGCCAAAATGTTAACTATATTTTTCGTCAACACCCAAAAAGGATCAATAGGGGTATACCTAAAGGGAAATCAGGTGGGTTGGCTCACTTCATTGATCAATTTTAGTGGGAACTTAAGATGCTAGGACTCAGAGGTGCAGGATCATTGAGGATTATCAAATCGGATCTAGGCTCAGTAAATGAGGTTTGACCGCCATTCGAGGATACTGAAGAATGCAAACCTAGGCTTCTCTATAGAGTCAATAATAAACGGCGACGACTATGACTAGAGAAATAATAGTGCACACTTACAAAACAGTTTTTGTATAGGAAGATCCCTTTTCATTAAACTTTTATTGGAAGTACAAGAAGGTTACGGGGAGTAATTCTCCATTGATCTTCTTTTCCAAGTCGTTTCTGATGGTACAAATGGTTAGGGAAAAAGATCCCCTAATGTGACCTCTGGGGTCTTATTTATAGTGGTTAAGGGCCCTCCCGTCGGAGGGATATTGGATCCGCATGGGTCTATGTCAGTTGTTTTATTCTTGGCTTTGGGTGCTTGACCTTCGGTCGCTTTTGACGTATTCGATTATAATCCCTGGATGATACTTGAATTCCCGAAAGCAGGTCCTGAATGTAGGCTTTCAGTTTATCGTGAGTGCTTAGAGGGGCTTGACTTGGTGGTGTATGCTGATAGATGCCAAATCAAAACTACTACCGGTTTCGGTACTAGGTAGCCAAGTGCGGGTAGCCTGTATTCTACTCTGGTCTCGGCTAGCCCTTCGGTATGTTCTTTATAGTAGCCTGTATTCTTGAAGGGTGGCCTTTCGGCCTTCATGTAGTAGATTCTCCGAAAGTAGATTCTAGGTGGCCTTCCCGTCCTTTCGGTTTTGTGCCTTTAATGCTTCCGTCTTCGGGTGTACCCGCATTTGGGCAGGTCGTTATTGATGATTCCTTTGGGCTTTATCCGTCGGTTTTATTGTTTCTGGCTTACTTGATTTCGGGCTAGGTTAGATTCTTTATTACGGGAACTTCTAACAGGTTGGGGTTGTCGGAGAGATCTTACTGGGTTGACCCTAGCGGATTAATTCCATCGGTCACATCTTGTAGCTTTCGCGGTCCTTTCCCTTATGAGGGTTTCGGTTGATGTAGTTTCTCGGGTTATTCGATACCCCTTCACTACCACCTTGGTTCGATGTTATTTTTGGTAGTAACAATCTTTTTTACTTAAATTATGTGCACAATAATTATCTGTTTTGATTTTTTGCACAGCAATATGAAAGTTATACAACATGGTGTCAATAAAAGAAAGTGACACAATATAATGTCAGTAAAAGATAAATGTATTTATATTTTTAACAAAGAATTATAAAAATTAGCCATCACAAATTCATAATCAGTTATGAGAATTTCATAATCAAATATAACATCAGTTCTATCAGTAATTGTTAGCTTTTTCCATATATGGGCTATGTTACTTCAATTTGTAATATTTGATACCAAGTTGATTTTATTTGTAATAACTAGAGACACACTGAATTGGATAAATAGCAAATACTATATCTTAATAACATATAGTACAAACAACAACACATTTAAACAAGTTTTCTGTTTATATTCATTATCTAAAATAATTAAATACCATATAAAATAGATTTAAAGCTTACATAAAAATGAAAAAATCATTTTAATATTTAATTGCTAAAAAAGATAAATACGTCTATCATTATCATTATTAGATTTAATTAGATGTTTAGATATAATAATATCTGAAAATAAGTGATATATTTTACACAAGTTTATTGTTTTAATAATTATTTCAAATTATTTCACTCCTTATAAACCTGGTTTCCAAACTATGTCAAATAGATATATCATATTGTCTTTTTGTACACATTCTTATGCATGCATGGTATTGTTTGGATGATATACAATTTAATTTCTATTCGGTATTGTTTTCATACATTATAATAATATCTTAAATATCCTAAACTAATAATAAGATTTTCATGAATGCAGGAACAATTAGAACATGAACAGTATGACCCAAGTAATACAAAAATACAAATAGAGTATGATGAACAAAATACAAAGTCAGATAACCAAACTGAGGAAACAAATACTAACTTGGATGATGCAGATAACCAAAGTGAGGAAACAAATACTGACTTGGATGATGCAGATAAGTGTGAAATCGTGGAAACAGGGAGAAAAAGGAAAAAGCAACAGTACACTGGCACATATAGATGCAATTTAGATGCAATCTATAAAGTGATGTCAGTTATTAAAAAAAAAAAATCTTTCTTAGGAATCAAAAGATTTGATAGAGAAAACACCTTTTAAAAATATTTTCAAATTTTTTCTCAATGATTCAATATCAAGACAAGATATAAGAAAATGTGCTTCAAATCTGGATGATACAATTACTTCTTTCAATGTTACTGAAAATGCTTTTAAAGTGAGAGAGTAAATTTTGAAAATAACTCCCAAAGAAGTGGGTCTTATATTTGGAATGCCACTAGCTGGAGAGGAATTATTTCCTATTCCGGCTTCAAGCAAGGCTTCCGCCATGTAAAGTTTTTCTGACATTTTAAGTTCTAATTTCAATGAAAAAAATGTAATAAGTAGTAAAACAGTGAGAAACAGGTTGAATTCAATGATTAAAAATAAATAAGGAGATAAAAACCTTGTAAAGTTATTGTTATTACTACTTATCATAACATTCCTTTTTCCCAACAATCAAAGCTATTTGCCATGGGGGATTTTTGGGTAAATTGTTAAATTTGAAAAAAATGAACTCAACCTCTTGGCCGCTAGCAATTTCTCAAAGTGTTTTAAAAAATGTTAAGAGATACCATGTTGATCCAAGGAATACACTAGGTTGCACTATTGTATTGTTGGTATGTTTTTATAATATTCACTTAATACAAATTCACTGAATATTATCTTTATTATAAAAACATAAAACCATTTATCTTTTTCCTGTAGCACTAGTTCTATGAAAGAACCCAAATCATTGATAAAAAAGAGGACATTAAAGAAAAAATCCCAAGAATAAGGAAATGGGATTTATCGAAACTAAAGGACATCGACTTAACATAAGTTGATGATAACAAGGTATCATATTTACAAATATTTAGTTTTGTATTTAATTTAGTTAAATGTTTGCATTATTTTCTTCTTATAAATTTCAGTACCATAGTACTGTTTCTTTAAACGATTTTTCAACTGAATTTTCTTCTGTACATACTGCATTATGTTCAACTGATTATTCTAATGCTATATAGAACTGTTTCAAACTTAGTTCATAATTATACTACATGTTACTATATACAGCAATTAAAATGATAAAAGCTTTTCTCTTTTCATATTGATTAATAAATAACATATTAATCTGTAATTGTATATCACATTTACTACTACATGACAAACAAATTTATCATTTTTAACGTGATTTGAAGTTCTTACATAAGGTATATAAATGATTTAAACAGCATATAGAAAACATAAATGCATTTATCTTTTCAGATTAATAAATAAATAACATATTATATAGTAATTATATATACTACTTCAGAATACATATTAAACATATTTATCATTTTTATCATGATTTGAAGTTCTTACATAAGGTGTACAAATGATATAAACAGAATATAGAAAAGATAAATGCATTTATCTTTTACAAGTTCGAATATAAGTCTTGGTATTGTATGCATGAATTGTGTAACATATTTTTGCAAATTGTACCTTTCCTGTATAGACTACACTTTCAAGTGAAAAAAAATAAAAATCATGAACTACCTCTTAGAATACATATTCAAGCTAAGAAGAATTACATATATAGTAATGAATGTCTTGCCCTATACAGCTTTTAATAGTGGTGAATAGTTGATCTCACTATTTTAAAAAAAAACCCTTGTAGATTTTAAATTTCTTTTCAGATGTTACAAAAGATGAGAAGGATATTTTGTCAAAAAATTATATCAGTTGAAGATGATGAGGAGAAGTATAAAAAACGGAAATTTGATGACAATATGGAAGTTAAAATTTTGAAAAACAAATTAAAGGATCTGGAAACAAAATTCAACTTTTTGACTAATGAGTTGAAAAGTTTTGGGGAGCAATTAAACGAAGAAAGAGTTTTACGTGCAGTAGCTAAAAGAAGAATCCAAATTCTAGAAATGAAGATTCAAAAGTGTGAAGGCCGTGAGGTCACAGAAAAACTAGATTCGAAAGAAAAGACTGATGATACTAAAGATTAAAAAAAAAATTAAAAAACCAGTTTGTATGATAAACATAAATAGGTCTACTAACTTTCTATGTTTTAATTTGATAAATACTGAAGATTTCATCTTAGAAACCGAAGAAGGTTTAACATATGAAAACAACAAACAACCAACTGAGGAAAATCCTGTTGAAAAAGCAATTATCATTAAAGATGAAAGTAGTCCTAAGAAGAAAAGAAGAAGATGAAACCAAAAAATGTTGGAAAATGTCCACTACTGCGGCATCTTAGTGAAGATCAATAAGAATTTGTAAAAACTTTTTTTAAGTTTTAGGGGGGAAACAAGTAAGTAATTAACCTACTTTATACTCGCACAAACTAATTTTATTTTATTAACAATGGTTTAATTTTACAGCAATGAAGCTTTCAGCTGTGATGATGAAAATTTCATCACTATAACAAAATGCATGATAAAAAACCTCCTATATCAGCATAGTATTTGTTGTCAAGTAAGTACAACATAATATAATTTCTATGAATATAAATTTTCTCATTTTATTAATATTAGTTTTCAAATGTAGGTCATCGATTGGTTCTGGTTCCGGAAAACAAAGCTGCAAGAAGAAAGCAACAACATTGTCTATGTGAACACAACAATGAAAGTAAGTGGAGTATATTACCAAATTAACATTTTTAAACAAAAAATATAAAACATAAGTTTAACAGAAAAGTGCAACTGATGGAAACTTGGAAAGAATCAAGAAACAAATGTACATTCCATTAGTGAAAAATACAATTTTAAATCAATTATGTTCCAACATATTGTTCCACATACATGGAAATGAACATTGGAGTTTGCTAGAACTAGTTGTTGGAGTTTGCACCTGGAACCACTATGACTCTCTACACTTAACCACTAGATCAAAAACTAGGGGAAACGGTCATGCACAATTTGCAAACAATGTGGTAAGTGCAAAAAGAAAAAATGAAAAAAGATAAATGTGTTTATATTTATTATAAATTTCTTTCAATTATTGTAGAAAGCAGCCGTCAACACACTAAATAGAGAGTTACAAGATGAAGGACAAAACCATTCTAAATAAATTCAGTGATAAGTAATGTTGACTGTGCTCAACAAAATACCAGTTAATTTTTAGCATTTCAATTGACAAATAAAATTTCGTAGTAATCATATATGTAATATGTTATGTAACATTAACAAATTTGACCATGGCAAATTCGTAGTAATCATAAACGCAATATGTTATATAATTTGCAAGGAATTTGACCACTAAGAATAAATAATAGCATTGAGTTCTAGAAGATATAAAAGGTTTTATCTTTTCGACAAAACTGAGCTAACAAATAATCTGACACATACCAAGGTTATGTTAACAGTTGTTAATTAAGATGATATATTTTCAAACATTACACAAATGATATAAAACTTTATGTAATGATTAAAAGTTACTAGTAACTTGATTTCCTAGAAAAGATAAATGTTTTTATCATTTCCTGATAGTAGGCTACAAATTTATTTTTCTATAAATTACGCCTTATTTGCATTATCCTAATACTAATTACAAGGAATGCAGGTACGATTGTAGAATACTTGTAATGATGTTCATGCAAAAAATAACTCAAGGAATGCAAACTTCAACAAAAATCATTACTGAAGACGTAGATGCATTCCGAGCAACTATAGTTGCCCAAATACTTACTGACAAACCATACTATTGGAAGCTTGAGAAGTATTGCACCTCTCGTGAAACCTTTAAAATGCTATTGATCATGAATGACGTTTTTAAATTGTAAATGCTAATGTTAACAAATAGATATTGAATTTGTTGTTTAATGTGTAATACCTGATACTGATTTGATCGTAGTTTTTATGAATTATATCTGAGTTTGGAGACTAATTACAAACTGTTGATGTACTGTTCTGTCTACAATGTTATCAATCAAAAGCTACATGCTGTTATATTTTGTTTGAAAAGTCAATTGCTTTTATTTGTTGGTTAAAGAACCAAAACAGTAATTTTTTATGTATGTATTTAGATTTATCTTTGTTATTAAATTTAATGCTAATATGCAACCTTTATGCAATTTTCCAAAAAAAATATGCCGACATAACAAGCGCCTTTTAACTAAAAGATAAATACATTTATCTTTTCATTAATTTATCACTTTTTGTTAGTGTGCATGATTAATTGTTGAATTTTGTTAGTGTGTATGATTAATTGGTGGATTTTGTTAGTGTGTATGATTAATTAATATCAGAATTGTAATCATTTCAATTATAAATTCATTGTTGTTAATGGAAATATATAAAATAAAAAGATAAAAATATTTATCTTTCTCATCCTATAAACCACATAAGATAATAATTTAACAGTGAAATCATTATACATTTATTTATTAACGTACTGAAACAAAAATACCTTATATGACACAGATTCTCAAACAACATGAACCTATTGAAACAAAAATACCTTATATGACACAGATTCTCAAACAACATGAACCTATTAAATTTAGTACAAACAAGAAACTTAAATTATTACCTTTACATGAAAATATAAATGCAGTTATTTTTTCAAACCTTTACCGTCGAAAAAAACGAAAAAAATCAAATTACCATTCAACATAACACAGCATAAATTTAAGACGGCAAAATAAGAAAATAATCATTCAACAAAAGAACAAGTTGCATAATATAGATTAAAAAGATAATATTGGATATCTTTTTAATAACCTAAACCACATCATATAACAAAACAAAAATGAAAACTTATAGAATTTCAATCTGTTCTTAATATTAATCACTCCTAAAAATCAACATTCATCACATCTATATAACCAAAATTTCATTTTACCATATTATTCAACTATAACACTAAATTTAAAATTATCATTCAAATACAATGAATTTTAAACAACAATTCAACCATTCAAAGAACAACTTCTTCTACTATGCCCTAGTTTTTTACACTTTCCACATTTGTTTTGTTTTGCATGAAAATCAATACCTTCAATTCTATTCACTCTAGGCCTACCAGCTCCGCAAATAGCTTTAGGAGGAAGAACAATACTTGATTCTTCAGCTTCAATTGCTTCTTTATCAAAAGATGGAATTGGATTTATTGCATGTGAATAAGTAGCTCGATAATACTCAATAGTGAAGTACAGCGCAATGCAATCGTAAACAGAATTTTTAGATAGATATATACACTTCAAAGCATGGGCACAAGGAAAACCCTTCACTTTCCATTGATTGCAGCTACAAATGCGATTTTTAAGATCTACTTTTTGCGATGTTGGAGCATGAACTTGATAAATAAATCTGCAAAATTCAAAATAAGGCATATGTAAATAAAGAACATTATTACAGTAACAAAAAAAAGTCCCACATTAACATTTAGTCCAACATAATGTGTTTAATATCTTAATATTTGTATAATAGGCATTTCTTTCTACATTACATAATATCACACTACAATAAAAAAAATCCTTAAATTTATAGTACAAAGTTAAATAATACAAAAATTATCCTATTGTCACATATTTCTCATTCAACTTTTTCACTAACTTAATGAGCAAAATATTAAAAACATAAATGCACGTATCTTTTTCAAAAAGAGTTTGCACTAAAAAATAAATCCTTGTTAACTGTTTACATCATAATCCAAAAAAAAAACACATACCTAGATGATTTAGTAACACTCCAACCAAACACTTCCTCCTTCAATTTCAACAAACAAGCTTCCATTTTTGGACAAATAATACTATTTCAGTTAGTTGCCTCTTCTCTTCGATTGGACATTTCAACATAAGCTTAATCCAAATACCATTAAGACATGCAGTTACAGGCAGACTTATTTCATCCAAGATCCATGAATTAAAACTCTCCACTACGTTGGATTTATTTTCACCATATCTTTTTCTACGAAAAAAATCAACCCAATGATCATATGGCTTATCATTCAATAGCTTTTGCACCCCCAGTTTCTTTAAATTTAACCATATCTTTTTCAAATTCATAGGCATTTGAAGCTAAAGCACACTATTCTAGCAAATGACCTACCTGTAATGGCCTACAAATCTGTACTTATTTGAGTTAACTAGACAACAAACAACCAACCCAAATAATACAGAAATGCGAGTCATTAGGGTTAAAGAGCAAAAATAGATAGAAGAAGAACATAAATAACAACACAAAATCTCACAACGAAACAAATAAAATATATTGTATATATAACCTTTGAAAATACAAAACTGTTTTGGGCATACATACCATATCAAAGTACAATACATACACATCACAGTGGAAATAGTCTAAATAACTAATGGTGAAGCCTCCTGCTTCAAGCTCCTCCAATGGTATCCGTAAAATCCTGAAACACTTGACTGTCCGTACAAATTTGGGCACCCAAGAGTTTAGGAAAAACAAACAAAATAAACTCTGGGTCAGCCATGGGATGGGTGTGAGTAAACTCCAGCCGCATTGTTTAACTTCGAAAATCCTTTGAAAGAAAGCATAATAGTAAGACTGGGCCACACATAAACGTGGATGATTTTTACCTTAATATAACCAAAACATTATTGATATCAAAATCCAGTGATATTATAATAATGTCTAGTCAAAATAAATAACCAAATAGTAGAACGCTTGCATCTCACGCCCTACATATATAGTATAAAATCGTAAACCACAGGGCACTCATTGGAAATTGCATTCCAACTACGACAAGGTATGGGACCACCTCCCGATTAGTGTACTCTAGAGGGGATACACTGGGGTTCAGCAAGAACGTCTTGCAACCTGGCCACACATGACCACCCACTCATTTAGCTTGAGTGTAGCGAATATATTGTCACCCACGGTTGTCGGCCGTCCAACCGTAACCCGTAAGATAAAGAATCGAAAGAAGAACAAATAATTGAATTTTCTCTAGATCAGTGACAAATATACCCTCCTTAGGTATGACTCAACTAGCCATGCTATTTGCCCAATTTTAATCATTTCCCAGTTGTGAGGCTTGAGGCTATGTCTATCTTTTAGAACATCTGGCCACCGTACACTTTGAATGCCACATCGTCAAACTCGTCAAATCACTAGTTGATCTTCCCAAAAATATTACAGGTATAAAAGCTAAGAGAAACGAATTTCTCCGTCACCACACGTAATACCTTGAAAGATCATCTTATGTGTTATGTTAGGAATACTCTGTTAGACATTCGTCCATACAAGTTGTTCTGGGTCTGAACAAACAAACAACCCTTGCATTTTTACTCCGTCTTCAATTTATCTTTAGCATAATCTAATTTGAAACACCTATGCCTATACAAAGTGGTTTTCGGATATTAAATCCCACCGGTCTCTCCGTATTGACAACGATGGTAAAAAATGATAGCCGGTGACTTAACTATCAAAGGAAAATAAACATCCATCAATCAATTAAACAATCACTTGCCCCTTTTAATTAATATTCATTCATGAACAATTTTCCAATTTCCTTATCAAATTCCATATATTGACTTATTGATTTCTATTATCAAAATTTCTCAAAAATATTCTAACTCCTTAAATTTTCGGAAAATTTCGCATGCACCTCCTTTGTACCGGTCAATACTTCAAACCTCAACTCGCCTCTCTAGGCCCTTTCCATTCAAAAAGAAAATCAAAACGCGAAACGGCTTGCCCAATAGGCTCATAAAACCTCATATGGAAATGGAAACATGTACCTTTTTGTTGGGCACTCAATATATAATCTTAACTATCTTCATTCCATACATGTTTAAAATATTCAAACCATTTCCAATTCATTTTATTGCAACAACCCGGAAAATCGGAACCAATTTAAATTTTTTTATTTTGGCTAATTTAATGGATTCTGAGTATTTAAAATGATTTATTTTAAATAATAACAATTTAAAATTTATTTTAATTGAAGTTAGAACAAATAAATTTATTTTAATTATTAAACGAGCCTGAAATGGCTTGGTAGTTTGAAAATTTGATTTCAAATTTCAAACGAATGTACAGGATCCAAAATAAACCAGATTTTAGTAAAACCAGAAATATTTGAATCTATTTGAAAATATTTTTCAAAGATTGTGAAAAATATAGATTTCATAATAGGAATAAAAAGTTATGTCCAGTTGAAAATTCAGAATAGTCGCTATGGAATTTTATATAGTAAATAGCTCTTAAAAATAGCCATTTTGCAAACAACCTCCATTTTCGTTGAAACCACTTTTGTTGGATCCGGAAGGTCGTTTTGTGTCCAGATTCCAATTTTCATAATTTTTGGAATCAATATGTGAGCGTAGCGGATTTAAACGTGTTTGGTCAGTTTGGTTTGAATTTAATCGACTGGAAAAATGATCGTCTTTCAAACGGTCTCCAAATTCGTTGAAATTAGTTTGTTAGGATCGTATCGTCAAAACATAACCAGATTTATTTTTCTGGAATTTTTGGAGTCAGTATGTGGCCCCGGTAAATTAAGATGCATGTTAAAATCAATTTTGAACATTATATTGAATTATATTTTTATTTTAGTGAGAACTGATCATAATTGTAACGACCCGCCTTTTTGCCCAGTTCTTGCCGGTAATTAAACTGACTCAAACCATTCAAAAAGACGAATTGTTATGGGTGCATACATATATTGAACAAAATAACAAAAAATTTCATTGTGAAATACAATGTTACATCAGAGTTACATAAAATATCAGAGTTACAACACATACAGCGGAAGAAAAGAAAATATACTCTTAGCGGAAGAAAATCGTATGATATAGCAGAACCTCTCATCTCTTGCATGAACTCCAACTCTAAAAACACTATGAATCCTGCTCCAACGATCTAAAACTGCAAACTAAACTACTAGTAGCCCGTGCAAAATTATGGGCACCAAGAGTTTAGGTGAGGGAACAATAAACTCCAGGTCAGTCGTGGGACTGGTGTGAGAACTCAAAACAGTTATTATTAGGTTCATTTTAAAGTTGGGAATTTCACCGGACCACGCCACTAACGCGGAACGGGTTTACTCCATGTGAATACCCGTGCATATAAATACACAATGACCTTTCTAAAATGAAGTTATCATAAGCTCGTCCCACATCACACAATGCAAGCGCACACCAGATGGGCGAGGTTTATCTTATGATAACCAAACATGCTTTCATACGTAAAATCCTCTTTCAAATCCATAATATATATATATAGTGTGGAAAACATTTCTCAAATAAATGTATTAATCCTAGATGGCATAATACCCCATCCTATTATGTCGCCATATATCTATATACAAACCAAAATCGTGTGGTACGTATTGGAGATTTGGTTTCCAACTTGATGATTCCTGGCACGAAAGATTAATCGGAACACAAACGAAATGTAATCAAGGGTTTTTCATCCAGACGCGGACACCAATACAAATCGCGAGGTAGATCAACGGTTTTGGACCAGACACGGCCCCCCGAACATACCCTATTCCATAAGTCATAAGTGGTTTCCCACTGCTGCAGCGGTCATCATCAATTCATATATATACACAACCTAACCGCCAGTTTCTCATCATCCGGGGTGTAAGGTTTGTCGATGTCACATCATACACAAAGCTATGCTTCGATAAGCCATTCTTTGATCATCACTAGCTCGTTTCCTAACTTGGGTATGTCACATTGACAATTCACGACATATCACTGATTCCAATCAACGCATACCCTCTAAGTTCATATGACTTAGAGACGAGGATAATATATTGCCACAAATCCGATATTCATTAACGGAAATCAGTGCTATGCAGTCAATTTCAATGTCAGACACACCATCCATACAAGACCGTTCTGGGTCTGAACGGAACAACCCGAAAATACTTAAATTTGTTCAGGTCTCATGCAACTCACATCTCGTATCGGGTGGCCTACCCAATCGAGACATTAATCAACACTCAATCTAAACAATTCAAATATTCCCGGTCTTCATTCGTCGTTTACCAAGTCCTGAATTGCTTCATAACGTCGTATTATTACTTGGAATGGTTTTCGAACATATGCTCGATCCCGGTCTTTCCAAGTAATAAGCGTACTTTAAACAGTAGCTATGGTTCACATAGGCTTTTCAATTCAAATCTCCTTCCACATTGTTATCAATTCATTCACAACTAAATATTTGAATTTCTATAATTTCGTACATCTCGTTATCATCTTAAATTCTTCTTTGAAATCAAAGAGTATACCTTCGCTTTAATTTCTTACTTTTAATTCCCTCGGATCGAAGATTTTGACTAAATTCCAATTATGATACGAATTTCCACAACTCAATCTTATTGAGTTTCAAGAATGGTATTATTGAAGATACGATTCATGACAGAACCCAAATCAATCGTCATTGAATCATAAATTACACAGAAATTTTATCCACTTATATTCGATATAAATTCTCATAATCAACGAATACTATAAGTAGAATAACGATATAATAATATCTTTCAAATTCCCCAGATAGTATACATTTACATCATGAGGTCCATACCAAATATCGAAGATTATTTCTATCTAGCTTATTTAAATCAAGGTGAGAACCCGTATCTTAATTGAAAGGTTTATTCAACTCTTTGACATTAGATCTGGATAGAGATACCATCAACTTATCTTCAATATTAATTTCCGCATCCAACTCATATTATAAGCGGAATAACGGTGAAATACCCTTTTAAATTCTTCAGATAATAAGAGTTTTCATTTACCGAACTAATATCAAACATCCGAAGATTTATCTCCAACCATATCCAATTATTTAGTATTAAAAACCCGTATTAGTATAAATCTAAATTCCATATAAAATATTTCTAATACTCTTAAACCTTTGAAAACATTCCACAAATCATTACTTATAGTTCGGAACATCGTTTACGGGTTAAAAGTTCAAAATAGATTGTTTTCGAAGAAAGCGTTACAATAGCGTTCCAAAAGTGTTACAAAAGTGTTACAAAACAGTTATCTTAACTATTTTGATCAAAATATCGTTTATCTTAGCCAAAACTTAAACTTTACAATTGAAAACACCTTTTCATAATTTGTAATGATTTTACAAATTTTTTCCATATTTTTAAATAATTTAAAAATAGTTGTTTATAGTTATGGGCAACAATTATTCTTACATCGATCTTTTTCAAAACGGTTTCAAACATAACTTGAAAATTATAACTCGAATTTAAAATCTGCTTTCACTCATTTGAAAGTTCTTGTTTATATAAATCAAATGTTTTTCGTTTCATGGAAATCCGATTTAGATTGCAAAAGTTATAAGCGTTTAAAGTTGCATCTAAAATAAGTAAATTGTCGTTATGCGACAAGCTCTATTTTTACCATAATAACCATTATTCTACGATACTTCAAAATATCTTAGAAAATCGTTATATCCTTATATAACCCTTTTAAAATCATTTAGATTTACTTTTTAAATTATTTGGATCTAAAATTCAATTTTCATAAATTCCAATTCATTTCTAAATTGAAATAACTTCAAATTAACCTTCCCATTCGTCGGATCAGTTAGGGATAGCCAGGGAGAGCAGGAAACTTCATTTCAAACCCAAGTCTAGACACTATCCTCTCTGTCATCCTAGAACGTTCTGGTGTATATTCTATTATTAATATAAAGAGACATCGTTCATATTCAAATTTCAAAATCTCATTTCGAATTTAAATTGAAAATAATATGTTTTACCAAAACTGGTTTCAGATAGATATAAAGATCGTTGTACATAATCAATACATAATTCAAATCATTTCCAATCCTAATTCAATATTTAAAAAGTTAATATTTAATTCAAGACTAGCAATTTAAATATTATTTAATGATTGAATAAAATCGTATATAGGAAGGAGATTTTAAATCGATCACCCATATATTTCCACAACCATGGGGTGTGTGTGTAATATCATGCAATGCAATCATATTTATCCAAATGAACCATATAACCAGATGGATACGAATTCATTCATCACAAACAAACAGTTTAACGGTGCACAAGCGTTACGGTCAATAACGCTTACCAATGTTCAGTGTATTATCTAACTACATGCACATCCATTCACATAATAACATCCATCACACAATCATCATCAACAAATTTTAATTATCTCAGCTAATTATAATTAACTAATTTAAACAAATAATTTTAAATTTTAAGTTCTCACCCAACAGCTCTCCAAATCTTCACGGTAGACGAGCCTAGTTGAGTGAATCGTCGGACAGTATTTCGGCGCAGCGTCTTCTTCACAAAAATATATATAATATAATATACACTGATCTCTCTTTATATTATAAGAGGAGGAGCAGGAGAAATGACGAACTTTGGCAAGGTGGTGGTGGAAAGGAGGAAGACTTATGTCATGGAAACCATGGCCATAAGCTTTAAGAAGAAGAGAGAAAGAAAAGAAGTGAGAATGAATGAAAAAGTGGAAGGAAATGGTGGTATTTATAGGAAAAGAGGAGTAAGGAGAGAGTGACACATCATAGGACATGTGTATTACATGCATGGAATGTTGCATGCAAAATTACAAGTGTCTTAACACTTGTAAAAAGGAGAAGGAATGTGTTTTTGGTAGCATTTACCTTAAACGTTATGAAAACAAAGAGCAACGCATAATACTAATGCTACTAATTTATGTTATCTTTTGACAAATCCGATCGAGCGACAAATAATATCAGTAAATCCAACTTATTAATAATCATTCTTGTAAAATCATAAAATAATTTATCCTTTACCAAATTCATATTTTTACCAATCAATATTATTAAAATCAAAAAATATCATTACTTAAACATAAATCTTATAATTAAAATTTTCAAAATAAGTTTTCTTATAAAAATCATAAAAAAAAACAAAATACTTATACAAAGTTAAAATTCATATTTAAACCTAATAAATTCAATTTATATTCATAAAATTAAAAATTAAATAAATAAAAATCCAAATCAAACATAGTTAAAATTCTGGGATGTAACAATAACAGTTGAAGTGGCTTATGGGACATATCCCATTGTGTCTAGAATGGGGGTATTTAGCTGGGGGCGACAATCGTTGGGTTCGATTTGGAACTATAATGAAAAAGTGATTTTTTAGAATTTAATATAATTAAATATATATTATACACTATAACGCCCTAACCTTCTCTCTCCCCATCACTTTTTAAAAAGAAAAAAAAAAAAAACTCAGCCCCATCTCGATCCGGTCCATCGCCCCCTTCGCTAGGCGTCGCCGCGACTCCCTCCCTCTGGCGATTGGCGCCGCCCTCCTCTCCTCCATTCCCTCTTCCTCTCTCTAAATCGAAACTCGCGCCCAAAAGTCCACCTCCAACCGCCGTTCAAGCAGCGTCGCGCCACCGGAGACCACACCCACCTGAGCACCTCCTATTGCGCGAGAATCGAGACACCACCACCAGACCGTCGCTCCACCACAACCCATCCAGCCGCTCCAGCCTCTTATCGAAACCCTAAAAATATTGTGAGTTTCGCGAATTTTATTATATATATTTTCATTGATTTTAATTTCAGTTTTTAAATATATAAAGCATAGAGAATAAAAATATGATTTTTATACATATAGTTTTGAAATAAAAATAGGTTTTTTATTTATATGTATAGCGAATGAAAATAGGATTTTTATTTATATGTACAGCGAAGAAAAATATGATTTTTAGCTAATGAAAAATATAACTTTTAGCTAATGACAAATATGATTTTTAGTTCGTAAAAAGATTTGATTTTTAATATGATAAAGATTTGATTTTTAATATAGGAAAGTTATGATTTTTAGCTATTTAAAAATATGATTTTTTTTGTTTAAAGATATGATTTTTGTTTATTTATAAATATGATTTTTGTTTACTTAAAGATATGATTTTTATTTATATGAAAAGTGTGATTTTTATTATATGAACGTTGATATAAAAATATGATTTTTACAGTGTAAACATTGAAACAAAAATATGATTTTTATATACTTAGCATTAGTATAAAAATTCAATTTTTATATATGAGTAGCGATATAAAAATATCATTTTTATATAGAAAGTAGCGTTGTAAAAATATGATCTTTATAATATATGTAGCGAGATAAAAATGTGATTTTTATTCAATATATAGCTTTAGTTAAAAATATAAAGATGAGATTTAAAAAAAATAAAGATGAGGTTTTTAAAAATATAAAAATGAGATTTTTATCGTATGAATCATAATACTTTTAGTTAGATAAAAAAATTCGATTTTTTGTTAGATAAATAATCATTAATATTGATTTTTGGGAAGGTTAAAACCAAATGGAGTTTTAATGAATCTTTAATTAGATTGAAAGGTGAATAAGATAATTTAAATTATCAAAATTGGGAAATGATCGAGAATGGAGTATCACCAGTTGTGCTTCAAGCGGTTGTTGAATCTTTAATTAGATTTGAACGTGAAATGGTAATTAATTTTACCGATAACATAGTGGTGTTAGATATGGAGTATTACCAGTTTTGCTCAACGGGATGAATAGGTTGGGATTGGGGAATTAAACAAATGATCACTTCGGTATGGTCTGTTAATCCCGACTAGTTTGGATATACCTTAATTTGGTTTAAAATTGATATCTAAAGGAAGATTGAAGAATAATTTTAAAAGAATTTATCTTTGATAAAATTAATGGGAACCAACTCCCAAAGTATAAGTATATTTGAATAAAATAATATTCTATATTGGAATGAGGCGTATGTGTTATTTTATGGCACCTGTTTATGAAATACGCGGGTTATTCGGAAAGGCTGGGTTTATACCCATTCTTAATAATTGATTCGACGATAAGTCGACGATGAAGACGGTAGTTGAAGACCGGAGGTCTTTTCATCGTTTGGATGATTACTGATGTCTTGATTGGGCTGTACACCCAAGACGAGGTAATAAGTGGTGATCGTCCAGACGTACTTGGAGATCGACTAGATATGCGAGGACCTCTCTCACGTATTGGACATATGGGACGAGGAATAAGGTGCCTCCAGTTTCGTTAAGGCCCAGAACGAACAAGTAAATGGATATGTGTCTGACATTGGATTTTATTCTGTGTTGATTGATTTCTATTAAATATATATATCTGTTTGGCGGTGGAGAATTTATTCTCTTACTTAACGTCCTTCTCTGAGACGCACGAGCTCAGAGGTTATATATCGATAGACATCAGTCGCATGGTGTGAATTGCCTGTGTGGCATGCTGAGTTGCAAATGATCAAGGCTTCTGTTGAAAAGCAGAGTCTTGTGGTTGATGATTAAAGCACGACTTTAATATAGCATAGCTTTAGTATAGCATTAATTCTCTAGCCTAACACCTCGGTATGAGTCAAAAACGGGATAAGGGATCCAAGGAGTGCATGAGGTTTCCTTCTAGCTATGGGCGGTGTCATGGTATGGAGCCCAGACATTTATTTATTTTTACCTATATGGGTGATGGATAGCAAGGCGCCTCCGATATATTGGTTACTACGGAGCCGATGGATAGGTCCTATAGGACTAGGAAATGTATGTTCAGGAATAATTTATCCTCAAACGTAGGGGAGGACCGGCATTGGAGGATCCAGGGGTCTTCTAAGGGAGATCCTGAGGCATTTTCTAGAGTGTCTCGAAGACTGCGAGGAAGTACATCCCTTGCCTTGACCCATGACAGAAATCCAATTTCCAATACGTGACATTTCGGTTTTAATTATAGAACTAGTATGGCGACATGATAGATGATATCCATGCTGCCTATGATTGATACATTTATATTCGAAGTTGGTTTCTTCACTTATTGTAATAATAAAAGATAAAAAATCACGTACCAAGCATTTTTGGCTATTATAAGGTAAAACTCTATCCTCCGGCTTGCGTTGCATTGTGTGATTGGACCTGAGTCTTATAATAGCTTCATTTTCTTAAATTGGCATTGCGATGTTTGTTTTATGCACTTGTATTCTTGGGGAAAAAACCCGTTCGATGTTATACGGCATGGTCCCTTGATTTACTTAACTGTAAAATCAAATTAATAACTGTTTTAGTTCTCACACCAGTCACGCGACTGACCTGGAGTTTATTGTTTAACCTAAACTTTGGGTGCCCTATTTTCTACGTGGGCAGCTAGTAGTTTTGGTTTTGCAGATATTATATTCACAGGATCTTGGATTTACAACTGGAACTATGTTCGGAAAGCTCTATATCCGTGCATTCTTTTCCGCTGCTATGTATTTAAATGTAATTTAAATCTATGATATTTGTCAAATGTATATTATTTATTCATACTTTGTCATGTTCTTGTACTCTGATGTAACTGTTGTAATAAGCAATGAAATGTTATATTATTTGTGTTCTGATTTGTCATGTTCGCAACTCAATCCGTGCTTTCCCGTAAGGGCGAGTTTGGGTCGTTTCAGTTGGTATCAAAGCTTTGATTTACAGAGCTCAAAAACTAGCCATATTAGAAACGAACAAAAGAATTCATCAGAGATTAGATTAGTAATATCCAATGAGAATGACTCGTTAGAGATACGATCAGTAGTATCCTAGAATGAGTGTGAAGAGTGTTATTTTTAAAATAAAAATTTAAAACAAATTTCATTTTGAAAATTTAAACTAATAATACGTATTTGAGTATATTATTTTAAATCGAACTTGGAACAATTGAGTATATAGATATTTTGCATATATGCGTCATGAACGTATGTACGAAGCCTTAAATATAATGGATGGATATAGAATCACATTCTAGTCGCTCGGAGATGATTCTAATGATCGCTCAAGCATCATCAGCATTTATGTTTGTGTTTCGAAAGTGGAATTTCTATATATTTCCAATTGACTGGTGTGAGAACCAAAACTATATAAGATTTATTGTTTGTGAACTGGCATCAAAAATACGACTTATATATATATAAAGTTATGTTTTTGAAACAATAATCAACCAATTGATTGTTGATTGTGTTGTTTGATTATTGGTTTGATTAATTAAAATTTTGAACCATTAAGCCAAATTGAATCAAATATTGAATTGACTTGAAATTGATAGCAATTGCATATATGTACATGTGTATATAATGAACAGGTCATAGCAAGGAGGCTAAGAAGAGGAATAAAATTGTATGCCCGATAAATAGGTACATGTTTACGATTTCCTTGGGTTTTGATGATTTCTTGAGCGGATTGGCTAGCCGCTTGGCTTTTTCTTTTTGGATGATGAGGGCCCTGCCTGGCTAGTTGTGATTTTAAATGTCTCCACGTACAAAGGAGGTTATGGCGATATTTTTCGAAAATTTAGGGTGTTAGCCAAATTTTTGAAAATTAAAAAATTCATAGAAACTGAAAAGTTGAAGAATGAAAGCCAAACTGAAAGTTGAGCTAGTTAGTTAAACAACTTTCAGCTCCGTTCCTTTTCGAGGACGAAAAGATTTTAAGTGGGGGAGATTGTAACAACCCGGAAAATCGGAACCAATTTAAAATTTTTATTTTGGCTAATTTAATGGATTATGAATATTTAAAATGATTTATTTTAAATAATAACGATTTAAAATTTATTTTAATTAAAGTTAGAATGAATAAAATTATTTTAATTATAAAACGAGCCTGAAATGGCGCGGTAGTTTGAAAATTCGATTTCAAATTTCAAATGAATATACATGATTCAAAATAAGCTGGATTTTAGTAAAACAAGAAATATTTGAATATGTTTGAAAGTATCTTTCCAACGAATGTGAAAAATCCAGATTTTATAATGCGAATAAAAAGTTAAGTCCAGTTGAAAATTCAGAATAGTCGCTATGGAATTTTATATAATATATAACTCTTAAAAATAGCCATTTTGCAAATGCCCTCCGTTTTCGATGAAACCACTTTTGTTGGATCCGGAATGTCGAGTTATTGCTAGATTCCAATTTCCTCAATTTTTGGAATCAATATGTGAGCGTGGCGGATTTAAACATGTTTGATCAATTCAGTTTGAATTTATTCGACTTGAAAATGTCCTTTTTCAAACGGTCTCTAAATTCGACGAAATTAGTTTTGTTAAACATAGCCAAATTTATTTTTCTGGAATTTTTTGAGTCGGTATGTGTCCCCGGTAAATTAAAATGCACGTTAAAATCAACTTTGAACGTTATATTGAATTATATTTTAATTTTAATGAAAACTGATCGTAACAGTCGAATTGGCTTAAGGAACATATCCCATTGTGTCCAGAATGGAGGTATTTAGGTAGGGCGACAGTCGTTGGGTTCGATTTGGAAGTAGAACGAAAAAGTGACTTTTTAGAATTTAATACAATTTAATACATATTATATAATATAACCCCGTAACCTTCTCTCTCCCTGCAACTTTTAAAAAAGATAATTTAATATAGTTTAATATATATTATATAATATAACCCCTAACCTTCTCTCTCCCCGTCACTTTTTAAAAAGAGGGGAAAAAACGCTCAGCCCCATCTTGATCCAGTCCGTCGCCCCCTCCGCCTGGCGTCACCGCGAGTCCCCCCCCCTCTAACGATCAGCATCGCCCTCACCTCCTTTCCTTCATTCCCTCTTCCTCTCTCTGAATCGAAACTCATGCCCAAAAGGCCACCCCAACCGCCGTTCAAGAAGTGTCGCGCCATTGGAGACCGCACCCACCTGAGCGCCTCCTCCTACGCGAGAATCGAGACACCACCACCAGACCGTCGCTCCACCACAACCCATCCAGCCGCTCCAGCCTCTGATCGAAACTATAGAAATATTGTGAGTTACTCTGATTTTTTATAAAAATTTGCATTGATTTTAATTTCAGTTTTTAAATATATAAAGCATAGAGAATAAAAATATGATTTTCATACATATAGTTTTGAAATAAAAATAGGATTTTTATTTATATGTATAGCGAATAAAAATTGGATTTTTATTTATTTGTATAGCGAAGAATAATATGATTTTTAGCTAATGAAAAATATGATTTTTAGCTAATGTAGAATATGATTTTTAGTTCATAAAAAGATTTGATTTTGACATGATAAAGATTTGGTTTTTAATATAGGAAAGTTATGATTTTTAGCTATTTAAGTATGATTTTTGTTTATTTAAAAATATGATTTTTGCTTATTTAAAGATATGATTTTTGATTTTTATTTATATAAAAAGTACGATTTTTATTATATGTACATCGATATAAAAATATGATTTTTGTAGTGTAAACATCAAAACCAAATTATGATTTTTATATACTAAGCATTAGTATAAAAATTCGATTTTTTTATATGAAGTAGCGATATAAAAATATCATTTTTATATAGAAAATAGCGTTGTAAAAATATGATCTTTATAATATATGTAGCGAGATAAAAATGCAATTTTTATTCTATATATAGCTTTAGTTAAAAATATAAAGATGAGATTTTAAAAAAATATAAAGATGAGATTTTTAAAAATATAAAAATGAGATTTTTATCGTATGAATCATAATATTTTTAGTTAGACAAAAATTTGATTTTTTTTTTTAGTTAAATAAAAATTCGATTTGAGATTTTTATCGTATGAATCGTAATATTTTTTGTTAGACAAAAATTTGATTTTTTTTAGTTAAATAAAAATGTGATCTTATATATATATATATATATATATATATATTGATATAAAAATGCGAATTTTAAATATATAAACATCATATTTAAAATGTGATTTTTACTATGACCAGCGTGGAAAAGGTCGCATTGGAATTTCGTGCAAATCCAAATGGTTCAGAAATTTAGAAATAAAACTGGAGGAGTAGATCCCAAAGGTGAGAACTTCTCACTCTAATTTATTTTCTAGTTAAATATAAATACTAGGATGTAGACGGTGCTTAGAAGCTCCCGGCACCTTTGATTGAAACCATGGATGTTTGGCTGTTTGTTTTGATTGATAAATTGGTTGAATTCGATTTGGGATGTAAATTGAATTGATTAGAATTGGTATGTGTATGTCGCGAGCTAGTATTAAGCGAGGGATAAGGCTAGACCTTATTCCGGTTCTAGTATCGCGTCGTTATGCTGCCAAAATTTTCTAAAATATGTTAGAACAAAAATATCATTTTTATTATATAAATGAACCGTATAAAATATTCATGTGTTGAAATATTTTATTGTTAAAAATATAATTTTCAACGAGTATATGAATGAAAATAAAATATTCATTTACAAATCGAACGATTTATTTATGTACACTCATTTGATTGATATTGATTGGATGATATATTTTACACATCGCCCAACTGCACAAATAAAATCGGTGTGTGTTGATTGTAACCTCACACGGGTATTGGGATGATATTTGACATACACTAATCCCAATTGTTTAGTTGTATGTCAATCGATTGGTTGACAGGCTGTTGTAAGCGTTAAATATTTATATTTAATGCTTATGCAGTTGTGAATGCACTTTGGATGATGGTTGGCTGTGTTTGGTTATTGTTGTGTACATGTGTGTATGAAATCCATATAAATAAAATTATATAGTAATTGAATGTGTCTGATTCCAATTCGGAAAGAACGAATATTTTAAATTAACGAATATTTTAGAAATGACGAATAATGAATATTTTAAAATAACTAATATTTTAAAATAATATTCGGTAATGGATCAAAATATGATTCTGATGTTCGATATGCGATGGACACGAAAATATTGAAATATATGAAGCCGTGTTGATTAGATATGCGCCATTTTGATGCGAACGATATTTATATCGATTTTATTTATTTTTATAATGAATATCGAAAAGGAAATTATTTCAAAATCCGATATTTTGAAAATATTATCATTTATATATTATAAATGATAAGGAAAATTCAGTTATGATTTAAAATTGAAAAGAAGTTGGATTCGTTTTTAAAACGAATTTAAAACGATTTTTAAATTACGTTTTAAATAGAAATCGATGAAATACATATAAAATATATATTATATAACACGCCGCACCGCGGCCGTTCGCGAATTTCGACCATTGACTTCGAATTGACATTACGGGAGATCCGACCATCGGATTCTCCTAAAACTAGAACCGTTGGGTTCGTATCAAAAAGATCTTTCCAATGAATTTAAGAGATTTGAAATCTAACAGTTGGACTTGAAATTATGTCCAAATAAAATTTGGAAATGGTCATTGTAAGTGCAGTTCGATGGCCATTTATGGAAATTGACTGAAAGGGCCTTTATAAAATTATTAAAAATATTAATAATTTGTGTAAAATCATAATAATTGATTTATAAAGAATTAGGATGAAAATTTCCACGTTTGTAAAGATAAAAATACATTTTTATAAAAATGAACTAGTTATTAACTAGAATAATAATCCAATATTTTTAAATAAATAAATTGGATTTGAAATGGGTTCAAAATATCCAGAATATTCCAATAAAAAATTGGAATGGTTTGAAATGGAAATAATCGTCGAAATATTTCGGTATTGGATTCCGTGATTATACGGATATTGATATGGGAATTTGGAAGATATATATATATTGTTATTCCTAATACGATATTTGTTGATTTCAGAATTTGATATTGAATATAAGACGATATAATTTCTATTCAGAGCCTTGTATTTAATATCAAATGAGAATTTGGGTTTGTCGTGAATGGTGTCTTCAGTAACACTGTTCTTTAACCCAGTTGAGAAAAAAATAAATCTTTTATTTAAGATTTAGTGAAGTTTTCCAATAAATTAATATTTATTTGGAATTGAATAAAAGAATTGGATTTTGGGTTTGTCGTTAATGGTGTCTTAAATAACACTATTCTTAAACCCCGTGTGAAAGAAATAACTCTTTTAAATAAGATTATTAGAGTTTCCAGTTATATTTAGTAACTGGAATAAAATGGAATGTGAATCGGGTTTATTGTGAACTATGCTTTTAACAATATTCGTTCTTTAACTCGATTTACAATGAAATGTGATTTGGAATTTATAAATCTTTTTATTAAGATTTAACGGGAATTTTCTAAAGTAAAGTTTTCCAATTTAATATATTAAATTAGAATTGAATGGAATTCGATTTGGTAATAATCGAAATGTTCTTCTGTGGAGGAAGACTGTTAATATATATGGAATTTTAAAGGCTTTGCCATTATTCCATTTATATTATTAGTTGAATACGGAAATTGATATCAATTATATATTGATCTGTTTTCCGTGAAGATTCCATAATTAATGGAATGTTATTTGGGTTGATCGTGAATTGTGTTTTAAATGACATTAGTTCTTTAACCCAGTTAAAGACAAGACTACATGTCTAACATTGTATTTCGAACTATATGGATGATATCTGTTAAAAATATATATATTTGGTGGCGGAGAATTTATTCTCTTGCTTAACACCCTTCTCTAAGATGTACGAGCTTAGAGGTTATATATAGGCAGAAATCAATAGTATGGTGTAGATTGTCGATGCAGCATGTTTGATTTCCCAAAGTTAAATAATCATTAATATTGATTTTTGTGAAGATTGAAACCAAATGGAATTTAAATGAATCTTTAATTAGATTGAAAGGTCTGATAATTTAAATTATCAAATTTGGGAAATGATCGAGAATGGAGTATCACCAGTTTTGCTCCAAGCGATAGTTGAATCTTTAATTATATTTGAACGTGAAATTGTAACTAATTTTACCGATAACACCGTGGTGTTAGATATGGTGTGTTACTAGTTTTGCTCCATGGGATGAATAGGTTGGGATTGGGAAATTAAACAAATGATCACTCCGGTATGGTCCGTTAATCCCGACTGGTTTGGATAAACCTTAATTTGGTTTTAAATTGTTACCTAAAGGAAGGTTAAAGAATAAATTTAAAAGAATTTTTCTTTGATAAAATTAATGGGAACCTATTCCCAAATTATAAGAATATTTGAATAAAAGAATATTCTAAATTGGAATGAGGCGTATGTGTGTTTTTATAGCACTGGTTTATAAAATATGCGGGTTATTCGGTAAGGTCGGGTTTATACCCATTCTGAATAACTGATTCGACGATAAGTCGACGGTGAAAACGGTGGTTGAAGACCGGAGGTCTTCACATCATTTGGATGATTACCGATGTCTTGATTGGGTTGTACACCGAAGATGAGGTTATACGTGGTGATCATCCAGACGTACTTGGAGATCGACCGGATATGCGAGGACCTCTCTCCTGTATTGGACATATGGGACGAGGAATAAGGTGCCTCCGGTATCGTTTAGACCCAGAATGAACTAGTAAATGGATGTGTGTGTCAGACATTGGATTTTATTCTGTGTTGACTGATTTCTATTAAATATATATCTGTTTGGCGGTGGAGAATTTATTCTCTTGCTTAACGCCCTTCTCTGAGACGTACGCGCTCAGTGGTTATATATCGATACACATCAGTCGCATGGCGTGAATTGTCTGTGTTGCATGTGGAGATGCAAACGATCAAGGCTTCTGTTGAAAATCAAAGTTCTTTGGTTGATGATCAAAGCACGACTTTAATATAGCATTACTCTATGTATAGTGATAATTCGAGAGACTCACACCTCGGTATGAATCAAAAACAGGATAAGGGACCCAAGGAGTGCATGACGTTTTGTAACACCCCGCAAATTCTATAACTGTGAAATTAACGAATTAAAGTATAATTAATTTCAAATCAAAGAACTAAGGGAAAAGGGATACGCCATTGCGTTCGTCTCGGAAAAATACGCGAAATAGAGTCCGAGTTTTCGAAAAACGGATATCGTATGAAGAAGTTATGGACGAACGAAGTTTGGCGAAAAACCGAAAAAGGGCCAGAATGCACTGGCGCACTTGGGAAGTGCGCCAGAACAAAAATGAACTGGCGCACCTGCCAAGTGCGCCCAGGTCAAAAATGACCTGCTGGCCAGGTCTGGTCTAGCCCTGGCTGGCCAGGTCGGTGTGTGGTCGAATTTCTGTGGTCTGCTTTGTCATTAGGGCTAGGTGGCGGGTTTTTATTGGTCTCTCTTCCTAATGAATGGCTATGATCTAACCTAGCAACATCAAGGGTCCTAATTAGTTCCTAACCTCTATATAAACAACCCTAGACTAAACCCTAATCTATTCATAAAAAATTAAGAACATAGCCGCCATGTTGCTGAGGAACGACAAAGAATAGCCGCCAACTAAAGAGAGGATTAGGGAGAAAGTTCTAAGGCCTAAAGCAATTCAAAGCAACCTAAAGCTAATCAATTCAACAAAGGAATTTGCGTCTTCAATCCCTAAACTAGAGAATTCATCAAACCATTGTAAGTAAAGTATTACTTTGGTATAATAAACAACTGTGTTGATGTGTATGCTTGAATTGTGGCAATGGAAGTAATTCATATTTGTGCAAAATTATGTTATTCATTATAAAGAACTACATGCGGTAGTTCTATGCAAATAAACGTTTGGAATATTGCGCAAATTATGTAATTTATGTTGAAACTACATGTATGTAGTTGAGTGGAATTTATGCAAGTTTGGGGCTTTGTTATTATGTTGTCATGATGTATACTTTGTGCATAAATCGTTTTGCAAGCAATTGAAACAAGTTGGTTGTTATAGTTCATATGAAACTATGTTGGGATTTTGACACCATAATCCATGCATTAAGTCATGCTTTTACAAACTTATGAATATGGCTAGGAATGATATTTGGCATAATTGAAATCCGTTATTAAGTCTATCTTGTTTTAAAGGATTATATGATGACATGGTTAGATTAGACTCAAAAATCCCCTTTTTGCAAGTTTAAAGCAAACACCATGTTTAGGAATATTTATGCATAAGTATGTTTATACCATCGTTATGTGATTAGGCTTAAATCATGATTAAGTTGAATTATGTTATGTTCATGCTAGAAGTATTTATGCCATGCTTATGTTTGACAATATGCCATGTTTATGCTAGAAGTATTTAGGCCATGCTTATGTTTGACATTATGCCTAAATAAGAATATAGGTTCATGTTGTAGTTAAACCTATGCAAGTTTACATGCCTTGATTTATGTCACCTATGTTGTATGACCAAAATACATGTCACCACTATGCAAGTACACCAATTTCTATTATGTATTTTCCAACGTCATATGCAAGTTCATGCGCTCACTTTCCCCTCTTTGTGTATACGCCATAAGCCTCCCCTTTCGCATGGCTAAATTGGGCTTTAAAAGGCTAAGCCCAATATATATGAACAGACGTGTAAAACGGGGGAAAACAACGTTGGGTTAAAATGAATTAATGAATGAAAATATGAAATAGAAGGGCCCAAAGTCAAGTATGGGTTGGGCCCATGGTTGGTGTAACCATTACACCATTAACATAATAATGGGCCGCAAATATTTACATATAAGAAATAAAGAAGAATGACAAAATATGTAAATGTAGAAAAGACGATGTGTTTAACCCGAGGTTGGATTGAGTTGTGATGTAAACCTGCCCGGAACCGCCCGGCTGTCCAGTAGTCACAACAATACCTATCCAATGTGGGAGGTTAAACATGGAGCCCAGCAAGGACCCGAGGTTAGACTGAGTTGTGGCGTAAGACTGCCCGGAACCAACCGGCAACAGGCAGCCACAACAATACCTGTCTAATGTGAGAGGTCAGGGCCTTAATAAGACAATTAAGGCTGAGTCAGGATTGTTAGGATTAAGTGAACTAAAGACTTAATCAAAATGGAACATGCTAAACTAAACGGACTGGTGGGGTTAGGTTAGGAAACACTTAACCAACTTAGCATGTTGGCTAGAGATAGAAAACCTAGTAACGGGGGACCCTTTTCAGCAGTAACCCTAAAAGGTGTATCATGATACCCTGAAACTAGGCAGGGTGGGGCACGATTACTGGGCTGATTGTAAGAGGTCAAATCGACGGCGGTGGTGTAGCAGTGTAGGTTCTAACGGTGTGCGGGCGTGCACGCACTCCGGCGCAGAAAAATAAAGCACTGGACACCAGTAGCATACCTTTGCACTCTAAGGTTGTGTCGGGTTGCCACTATGGGACTTGATACACCCCATGGTGGGACCAGCATAGGTAACTACAGACATCGGGGGCCGTAAGACACATGTAACTATGCGAGTAGGAGCCGATCATCGTAGAATGGATCACATCACCCTGATTTTGGGGTGCAAATTGGAAACTAGTTTATATGGGTTCAGAGATTAACATGGGGTACGATAGTATATTCGACCCTAGATAACTTAACCAAGTTCATAGTGTTTGCCCACTTCCTGTTTTACTTATCATACCCAGTTCTTTATTCATAGACAAAGTAGTACTAGACTTACTCAGGCTTTATGTCTGACTCTATTTTTCTTTCGTCTTCTTTCTTCCGTTTCCCCCCCCCCCCCCAGGTCCTCAGGGAGGGAACACAGCAGCTTGATCAACCTCAACATCCAGCTTGAAGAAGAGAAATGTATTGCTTGGACTTTCCTGTTTTGAACTATGGCTTTGGACAATTCACTATGGGGCTTTGGCAGTTTATCTATGTTTTATTTATGCTTCTTTAAAAATAATGTACTCAAGACAGATTATGAAGTATTATGTTATGTTTTTCGAAGGGATGTTGTTGTAACACGTATTTGACTTTATGAAATAAAATTTGTTGTTCTTCCGCTGGTTTACAAATATGTGTTATTATATCTGTCTTGTATATCTGTGACTTGTACTTATAAACCTCCACCAAAATTAGGGCATTCCCTTTGAGAGTGACCCTAACGGAGGTGGGGTGTTTCACTTGGTATCAGAGCATAGGTTTACCAGATAAGATAAAAAGTTTTGGAAATTTATTTTCAAAAAGGAAATTTAAAGAAGCATTTTTAAAAGATAAAAATATTATTTTATTTTAAAAAAAGGCAAAGTCCACTCCCCAAAGCCATAGGTACGATCTCTTATCCTTCGTTTTGAATCTATCCCTTTTGTTTCAGCATGTCCCAAGAACTTAACTTGCCTGAAGGGGTGCCCATACCTGGTTGGTTTAGACGTTTCTTAGAAGCTAGGGCCACTCAGCCAGGTCCTACCGTTCCTCCTCCTCCAGCTGAAGGGAATCATCCAGCCGCAGCAGTACTTTTTCCTCCACCTCCTCCACGGGGAAACACATTCGCTAAGATATGTAAAGATTTTAAAGCTATGGGAGGAAGGGATTTCCATGGAACTGAGTCCTTCGTAGCAGCTAGGAATTGGCTAAAAGAAACGGAGGACCTATTCATCATCTTTGAGGTAGAAGATAGACAAAAGGTACAACTAGCGGTGTGGCTATTGAAGGGCGAGGCTTCCTACTGGTGGGAAGTCACCAATGCTGAAAGACCAGTGGATACATGGGAGGACTTTAGGGCAAGGTTTGAGACTAAGTTTCTCTCAGATGCAGAAAGAAGTTTGCAGTTGGAAAAAATTCTTATTCCTTAAGCAAGGAGACAAGACTGTTAGAGAGTATGTGAATCAGTTCGATGAGCTGGCTAGGTTTGGGCTTGACCTAGTCAACACCCCGCACAAGAAGGCTCTCCGTTTCGTCAAGGGGTTAAATGAGCCATTACATAGTTTGGCCATGACCCATATACCCATGGGAGCCACGTATGAAAGATTGGTGCAAATGGCATTGCTGAACGAAGAGGACAAGGGCAAGAAGGAGACCAAGGCAGAAAGCTCTCAAGGGAAGAAAGAGGGTTTGCAGCCTAAGAAGACAGACTTCAAGAAGGGCGGAAAGGGCAGCAAAGAGAAGAGGACGTGTAATTTCTGTGGCAAAGTGGGGCACTTAGTAAAGGACTGCCGGAAAAAGAAGGCCAAGGAGAATGGTGGGTGCTTTTCTTGCGGTGAGATAGGCCACAGGGCTAAGGACTGCCCAAAGAAGCGAGGACAGGGGCAGGGGGCTGGATCCACCCCAGGGGCACAGGTTCATGTGCTAGAAGCGCCACCATTGCAACAGCGAGGTATAAATACTTCTGTAGAAAGTGTAGTTTATCTTTATGATCACCCCGTTCGCACTTTATTTGATTCTGGCGCATCACACTCCTTTATCTCGTCTGCTTTAGTAGAATCTCTGCACCTAAAAACTAGTATGGTAGAGGACCCCTTAATTGTTTCAAACCCAATTGGGGGCCCAGCTCATTTGTCTATGATCTGTCTGGATTTGAAAATTTCTATTCTAAGTGTAGAATTTGAATGTAGTGCCTTTGTTTTGGGCTTTTCGGGGTATGGTTTGATTTTGGGTATGGATTGGCTATCCAGTAATGGGGCCATCCTTGATTGTGAGAAAAGGGTTGTTAGGCTCCTAACCCAGCTCGGTAATACTTTGGAAATTTCTTGTAATCCCTCGTATGCGGTTATGCTTAGTTATCTTGAATCGCTAGATGCCTCTGTTGAAAATTTGAAATCAGTTAGAGTGGTCCGGGAATATCCGGATGTCTTTGAAGAGGTGAAGGGCTTGCCTCCGAAGCGGGAAATAGACTTCCGCATATATCTTGTAGATAATGCAAAGCCCGTTGCGTTGCCCGTTAGACATATGGCTCCACGAGAAAGGAAAGAGCTCAGTAAACAGATTAAAGAGCTTCTAGGAAAGGGGTTTATTAGGAGGAGCATTTCAGAATGGGGCGCTCCAGTAGTGTTCGCCACTAAGGCAGAAAGTTCATTTCGCTTATGAATGAGTTGTGGAGAATTACCTTAGTAAATACATTTGGCAACATAGTTGACATTTGTTTATTTTCTAGAGATAATTCATCTATGTGGAATACCTTATAGTAAGTTAACAAGATCCAAGATTCACTAGTGAATTTTGGAGAGCTTGCATGGAACCATGAGTACGCAGTTAGGATTGAGCCAAGAATATTAGAAGTAGAATAAGTGAAAGAGGAACGAGAGGCAACAGTGGAAAAGGTTCCAACTCATATTTTGGAAACAAGAATTAAGACGCTACGAAATTGTGAAGTTAAAGACGGACAAAGCATAATGGAGTCAAGCTCAAGGAAAGGCGACTTAGAAGATCGAAGACTAGATTCGTGCATCATATCTCTTCTTAAGAGTGTATCCTTGGTCCCTCTCTTCCTGTAGAGCTTGCTTGCATGCTATCTTTTGTGTTTATCCTCTCGGTCCCATTCTCAATCCAATTTCTGTCGCAAACCCCGTAGGGAGTATGACTCATCTGTTAGTAACACATGTTGGGGCTTGAGGGTGTTCGTTGGATTGACCAAACTTTTTGGGTTTTATAGGATACGGGTCGGTCTTAGGAAGGGACTCCCTTGTGACCTAAAAGGAGTCCATCATGCTTAATTTCTTAGAATCATATATGGTGGTTGGGTTGAGTAATTCTTTGGGTGTCAGTCTGATGTTGATTTCGGTCTTCGGGGCTGATGCTTAGAGAGTTCTTCTCCTAATCAATATATATGTGGCATAGATTTCCAGTTTCGACATTGCCTAATGGGCACAAAGTTTTTACTTGTTTCTATCATTTGACTATACCTTTAGGTAGGACCATTTCCTATCATCGAGAAAATTTGGAAAATGACCTATAGATTAGAGCTACCCGAAAAATTGGCCGGAGTTCACAACGTTTTTCACGTTTCACATCTCCGAAAATGTCTACACGAGTCTGCTGAAGTGGTAGAGCCGAATATCCTCGAAGAGGCCGAAGTGGAACGCGAAGCAACCATAAGAAGAGTTCCAACCCGCATCTTAGGAACAGAAGTGAAGAAGCTACGCAACCGTGAAGTCAAGCTCGTCAAAGTTCAGTGGAGCGACGCCGAGGGAGACGCGACTTGGGAAACTGAAGCTAGAATACGTACTGCCTACCCTTTCCTGTTCGAGGGTACATCCTTGATCTTTCATTTTCCTTAAGTTGCGCTTTTATCTACCTTTTTAGGTATATTTCCTCGACATTATCTTTTAGGTAGAATCTTTTTGGATGGAAACATGTAATTGAAACATGTTATGTATGATGGTTGCAAGTGGTTGCAAGTGATTGCTAGTGGTTGCTCGTGGTTGCATATACACACACAATCTAGGGTTAGATCGGCTCAGTCACTTCATATTGCATATGCATATATATGTTTGCATTCGTATGTGGTTGAACTTTAATGTGTTGTCATGTGGATGTTGCATTTGTATTGAATGGTTGTGCACTCATGTAGAATCAAGAATAGGAAAATTTTGCATACATAATGGATGCATGGCACTTACATAATTCGCATTAAGGAGGTCAACTGAATCAGTAGACCTCCTGATTTTGCATTAGATAAGTACATGTATACACACACACTTCGCATATGATCATGAAGCATTAGAAGTCTTTTAAGGACAATGGATGCTCGTGTTTGATGGATGAGTAGATGGATGATTGGATGTTAGGATATACATTCCTCCTAACTTGAAGATTTCGGGGACGAAATCCTTTTAAGTGGGGGAGAATGTAACACCCCGCAAATTCTATAACTGTGAAATTAACGAATTAAAGTATAATTAATTTCAAATCAAAGAACTAAGGGAAAAGGGATACGCCATTGCGTTCGTCTCGGAAAAATACGCGAAATAGAGTCCGAGTTTTCGAAAAACGGATATCGTATGAAGAAGTTATGGACGAACGAAGTTTGGCGAAAAACCGAAAAAGGGCCAGAATGCACTGGCGCACTTGGGAAGTGCGCCAGAACAAAAATGAACTGGCGCACCTGTGAAGTGCGCCAGTGCATTTTTGACCTGGCGCACCTGCCAAGTGCGCCCAGGTCAAAAATGACCTGCTGGCCAGGTCTGGTCTAGCCCTGGCTGGCCAGGTCGGTGTGTGGTCGAATTTCTGTGGTCTGCTTTGTCATTAGGGCTAGGTGGCGGGTTTTTATTGGTCTCTCTTCCTAATGAATGGCTATGATCTAACCTAGCAACATCAAGGGTCCTAATTAGTTCCTAACCTCTATATAAACAACCCTAGACTAAACCCTAATCTATTCATAAAAAATTAAGAACATAGCCGCCATGTTGCTGAGGAACGACAAAGAATAGCCGCCAACTAAAGAGAGGATTAGGGAGAAAGTTCTAAGGCCTAAAGCAATTCAAAGCAACCTAAAGCTAATCAATTCAACAAAGGAATTTGCGTCTTCAATCCCTAAACTAGAGAATTCATCAAACCATTGTAAGTAAAGTATTACTTTGGTATAATAAACAACTGTGTTGATGTGTATGCTTGAATTGTGGCAATGGAAGTAATTCATATTTGTGCAAAATTATGTTATTCATTATAAAGAACTACATGCGGTAGTTCTATGCAAATAAACGTTTGGAATATTGCGCAAATTATGTAATTTATGTTGAAACTACATGTATGTAGTTGAGTGGAATTTATGCAAGTTTGGGGCTTTGTTATTATGTTGTCATGATGTATACTTTGTGCATAAATCGTTTTGCAAGCAATTGAAACAAGTTGGTTGTTATAGTTCATATGAAACTATGTTGGGATTTTGACACCATAATCCATGCATTAAGTCATGCTTTTACAAACTTATGAATATGGCTAGGAATGATATTTGGCATAATTGAAATCCGTTATTAAGTCTATCTTGTTTTAAAGGATTATATGATGACATGGTTAGATTAGACTCAAAAATCCCCTTTTTGCAAGTTTAAAGCAAACACCATGTTTAGGAATATTTATGCATAAGTATGTTTATACCATCGTTATGTGATTAGGCTTAAATCATGATTAAGTTGAATTATGTTATGTTCATGCTAGAAGTATTTATGCCATGCTTATGTTTGACAATATGCCATGTTTATGCTAGAAGTATTTAGGCCATGCTTATGTTTGACATTATGCCTAAATAAGAATATAGGTTCATGTTGTAGTTAAACCTATGCAAGTTTACATGCCTTGATTTATGTCACCTATGTTGTATGACCAAAATACATGTCACCACTATGCAAGTACACCAATTTCTATTATGTATTTTCCAACGTCATATGCAAGTTCATGCGCTCACTTTCCCCTCTTTGTGTATACGCCATAAGCCTCCCCTTTCGCATGGCTAAATTGGGCTTTAAAAGGCTAAGCCCAATATATATGAACAGACGTGTAAAACGGGGGAAAACAACGTTGGGTTAAAATGAATTAATGAATGAAAATATGAAATAGAAGGGCCCAAAGTCAAGTATGGGTTGGGCCCATGGTTGGTGTAACCATTACACCATTAACATAATAGTGGGCCGCAAATATTTACATATAAGAAATAAAGAAGAATGACAAAATATGTAAATGTAGAAAAGACGATGTGTTTAACCCGAGGTTGGATTGAGTTGTGATGTAAACCTTCCCGGAACCGCCCGGCTGTCCAGTAGTCACAACAATACCTATCCAATGTGGGAGGTTAAACATGGAGCCCAGCAAGGACCCGAGGTTAGACTGAGTTGTGGCGTAAGACTGCCCGGAACCAACCGGCAACAGGTAGCCACAACAATACCTGTCTAATGTGAGAGGTCAGGGCCTTAATAAGACAATTAAGGCTGAGTCAGGATTGTTAGGATTAAGTGAACTAAAGACTTAATCAAAATGGAACATGCTAAACTAAACGGACTGGTGGGGTTAGGTTAGGAAACACTTAACCAACTTAGCATGTTGGCTAGAGATAGAAAACCTAGTAACGGGGGACCCTTTTCAGCAGTAACCCTAAAAGGTGTATCATGATACCCTGAAACTAGGCAGGGTGGGGCACGATTACTGGGCTGATTGTAAGAGGTCAAATCGACGGCGGTGGTGTAGCAGTGTAGGTTCTAACGGTGTGCGGGCGTGCACGCACTCCGGCGCAGAAAAATAAAGCACTGGACACCAGTAGCATACCTTTGCACTCTAAGGTTGTGTCGGGTTGCCACTATGGGACTTGATACACCCCATGGTGGGACCAGCATAGGTAACTACAGACATCGGGGGCCGTAAGACACATGTAACTATGCGAGTAGGAGCCGATCATCGTAGAATGGATCACATCACCCTGATTTTGGGGTGCAAATTGGAAACTAGTTTATATGGGTTCAGAGATTAACATGGGGTACGATAGTATATTCGACCCTAGATAACTTAACCAAGTTCATAGTGTTTGCCCACTTCCTGTTTTACTTATCATACCCAGTTCTTTATTCATAGACAAAGTAGTACTAGACTTACTCAGGCTTTATGTCTGACTCTATTTTTCTTTCGTCTTCTTTCTTCCGTTCCCCCCCCCCCCCCCAGGTCCTCAGGGAGGGAACACAGCAGCTTGATCAACCTCAACATCCAGCTTGAAGAAGAGAAATGTATTGCTTGGACTTTCCTGTTTTGAACTATGGCTTTGGACAATTCACTATGGGGCTTTGGCAGTTTATCTATGTTTTATTTATGCTTCTTTAAAAATAATGTACTCAAGACAGATTATGAAGTATTATGTTATGTTTTTCGAAGGGATGTTGTTGTAACACGTATTTGACTTTATGAAATAAAATTTGTTGTTCTTCCGCTGGTTTACAAATATGTGTTATTATATCTGTCTTGTATATCTGTGACTTGTACTTATAAACCTCCACCAAAATTAGGGCATTCCCTTTGAGAGTGACCCTAACGGAGGTGGGGTGTTTCACGTTTCCTTTTATTTATGGGTAGTGTCGTGGTATGGAGCCCAGACATTTATTTATTTTTACCTACGCGGATGATGGATAGCGAGGCGCCTCGGATATACAGGTTACTACAGAGCCGATGGATAGGTCCTATAGAACCGGGAAACGTGTATTCAAGAATAATTAATCCACAAACGTGAGTGAGGACCGGCCTTGGAAGATCTGGGGGTCTTCTACGGGAGACTTTGGGGCATTTGCTAGAGTGTCTCGAAGTTGGCGAGGAGTACATCCCTTGCCTCGACTCATGACGGAAATCCAATTTCCAATACGTGACATTTCAGTTTTAATTGTAGAACTAGTACGGCGACATGATAGATGGTACCCATGCTGCCTATGATTGATACATTTATATTTGAAGGTGATTTCTTCACTTATGGTAATAATAAAAGATAAAATTTCATGTACCAAGCATTATTTGGCTATTATAAGGTAAAACTCTATCCTCCTGCTTGTGTTGCATTGTGTGATGGGACCTGAGTCTTATAATAGCTTCATTTTCTTTAATTAGCATTGTGTTGTTTGTTTTATGCACTGGTATTCTTGGGGGAAAACCCATTTTGTGTTATACGGCGTGGTCCCTTGATTTACTTAACTATAAAATCAAATTAATAACTGTTTTAGTTCTCACACTAGTCACATGACTAACCTGGAGTTTATTGTTTAACCTAAACTCTGGGTGCCCCTATTTTCCACACGGGCAGCAAGTAGTTTTGGTTTTGCAAATATTATATTCACAGAATTCTGGATTTACAACTGAAGCTATGTTCGGAAAGCTCTGTATCTGTGTATCCTTTTCAGTTGTGTTATGTATTATTTTCTGCTGCTATGTATTTAAATGTAATTTAAATCTTCGATATTTGTCAAATGTATATAATTCATTCATACCCTGTCATGTTCTTGTACTCTGATGTAATTGTTATAATAAGCAATGAAATATTTTATTGTTTGTTTTCTGATTTTTCATGTTCTCAACTCAATCCGGGCTTACCCGTAAGGCTGAGTTTGGGTTGTTTCATTTTAATTAATTCATCTCTTTCTACATAACTTGCTTTCCATTCACTAATTAAATTTCTAATTAGCTTCTTGGTTTCATTTACCTTTAATCTGAACATTACTCTTTCGAATAAATTTGTATTCATTTATATACAAATCAAACTCAAAATCCTTGCTCGCTTCCCAATTCTAATCCACATTTCATATCTGGATTCCCAGTTTCTGATAAGTCGATTGTGTACGACTTGTGCAGGATCTATAATATGGCTATGCGGAATGTATGTGATAACTTAAGCTATTCAATAGTTATGCGAATAAATATTCGCAAACAATATATATATCACAAATAATTATAAATGCAGTAAAGTAAAGTAAAGTAAAGTAGAGTAACGACACTAGGATTTTTATACTGGTTCGGACCTCCAGTCCTACGTCCAGTCCCAAAGCTCCTCTTCAGCTTTTCACTAAACAACACCCTCTCTTCACCCGGAGGAACAGGTTCACTACACTACTTGATTTACGGGCTACAAGTTTACCCACTTGATTTCACGGGCTACAAGCTTTCCCACTTGATTTAACGGGCTACAAGCTTACCCACTTGATTTCACGGGCTACAAGCTTACCCACACAGGACAATTACAAGAGTTTGACTTCTGATTGTGTTCTTCTTTCAACACTGATTTGTCAACGATTGAGTACACCCTTCCTATAATCTTATCCTCAAGTATATGAATTGAATGCGAAGATTTGAAGGAAGTTAGTTGCTTGTTGAATAAAAATATGAGAAATATTATCAAGGATTCAATAAGTAACTTGAATTTGGGAGCTTTTTAGAATGCAATAGTATTTAGAAAGTAAGATCAGAAATCAGAGCAAGAATCGGTGATTTGGATGAATGAAAGATGATGTATTTATAGCAAATGAGAAGTTGTAATTATTAGTGAAAAGTTAAAATCAAAAGGAGTGATTTTTAATGAAGATAAATGGATGCAACTTTTCAAGAAAGAAGATGACTCTTCATGAAATTCAAAAATAGGTCGACAGGAAAAATTAATAGGTTGACAGGTTTTTGACCGTTATTTAAAAAAACTGTTGACCTGTTAATTTTAACAGGTTGACCTGTTAAGTTTAAAAAGCTGTCGACCAGTTAAATTTAACAGGTTGACAGGTTTTTGTCAACATACATAAAAAATGAGTTTTCATGTATATTTTTGAAGAGAATAAGAAGTATGATTATTTGAGGATAGATTTTAACATAAATAACTCTAAATAACCATCTTCTAACCTATAAAACATTGAATCTTCTTTTTGTCGATCATGAAGCTCCTTCTTGTCATTAATCAAAATAAGCATTGAAACTGTTGCCTCAACATTCTCCCCCTTTTTGATTGATGACAATATAGCTTGATATTTTAATCTTTATTGCTATCTCCCCCTGTGTATAAGCTTTGTCTTCCTTTAAACATCTACATATTCATAATCTTAGCTCCATGTCATGATTTCCATTTATCTTTATTTTGTTGTTATCAATCGAAATTCTCGTGTCTCAACATTCTCCCCCTTTTTGATTGATGACAACACCTTGGATTTTCTCCCTTTGAATATAAAGCTCCCCCTGAATTTCTGCAACATTTGTTAGTAAATAATCTTACCTTTTGATTCCTGCATTAACAAATGTTAGCACACATATACTTTTACCATATTAAGCACATATCATGATTTCCATTTATATTTATTTTGTTGTTATCAATCGAAATTCTCGTGTCTCAACATTCTCCCCCTTTTTGATTGATGACAACACCTTGGATTTTCTCCCTTTGAATATAAAGCTCCCCTGAATTTCTGCAACATTTGTTAGTAAATAATCTTACCTTTTGATTCCTGCATTAACAAATGTTAGCACACATATACTTTTACCATATTAAGCACATATATTTTAAATAGTATATGTAAAATATTTCTCCCCCTTTGTCATCGATTAAAAAGAATAAATATCATAATAACCTCAATAATCGAGAGTAGTATAATTTTAAAATAGTATAAGAAATGGTGTTTGAGTTTGGAATTTGAAACGATGTGTCTTTATAAAAAAACAGTTTTCAGAGAGACCGGTCGACCTATAAAATCAAGGCGGTCGACCTAAAAAGTTTCGGGTTGGAGAAAATGAAAGAAATAGTACAAAGCGGCCGACCGAAATGTTCAACCGGTCAACCGTTTTCTTGCTGAAACAAAAACCGGTCAACCTAAAAATGTATACAGGTCGACCTAAAATTTCTTTGTTTTTAAAATAAATATGATACCGGTCGACATAATTTTTTGACCGATCGACCGAAAACTTCTCTGGATTGTGAAAATCAAAACCGGTCGACCTATATTCTTGGACCGGTCGACCTAAAAACTCTCTGGTTTGAAATTCATCTATTTAGGTCGACAGCTTTTTATTTTAGGTCGACAGGATATGTATAAAACTATTTTTTTTTTTGGCTATATTTTGAATGAAATCAATACTCAAACATCATTTTATTAAAATAAAAGAATGTAAACTCATAAAAAGGAACTAAAAAAATTATTAAACGGAATATAAAGAAATCTCCTTAGATCCAATATAATCATTATTTTCTTGGTTCCCATGGAGAATATTTTCCGCTTCCGTCTTCATTTTTGTTGTAATTCCTATCCCATGAATTTTGTGTCCTCGATGACGATGAAATATTGAAACATGTGCTTTTTGATAAGCTAAATTTTCAAAGATATTTAGAGATGCCGAATAGCCTTCTCTTTGTTGTGGTATACCTAAAAAAAATATGACATATATACTTTTGGTACCCACTTGCTTTGTTTGAGTCCAAGGGTTATATGGAAGGTAACCATATCCAAGAGGGTTTAATGGAACCTTTAAAGATAAAATTTTCATTATTAACTACTGAATCAAAATAATCATCAATATATTTTTCTCTCTTTTTCCAACTTACAGGAACCCAAATACTTAAGTAATTTCTATTGATATTCATATTTCTAGATCTATTATACAGATTTTTAGTCATAAAAGTATTCGAATTTCTATAATAATTGGATCTAGGATGAGCATTAGTACTAGCAGTAATATTTTTATTGTACATGAAAGCATATCTAGTACTATTTCTAAGATTAGTTTTATTATATCCTAAACCACATTTGTCATGTAAAGGTCGAGATCTAGATAAAATCATATTCAAATCATTTTGACCTTTATTAAATTTTGCGAACTTATTTGCACATTTATCAAATTTATTTCCAAAGTCGCTATTGACATTTTCAAAAGAAATTTTGTTATTCTTTAAATCATCAATTTCCTTATTTAATTCAGAATTTTTCCTTTTTAAAGTACCATTCTCAGTTTTGAGACCTAAAATTTGAGATTATGAATTATCTAAAGAAGATTGTAACTTTTCAAAATTTTCTTTTGAGTAAGAAATTTCATTTTGCAAAATATTATTATTCACCTTGTTAGCCTGCTTTGTGACCAGGCTACCCAAAGCCAGGGACTTGAGTATGAACTTACATTGATTGGCGATCACTTGGATGCAGTGATAGAAAGATGGAAAATTTGAATTATTCATGCAAATGTCATCGGATCGGATCCCCCATCCGGATCGGATCGGATCCCTGCTTTCGGATCGGATCAGATCCCCCTCCCCGGATCGGATCGGAGTACCCTCTACCCGGACCGCCTGAAGTATTCTGCACAAAAGTGCGTGCAAGCATTCTGCTCGAACAACTGGTTCGGTTCGGATCCGATCCGAACCGACTGGACCTGCTTCTGCACACAGAGTTTGACCTCTTCTCTTGGCATAACCGACTCCTACAATTGCGGATCAGACTCCACTTGGCAAAGCACGACCTGGTAACCACTTTTCCACGTTCTCCGCTACTTCTGAGATCTCCTCCGGTCACGCCACGTGGCCCATCCGAACCGGAAGTGCCCAGAGCTTCTCTACAGCTATAAATACACCACAACATGGCCATTTGAAGGGACTTTTGGCATTTCATTCATTCATGGTAGCCATGGCCGAATTCCCCCACCAATAACCACCTTCTTCTCCAATGAAAATCAATGAATTCGGAGAGAATTATTCATTGTATTTGAGCGATTGAGTGATTGAATTCCTTGTAATTGTAATCCATGAATGAAATGAGAAACTATGAAGTGGACGTAGGCTTGTTAACGCCGAACCACTATAAAAATCCTGTTGTCTTGCTTTTCTCTCACTTTTTCAGTTATTTCTTCATATCCTACGCTCTAAATACGATAATTTGGGTGTTAGGACCATTTTTTGGTCTAACACACCTTTAAGAACTCACATTCTTTAGATAATTCTAAATTCTTTTCAGTTAAAGCTCCATTCTCATTTTCAAGAGACGAAATTAAAGAACTAGAATTATTTAAAGAATCTTCTAAAGATTTATTTCTAATTTGCAAAAGATCGATCGCGGGGCCCCGGACCCCCGCCGGCGCTGCGCCCGGACCCGCTGACGGCCTCGCCTTCGGCTCGGAGCACGGCTCGCCTTCGGCTCGACATATATTTTGACCAACAGTACTCATTAAAGTTTGTTAATGAAGATAAGGTGGATAGTCAAAGAATATGACAACCAAATGGCAACAACTAGGATTCCTCCAGAAGCCATAGCCTCTATTTGCCGATGCCATTCAATGGGAGGAGCTGTCAGTCAGATTCAGCTTGCTATCAACGACAGTATACGAGATAATGATTGTCTAATAGTAGCCTCATCTTCTGGAACTCCGATAGTGTAGATTTCAGCAATGCAACTGATGTTGTTCCCTAATGAGTAGTGACCATCCCATTTATATGACTTAAACCTGTCCAATCGGCGGAGCATCGAGTGACAGTTATATAGAATAGTTTGAACACTACTTCAAAGATGATTCATATGATCTTAGTGAACATGATTGTCAATGGTGGGATACCAGAAAGCAGCTAAGGATCCCAACATCCCAAAGCTACACTTCAATTGTATAATGTGATGAATAAAATGTCCTGCGTCTCACCTCCCGAAGAACTTAGCTAACCTTTGAAATGGCTATTTTCTGTCAATCGCATTGAGGAAGACTGATTTCCATCGAATAAGGGTTAGGTCAACATACTTTGGTGCCCAGCGATAGGTAACAGCTGAACCCCTGCAGGCCATGATTGGACATGTGAATCTTTGCTCGGATGATAGCAACTTGACTGCTCACCAGTCAGCACATGACCTTTGTCAAGAGATGAGAGTTCGAGATCAAAACAAATATGAATCGACCGTTAGCTCTCGACTTCATACATCAATTGTGATAGAAAACGTGAACATTACTTCAAGCCTTGGAAGCCATGCTATTGTAGTCAAGTTTATCTGACTAAGGTCTAAACCGACCAGCTCTAGCGGCGATTAGAGCTTACATTGCACCCTGGTATCTATTGCTAAAATTCCTAATGAAAGATGGAATGGGAATGGTCCATGGCGACCATGTTACTGGAAGAGACTGCTATTTAGCTAGTTAGGAGATGCTACTCAATGGAAGTGGCAAGTTAAAAGTTTAGAGCACTTAAGCCTGGATGCTGATTGATTATCTGTGCATTAGATCTTATTCCCAACGTGGGACTAAAGGCATATCTGTGGATGGATGAGATATGACTATCCCCCTAGCAGCCATGATTTCCTTATACTCAATCCTTGCCCTTAGCATGGGGGCAAGAAGGCGATTCAAATAAGATGTGACCTCGTTATTCGCTTATAGTATTTACCTAATTGCCTTTGTCACTCCAAGTCCTCAATCAAGGTCTGTTCATTCTTAGGACCGCCACCCCACAACGGTTTGAAGAGACGTCCATCACCAGCTAAAGATTTTGACAGCCATCCCCTGATAAAGATGTAGTGAGGAAAAATGGACCTGGAAAGAGCGTGCAATGCCACTTTCGCACAGAATGATATTCATTCCTTTAACAGGATTACTTTTTAACCATGACTCTTATATTTCCATGCTTTATGAGTTATTGATGTAACTAACTCAGATGAATTTATAGGTGGATGATGTAGGTACCCCGAATCTGGTACCGATCAAACTTTGAGCACCTACAGGAAGAATTATGGAGCATTGCCGTAACGAGCCCGATTGAACTGCTCGTTTACAGAGCCACGTCCTTCGCCTGAGAGAAGTTGTTTAGCTTAAGATGGATTCGAGGTGACCATCCACTCATTGGCTCACACGTGGCAGGCCTCAAGATAATTGTGCATTGAAGTTCAACGTCGGAATTCGATTCCGGATGGATGCAGTTCGACCGTCTACATGGCTCGATCTGTTAAAGGAGGCAGCACTGCCCCTTGATATGCTTACTTTTCAATCATACAATTTACTTTTACATGCTTCCTGAGTTATGGACATGACTAACTCATGCGATATGAATGATGAAGGTACCCGAAGTTTGGTGCCAACCACTCCTTCCATGGTTTAGTCGGAGGAACGTAAAGCTTTGGCGAACGTGATTCAACTATTCACCCTCCTGATGCCAACAACCTAACATAAATGAAGTTTGACCATTCATTCATGGACCTTTTGCCCTTGAAGTAGGGGGCAAGCGAGTATATGCACATAATTTCAACATATCTATGCATAGGCATACAAATGAGGCATCCTCAACATCTAGCCTTTAATTTGCCAGACACGACATAGAGATATACTCGGGTGTGACATAACCACTTAGCAGTTCTATGACTCCATCCCCTGATCCAACGAGAAGAGTGCAAAAATGACAGGGGCACGATCACATGAACGACATAACTTTTGCCTTCGATGTGGGGGCAAAAGGGAAATGTTAAGACGAGGATGAGTGTGACTCGACCGCTCTCCAAAAACGTCTTTAACTCTTTCCCATGCTTCCGACGGGAGGAGTATAAAATCAATAGGGACGTGAACCGACCATCCCTGATGGCGACCTTTGCCCTTGATGTAGGAGCAAAGGGACGATGCCAAGGCAAATGTGACCCGACTGTTTGCCCGACTAACTCTAATCCTCAGAGCTTGGATATGAGTATAAACTTAGGACGAGTGTGACAAGCGCGCCAAGATTTAAGACCACTCGATCCACAACTCTAACCCAAACTGACTTTGGGAGAGTATAAAGGACGAACCGCGACGTCCATAACTCTAACTCTCACGACTTGAGAGAGAGTATAAATCTGTTGGGTTAGTGTGAATGGTGCACCATGACTTAAGACCACTAAACCTATAACTCTAACTCTCACGATTTGGGAGAGAGTATAAAGGACAATGCTGCGACGTGCATGCAATCTTCATTGCCCTCCGACTGAGGACAGGATTATAAAGGACTTACGGATCGGACATCCGAATGACTTAATCCGGTTCCCATCAACGCTGGGGGCACGGACATAGATTTCTGAATTAACTTCAAACACGCTTCGGACGCGACCCGTGTTTCAAAGTTAAATGGAGGCTATAGACACTATACCTCCAAACTACGACACCTGACACTTTGACATTTAATAATTCTATGCTAGATAGATTAGCACTCAACATGTTTTCATTTCGAACTACAATTGCTTGTGACTTAAGGATTGACTTAGTAGCTTGCAAGACTAAGCTAACTATTCTTTTTCGAATTGCAAGATTATGTACAGATACAAAGCAAAGACACAAGGGATACTCGCGTGCAACAACAAAGAGGTCGTGTTTGAAGGAATGATGTCGACTTCTAATGCTAAGCTTCCCACACGACTCAATGCAATTACCGAAAGGAGGTCCTAAGAGTGATATATCAAATCAACATACACGCCCATGTGTGACTGGCCATAGCCCAAGTGCAACGACGAGTGCTACCTCACAAATACGTTGAATGGAAAACGTGATAACTCGAGCACTTGGATAACTCGAGCACATAAGCGTATAAAGCAATGACTCTTTTCCATGCATCCATGTCTAAATTTAAAAGGGATGTGATACAACTGCTGACCTTTCTCCATTACCCCCGGACTGGGGCCGCACTGCTGAAAATATTCATAAATGTTATATGTCTGTGACTAACTTATACCTCGATCTTGACAGGCTGCTTGAGGACCACGAAATAGATGCAGAGTGAACGTCCATTTGCTAGTCCGGACCGACTTCCCGATTGAAAGACCCTATGTAAAGGGAGATGCCATTGCTTTGACTCCTAACTTGCGTGGAGGCGAATTGCCTGACACTTAGACTCAAAAGCGAAGAAGAAGGAAGATAGAAATTTCTTCCGTGCTGAGGATATTGGCGCAGAAGGCGCTAGGATCGAAGGAAGGTAGCAGATTTCTTCTTGTGATGATCCCTCAGCATGTCAAGCTAGATATGAAATGGATGGTACCCTTGCTGATTTGTGAACTCACATGGATCAGCGAGATGAACTTCTCTGGAAACGACAGAAAATGGTGGATAACTTCTCTACTCGGATAGATGGAAGGCCTAGTAGCTTCGACTTATTCGCTAGAGCGAGCTCCATGGGAATTCAAACGACAATAAACCCAGCTCAACCTCAACATGAGGCTCCTCATGATGGGGGAAAGTAGAGGCATTCGAAGTGGCAATAATTTGACATATCGCAATTTGACTCCAATCCTCAGAGCTTGGATGGGAGATCCAAAACTAACATGAGTCAGACACGAACAAATAATTTTATGTCAAACTTTAACTCATGACTTGATGAAGAAGTATGAATTTAGAGAAGAAATGGATCTGGTGCTTACCGCATAGCAGAACCCCTGTAGAGGGGGGCATAGGACACAAGTTTCGAGTATTGCCGACTTTATGCACATTTATTATCATCGGAGCCCCGCAAGATCCTAGACTGTAACCAAAAGAATGACTCGCCAAGACCAACCCGCATACATCCGAATAGGAATTTTTCATTCAGAATTAAAGAACAGAAGCCTGATGGACGGCTAATACATATGCAAAACCAAGAAGCCAGAGGCCGACTTCCACCCGCTTCAGGACTTCATACCGGGGGCACTAGTGCTAAATTAGGTAATTAGCGACAACTTCTCAAAGGCGAGGGCCAAATTGGCAATATTAATTGATGCTTCAACAGAGATCCAACGAGACCCTGCATGCATTCCTTGAAAGATTCAGCTTTGCAGCAGCATCGGTACATCGATCTGGACCATATATGGTGTTGATTGCTGTGGTATCCGGTATTCTGGATATCTCAAACTTCAAAATCCCTCTTCATCGAGATCCACCAAGAGGACTTGGAGGATTCACCTCTGAAACAAACTTTGGTATCTATCTGCCATGAGATTTTCCTAAAAACGTTGGAAAATCCTATCCTGAGACAGGCAGATTCGTGCAATAAGAGTGTGCTAATGTTGAAATGGATGATCTCAATGTCTTCACGACAGAATGGAGCACCATCTAACTCTTGAAATAATAAAGGAAAAAGAAAAGCCCCAGGAAAGATTAACAGGAATTTACAATCATGTAAAAGACCAATGTCATTAATCGGGCCCGCGGTCTTGATTGTCAAGCTTAATGGAACCAAGCACGGGAGATAGACTCAACAAGACTATGATGGCTATTTCAGATTATGCCAAAGCGTGAATGAAGGAGCTCGAATAACTCACTAACGACGTTCGCTCGCTTGCAAGGTTGACGAGCTTGCTCAACACTGTGTATGATGTAAGGAGAGTATCTAAGTTTGCTGATATACTCAATAGGGCGATCACTGCTTTCTGGCTAAACAGATGGGTTGACCCCAACGCGAATGTGATTCGACCATTCGCATATACAACTCCAACCCTTGATGACTTGGGAATGTGCACATAGCGACACAGGGTGACTAAGATTGTTGAACCTACATATCTAACCCGATGCGGTAGAAAAAAGTATAAAGGCTAAAAGATTGGATGTCCGATTGACCTATCATAACCCCCAACAATGCTGGGGGCATAAGCACTGACTTCGCTCGCCCACCACTAATGCTAGGAACATCAACTTCAACCGACAGATTGACTTTAAACATGACCCTGACTCAATGCATGATTCAGAACATATACATTATATCTTTAGAATATGACATGATTCATCCCAACCATCCAAGTGAGCGAAATTATGAATCAAGCAAGAATTCAAAGACTTGATCGGCAACTGCATCAAATGGAGAGTATGATGAACTCCTCTGCTGCCTTACAATTGTGATAATCCTACCAGCTATTGGCTTGCATGTTTTCAACAACATCTCGTACTGACTCGTATGTGATCACGGGACTATAAAACAATCTGAATTGATCATGGCTTTCGGATGCACTATTATAACGATTAGATGCAATCATGGAGTCCTAGATTAATATCCTGATATCGAGATAGTCCAAATCTAAGCAAAAATGACAAATTCATATGCCGACTCTGATGCGCTCTATCCGAACGGTCCAGATGCTAGCTCAAGATATGAAGATTCCGACACCATACTATGACTTGGACGGCTATTGTATACATTGACTTACACATTAAAGAAATCTTAGCTTAGTAATGCACTTGACTTGCTTACGAAGATGGCGTCGTTTTGCATCAACTTTTACATGTACGATCTCACACGGGAGCCAAACATACAATATGACCTATCATGAAGGAAATCAACATCTTGATTCGACAATGTTTAAAACGGTTACCTGATCATTTTGACTACTCCTTCCACAGAATTTGTACTGACTAGCACCCATGGAAGTAGTGCAACAATTCGATAAAGCCTCCTCAAGGATGGATGGCGTTCTAAAAAGATTTATCTCGACTTAATCAAAGCACATCTCATCTGCGATAAGACGTACTTTGGGGGGCAAAATGTTAGCCTGCTTTGTGACCAGGCTACCCAAAGCCAGGGACTTGAGTATGAACTTACATTGATTGGCGATCACTTGGATGCAGTGATAGAAAGATGGAAAATTTGAATTATTCATGCAAATGTCATCGGATCGGATCCCCCATCCGGATCGGATCGGATCCCTGCTTTCGGATCGGATCAGATCCCCCTCCCCGGATCGGATCGGAGTACCCTCTACCCGGACCGCCTGAAGTATTCTGCACAAAAGTGCGTGCAAGCATTCTGCTCGAACAACTGGTTCGGTTCGGATCCGATCCGAACCGACTGGACCTGCTTCTGCACACAGAGTTTGACCTCTTCTCTTGGCATAACCGACTCCTACAATTGCGGATCAGACTCCACTTGGCAAAGCACGACCTGGTAACCACTTTTCCACGTTCTCCGCTACTTCTGAGATCTCCTCCGGTCACGCCACGTGGCCCATCCGAACCGGAAGTGCCCAGAGCTTCTCTACAGCTATAAATACACCACAACATGGCCATTTGAAGGGACTTTTGGCATTTCATTCATTCATGGTAGCCATGGCCGAATTCCCCCACCAATAACCACCTTCTTCTCCAATGAAAATCAATGAATTCGGAGAGAATTATTCATTGTATTTGAGCGATTGAGTGATTGAATTCCTTGTAATTGTAATCCATGAATGAAATGAGAAACTATGAAGTGGACGTAGGCTTGTTAACGCCGAACCACTATAAAAATCCTGTTGTCTTGCTTTTCTCTCACTTTTTCAGTTATTTCTTCATATCCTACGCTCTAAATACGATAATTTGGGTGTTAGGACCATTTTTTGGTCTAACACACCTTTAAGAACTCACATTCTTTAGATAATTCTAAATTCTTTTCAGTTAAAGCTCCATTCTCATTTTCAAGAGACGAAATTAAAGAACTAGAATTATTTAAAGAATCTTCTAAAGATTTATTTCTAATTTGCAAAAGATCGATTTCCTTTAAAAGAACATTGTTATATTCTTTTAATTTGGAATTTTCTTGCTCGCAAATTTTTGACTTAGCTATAATGAGAGTATTGAGTTTACTCAAAGTTTTGAAATCTTTCAATAATTTCTCATGGTTTAACAAAAGATCTTTATATAAAGAATCTATGCATACCGATTGTGATCTGACTTTTGCCATGAGACATTTGTTTCCTTGCTCTCCTGATTCTGCTTTGTTGCTCTTCCATTTTCTAATGCCTTGACTAGATTTCTTTATTGCCATTTGTTCTAGGATGTTGTTACGATCTCTAGAACACCTCGCTCTGATACCAATTGATAAGTCGGTTGTGTACGACTTGTGCAGGATCTATAATATGGCTATGCGGAATGTATGTGATAACTTAAGCTATTCAATAGTTATGCGAATAAATATTCGCAAACAATATATATATATATATATATCACAAATAATTATAAATGCAGTAAAGTAAAGTAAAGTAGAGTAACGACACCAGGATTTTTATACTGGTTCGGACCTCCAGTCCTACGTCCAGTCCCGAAGCTCCTTTTCGGCTTTTCACTAAACAACACCCTCTCTTCACCCGGAGGAACAGGTTCATAACACTACTTGATTTACGGGCTACAAGTTTACCCACTTGATTTCACGGGCTACAAGCTTACCCACTTGATTTCACGGGCTACAAGCTTACCCACACAGGACAATTACAAGAGTTTGACTTCTGATTGTGTTCTTCTTTCAACACTGATTTGTCAACGATTGAGTACACCCTTCCTATAATCTTATCCTCAAGTATATGAATTGAATGTGAAGATTTGAAGGAAGTTAGTTGCTTGTTGAATCAAAATATGAGAAATATTATCAAGGATTCAATAAGTAACTTGAATTTGGGAGCTTTTTAGAATGCAATAGTATTTAGAAAGTAAGATCAGAAATCAGAGCAAGAATCGGTGATTTGGATGAATGAAAGATGATGTATTTATAGCAAATGAGAAGTTGTAATTATTAGTGAAAAGTGCAATCAAAAGGAGTGATTTTTAATGAAGTGAAATGGATGCAACTTTTCAAGAAAGAAGATGACTCTTCATGAAATTCAAAAATAGGTCGACAGGAAAAATTAATAGGTTGACAGGTTTTTGACCGTTATTTAAAAAAACTGTTGACCTGTTAATTTTAACAGGTTGACCTGTTAAGTTTAAAAAGTTGTTGACCTGTTAAATTTAACAGGTTGACAGGTTTTTGTCAACATACATAAAAAATGAGTTTTCATGCATATTTTTGAAGAGAATAAGGAGTATGATTATTTGAGGATAGATTTTAACATAAATCGACAAAAAGAAGATTCAATGTTTTATAGGTTAGAAAATGGTTATTTAGAGTTATTTATGTTAAAATCAATTCTCAAATAATCATACTTCTTATTCTCTTCAAAAATATACATGAAAACTCATTTTTTATGTATGTTGACAAAAACCTGTCAACCTGTTAAATTTAACAGGTCAACGGTTTTTTAAACTTAACAGGTCAACCTGTTAAAATTAATAGGTCAACAGTTTTTTGAAATAACGGTCAAAAACCTGTCAACCTATTAATTTTTCCTGTCGACCTATTTTTGAATTTCATGAAGAGTCATCTTCTTTCTTGAAAAGTTGCATCCATTTCTCTTCATTAAAAATCACTCCTTTTGATTCCTGCATTAACAAATGTTAGCACACATATACTTTTACCATATTAAGCACATATCATGATTTCCATTTATCTTTATTTTGTTGTTATCAATCGAAATTCTCGTGTCTCAACAGTTTCAATTTTCAAATTGAGTTTACTTAACAAATGTTAAGTTCGATCAAAAACCATATTAACTAATTTCTTTCGAAATTAGTTAACTTCATTTGATAATTTAAAATCTGATTTTTGTTTCAAAAATTGATCCATTTATTCGACTTGAGTTTATATTTATTTTATAACTCCAATTTGGATTTTCTAACGGAAATTCGGATTTTTATTCATTCAAAATCCTTTTATTCTATTTAATAAACCGTTGTGATTTAAAACGATTAGGGCGCTGCTTTTCTAAAATTTTGATTTTGACATAGCTCAAAATCTATAAAATGAAATCCATATTTTTCTCTTTCATTTGAAAACTATCATTGAATAGGTCCGGAGGTTTCTTGTTTCATTGAATTCCGAGTTATATTGAGTTCTATATACCTAATCGAAGTTCGAATCGTCAAATTACGAACTACCATGTTGTGGTGAGTTCTTTTTAATTATAATTTAAATATAAACATTAACTTCGTTTATAAAATATATTTCAACTCCATTTTTCATATTTAAAAAAAATTCAGCCCATTATCCAAATCTAACTTCACGATTCATATTATTCAACTCGTCAATTAATTTATGCCACATTCATAACCCGGTTATGAATCTATTCAAAACTCGGTTTCTATATTCAATTCTAGTCCTCTGGAGTTAAATTCAATATAATTGAATTTCAATTATTATTTCCTTTATAAATAAATTAATTCAACGCCCTTTACCATGACGAACTAATATCATCCCTTGATAATAGTGAAGCCTTTCAAGTTGGGATATTTTATTTACCTCTCAGACCTAGACCGACAACGTTCTTATCTTGAGATGGATAATAGTTTGTAATACAAAATCACAACTACTTATCATAAAAATCCGCTCTTCTATCTCATTCAAAAAAATATTATTTTTAAATGTCAGTTCTTATATTTGGAATAAATCTATTTCCGATCTACCCAAAGAAAATTACTCCATTTCATTTGTAAACATGGTTTATAAATCGCTTTCTTATTTTATATTTACCAAACTTCTATTTAAAACTCGATTACTTATTTGAAATATGTTATTATTATAACTATATATAAGCATAGAATCTATTTTTATATTAAAATTCTAAATTTCTATTCAATACAGTTCCAATATCCTTTGGAAATAAATTTATTTCTATAAACTTGACATGTCCGAATTCCAACTATAAATCCAAATAGATTTCTTTAAATTTGATTAGATTTCGAACATCGGAAATAAATTTCATTGTTTCTTTCCAAAACAATTATATTTACCCTTTTAAAACTCACACTTGAATTTAATTTATAAATTATCGAATGATAATTTTCACATTCATTTAAAACGTCGTTTACACATTTCACTTCTTGGTTTAAATATTAGAACAAGTTTCTCTTTCAAATTCCATTTGAAAACCCACTTTGGAAAACGAATTTTCCTTTTTAAAAACATGCTTAAATTTACATTTCTAGATTATCCAACGATAATATAATTTGTATTCGTTTATAAACATCGTTTATACATTCCACTTCTTGTTTTAAATTTTTAAAACAAGTCCTTATTTCAAATCTTATTTGAAATCCAATTTCCATTCTGGAAAATAATTTTTTCTTTTTAAATTCAAACTTGAATTTAAAAATCTAATATTTTCAAATGATAACTTTTCTTTCCATTTAAAAATTCAGCTACTTGTTTTTATTATTAACAACAAGTCAATATTTCTCGATCCATTTGAAATTCTATTTCCATTTCGAAAAGTAAAATTTCCCTTTTAAATCCAAAAATCCCTTTTTGATATTTTTAAGTATTAATATCTAAGGCCAGTGATATTCTAATATCCAAACACACAAATTATCCATTCAATTCACACATCACACATATATAAATATGTAAATAATAGTACATAAATTTTGAGGAATCCAGTTGGATTCCTCTAACCTGTTTTCCTGCATCCACAGATGTCAGACAACATAAATAATATCAGTCCTGCTTCAAGGCAGGATATCGCGGTATAGAAGGTCATCCACTGATATATCGTGGGGCGATAGAGTCATCCGCTAATGATACTGAGGGCATCCGCTAATGGCACTGCGGGAAATATCCAATATATATAATAATAGCCACAATCACCAAGCCTAATATAAATAATATATGCGATAACTAAAATTGGATAAACAATTCATAAATGCAACCCAGCAGTCAACAATTTATTTTTAATGATAAAAATAAATTTTTAATTGAGATTTACTCACCTTGATTTTATTTGCGCTGAGTATCAAGTTAAATGTCATACCTTCGCGGCTATGAATTGTTTTGAATAAATTATTTCTACACCTACCATTAATTATTTTATAAATCAGTTAAGCTATTTTTAATTAAATTAACTATAATAATGAATAAAGTTTTTACTCTAAGAATTTTTAAGTTTTATAAAAACATACACCTTATAACCTTCAAATTACACGATCAACTACGAAAACTTTTCCCGGGCAGCTCCAAACTACAACCCCATTCACCATTTTCCAGCTTCGACTATATTGCCTCAAAACACTAGTACACTACTCCATTGGTTGTACATTAACCCAATCAAACAGCCGTCAAAATGGCAACACATCTTCCTCCAAGCGATAGCCAACATCTATCATCCCAGTTATACATAAACACATTTGAACTTCCAATTCTCTACTACCGCATCACCAAATCCACAAAGCCGTATTCCCCAAACCATTGTCAACATCCAGTACCTGTAACACCCCGTGTTTTCTGTGAATATTAAAATTAACAAATCTAAGAACACTTAATTTTTAGAAGAAGAATTAAGGGAGACGGGTTACGCCATTGCGTTCATATCGGAATTCTGCTTGAGATAGAGTCCGAGTTTGCGTGAATCGGACTCCGTATGAGGAAGTTATGGAGGTTAGAAGATTTCAAGTTTAAGCAGAAAATAAATATAAATAATAATTAAAATCAAAAACCAGTTCAAAATTCAAAAATTCAGAGAGAACAGGCTAAGCAGGAAATTTCCCGCTTAGGGTGTCGACCCACCCAGGGGGAGTCGACATAGGTGTCGAACCCCGTATAGGGGAGTCGACATAGGCGTCGACCCTCCCCCACCCCCCATAGGGAGTCGACCCCTTTGAGATCTGCTTCCTGTGACGGATTTTAGTAGCTCTGGGCGGATGTGGCCTTCCCTGATTGGCCAATGACTAATTTCTGAGTTATTAGGGGTTAAGTGTCATGCTATGGTTGGCTGGATGACACCTCTTTGGTTTAAAGGCTCTGATTTATCCTAGACTAATCTAAAGGCTAGAATTAATCCTAGACATCTATATATACGTAGCTAAACCTAGACACTAACCTCATAACCCTAGGACTATGGTGTCGTCATGCTGTTTTTCTACAAGCTAGCCCAAGCCTCCTTCATCTTATCCAAATTAGAAAATCAAATCCAAACTAGTAATTGATTAGAAGAACTTCAAATCAAACGTCTACATCAAAGGATAACTTTTCAAATTCAGAAATCAGATCCCAGAATATAAGATCCATCCTTTTTTTGTAAGTTTAGTTATTATTCAAACTTAAACATCTAATAAAAATCATGAGTCTAATAAGTAGATCTAGAACGATGCCTAATTCTGATTCGTGCCTATCCTTTTGTCAAATCTAAATTGCTTATGCTTATGAGACAATTGTTATTGATGTAATGACACCGATAATGCCTATGAGATTGTTGGACTGGCATAACAGAACCTATCATGCCTATGAGACTGTTGGACTGACATAAGAAAACATATGATGCCTATGAGACTGTTGGATTGACATAATAGAACCTATCATGCCTATGAGACTGTTGGATTGACATAATAGAACCTATCATGCCTATGAGACAATTGTGATTTATGTGATGGAACCTATCATGTTGTACATCCTAAACATATGAGACTATTGTGATTTAAATAATGGGACTTATCATGTTGTACATAAAAATTAGTGATTCTCTTAAGTCCAATTCTATCTAATCGTTATACCTATGGTGTGAATTGCTTAGCTTGTCTACACCTATTGTTAATGTACAACATTGAAACATGATTCTTGAATTTGGTACATCTTTACATGCCTATTTTTCCTTATGTCAATTCTTAGGCTCCTTCTCTATTTTCCCTTTTTTACTTGCTTTGTGAATACTAAGTTCATTCGAAACTTAGATTGAGTACGTGCGATTATAACGCAGGGAAAATTGGGTATAATTTAATTTAGTAAATTTTTAGGCATGTGGCGTAAACTTGTATTGACTAGACTTGTGGAAAATTTGACACATAAATTTGGACACATATGACAAATATGTAAAATTGGCTAAATATGAATATGCCTAACCCGAGGTTAGATTGAGTTGTGGTGTAAGACTGCCCGGAATCGCACGGCACATCTAGCTACCACAACAATATAGATCTAATGAGAGGTTAGCGCATTAAGCCCAAAAATCCGAGGTTATATTGAGTTGCAGTGTAAGACTGCCCGAAACCGCCCGGCACATCCATCGACCACAACAATATAGATCTAATGTGAGAGGTTGGTGCTTTAATGAATGAATTAAAGCTAAGGAAAAGACAGGCTAAGAATGGTAGGGTTAAGTTAATTAAGGCAACACTTAACCAATACAACATGTTAGCAAAACAGATGGGTGAGGTTAGGTAAATTTGAGAACATTTAACCGTTATAACATGTTGATTAGGAAACCCTAGTAACGGGGACCCATTTTAGCAGTAACCCACATAAATGTATCACGGTACCCTGAACTAGGCAGGGTGGGGCACGATTACTGGGCTGGTTACAAGCGGTCAAAAATAACGGTGGGTGATGCAATAGTGTAGTTCCGACGGAGTATGGGCGTGCACGTACTCCGGAGTGGAAAAGCATGTGCTGGGCATTAGTAGTATACACTGTGCATCCAGAATTTGTGTCGGGTTGCCATCATGGGAATTGATACACCCCATGATGGGGCCATCACAGGTATCTACATACAAGCGGGGCCTAATGACACAAGTAAGAAATGTATGCGAATAGAAGCCGATCGGAAAAGGGATCACCTTGTTATGAACACATGATGGCAGTTAAAACATTCTTTAGTAGGTGCAGAGAAATAGAAATGAGTGTGATAGTATATTCAATTTATCTTTCCTTATCTTATGTTATCTTATTTCTATGGTATTATCCTATATTCAGTTTATTCATATCATGATCCTTTACCTGTTTACATGCTGAATAATCACTGGACTTACCAGACTTATGTCTGACCCATTTTCTTTCGCCTTCTTTTCTTCCGTCCCCCCCCCATGGTCCACAATGAGGGAATACTCCAGCTTAGTGCAATCCTTTTCCAACTTGAAGAGAGTAGATGTATTGCTTGGATTCTCTCTTCTTGGCCTATGGATGTGGTTACACTTTTATTAGGGATTTATGCTGCTTTACTACTGTTTTATGCTTCTTTATGTACTTGGAGTTTTAAATCAAAATAGATGTTTTATTGTAATAATTTAGAACTTCGGTTTTGAGACAATGCTTGTAATGTTTTGACTGAACCACGCTATTTATGAAATGATTTCAGTTTTCTGCTTTTTATATGCCTGTCTTGTAAATTATCTGTGTCTTTTACATAAAATGCTTCACCAAAGTTAATGCATTCCCTTTGTGAGTAACCTTAACGGAGGTGGGGTGTTTCACTTGGTATCAGAGCAATGGTTTATCAGATTGGTTAAAAGTTTTTGAAAACTATTTATCAAAAAGAAAGTTAGAGAAGCATTTTCAAGAAAAGTGTTGTTTTATTTTAAAGGCATAATCCCCAAAGCCATATGCATATCTTTCTATCATTTGTTTTGAACCTTTTCTTTTCATTTCAGCATTTCTGGGGATCTTAGTCTTCCCGAGGGCATAACGATACATAGTTGGTTCAGAAGGTATCTGTAGGCTAGGGCTAATGACGCAGGCCCAGCAGATGTTCCTCCTCCCCCAGCAACAGCAGTTCCTCCTCCTCCTCCGCATGTGAATGCTTTCTCGAAGATATGTAGAGACTTTCGAGCTATGGGTGGAAAGAACTTTAATGGGACTGATTCATTTGTGGAAGCAAGAAACTGGCTCAAGGAAATACTAGATTTGTTTGTTATCTTCGAAGTGGACGATAGGCAGAAGATACAATTGGCTGCATGGTTACTTAACGACGAAGCCTCTTATTGGTGGGAAGTTACTAATGTTGAGAGACCAGTTGAAACTTGGGAGGATTTCAGAAGGTGATTTGAAATAAAGTTCCTCTCGCAAGCTGAATGAAGCCTACAGATGAAAAAGTTCTTAGCACTCAAACAAGGAAGCCCATCAACTAAGGAATATGTCAACCAATTCAACCAGCTGGCAAGATTCGGATTGGAGTTGGTAAACACTCCACATAAAAAGGCTCTCCGTTTTGTGAAAGGGTTGAATGAACCGTTGCACAGCCTAGCTATGTTCCATATACCTATGGGTGCCACTTTTGGGAGACTTGTGGACATGGCACTGTTACAGGAGGAAGAAAAGGGTGGCAAGAAAGAGGCAAAGGTGGAAGAACCTCTAGACAACAAAGTGGAGGGATCGCAGAATAAGAAAACTGATTCCAAGAAAGGCGGGAAGAATAACAAACCCCGTGGCAAGAGGAAGTATAAATTTTATGGCATACCTGGACATCTGATTAAGGACTGCAGAAAGAAAAAAGGAAGATGGGGGGTTGCTTTCAATGCGGTGAGACAGGACATCTGGCTAAGGATTGCCCAAAAAGGAAAGGGCAAGGGCAGAGGACTAGATCCACTTCTGGAGGACATATTCACGCTCTCATGGCACCTCCACAAGAAAGATGTAGAAATATTTCTGTTGAGAGTTTAGTTTATCTTTCTGATCATCTAGTTCATACTCTTTTTGATTTTGGCGCATCGCACTCTTTTATATCTATTGCTTTAGTTGAATCTCTGCACCCAGATACCAGTTTAGTAGAGGATCCTATGGTTGTTTCAAATTCAATTGGGGGCCCGGCTTATTTGTCCATGATTTGTTTGGATTTGGAAATTTCTATACTAAGCATTGGGTTTAAAGGTAATGCTTATGTTTTGGGCTTCACGGGCTATACGTTGATTCTAGGCATGGATTGGTTATCCAGTAATGGTGCCATCCTTGATTGTGAAAGGAGAGTGGTTAGACTTATGACTCGCCTCGGTAACACTCTCAAAATCTCTTGTAATCCCTTGAATTCTGTTTATGCTTAGCTATCAAGAATCTCTTGATGCGTCTGTTGAAAACATGCAATCTGTTAGAGTACGTAGTCCGTAAATACACGGATGTCTTTGAAGAGGTGAAAGATTTGCCTCCAAAGCGAGAGATAGACTTAAGCATATACCTTGTTGATAATGCAAAACCTGTTGCTTTACCCATTTGACATATGGCCCCAAGGGAAAGGAAAGAGCTCAGCAAGCAAGTTAAAGAGTTGCTTGAAAGGGGGTTCATAAGGCGGAGTATTTCTGAATGGGGTGCTCCGGTGGTGTTTACAACCAAAGAAGATGTTTCACTTCGTATGTGCGTGGAATATAGGGAGCTAAACAAGCTAACTAAGAAGAATAGGCACCCACTTCCTAGATTAGACGACTTGTTAGACCAGCTCGTAGGTGCCTCGGTTTTCTCCCAACTTGATCTGGCCATCAGATTTCATCAGCTAAGAGTGGCTGAAGACAACATAGATAAGACCACTTTCAGGACCCCAGATGGTTTCTTTGAATGGCTTTTCATGCCTTTCGGCTTGAGAAACGCACCTACCTACTTCGTAGACTTGATGAGTAGGGTGTTCAGAGAGCTCCTTAATAAATTTGTAGTGGTCTTCGTGGACGACATTTTAATCTTCTCAAAAAGTGGGGAAGAACATGCTTTGCATTTAAGGGAGGTCATGGATACTCTTCGTGCACATCAGCTAAAAGCAAAATTCTCCAAATGCCATTTTTGGAGAAATGAAGTATTGCTTCTTGGACATGTGATGTCCAAAGAGGGGAAAGCTGCGGATCCCGCAAAAGTAGCTGCGGTGCAAGATTGGAAGATCCCACGGAATGCAACCGAAGCACGAAGTTTTCTTGGGCTAGCGGGCTTTTACAGAAAGTTCATTAAGGACTTTGCGAAGATCTCAGCCCCACTTACTAGTTTGACAAAGAAGAACCTAACTTTTGCTTGGGATTTGGATAGTGATGTTGCTTTCCAACGACTGAAAAGGGCTTTGATAACATCCCCGGTTCTGACATTGCCTGATGGGAGTAAGATGTTTACAGTGTACATAGATGCATGCAGTACAGGATTGGGTGATGTTTTGATGCAAGAGGGCAGATTAGTTTGTTATGGAGGAAGGCAGTTGAAGGTATGTGAGAAAAACTACCTAACTCATGATTTAGAACTAGCTGCCATTATTTTCGCTCTTAAGTCATGGCGTCATTACATGCTAGGAGAAAGGTTTGAATTTTTTACTGACCATAAATCATTAAAGTACCTTTTCTCACAGAAAGATCTTACCTTAAGACAACAAAGGTGGATGGAATTTCTAATTGCCTCATACGATTTTGAGATTGCTTATACCCCTGGCAAGGGCAATGTGGTAGCAGACGCCTTAAGTAGGAAAAAGCTGACCTTAAGTCCTCTCTTTGTAGAAAGATATAGCTTGGAGTACATAGCAAACTTTGACTTTAGAACTTCCTTTGAATTTGTACCTGGTTTGTTAGCATCGCTAGAGGTGCGACCTACTCTTTTGGACTCAATAGGAATCGCGCAACGTGAAGACCCTCAGCTAGTTGATGTGATGGATAAGCTAATTAGAGGTGAGACTTCTAATCACCACAATAGATACTCCATCGATGACAAGGGTTGCTTGAGACGGGATAGAAGACTTTGCGTCCCACAAGCAAGGGATTTGGTGAAAACAGTTCTCGTAGAAGCACACCGTTCTAAGTTGAACATACACCCAGGTTGGGACAAGATGTATAAAGACATAAAAAGGGTTTTATTCTAGAATGGCATGAAGAAGGATGTAGTTGAGTTTGTCTTTAAGTGCTTGATATGCCAGCAAGTCAAGGCGAAGCAAAAGAAGCCTGGTGATCTGCTTCGTCCTCTAGAGGTCCCACAGTGGAAATGGGATAGCATTTCGATGGACTTTATTGATGGGTTGCCTAGATCAAGAAGGGGCAATACCAGTATTTGGGTAATAGTGGACAGGCTCACTAAAAGCGCTCACTTTATACATGTTAAGAGCAGGAGGGCTGCCTCATCGTTAGCATCCGTTTATCTTAAAGAGGTAGTTCGACTGCATGGAATACCCTCCAAAATAGTAAGTGATCGAGACCCTAACTTTACGAGCGAGTTTTGGAAAAGTTTGCAAGATGCTGTAGGCACACAGCTATGCCTAAGGACTACTTATCACCCTCAAACCGATGGTCAGATGGAAAGGGTGAACAGAGTATTAGAAGATCTCTTGAGATTATGCATTCTTGTTTTGGGGGAACATGGGAGGATCACCTTCCTTTGGTAGAGTTCGCCTATAATAATAGCTACCAAGGCACCATAGGCATGGCACCCTTTGAGGCTTTATATGGAAGACCATATGTTGATCACCAACTTGTTGGTGGGAGTCTACAGACAAGCTCGTACTTGGGCCTAACATGATCAGAGAAACTTATGAGAAGTTGGACTTGATACGAAGACGACTGGAGACCGCATAAGATAGACAGAAGTCATACGCTGATAAAAGAAGGACCAACCTTGAGTTTGAGGTTGGAGACAGAGTTTTTCTTAAAGTATCTCCTTTGAGGAATGTCGTTCGCTTTGGGTCCATAGGAAAATTGGCACCAAGATTTGTAGGGCCATTTCCTATCATTGAGAGGATTGGGAAGACGGCTTATAAAGTAGAGCTGCCTGAAAGATTTACTGGAGTACATAATGTCTTTCATGTCTCTCATCTACGAAAGTGCTTACATGAGTCTGCGGAAGTTGTGAAGCCAAGCATATTAGAGGAAATAGAAGTGGAACGAGAAGCAACGGTGAGAAGAGTTCCAACTTGTATCTTGGGTACAGAAGTTAAAAGGCTACGTAATCGTGAGGTTAAGCTAGTTAAAGTACAATGGAGTGATGCTGAGGAAGACGCGACGTAGGAGACTAAGGACAAGATACGCGCAGCCTACCCTTATCTTTTTGAGGGTACATTATTGATCTCTTTTTCATAAGTTTATGCTTGCTTGTATATCTCCTCGGTCCTATTCTTGATCCTTAGGTAGAAACCAATGGATGTAACATGTATTTGAAACATGTTATGATTGATGGTTGCAAGTGGTTGCTAGTGGTTGCTCGTGGATGCATATACACACACACACACTAGGTACTAGATCGGCTCAGTCACTTTCATATTGCATATGCATATATGAATTTATATATGGATTGAAACTTGATGTGTTATCATGTGGACGTGGCATTTGTACGAATGATTGTGCACTCATGTAGAAGTTACAAAATACAATTAGGAATAATTGCATACATGATGGACTCATAGCACTGACATGATTCACATCAAGGAGGTCAACTGAATCAGTAGACCGCCTGATTTTGCATTACATAAGGACATATACACACTCTATGCATATGATCATGAAAGCATTAGAAATCTTTTAAGGACAATGGATTCCTGTGATTGATGGTTGAGTAGATGGATGTTGGACGCTAGGATACATTCTTCTTAACTTAGATATTTCGGGGACGAAATCTTTTAAGGAGGGGAGAATGTAACACCCCGTATTTTATGTGAATATTAAAATTAACAAATCTAAGAACACTTAATTTTTAGAAAAAGAATTAAGGGAAACGGGTTACGCCATTGCGTTCATCTCGGAATTCTGCTTAAGATAGAGTCCAAGTTTGCGTGAATCGGACTCCGTATGAAGAAGTTATGGAGGTTAGAAGATTTCAAGTTTAAACAGAAAATAAATATAAATAATAATTAAAATCAAAAACCAGTTCAAAATTCAAAAATTCAGACAGAACAGGCTAAGCAGAATATTTTCCGCTCAGGGTGTCGATCCCCCCGGGGGAGTCGACATAGGTGTTGACCCCTGTAGGGGAGTCGACATAGGTGTCGACCCCCCTCCCCCCGTAGGGAGTCGACCCCTTTGAGATCTGCTTCCTGTGATGAATTTTAGTAGCTCCGGGCTGATGTGGCCTTCCCTGATTGGCCAATGACTAATTTCTAAGGTATTAGGGCTTAAGTGTCATGCTATGGTTGGCTGGATGACACACCTCTTTGGTTTGAAGGCTCTGATTTCTCCTAGACTAATCTAAAGGCTAGAATTAATCCTAGACATCTATATATATGTAGCTAAACCAAGAGCCTAACCTCATAACCCTAAGACTATGGTGTCATCATGTTGTTCGTCTACAAGCTAGCCTAAGCCTCCTTCATCTTATCCAAATTAGAAAATCAAATCCAAACTAGTAATTGATTAGAAGAACTTCAAATCAAACGTCTACATCAAGGATAGCTTTTCAAATTCAGAAATCAGATCCCAAAATACAAGATCCATCCTTTTTTTGTAAGTTTAGTTATTATTCAAACTTAAACATCTAATAAAAATCATGAGTCTAATAAGTAGATCTAGAACGATGCCTAATTCTGATTCGTGCCTATCCTTTTGTCAAATCTAAATTGCTTATGCTTATGAGACAATTGTTATTGATGTAATGACACCGATAATGCCTATGAGATTGTTGGACTGGCATAACAGAACCTATCATGCCTATGAGACTGTTGGACTGACATAAGAAAACATATGATGCCTATGAGACTGTTGGATTGACATAATAGAACCTATCATGCCTATGAGACTGTTGGATTGACATAATAGAACCTATCATGCCTATGAGACAATTGTGATTTATGTGATGGAACCTATCATGTTGTACATCCTAAACATATGAGACTATTGTGATTTAAATAATGGGACTTATCATGTTGTACATAAAAATTAGTGATTCTCTTAAGTCCAATTCTATCTAATCGTTATACCTATGGTGTGAATTGCTTAGCTTGTCTACACCTATTGTTAATGTACAACATTGAAACATGATTCTTGAATTTGGTACATCTTTACATGCCTATTTTTCCTTATGTCAATTCTTAGGCTCCATCTCTATTTTTCCCCTTTTTACTTGCTTTGTGAATACTAAGTTCATTCGGAACTTAGATTGAATCTCATTGTATGTGCGATTATAACGTGGGGAAAATTGGGTATAATTTAATTAAGTAAATTTTTGGGCATGTGGCATAAACTTATATTGACTAGAGTTACGGAAAATTTGACACATAAATTTGGACACATATGACAAATATGTAAAATTGGCTAAATATGAATATGCCTAACCCGAGGTTAGATTGAGTTCCGGTGTAAGACTGCCCGGAACCGCCCGGCTCATCCAGCTACCGCAACAATATAGATCTAATGTGAGTGGTTAGCGCATTAAGCCCAAAAAACCGAGGTTAGATTGAGTTGCGGTGTAAGACTGCATGGAACCGCCCAGCACATCCAGCGATTGCAACAATATAGATCTAACGTGAGAGGTTGGTGCTTTAGTGAATGAGTTAAAGCTAAGGAACATATAGGCGAAGAATGGTAGGGTTAAGTTAATTAAGACAACACTTAACCAATACAACATGTTAGCAAAACAGATGGGTGAGGTTAGGTAATTTTGAGAACATTTAACCGTTATAACATGCTGATTAGGAAACCCTAGTAATAGGGACCCATTTCAGCAGTAACCCACATAGATGAATCACGGTACCCTGAACTAGGCAGGCTAGGGCATGATTACTGGTGTAACGCCCCACCTCCGCCAGTACCACTCTTGCAAGGGCACTGACTTTGGAGGGGCGTTTTAAATCAGGTAAACATGCATAGTGATATATCAAGGCAGAACAAGAACATATGTATATATGTAAACAGAGTAAATAACATAGATAAAACAGCGGAAGATTTTAAACCATGTCAAATCAAGTCTGGTACAACATAATATCAATTTTCCAAATAAACAAGTCTAGATAAAACAACATCAACTGACAAACTGAAATACATAAATGCTATCCCCAAAATACGTGAGAACCATAGCTAGCTTCATGTAGAAAGCGTACATGAGCTGAAATACCACAAGCAAGCAATCCAAAATCCGAGCTAAGCTCCTGTATTCCCTCCCTGAGAACCTGGGGGGGGAGGGAAACGGAAGAAAAGAGGCGAAAGAAAACAGGTCAGTCAAAAAGACTGAGTAAGCCCTACTACAATCAATGTAAACTTATAAAGCTAACTGGTATGAGCAGCAGGGATGAACATAAGGATAACAACATACTAGCATGATGATTAACTAACAAGGTAGATAAAGGTGTCATCGCATAATCAGGATTAAGGTTTTGCACCACAGGTGTACTAGCAAACTAACAAGACTTGAATAAACAAGTATTGATCCCATGGCCCAAGCTTTGGCCCAATAACATGAAGTGACCCTCATACGAGGTCCAATAACATGAAGTGACCCTACCACGAGGTCCAACCCAAACGGTCTAGTCGATCGGCTCCCTAAGCCTAACTCGTCACGTGTTGGTGTCAATACGGCCCCAAACATGATTGTAGTCGAACTGTGCCGGGTCCACCCTTCGGGTGTATCAAGCCCTAGGGTGTCAACCCCTGGACACCATGAACATGAGTGCACAGTCCCGATCTACTGGTACCCGTGCTTGTTTTCTCCGGCTACGGACTATGTGCACGACCAGAGTCCGCCCGGAACTACACCGGCGTACCACCCTGCCGTCGTTTATTGGTCGCTTACCTCCAGTCCAGTAATCGTGCCCCCACCCTAGCCTAGTCCCTAGGGTCATGATGATACAAACTAGGGATTACTGCTGGAGTGGACCCCCATTGCTAGGATTTCTCTAGTGGGTTAAGTACGGTTTAACCCCTTCACTAATCATGGATTAACTTGGTTAAGTGTAACGGTGAGTTCACGACTTAACCCCGGTTAATCTACCGAGCCCAAATTGGTTAAGTATTAAATGGACCATGACTTAACCCTAATCATGAGGCATTAATTAATTAATTAATGCACCTTAACCTGTCACATTAGACTTTGTTGTGGTTACTAGTTAAGCCGGTCGGTTCCGGGTAGCTTTACACCACAACTTGGTCTAACCTCGGGTCCAAGGTACCACATGACCAACTTCTCACATTGGGTCCTATTGTTTGTAGCAACTAGTTAAGCCGGTCGGTTCCGGGTAGCTTTACACCACAAACTCAACCCAACCTCGAGTTGGCCACACTTATCTTTTCTAAGTGTCATGTCCACCATGTTTCCAAAACATGTTACAAATTTTCAAGCAATTGGGTAGACCTAACTTAATAGGTAAATTCCCAATGGGTAGACCTAACTTAATAGGTAAATTCCCAAGCTTATGTTTTTATGTCTTTCAAGTTTACCCAACCCCAAATGCAATCCCATCGCTTACATATCGCAATAGCGCATAAAGGATAGAAAGAGGGAACTTGGCATAATCATGACATAAAAGTGTTGAAGCCACAAGTTCAACATGGTGGCATATGAAATATACATATGTTCATATACTTGCATTAGGCCTCAAAAAGCATGCATAACTTGCATATCATATGACAACTTGCATATCAAACTTGCATAGCATAACTTGCATATCATATAACAACTTACATATCAAACTTGCATAGCATAACTTGCATATCATATGACAACTTGCATATCAAACTTGCATAACACAACTTACATATCAAACTTGCATAGTATAACTTGCATATCATGTGACAACTTGCATATCAAACTTGCATAACACAACTTGCATATCATGTGACAACTTGCATATCAAACTTGCATAGTTTAACTTGCATATCATGTGATAACTTGCATATCAAACTTGCATAGCATAACTTGCATATCATATGACAACTTACATATCAAACTTGCATAGCATAACTTGCATATCATATGACAAATTGCATATCAAACTTGCATAACACAACTTACATATCAAACTTGCATAGTATAACTTGCATATCATGTGACAACTTGCATATCAAACTTGCATAACACAACTTGCATATCATGTGACAACTTGCATATCAAACTTGCATAGTTTAACTTGCATATCATGTGATAACTTGCATATCACAACTTGCATATCATACATTTAACTTTAAAGTTTAAGTATGAAAGGAATAGGGCTTACAATGCTTATGCGGACTCAAATGAGTATAGCAAATGTAAGAAAACCCTTATGCAACCAATTGGACCCCAAAAATGCAAGCAAAATTGATCAAAACTCTCTCTTTATGATGCAAAGATAGGAACTTGACTTTGAATGCAAGCTAGTGATGATCATACAAGTCTAAAAACACTTGTATGCATGGAAAATCACTTAGAAATTTATTTAGGAATTTATGAAGAGAGTGGAGGCCATGAGAGGATTGATTTTGCCATAGTTTTGTTGCTAGAATGAATAATGATGATTTAGGGTAGGTTAGGGTCTTATTTATAGATTAGGCAAGTGATTTAGGCCATAGGATTAAACCCTAGTTCCCATCTCAGCCCTCAAAACCGAATCTGGCCCCCAAGCTCAACACATTCTCAAAATGGTGCACCAGGCAGGACTGCTCGTCTGAGCCAAGTCGACAGCCAAGTCGACAGGGCTGTCGACTTGGTCAGACCAAGTCGACTCCCAAGTCGACAGGGCTGTCGACTTGGGTACTGTGGCGGGAGTTTTCCCGCCCGGCCCAAACTGGCCCAATTTTCCAAATTCAAGTTTGAATTTGAAATCTGTTTTTACTTTAGAATTTTCTGAAAACTTCGTTGGGCCTTAATCGGGTCATACGGACTCCGATTTTCGAAAACTCGGACTCTATTTCGCGTATTTTTCCGAGACGAACGCAATGGCATAGCCCATTTCCCTTGATTCAGATTTTATAATTAAATTCTGCCTCGATTTACATTATTACAGGTTATTGAAAATACGGGTTGTTACATTCTCCCCTCCTTAAAGGATTTCGTCCCCGAAATCTTCAAGTTAGGAAGAACGTATCCTACCATCCAATCATCCATCTACTCAAAACATCATCTGCGCGCAATCATTGTCCTTACAAGATTCTAAATGTTGTATGAACATATGCAAAGGTGTGTGTATATGTACTTATCTGATGCAAATATCATCAATGCAAATTATGTTAGTGAAATGAATCCATATGTATGCAATTCCTAACATAATGTATAACATATATATGTGTGCACATCACATACATCCATATGCAACATCCATGTGATAACACAAAAATTTTCATCCATGAATAAGCATAAACACCCATGCATATGCAATATGAGGAGTGTGTGAGCCGATCTAGTGCCTAATCGTGTATAATGCATCCACGAGCAACCACTTGCAACCACTTGCAACCATCAAGCATAACATGTTTCAAACACATGTTTCATCCAAAGGGTTTCTACCTAAGGTTCTCATGACAAGATTAACACGATAAACTAGATAAACATGGATAGCAAAGAGAAAGATATACTAACAAAGCAAAGAGATTGAGAGTGTACCCTCAAAAAGGAATGGATAAAGCCAACGCATCTTCTCCTCGGTTTCCCAAGTTGCGTCTTCTTCGGCTTCACCCCATTGAACCTTCACTAACTTGACCTCTCGATTCCTTAACTTCTTGGTCTCCTTCCTCAAGATACGAATCGGAGCTCTCCTCAAGGTAGCTTCTTTCTCCACTTCCACATCTTCCAGAACACTTGGCTCAACAACCTCTGCTGATTCATGTAAACACTTCCGGAGATGCGAGACATGAAAAACATCGTGTACTCCGGCAAGCTTCTCGGGCAACTTCACTCTATAAGCCATCTGCCCGATCCTCTCTATAATAGGGAATGGTCCAACAAACCTCGGTGCTAACTTCCCAACGGCTCCAAATCGGACCACATTTCGCAAAGGAGAAACCTTCACGAAAACCATATCCCCAACATCAAACTCCAAATCAGTTCTTCGCTTATCAGCATAGGATTTCTGTCGGTCTTGGGCCGCTTTCATCCGTCTCCGAATCAACTCGACCTTCTCGGATGTATCTCTGATCATATCAGGCCCAAGTATAAGCTTATCAGTAGTCTCCCACCAACATGTAGGCGACTTGCACGGCCTCCCATATAAAGCTTCAAATGGTGCCATCCCTATGCTTGCCTGATAACTGTTATTATATGCAAACTCAACAAGAGGAAGGTGGTCTTCCCAAGTACCACCAAAATCCAGAATACAAAGCCTCAACAGATCCTCGAGTACCCTATTCACCCTTTCGGTTTGACCGTCCGTCTGTGGGTGATAAGCAGTACTTAGATTCAACCTCGTGCCCATGGCTTCTTGCAAGCTATTCCAGAACTGACTTGTAAAGATTGGGTCACGGTCACTGACAATACTAGAAGGGACTCCATGAAGTCTCACAATCTCACGAAGATATACAGACGCTAGCCAAGATGTGGTCCTCTTGCTCTTCACCGGGATGAAATGAGCACTCTTCGTAAGTCTATCCACGATAACCCAAATGCTCGTATTTCCTTTCCTTGACCTTGGTAGCCCATCGATAAAATCCATGGAAATACTCTCCCACTTCCAAAGTGGAACGTCTAGAGGATGCAATAGCCCACCGGGCTTCTTCGACTCGGCCTTAACTTGCTGGCAAATGATACATCTAGAGACAAACTCTGTCACATCCTTCTTCATCCCAGGCCAAAAGAAAATGCGCTTCATATCTTTATACATCTTATCTCCGCCTGGATGTATAGTCAACTTAGAGCGATGCGCTTCCTCAAGAACTTTTCTTACTAAGTCTTCTACCCTTGGAACACATAACCTTCCGTATCTTCTCAGCCAACCCTTGTCATCAATAGAATATCGAGCGAGATGACTAGACGCCTCTCCTCGAATCAGCTTATCCATAGTCTCAACTATCTGAGGGTCTTCTCTCTGAGAAGCCCCAACTTGATCAAGAAGGGTAGGTCTGAGCTCCAGAGATGCTAAAGAACCGGTCATCGACTCAGTCGCCAAAGAGAAATCAAAGGTTGCCACATACTCTAAATTCTTCATCTCAACGAATAGAGGACTTAGGGTCAACCTTCTTCTACTCAATGCATCAGCTACCACATTCCCCTTGCCAGGGGTATAAGCTATCTCAAAATCATAGGATGCCAAGAATTCCATCCATCTTTGTTGCCTCAGATTCAGATCATTCTGAGAAAAGAGATACTTCAATGACTTGTGATCGGTATAAAACTCAAATCTCTCTCCCAAAAGATAATGGCGCCAAGCCTTGAGTGCATATACTATTGCTGCCAACTCTAAGTCATGAGTGGGATAATTCTTCTCATGCACCTTGAGTTGTCTACCGCCAAAACATATCACCCTTCCTTCTTGCATCAGAACAGCTCCTAACCCTGTGCCACATGCATCGGTGTATACTGTAAATAACTTCCCTCCATCGGTCAAAGCTAGAACAGGTGCTGATGTAAGAGCTCTCTTGAGTTTCTGAAAAGCAAGCTCGCATTCTATGCTCCACGCAAAAACTGAATTCTTCTTCGTCAATTTAGTGAGAGGAGCGGAAATCTTCGCGAAGTCCTTGATGAACTTCCGGTAAAAACCCGCAAGACCTAGAAAACTTCTCACTTCGGTTGCATTCCTTGGAGTTTTCCAATCCTGAACTGCAACCACCTTAGCGGGATCCACCGCTAAGCCTTGCTTAGATACTATATGCCCAAGGAATCTAACTTCCCTTCTCCAAAAGTGACACTTGGAGAACTTGGCCTTCAACTGATGCGCTCTAAGCGTATCCATCACCTCCACGAGGTGCCTTGCGTGCTCTTCCTCGTCCTTAGAGAAGATCAGAATATCATCTACGAAGACCATGACAAACTTGTTCAAGAACTCCCTGAACACCCTACTCATCAAGTCCACGAAATATGCGGGTGCATTAGTCAAGACGAACGGCATGACAAGCCATTCGAAGAATCCATCTGGAGTTCTGAACGCAGTCTTGTCTATACTATCCTCAGCTACCCTGAGCTGATGGAATCCAGTAGCAAGATCAAGCTGAGAGAAAACAGAAGCACCGACAAGCTGGTCAAAGAGATCATCAATCCTCGGTAACGGGTGTCTGTTCTTCTTAGTCAGCTTATTCAACTCTCGATAGTCAACACAAAGTCGGAGAGAACCATCTGCCTTGGTAGCAAATACCACAGGCGCTCCCCATTCAGATATACTTCGTCTAATGAAGTTCTTCTCAAGCAACTCCTTCACTTGCTTACTTAGCTCCCGCCTTTCACGCGGAGCCATGTGCCGAACGGGCAAAGAAACCGGCTTTGCATTATCCACCAGATAAATGCGGAAATCAATCTCTCGCTTAGGGGGCAACCCCCTAACTTCATCAAAAACATCCGGATAATCTCGAACCACTCTCACAGACTGAAGAGTCTCCACTGACGAGTCGAGTGATTCAAGATAGCACAACATGACGGGACCTCTCGGATCACAAGAAATCTCTAGGGTGTTCCCGAGGCGAGTCACGAGCCTCACAACCCTATGCTCACAATCAAGAATGGCTCCATATCTGGACAGCCAATCCATGCCCAATATCAATCCGTATCCCCTGAAACCAAGAACATAAGCACTGCACAAGAACTCTACACTCAGTATAGAGATCCTCAAATCCCTACATATCATAGACAAATGGGCGGAACCCCCAATAGGATTTGAGACACAGACGGGATCCTCTACCAAGCTAGTACTAAGGTGCAAACTATCAACAAGATCAGATGAGATAAAGCTATGCGATGCACCAGAATCAAACAAGGTACGAACTGGAAAATCAGAAATATATACAAGGCTCTCAACAGAAATACTACCTCGATCGGGAACTGGAGTGGTATTGAGAGCATGAACTTTCCCTCCTGAAGGTCCAGCACGCTGAGTCTGACCCTGGCCTTGCCCTCGCTTCTTCGGGCAATCCTTACTGAAATGTCCAGTCTCACCACAGAAAAAGCATTCACCATTCTTCCTTTTTCTCTTCCTACAATCCTTGATAAGATGCCCAGCTGAACCGCAGTAATGGCACTTCCCCTTGGTGTTTTTGCCCTTGTTGTTGTTCCCTTTGTTGCCTTGACCCTTGTTCTTGTTCTGGTTGCCTTGAGTGCTTTGACCACTTGGATTACCCTGATTTCCTTTTCCCTGGGAATCAGTCTTCTTGGCCTGAGTATCATTCTTCTTGACATCTCCCTGAAGTAACGCCATATCAACCAAACTCTCAAACGTGGCCCCATGGGGAATATGTGACATAGCCAATCCCTGCAACGGCTCATTCAATCCTCTAGCAAAACGAAGAGCGTTCTTCTAAGGAGTATTCACCATATCCAAGCCAAAACGAGCTAACTGATTGAACTTGTTCACATATTCTTTGACAGACATATCTCCTTGCTTCAAAGTTATGAACCTCTCCATTTGCAGATTCTCCTCAGCAGAAGATAAAAACTTAAGCATGAACCTTGCCCTGAAATCGGCCCAAGTCTCAACAGGCCTAGTACCATTGGTGACTTCCCACCAATAAGCGGCTTCATCCTTCATAAGCCAAACCGCCAACAAGACCTTCCTCTGATCGTCTAACCCAAAGATAGCAAATAAATCCTCGGTCTCTTTCAACCAATTTCTGGCCTCTACAAAAGTCTCGGTGCCTTGAAAGTTCTTGCCACCCATTGCTTTGATATCTTTGCAAGTCTTTGCGAAGTCAGCCTGAGGATGCTGAGGGGGAGGAGGAAGAGGAACCTCAGCGACAGGAGGAGGAGGAACATTAGCGACAGGAGGAGGAGGAATATTAACTACTGGAGGAGGAGGAGGAGGAGGAACGTCTGCGGGGCCGGCTTCGGTCGCCCTAGCCTCCAAAAGTCTCCTATACCAAACAGGTACGTGCACTCCCTCCGGAATAGCAAAGTTATCGGCCATACTGAAAAAGGAAAAAGATAGATTCAGAATGGAGAAAAACGAAGGGATTTTGCTAGTGGCTTTTTGGGGAATAGCCTTTAAAATAAACTAGACTTTTCTTTGGAAAATACTTTATACTTGATTTTGAAAATAGCTTTTCAAAAGTTTTCTAAAAAAACCTTTTTGTTCCTTTTCGTAAACCATATGCTCTGATACCAAAATTGTAACACCCCACCTCCGCCAGTACCACTCTTGCAAGGGCATTGACTTTGGAGGGGTGTTTTAAATCAGGTAAACATGAATAGTGATATATCAAGGCAGAACAAGAACATATGTATATATGTAAACAGAGTAAATAACATAGACAAAACAGCGGAAGATTTTAAACCATGTCAAATCAAGTATGGTACAACATAATATCATTTTCCAAATAAACAAGTCTAGATAAAACAACATCAACTGACAAACTGAAATACATAAATGTTATCCCCAAAATACGTGAGAACCATAGCTAGCTTCATGTAGAAAGCGTACATGAGCTGAAATCCCACAAGCAAGCAATCCAAAATCCAAGCTAAGCTCCTGTATTCCCTCCCTGAGAACCTGGGGGGGGGGAACGGAAGAAAAGAGGCGAAAGAAAACAGGTCAGTCAAAAAGACTGAGTAAGCCCTACTACAATCAATGTAAACTTATAAAGCTAACTGGTATGAGCAGCAGGGATGAACATAAGGATAACAACATACTAGCATGATGATTAACTAACAAGGTAGATAAAGGTGTCATCGCATAATCAGGATTAAGGTTTTGCACCACAGGTGTACTAGCAAACTAACATGACTTGAATAAACAAGTATTGATCCCATGGCCCAAGCTTTGGCCCAATAACATGAAGTGACCCTCATACGAGGTCCAATAACATGAAGTGACCCTACCACGAGGTCCAACCCAAACGGTCTAGTCGATCGGCTCCCTAAGCCTAACTTGTCACGTGTTGGTGTCAATACGGCCCCAAACATGATTATAGTCGAACTGTGCCGGGTCCACCCTTCGGGTGTATCAAGCCCTAGGGTGTCAACCCCTAGACACCATGAACATGAGTGCACAGTCCCGATCTACTGGTACCCGTGCTTGTTTTCTCCGTCTACGGACTATGTGCACGACCAGAGTCCGCCCGGAACTACACCGGCGTACCACCCTGCCGTCGTTTATTGGTCGCTTACCTCCAGTCCAGTAGTCGTGCCCCCACCCTAGCCTAGTCCCTAGGGTCATGATGATACAAACTAGGGATTACTGCTGGAGTGGACCCCCATTGCTAGGATTTCTCTAGTGGGTTAAGTACGGTTTAACCCCTTCACTAATCATGGATTAACTTGGTTAAGTGTAACGGTGAGTTCACGACTTAACCCCGGTTAATCTACCGAGCCCAAATTGGTTAAGTATTAAATGGACCATGACTTAACCCTAATCATGAGGCATTAATTAATTAATTAATGCACCTTAACCTCTCACATTAGACTTTGTTGTGGCTACTAGTTAAGCCGGTCGGTTCCGGGTAGCTTTACACCACAACTTGGTCTAACCTCGGGTCCAAGGTACCACATGACCAACTTCTCACATTGGGTCCTATTGTTTGTAGCAACTAGTTAAGCCGATATGTTCCGGGTATCTTTACACCACAAACTCAACCCAACCTCGAGTTGGCCACACTTATCTTTTCTAAGTGTCATGTCCACCATGTTTCCAAAACATGTTACAAATTTTCAAGCAATTGGGTAGACCTAACTTAATAGGTAAATTCCTAATGGGTTGACCTAACTTAATAGGTAAATTCCCAAGCTTATGTTTTTATGTCTTTCAAGTTTACCCAACCCCAAACGCAATCCCATCGCTTACATATCGCAATAGCGCATAAAGGATAGAAAGAGGGAACTTGGCATAATCATGACATAAAAGTGTTGAAGCCACAAGTTCAACATGGTGGCATATGAAATATACATATGTTCATATACTTGCATTAGGCCTCAAAAAGCATGCATAACTTGCATATCATATGACAACTTGCATATCAAACTTGCATAGCATAACTTGCATATCATATGACAACTTACATATCAAACTTGCATAGCATAACTTGCATATCATATGACAACTTGCATATCAAACTTGCATAACACAACTTACATATCAAACTTGCATAGTATAACTTGCATATCATGTGAAAACTTGCATATCAAACTTACATAACAGAACTTGCATATCATGTGACAACTTGCATATCAAACTTGCATAGTTTAACTTGCATATCATGTGATAACTTGCATATCAAACTTGCATAGCATAACTTGCATATCATATGACAACTTACATATCAAACTTGCATAGCATAACTTGCATATCATATGACAACTTGCATATCAAACTTGCATAACACAACTTACATATCAAACTTGCATAGTATAACTTGCATATCATGTGACAACTTGCATATCAAACTTGCATAACACAACTTGCATATCATGTGACAACTTGCATATCAAACTTGCATAGTTTAACTTGCATATCATGTGATAACTTGCATATCACAACTTGCATATCATACATTTAACTTTAAAGTTTAAGTATGAAAGGAATAGGGCTTACAATGCTTATGCGGACTCAAATGAGTATAGCAAATGTAAGAAAACCCTTATGCAACCAATTGAACCCCAAAAATGCAAGCAAAATTGATCAAAACTCTCTCTTTATAATGCAAAGATAGGAACTTGACTTTGAATGCAAGCTAGTGATGATCATACAAGTCTAAAAACACTTGTATGCATGGAAATTCACTTAGAAATTTATTTAGGAATTTATGAAGAGAGTGGAGGCCATGAGAGGATTGATTTTGCCATAGTTTAGTTGCTAGAATGAATAATGATGATTTAGGGTAGGTTAGGGTCTTATTTATAGATTAGGCAAGTGATTTAGGCCATAGGATTAAACCCTAGTTCCCATCTCAGCCCTCAAAACCGAATCTGGCCCCCAAGCTCAACACATTCTCAAAATGGTGCACCAGGCAGGACTTCTCGTCTGAGCCAAGTCGACAGGGCTGTCGACTTGGTCAGACCAAGTCGACTCCCAAGTCAACAGGGCTGTCGACTTGGGTACTGTGGCGGGAGTTTTCCCGCCCGGCCCAAACTGGCCCAATTTTCCAAATTCAAGTTTGAATTTGAAATCTGTTTTTACTTTAGAATTTTCTGAAAACTTCGTTGGGCCTTAATCGGGTCATACGGACTCCGATTTTCGAAAACTCGGACTCTATTTCGCGTATTTTTCCGAGACGAACGCATTGGCATAGCCCGTTTCCCTTGATTCAGATTTTAGAATTAAATTCTGCCTCGATTTACATTATTACAGGTTATTGAAAATACGGGTTGTTACAACTGGGTTGATTATAAGCGGTCAAAATAACGGCGGGTAGTGCAGTAGTGTAGTTCCGACAGAGTATTGGCGTGCATGTATTCCAGAGTGGAAAAGCAGGCACTGGGCATTAGTAGCATACACTGTGCGTTTAGAATTTGTGTCGGGTTGCCATCATGGGAATTGATACACCCCATGATGGAGCCAACACAGGTATCTGCATACAAGCGGAGCCGAATGACACATGTAATAAATGCATGCAAATAGAAGCCAATCGAAAAAGGGATCACTTTGTCATGAACAGATGATGGCAGTTAAAAAATTCGTTAGTAGGTGAAGAGAAACGGAAATGACCCATTTTCTTTCGCCTTCTTTTCTTCCGTTCCCCCCTCCATCCCTCCCCCAGTCTATTGGGAGGGAATACTCTAGCTTAGTGCAGACCTTTTCCAGCCTGAAGAGAGTAAATGTATTGCTTGGATTCTCTCTTCTTGGGCTATGGCTATGGTTAGACTTTTATTGGGGATTTATGCTGCTTTAATATTGTTTTATGCTTCTTAATGTACTTGGAGTTTTAAATCAAGACAGTTGTTTCATTGTAATAATTTAGAAGTTGGGTTTTGAGACAATGCTTGTAATATTTTGACTGAACCATGCTATTTATGAAATGAATATCAGTTTTCCGCTGTTTATATGTCTATCTTGTAAATTATCTATGTCTTTTACCTTAAATGCTTCACCAAAGCTAATGTATTCCCTTAGTGAGTGACCTTAACGGAGGTAGGGTGTTTCAGTACCCCATTCCCAAAAATATGCAGACCCAAATTCCCAAATTCCACACAACAACTACCATCTCATAACTATATACTTTCTCCTTCATATCTCCAGTTCGAAGAACAGCCACCAAATCCCATAGGTCCGACACTCCTAATTGCCTCGTTCTCCCTCTCCATTGCCTAAAAACAAATTCCAACATCACCCCTATGTTTATCGCGACTTCAGTGTCCCCAAACATTACAGGTAGTGATATTATTATGCTCAGAAATTCACCGTACTTAGGGAACAACCCCGTCTCACCTCATTTGACATCGCAGTATTCCCAGGTAAGTATCGAGCATCAGGAACCATCGTCCTCAATCGCGATTCCCTACTCAACAAAAGTCTTCAAACTGATGAAGAACTTCAGGGGCTTGCAGTTACAATTAGCAATTTTGATTGCGATTTTTTTTTAAATTGAATCATAGAAATCGATTTTGACTAGAGAGGAAATGTAACAACCCGTATTTTCAAAAGCCTGTAATAACGTAAATTGAGGCAGAATTTAATTCTAAAATCTGAATCAAGGGAAACGGGCTATGCCATTGCGTTCGTCTCGGAAAAATACGCGAAATAGAGTCCGAGTTTTCGAAAATCGGAGTCCGTATGACCCAGTTAAGGCCCATTGAAGTTTTCAGAAAATTCCTAAGTAAAAACAGATTTAAAATTTAAATTAAAAACAGGGATTAGGGCACAGCTGGCGTCAGCGGGAAAATTCCCGCCAGGACCCGCATGTCGACAGGCATGTCGACAGGGTGCCCAGGGAGTCGTTAGCCCTGTCGACAGCCCTGTCGACAGGGGGTGCCCGGCTGTTTAGCCTGGTGCACCATTTCTGATTAGGGTTGGGTCTTGTGGCCTGTTTCTAGAGAGTTCCGAGATCTGATGGACCTAATTGAATCTAGGGTTAATCTTATGGTCTAAATCACTAGCCTAATCTATAAATATACCCCTAATCCTACCCTAAAGCCTCATTAATCAATCTAGCAACTAAACTATGCCAAAATCAAAACTCTCATGGCCTCCACCCTCTTCATGAATCATTCCTATGAAGATTTTGATGTTCATACAATCATTTCTAAGTTGTATGAATGATCATTAGCTTGCATACATCATCAAGTTGCAAGTTTTATTTGCTAAGCTAGTGTTTTTGGGTGTTTTCTTATTGGAGCTTTGTTTTGGGGTTTTATGCTTGCATAAAAAGGGCTTCTCAATCTTTATTAGGAGATTTGTGTCTTCATAATAGTTGTAAGCCCTCTTACCTTCATTTTAGAAACTCTAAAGTTAATATGTGATGCAAGTTTGCTAAGCCATGATTTGCAAGTTAAATAAGTTATGCATGTTTATGCAAGTTTGCTAAGCCATGATTTGCAAGTTAAATAAGTTATGCATGTTTATGCAAGTTTGCTAAGCCATGATTTGCAAGTTTATTGAGTTATGCATGTTTATGCAAGTTTGCTAAGCCATGATTTGCAAGTTTATTGAGTTATGCATGTTTATGCAAGTTCACTATGACATGATTTGCAAGTTTGGTAAGTTATGCATGTTTTGCAAGTTCATTATGACATGATTTGCAAGTTTGATAAGTTATGCATGTTTTGCAAGTTCACTATGCCATGATTTGCAAGTTAAATAAGTTATGCATGTTTATGCGAGTCCACTATGCCATGATTTGCAAGTTAAATAAGTTATGCATGTTCATGCAAGTTCATTATGCCATGTTATGCATGTTTAATAAGTTATGCATGCTTATGCAAGTTTAAAATGACAAGTTGTGCATGTTTGACAAGTTGTGCATGCTTATGCAAGTTTAAAATGACAAGTTGTGCATGTTTGACAAGTTATGCATGTTTATGGTAATATGCAAGTTCACTATGCTAAGTTATGCGAGTTTAACATGTTATGCATGTTTATGGTAATATGCAAGTTCACTATGCTAAGTTGTACAAGTCTAACATGTTATGCATGATTGTTGTGCAAGGTTATCATGTATGTTGTGCCAAGTTCCCTCTTCCTATCCTTTATGCGTTACTACGAATATGTAAGCGATAGAATGACGTTGGGGGTTTGGGTAAACTTAAAATACATGAAAATATAAGATTGGGAATTTACCTATTAAGTTAGGTCTACCCCTTGGGAATTTACCTATTAAGTTAGGTCTACCCAAGCATTTGTTGACTTGTAATTATGTTTTGAAATAAAGTGGACATGACACTTAGAAAACATAAGTGTGGCCAACTCGAGGTTGGGTTGAGTTTGTAGCGTAATTCTACCCGGAACCGACCGGCTTAACTAGTGGCTACAAACAATAGGACCCAATGTGAGAAGTTGGTCATATGGTGCCAAAACCCGAGGTTAGACTAAGTTGTGGTGTAAACCTACCCGGACCCGCCCGGCCTAACTAGTAACCACAACAAGGGTCTAATGTGAGAGGTTAAGGTGCATTAAGCTAATTAATGCCTCATGATTAGGGTTAAGTCAGGGTCCACTAATACTTAACCAATTTGGGAATTCGAGGGATTGAAATGGGGTTAAGTTGTGAACTGTCGGTTTCGCTTAACCAATTAATCCATGATTAGAGAAGGGTTAAATCACACTTAACCCTCTTAGAAACCCTAGCAGCGTGGTCCGTTCCGGCAGTAATCCCAGTTGGGTATCATTCACAACCCTAGAGGACTAGGCTAGGGCGGGGCACGATTACTAGACGGATGTAAGCGACCAAAGGGCGATGGCTGAGTGGTACAGCGGTGCGGGTTCAGGCGGGCTACGGACGTGCACGTAGTCCGGTGTTGGACAAACTCGAGGCACGGGTACTAGTAGGTTAGGGTTGTGCGTTATTGCTTAAGTGTCCGGGGTTGACACCCGAGGGCTTGATACACCCAAAGGTGGACCCAGCACAGACTAACTACAACCATATGTGGGCCATATGGACACCAACACTTGACGTGTTAGGTTTATAGGGAGCCGATCGACTAGACCGTTGGGCTGGACCTTATATTAAGGTCACTTCATGTTATTGGGTTAAAAGCTTGGGCCAAGGGATCAATACCTGTTATGCTGGTTTGCTAGTACACCGTGGTGAAAAACTTAACCTTGTTTATGCGATGACACCTCTATCTATCTTGTAGTTGATTTATCCTGCCAGTATGTTGTTATTTATGATCATCTCAGTTTCCATCATGATGTTAACTTTATTAGTTTATAGACTGATCGTAGCAGGGCTTACTCAGTCTTTTTGACTGACCTGTTTTCTTTCGCCTCTTTTCTTCCGTTTCCCCCCCCCCAGGTTCTCAGGGAGGGAATACTGGAGCCTAGCTTGCATTTTAGCTGCCTCCTTGGATAGCTCAAGTATGCTTTGGACTTGAGCCGCTATGGTTTATCACTCTTATTTGGGGATAGTACTTATGTATTTCAGTTTATCAGATGATGTATTTATCTAGACTTGTAATTTTGGGAAATTGACATTTTGATGTACCAGACTTGTGTTTTGAAATGGTTTAAAAATCTTCCGCTGTTTTATCTACTTACTCTGTTTATTTACATATATATATATATATGTCATGTCCTGCCTTGCTATATCATTATGTATGTTTACCTTGTTTTAAAAAAAAAAAAACGCCCCACCAAAGTCAGAGTTGCTTGCAAGAGCCACCCTGGCGGAGGTGGGGTGTTACAGGAAAACTTAATGCTCCTAGGTCGAGTTACTGGCCATAGCCTCGCGCACCTCTCTAGATAGGACCACGATTCGATTATAGGATTTTTTTTGGGAAGAGATTGAGGGAGCGACATTTTTTTTTCTTTAGAAGCTCGCGATTGATTTTGAACGGAGGATTTGGTATTTCGATTGTCTGGAGGAAGAGGAATGAAAGAATTAATTTGTTTGTAGGTTTAAGAGATGGGAAGTAATGAAGGCTTTAGGTTCTTTTATAGGCACGAACGAGGAAACATACATACAAGTCCATTAAAAATGTCGCTTCATAGATTTCAAAGGAGGGAGACAGATAGTACAGGAATTAAATAAAGGAGGTAATGGTGAAGCGTTGATAAAATATTTTGGTCGGCTTTGATAATACTGATGTGAATTATTTTATTTTGATTTTGATTTTGAGGTGAACTGATATAATATAAAATACCTCATGGATTCGAACTCTTATTTTAGCGTAGAAAATGGAATCCTTAGGGTTATACCACTATTCTGGACATACTGAGACTGATTTCGAAGTCTAATTCGATACTCTAGAGAAGATATCAATTTTGAACTGACTATTTAAATTAAATTCAATCGATTAGAACATAAATCAATTTCAGAACAATTTAATCCATTATAATAAAAATTTATTATCGTTCTAATTCAATTGGAATATATTTTGATCGACGGAATTGTTTCGATTCAGTTTTTAACTTAGCATTAAATTATTTGTCATTCTTATATTACGGCAATTCAATATATTCGATATTAAATCATATATCGATTATTAAATCTACAAATTCAATATAAAATTCATTAATATTTTTAATTCAATATTTAAAATAAATTTAAATGTTCAATATTAAATGGCTAAAAATCTGGGACGTTATGTTCTTTTCCCCTTAAATGAATTTCGTCCCCGAAATTACTAAGGAAGAAGCAGTGTTACATACCCGTTAACTTTTCAAAATCCCACTTTGTTATAACCTAGCATTTCAAATTCTATAACTCAAGTCCCCCGAATACTAGCTAGGTGACCAAAAGGTTTCTCCTCTACTGAGTCTATCCAAGATGTCCACCAAATGTTGATCCTTTCGTTGTTTGGATCCAATGCGCTCCATAAGAGTAGATCGCTCCAACCATACCAACAATCTAGGCGTAAAATCCGTAGATGGTCTAAAATCAAATGTCGAGATAAACTCCAAGCGCTGTCTCTCCATGAATAGAGGACTCAAGGTTATCCTCTCTCTATTCAATGCGTCTGCAACCACATTCCCCTTGTTTGGGTTCTAAGCTATCTCAAAATCATAGGAGCAAGGAACCCCATCCATCGATGCTGCCGTAAATTAAGATCCTTCTATGAGAACAAATACTTGAGCGACTTGTGATCCATGTAGAGCTCAAATCTTTCTCCCAGTAGGTAGTGTCGCCAAGACTTTAGTGCGAACACTTTTGCAACTAACTCCAAGTCATGGATGGGGTAGTTCTTCTCGTGAACTCTCAATTGCCTACTTCCGTAGCACACTACTCTATCTTCTTGCATCAACACAGCACCTAAACCTATGCCATAAGCATCTGTGCAGATCATAAAAACCTTGCTACCATCGTAAGAGCCAGAATATGGGCTTATGTCAGAACTCTCTTTAACCTCTGGAATGCACCTTCGCAATCTATGCTCCAAGTGAAAACCAAATTCTTCTTTGTCAGTTGTGTGAGTGGAGCTGAGATCCATGCAAAGTCCTTAATGAACTTTCTATAGTAACCCACAAACCCTAAGAAACTCCTAACTTTTTTCGCATTCTTAGGGGCATTCAAATTTTGAACCATGAAATTTTAGTGAGATCCACTGATATTCCATCCTTGGAGACAACATTCCTTAGGAACCTTACTTCCTTTCTCCATAAATGAGATTTAGAAAACTTAGCCTTGAGTTGATGTGACCTGAGAGTGCGAAGAACCTCTTCTAAGTGTCTGGCATGTTTTTCCTCGCTCCTAGAGAAAATTGGAATATATTTCACGAAAACCACAACAAATTTGTTCATATACTCCCTAAGAACCCTAGTCATCGAATCTACAAAGTACGCAGGTGAATTTGTCAGCCCAAAAGCCAAGACCAGCCACTTAAAGAAACCATATGGAGTCCTGAAGGCAGTCTTGTTTATATTGTCATCTACTACCCTCAACTGATGAAATCCCGTGGCTAGATCCAACTGTGAAAAAAATGAAGGGTCCACTAATTGGTCAAACAAGTCATCTATTCTCGGGAATGGCTGCCTATTATTATTGGTGAGCTTATTCAACTTTGTATATTCCACGCATAGACAGAGAGAGCCGCTTGCCTTGGTCGTAAAGACGAATGGAGCTTTCCACTAAGAAATGCTCCGTATATTGAATCCCTTCTTGAATAAATCACCTACTTGCTTGATGAGATCCCTCCTTTCTCTAGGAGCCATGTGGCATATAGGTAAAGCGACAGATTTCGCATTCTCCACCAATTAAATCTTTAAATCTATCTATCGTCTAGGAGGTAACTAACCTCATTGAACATGTCCGGAAAATCTCTGACTATGGGTATTGATTAAACATCGTCAACAGAAGCATCAAAGGAATCTAGGAAAATGAGCATAACTAAACCCTATGAGTCACAAGAAATCTCAAGAGTTCTACAATGGCACGTCAAAAGCCTAATAATTCTTCTCTTACAATATAGAATGGCACCATACATGACTAGCAAATCCATTCCTAGAATATGCCTGTAGCCCATAAACCCAAGAACATACGCGTCGCACTCAAACTTGATGCCCATAACAGAAATTATCAAGCCCATACATATTATGACAAGCGAGTCGTACCTCAAATGGGGTTTGAGACTACAATAGGATCACAAACCATACAAGAATCTAATGCAGAATGTCTACAACCGAATTGGATAAGAATAAATGAGAAGTACCGGAATCAAATAGAGTCCTAATAGAAGAGTCAAAAGAGAAATCAAACCTTCCGTGGTGACTTTCCTTCCCCGATCCAGTTCACTAGCCTGAGCTGGCTCTAGCGCATGAACTTGCCCTCCATATGACACAACCTTCGGACCTTGCTTGTTAAGGCACTGCCCGGTGTAATGTCCAGCTTGACCACAATTGAAACAAGCATTCTTGGTCTTCATATAATCCTTAACAAAGTGCCCTTAATTTCCATAGCCATGACACTTAACATATGTCTAGATTTGTTCCTTATTATGTATTCCTCCTTTCTTTGTTGCACCCTTCTTAGGTTACTGCTTCTTTTTCTCAGCCTCGGGCTTGTCCTCTTTAGACTTAACTTTTTTTCTTCCCAAATTTTCCGTCCTTATGCATCAAATCGATATCCACTAGTCTCTCAAAAGTCTCTCCTATAGGGGTATGTGTCAATGCTAGTCTTTGGAGAGGTTGATTCAACCCTTTAGCAAATCTTAAAGCCTTCTTATGGGGAGTATTTACAAAGTCCAAACTAAACCTTGCTAGTAGGTTAAAGATATTGACATATTACTTCACATTCGTACTTCCTTGCTTCTAGTTTAAGAACTTCTCCATTTGCATCCCTTCCTCCACTTGTGATAAGAACTTCATTTAAAATCTATTCTTAAACTCTTCCCAAGTGGCCACTGCTTGCCCTGCTTGAGTCACCTCCTACCAACATGATGCTTCCTCATTTTGTTGCCTGGCGGCCAACTGAATATTTCTCCTATCATCTAGCTCCAACGAATTGAACACATTCTCCGTTTATCTAAGATAATTGCGCACCTCCACAAAACTCTAAGTACCACAAAACAACTTGCCTCCCATCGTATAGAAATCCTTACAAATCTTAGAGAAGTTAACTACAGGATGGGATGGAGCTACTATGGCTGTAGTTGTAGGTAGGACATTACATTGACTACGGTAGGTGTCGTAGCCTCTACATATCTACGGAACCATGTCGGAATGGGAATGCCCTTGGGGAAATTAGGAGCCCCATACATGTTGAAAAGAGAAAAATCAAGGGTTCAAAAAGAGATCGAAGGAATATTGTAAATGAATTGAGGGAATATATTTTTCAAAAAAAGGTTTTACTTGAAAATACGTTACTTTGGAAACACTTTTTTCAAAAACTTATTCTTTGATCTTGTAACGTAAGGCATTGATAGAAAATGCGACACCCTACGTCTCTTAATATCATCCATATGAGGATGCATTAAGTTCTGAGAAGCGCAGTAATAATACAAAGATTAATTTCACAAGGCAGAATATAAAATACAGCGGAAAACTTTTAAACTTTTATTAATAAAACCAAATTCAACATTACAATTTCAAATGCCATAAGTCATAATCATAATCATCTATCTCATGGAAATATAAACCATCAAAGTACAAATATAAAAACCATAAAATCATATACCTTATAAGCCATAACAAAAAACATAGAAAAGAAATATAAGCAGTACATAGAGTGGGGAATAATCCATGTCAAAGTTGAACCAAAGAATCACGGTCAATGCTGCAATCCACCACCTAGAGAACTTGAGTGGGGGAAGGAAGTGAGAGAAGGGAAATAGCGACCGCGTAAATCTAGCAAGGTATGTCCAAGGCCGCGAAATTACCGTTCCTATACTTACCTATTTTTTCTCTTCTCTTGTTCCTCTTCGGTTTACCAGTATTACCAATTAGTTCCAAATGGGGACCCTAAAATTCTACAAAATAGGTCAGACATAAAGTCTGACGAGATCCAGTGATTTTTAGCATAAGCATGAAATAAGTATCAAGGTAGATCAACAATACTAGATAAGAAAATACTGTAAAGCATATAAGTACGAATAAACAAGATAAGGTAAGATCAAATAAGCTTCTCATTCATATCCCAGAACATAATTTATTCTCCAACTATCAGAATAACATGATTATGTTTTACCCCATTTACTACCCATTGATCGGCTCCCTACATACGCAAATAACATGTGCAAGCCACGATATTTGGGGATATCAGTCTTGAACCTATCAACTTTAAAAACACATCCCTATCCGCTAATATTACAACGTCTTATCTCCTCTCATCGGACCCATGCATGCTCATGACTCCACTGGAACGTGCCTGTACCTACCTCCTAGAATTTGAACCTCTTACAATCACCCATCAGTAAAGCGTGCTCTAGTCCCTACCTAGTGTGGAACTCATTTGATAATAGCAGGGTACTAATTGATATGGATTCCAAGCAAACAGCAGATTGACACAAGCCACCCCTAGACTCGTTCCCCAAAGTAAACTAGAATTTTAAGAGCTCCCCCAGAAATATGATATCTTAACAGCAGACATGGAACCTCATAGCTTATTAATTAACAGGTTTTAACTTTGCAGGATTATGTTCAATAATAAGCATCATATAATCCTATGTTATATTTTTCCAGTTGTAAATGACATTTTAAATGTAACAACCCTTCCCCAAATCATGCAGGAAACTACTCAGATGTTTATAGATTAAGTTACATGTTTTACTTAATTTGTATATGATTCACATATCTTTACGTAACATATTCTACCTAATATGAAGTTAAATTTAACTTAATCAGATTAACATGTTTACATATTATCATTACAAGTTATTTCAATTAATCTCAATTTTAAGCAATTCCAACGGAAATGTATTAGGCTCTCGATGGTCTAGGCTTATCCAAAATAAAAAAGAAAAGGAGAAAAATAGATCCAACTCAGAAGTGAATAAACTAAATAACTAGACATAAGACTAAATAAAACAAAGATAAAAAAGGGATAAGAAAGATGTATATGTAGCAGGTAATCACTGAAAACTAAAGAGGTAAATGACAGTAATAAGAACAATAACATATAAACTTATAATCATTGTTGCTATTCAGATCCAAATTATTTACTGTCAAAAGACTTTTTAAATTGCAGATCTAAAAATAACTAGAACTCATAGTGATTTGTGTTAGATCCAGAAAAGCATTTAAAACCGTTGAAGAAGCTAAACAAGTATTATCCCATCGATCTAAGTTCTAGCAACACGTCGACATTTTTTTAAATTTTGTTTAGAACATAGCTTAGAGGAGGAAGAAGAATGAAGTAACATTTGTATGTAAGAAAATGGTGAGGTTGTTTGCCTATTTATGGATATTTTAGGATAATTATAAACCAAAGGATATTAGGTTTTAAAATCAAACCATTCAATACACAACAACGATGAGTCAGCAACGAATATAACTCACAAACTGGACCAGATTCAAGCACAGGAACCTTCCCTGTCCTAGGGTAGGTCGACCCACCTTTACCCTAGGTCAACATAGGGTTCGACCCATACATGGTTAGGTTACCAAGTGACCGTTGTTTCTCTGTGTTAATTTATATATATATATATATATATATATATATCTAATATATGTAATTTTAGTTTTAATTCAAACTTCTTTAGCTTTTTTCATACTTAATCCGATTTGCGAAAACCAAGAGTCTTACTAAACCAGAATTTCGTAATGGACACAATGGTGAAGGCTATTTTAAATAATCATGAATATTTTATTAATTAATACTCATTTTATTATATTTTTTGTGTAATTATTTTGTATTAAAATACGTGGTGTTATCGGTTATTTCATTCTAATGGAATAATGGTTTGGAGGAGTTGATCGAGTAAGCTTGCAATGTTCGAGCTTGCACCCAATATAGAAGTTTGTCCTGCTTTGTTAGGAAAAAGCAAGGAGATATGTACTGAATGTTGTTTCTGTTTCGTTGAGTTCTCCCTCGATGATGAAAAGGAAAGCGAAGTCACCACCCAGTACATATTTCCATTAATGGTGTTTCCATATGTTTTTTAGTTTGGTGTCGAGGTTTCATCGTTCCATCTAATCTTGCGATTTTATGGTATTGGGACTCGTGATAATTAGTTACTTTTCTTGATGGTGACTTACTTCATTGAGGGCTAAGTTGGAATATATATCTGTATAATATCATGTATTTGGTTGTTAGAACTTAATACTATGGGTGACTAAAACATACATAGCATTTAACTTCGGGCCTTGAGGCGGGGGAGTGTTATATCATAGTTAGTCTATAATTGGCAGTATACCTGGTTTTCGAAAACATAAAATTTAGCAAGTCATGGTTGCATGTTTGTTAAATTGTTTGCTTATTGATTATTGAGCTTAACTGGACTTATTATTTATATCTAGTAGTTCGATTACTAGGAGGATACAAAATATCGGTGGTAGTGAGAAGTTGTTGGTGATGATAGTGAGCTAGGACAAGCTCTTCAATAGTGAGTCGTCTTCGACTTAATGATAGTGTTCTAAGACTTAAATCTTCAGTAGTGAGTTGATTATGGTTGGACAATAATAACTAAGATAGTTCCCTTATAATGAGTCGTTATTTGAGCTTATAGCTTAAGAGTTTTTGGACACATTCAATGAGGTGGCCAGATTGCTAGCATATTACAGTCGAGTTATGTATTGTTCTAGTTATGGATGTTCTTTCGGTTGGGAATCCCGAGGGGAGTTTTCCAATAGTATTCGGTTGGTGTATGTCGATTAAAGTGTCTCACGTACTACTTTGATCTTGATTGGTTAGTTGGGTTGTTCAGGCCAACTAGTGGGTCAGCAAGTCTTATAGTCGGTTTGTTACATTTTCACTTTTTATTAGAAAAAGTAGATTTCATGGGTAATGTAGTCTTAAGTAGGACGCCATTGTGAGTCCTACGAGAGTTTACATGGATTGGAAGTTAAAGTTGACCCATGAGTATATTGATTTTTCATTCCGAGCAGGAACAATAGGACGTTATCACATACTTAGTTCTATGCATGGTTTAAGTGCGGTTTGTTTCCGGATGGAGGGTTATCACCTTTTTTAATAACAAAAACTGTGGAAAGAGTAGTCAACTGCCTATTCGGAGTTGATGGTAATAGAGTTCATTTTAATTAGTTGGAGGCACTATTTATTAGAAAAAGGTTAGACCCATTGGTGATGTCACATCACTGGTATTTCTCTTCCTTGAGAGGCGTCTCAACCTTTGCTAGTGGCAATCGCAGGAATTCTTGACCTCTTACGAGTATGAATTTCCTATAGGTACGTGTAGGAAATATAGTTGTTCATATGTGTCGAGTTGGATGTACCAGTTTAGAAGCGTTATTCCTTTAATGAACATCTCCCATGTTTATTACGAGACACAACTCAAAAACTCGATGTGTAGTAATACAGACTCGACCATGGTGGTTCGTTCCATATAGGAAAGGTGTTGTTTGTTTCTCGCATCATTAAGTGTGGTTGATTACGCATTTATTTTATAACGAATGCGATGTCTGCTAGCTATAGCTGAATGGGATGGATCGAATAGTTTTTTACAACTATTTGATCTTTTCAAATGGATGCGAGAAAATTTTCGATGGTTTTCATCGATAGGTTGCCATATAAATTGGTAGTGCTTGACTCGTGCCTGATTAATTGATGAGAGTTGCTAGATTAGTATAGTTAATTTTTGGAATGACAAACAAGACATTGAGTCATATATGGATTAAATTTAATATAAGATGTATCTTATTAGTTAGGTTAGTATCATGCATGCTAGGGTAGGTATGTTTGTTACTTTCTATAATTTCTACTATCTTGGGTATGCATGATGATTGAGGATGTTTGTATGCTCATTATAACTATGTGATTTAGACATGCATGATAATTGTGTTGTTATATAGTTCATTATTCAAAATAAAATTCATACATGATTTGACATGCTCATGTTCAATAAACTTTGTTTATTTAACATGCTTATTCCCTTATTGTTATTTCTATTATTGTGTCTAATCATCTTTGTTGAGTACATGCTCTGGTAAATAGAAGCAAAATTTGATTTGTTTGGATGATAGTTCGTTTTTATTGGCATCTAACTTCTAAGCTTGCTTAAAAGGATGTACGTAGTAGATGTAGAGTTGTGGATTTTGCCTTTTGGTGCATTTTGGTGATTTTATGCCCCACGTGTGGGTTGCCATATTTTGGCTTTTGTGTTGTGTCATTGAGATTGGCCTTACATGAAGATTTTTTGTCTTTCCGGATCGATCCACGCAAAGGAAGTGTTATCGAAATTTTTTGTGAATTTTGTCAAATTTGGAAAGAAATCCAATACACAGTGCTATGTTGGATTGCCTTTCAATAGTAAGTTATTGCTTTTATTTTCCATAGTCTATTTGTTTGAAAAATAAGTAGATTGGCTACATCGATACCATATTGGATGGTGGTTGTGCAAATGAATTGGAATGTTGGCTCCATTTCGAGTTCCGAGCCTATTTTCTTTGTTTTAGTCGCTTAAATGGTTGTTGTTGAGAGCTTTAAGTTAAAATTTCTTTGGTGTTGTCATTTACTCGAGAATGTTGGGTTATGTTTTTTGTTCTTGGGGATTTCTAGGATGAAATCATTTGAGGAGGGAAGAATGTAAGGATCCGAATTTTATTAATTAGATATTTAAATATTTTATTTAATTATTGATCATTAATTATCCAAGTGATGGTTCTAAAAGGTGAATTTTCACAAATAACAGAATTAAGATCAAGACTAGTTCCATTGAGTTCATATGATTCATTACATGAATAAAAAGTACAAGAATCGTTATAATCCAAAATAAGGAGATTTTAGGGTAAAACCGTCTTTATATATGTGTAAAACTACCATTTTGGCAAACAATCTCAGGTTAAGAAGAAACTAGTCCCATAGGAACTGTATCATTGTATTGATTCATGCCTTCAAGTTATATATTGATTGGATTAGTCGTTTGATCGTGGCGACCTAAAATATGCATTGATTTCATTAAAGGAATTTGAAATTGAAAGAATAAAGTAATGTAAACCTATGCTATAGTAGTTTGCCCGGCCCACTACCGTTTTTCTCCCCAATTTTCATTTTACTGTTCTATAGTTGGGAACAAAATCATAGCTGTCACTTAAACGTATATTTCAAAAGTCAAAATCAAGGGAAGTACTTAATTAACAATCATGAGATTTAGCTTGTCGGGATCATGGAGAGAACCTCCACATGCTCACTCCCTTTTTAGACCATTCAATTTCATGTGGTCAGGGACAAGATTTAAGGGTCGAGCTAAGGCATCAAGCCACCTATGTTTGAGGCAGCGAATTTATAATATGAGCAAGGTTTTGGACTTATATCTGAAAATGGCATGTTCAAGAGTAGTTTCGGTGAACTCGGTCAAGGGTAGGGTTGTCCGATATTGGGGGAGCTCACGTTTTTCATATAGCCAATGTGAATGTCGCATTTTGAATTGGGTGGCCGGAGAAGTTCTTGTAGGTGCAGTCAGGTCTAGTTTGTGGAGGAGATCGCGTCAGCAAAATTAGATTTGTATTATTTCCTTGTGCTCCGTATCGTTGATGGCGGTGCACGACAATGATGGGTGTGATATGCGTATGCATAGGGAAAAGAACGAGGAAGATGAATTGAGGGTGAACTTGTAATTTGATGATTAGTAAATTTCTTTATGTCAATTTAAATCATTATAATTTGTATTGATCATAACATTTGCGTGTGAGGCCTGATTTGGACATAATTTCTTGTGTCAGATTCTCATTGACGAGCTTTACGTTTTAGTGTTGGTTTGGCCTCTGGTAAGTGATATTGTCTCTCACTAGATTGTAGTTGTCTGTATAGTATAGTTTTGACATTTTAAACAATTTATGGTTATAAAACGTAATACTTAGGATAATTGAACATAGTAAATAGTTAATAAAATATTAAAAAGTAATTTGAGCAGTTTTAAAAATTATTATTACCTTTTGCCTAGTTTCACGATATTGTGCACGCTATTTACCCGATTACACATTATTGCACGTTATTTTGACCATATTCGAGGATGACGCGACATTGGAGCTTGGTAGCCGACTGAAGACGAAGGATGGAATTAACAACAAGCTAGATTTTGCGATGATTGTGGGACATTTTTTAGGGACGTGTATTTAACCATTTTTTGTTAAATAGGTGATCTGAGTAGTCATTATCAATTATTATGAAGTGGTCGATATTGATTACTATTATTATTGGCCATTTTGACCAATTTCACATAGATAATTGTGTGATTTCGAGGAGTAGGAATGTAGGATATAATGGTTCGTTCGATAGCGATTTCAACATGATGGATTTTAGATTAGATGATTTGGATTGAGGCGAGGATATGATGCTTTTATGTACTGATTCGACATTCGACGACGACGATTCCAGGATGGGGAGATGGACTGGTTTTATCCGAGATGCATAAAAGATGACGTAATGTTGTATTGAGATGACAATCATATGAGGATATGTGATGATACATAGTTGTTACAACTTGGAGGTCAATCGATTAGGTCTCTTAGTAGTGTGTTCATCGGGATAGCCCACTTGCTAATCGACTTTAGCAGAGAGTCTTACAAACAGTCTATAGATGGAATTTACTGCAGAGAACATGTTCTAAGGAGAAGTTGATATTTGTGACTTCAGTGCATCTTTGAGAGAATGGCATAAGGATAGATCAAAGCTAAGTAGTGTGGACTGATCGGCCTGAACCTTAGAGCCTATGTAGTGAAGACTGGGTGGGTTATTGGCTATAGTTCATGTAGTGAGACATAACGATAGATTGGTGGAGCTCACGCATTGGGGATTGTCAGTGCCTCAACGGATTTGGTTACTAAAGTACCGGATTCCATATACTTTATGCACTGAGTGAGTGAATGTGAGGATAAATGATGGATGTTATGGTTGTATACGTGTTTATCACCATTTAGCACTTAGACTCCTATCACACCTTATCTACTTGATGTTTATCATAGTTGGCATATATCGACTATTATGTGCTAACACTATGAATAGAGAGGCAAGACATGTATGATTCCCATACCCTCCGTGTCTTGTATACTATTACGAATTTTACAGTACTTTGAGATTTATTATCGCTCGCATCAAACAGTTACCTGACGCAAGGTTTTATTTCCCTCTTATTACCATGGGTGCTCATCGACGATGTTGACGAGCAAGCAGGTGGCAGATGCCAGATACATGTATTATTCGGAGCAGCGCATGTGGATTAGCAGAAGACTACGTATTCATATTTATACTTTTATCCTTATTGTTTATTCTGATGTGTGACACTATGAGCCTTGACAGTCATATGTATTCTTATTAGAGACAATATATAAGTTAAGTTTATTTTTCTCTTAATAAAATATATTAGTGTTCTGTATAATTATATGACCCTATGTACTATGATTATATAGCTTGTATAGTTATTATTGTATGTCTGTTTTATATCTGTTATTGATTATTATATGTTATCTGATGCATTGTGAGATATAAGATAGGTTCTGTGATTGTATATGTGTTCTGTTCTCTTATATTTCCTTCTTTTCTTTCTCCTTTCTCTTCTTTCCTACTATTAAATTCTCTCGTCGATCGCTTTACATCGCTCTGGTGCTTGTATAACATAAATTTTTAGTTATAAGCACCGGTTGTATATGGCGGGTCATCACATATTCATAATTTGTACTGGGCATGGAAAGGGATTTCTATTCTGTTTGATTAATGAAGACTCGTGTGAAGGATGTTGACCAAAACTTCGACATCAGAAATGAAACAAAATAAAGTTGGAGCATAGCTAATTGGGTTTAACTAACTGTTAGGATATATTAACTCTGTATTTTGAGTATGATTTTCGATTTTTCGAGCAGAAGTTGATGATATTCGACACCATGAGTGTTTTATTCATGCATCAGCTGTGTTTACCTTATTGAACAATATATCTGTGAAAACCCGTAACTTCCCCGTAAAGGAAAGCGTCGGATAGTTCGAGAACAAACCACAACAGGACGCATACGAAAGAACATTTCATTGTATATTACAACAATGCATCAGATTACAAGAATATACAGAGTATAAATGAATATTACACAGAAATATCAGAGATTTAAATTACATTTAAATACATCGCAGCGGAAAATAATACAATACACAACTAGAAGGAGATATACGGATACAAAGCTTTCCGGATATCGTTCCAGCTGTAAACCAGGATCCTGTGAATATAAATCTGCAAAACCAAACTACTAGCTGCCCGTGTCAAAATAGGGGCACCCAGAGTTTAGGTTAAAACAATAAACTCCAGGTCAGTCATGTGACTGGTGTGAGAACTAAAACAGTTAATCTTTATTTTAAGGTTAGGTAAATCAAGGGACCACGCCGTATAACACGGAACGGGTTTCCTCCCAAGAATACCAGTGCATAAAACAAACAGCGCAATGCTAAATAAAGAAAAATGAAGCTGTTATAAGACCCAGGTCCCATCACACAATGCAACGCAGCCGAGGATAGGGTTTTCCCTTATAACAGCCAAAGAATGCTTGATACGGTTAAAACAAATCGTTTGATACTATTATAAGTGCATAGTGTATAAAACAACTTCAAATCATAAGTATCAATCATAGGCGGCATGAGCGCCCCATCCCACTATGTCGCCATACTAGGCTCTACAAATAAAACCGCAAATGTCACGTATTTGGAAATTGGATTTCCGTCTATGAACCGAGGCAAAAGATAGTCCTCTACCGATTCGTGACTCTCTAGCCCGAGCCACAGGACTCAGACTCAGGTGGGCCCTTGGATCGTCAGGGCCAGTCCACCGATGTGGATTAAACTTAAACCCTGAACATGCGTTTCCCCGCCCTATGGGGCGTAGGTGAGCCAACTAAATGACTCCATCGGTTCGAGAATGACCGATCAATCCGAGGCGCCTCGCAACAGCAACAACCACATAAGTCAAACTCGTCAGGGCGTGTAAAACCAATGACGCCACTTCTAACTAGAAAGAAACGCATGCCCTCCCTGAAGTCCGTCTCCCGTTTTTGGTTCATACCGGGTGTGAAACACGCGAAGTAAACGTTACACAAAGCTACGCCACAAAGGCCGTGCTTTGATCATCACCACAAGACTTTGCTTTTCAACAGAAGCCTCGATCAATTGCCACTTAGGCATGCCACACAGGCAATTCACTCCATGCGTTTGATATCCATCAATATATAACCCCTAAGCTCGTACGTCTCAGAGAAGGGCGTTAAGCAAGAGAATAAATTCTCCGCCGCCAAACAGATATATATTTAATAGAGATCAATCACACGGACTAAAATCCAATGTCAGACACACAGTCCATTTACAAGTCCGTTCTGGGTCTGAACGAAACCGGAGGCACCTAGTACCCCGCATATCCATCGATCTCCACGTACGTCTGGACGATCACTAACTGTTTCCATCTTCTTGGGTGTACAGCCCAATCAAGATCATCAGTAATTACCCAAACGACGTGAAGACCTCCGGTCTTCGACCATCGTCTTCATCTTCGACTTATCTTCGTATCAGTTATTCAGAATGGGATAAACCCGGTCTTTCCGAATAACTCGCGTATATTTTGAATAAGTGTTACACAAACACAACATACGCCTCATTCCAATTCATCAGTCACTAACCGTAAATTAATCAAGAGAATAATTCCCCAAATATTAACCCCGAAGGCCGAAACCAACATCAGATCAATATCCAGAAAACCATTCTACTTAGCTAACCCACAGTTAGTTTCTAAATTTCACATTCATAGGGAAAGGTTCTCATTAATTTTATCCAAGATAAATTCCTTGAATTCATTCTTTATTCTATTTTTGAATTTCGATTCAACTAGTCGGAATTAGCGAACCTTACCGTAGTAATCATTGGTTATAATTTCCCAATCCCAACCTATTCATCCCATGAAGTAAAACTGGTAATACTTCATATCTAACACCACGGTGTTATCGGTAAATTCAATTACCATTTCACGTTCAAATCTAATTAAAGATTTAACTATCGCCTGGAGCAAAACTGGTGGTACTCCATTTTCGATCTTTTCAATCTAATTAAAGATTCATTAAAACTCCACTTAGTTTTAATCTTTAACTGGGTTAAAGAATCAGTGTCATTTAAAAACATAGTTCACGATAAACCCAAAATCACATTCATTAATTATCGGGTTAAAGAACGAGTGTTATGTAAAACACTGTCCACGATAAACCCAAAAATCAATATCAATTCAATTCCAATTAAATATTATTTAATTGGTACACTTCATTAAATCTAAATAAAAAGATTTAATCTTTTCTGAACTGGGTTCAAGAACAGTGTTAGTGAAGACACCATTCACGACAAACCCAAATCACATTTGATATTCAATACAAGGCTCTGAATAGAAAATATATCGGCTTATATTCAATATCAAATTCTACGACTAACAAATGTCGTATTGGAAATAACGATATAAATATATATCTTTCAAATTTCCATAACAACATCTGTATAATCACGAATTCCAACATCGAAATATTCCGAAGACAATTTCGATTCAAATCCACTCCAATGCAATCATTGGAAATTCTGGTTATTTTTAAAACCCTTTTTCAAATTCAATTTATTTACTTAAAAAAATAGAATTATAATTCTAGTTCAAAACTAGTTTACTTCGATAAAAATCTAATTTTATCTTTTCAAATATGGAGTTTTTCATCCCAATTTTTCCCAAATCATTTCTTATGATTTTACACAAATTATTACTATTTTTAATAATTTTATCAAGGCCCGTACAGTCGATTTCCATCAACGGCCATCGAACTGCACTTACAGCGACCTTTTTCGAATTTGATTTGGACGTATCTACAAATCCAACCGTTAGATTTCAAATTTCTAACATTCTTAGAAAGCTCTTTTCGATACGAACCCAACGGTTCCGGTTTTAGGAGAATCTGACGGTCGGATCTCCCGTAATGTCTGTTTGAAATAAATGGTCGAAATTCGCGAACTACCGCGGCGCGGCGCCTTCTATTCAAGCCATTATATTATATATATAATATATATAATATATATATCGTCGACTTCAATTCAAAACGAATTATATAATTAGTTTTAAATTCGTTTCAAAAGCAATTTCAACTTTCTTTTCAATTCAAATCAAAATTGAATTCTTCTTTATAAATTCGTTTTAAAATTCATTTCTATTCAATTCAAATTTCAATTCAATTTGAATTCATTTCAATTCAATTTGAATTCGTTTTCAATTCAATTCATTTCGAAATCGTTTTCAATTCAATTCATTTCGAAATCGTTTTCAATTCAATTCATTTCGAAATCGTTTTCAATTTATTTCATTTCGAAATCGTTTTCAATTCATTTCATTTCGAAATCGTTTTTAATTCATTTCATTTCGAAATCGTTTTCAATTCATTTCATTTCGAAATCGTTTTCAATTCATTTCATTTCGAAATCGTTTTCAATTCATTTCATTTCGAAATCGTTTTCAATTCATTTCATTTCGAAATCGTTTTCAATTCATATCGATATAAATATCGTTCACGTCAAAATGGCGTCAATCTAATCAACACGGCTTCATAAATTTCTATTTTCAAATATTCTATTTCAAATATTTCTTTTTCAAAATAGTTCTTATTATGAAAATATTTCGTTCAACACATGACCAATCTCAATGGATGAGTACTGTCGACACATGAACCTTTATTTTATATTATAAAGATGTAAATTTTATTACTAAAATATTTCGTTCAACACATGACCAATCTCAATGGATGAAACTGTCAACACATGAACCTTTATGTTATAATATTCTTTATTTTCTAAATTGGAATGAGGCCCAATCAATCACCATATAAAATTAATTATATGGATTTCCATACATCACACGCATATAATAGCATTGAAAAATAATCAACCATCAACCAAAGTGCACTACACTGTATAAGCATCAAATATAGATATTTAACGCTTATAACAGCCTGTCAATCAATCGATCGACATATTTAATCAATCAGGATGAGTGAACTTCAAATTTCATCCCAACACCCGTGTGGGGTTTCAAACCATCAAACACAGATTTTAGTTGTGCAGTTGGGCGATGTGTAAAATTTATCGTCCCAATCAATGTCATTCAAATAGGTGTACATAAACAAACCGTCTGGTTTGTAAATGAATATTTATTTATTCACATTCACGTTAAAAATTATATTTTTAACGACAAAACATTTTACTCCAACATATGAATTTCTATTCAGTTCATTCTTTAAATAAAATGATATTTTATTTTTCTAACATATTTTAGAAAATTTCGGCGGCATAACGGCACGATACTAGAAACGGGACGAGGCCTAGCCTTATCCCCGGTCTAGTGAAGGCCCACGCCATTCACACATCAATCATATTCACCAAACAACCAAATTCAAATCAAATCATCAAACTAATCTATGCAACCAAACAAACAAGTCCATGGTCTGTGGACGATTGTGTCGGGTGCTACTAAGCACCGTCTGCATCCTAGTATATAAATATAACTAGAAAATGAAATTGAAAGGTGAGGAATTCTCACAGATAGCTATCCTAGCTCCACGGCACTTCTTTGAGAGAAATCTTCATCGTCATCGCATCTTCGTTGCTGTAGCCACTACATATGTAAAAATCGAATTTTTACTTCGTTATTCAATATATAAAAATCGAATTTTTACTTCGATGTTCAATATATAAAAATCACCTTTTTTTACTTCGATGTTCAATATATAAAAATCACCTTTTTTATTTCGAAGTTCAATATATAAAAATCACCTTTTTATTTCGAAGTTCAATATATAAAAATCACATTTTTATTCGAAGTTCAATATATAAAAATCACATTTTTAATTCGAAGTTCAATATATAAAAATCACATTTTTAATTCGAAGTTCAATATATAAAAATCACATTTTTAATTCGAAGTTCAATATATAAAAATCACATTTTTATTTCCTACTTCATTTTAAAAACAACGCTAATTTTATTTGAAAAATCTATGCCATTCGTAATTGAAAAATCACTGCCATTTATATATTTTAAATCAATATTAATTTCAGTTTTATAAACCATCCTATTTAGTTAAATTAAAATTAATTAAACCTAATTTCATAAAAGAAAAAGAGAAAAAAAAACAAAGAAGCTATAAAATAAAAGAAAATAAAAACTTACAGTGCGGGTGGTGTTAGAGGGGACAGCGGGGTTGGGTCGGCGGAGGGGGCCTCTGGCGGTCGGAGAGGGTGGTCGGGGTTGCGCCAGGCGCGGTGGGGTCCAAGGCGGCGAGCTAGGGCTTTCAGGGGGTTTTGGGTTTCGATTTGGGCTCGGGGTCCGGTAGGAGGGAGGAACGAAGAGGGAGGTTGACGCGGTCGTGGGGGGAGGCGCAGGCGCAGGTGGCCCGGGGGGGTGGAAGCGTCGATCGTCGATCCCGTTTTTTTTTTTTTTTTCCCTTTCCTGTCGATTTGATTTTGAAGAGGGGGGGGGGGCCAGCTGATAAAAGGAGAGGAAGATATATTTTTTTTAATTTTTAATTATTTTATTTTGCTAATAGTTGACTTTTACATACGACCTCGTAACGAGGCCCACCGCCTGTCGTCTATAGCGTTTTACCCCCATTCCGAACACAATGGGATATGCATCGTAGGCTGATTCGGCTGTTACAATCAGTTTCCGTTAAATTTACATTTAAATTACTATATTGAATTTTAAACGTACATTTCAAATTACCGGGGTCACATACTGTCTCTAAAAATTCCAGAAAAATATTTTCTAGCTTCGTATTGACGATACGGTCCTAACAAAACTAGTTTCGTCGAATTCTGAGACCGTTGGAAAAATGGCCATTTTCCAGTCGATTAAAATCAACTGAAACTGGTCAAACGCGTTTTCCTTTGCCACGCTCACATACTGATTCAGAAAATTATGAAAATTGGAATCTAGCAATAACTCGACATCGCGGACCCAACAAAACTGGTTTCGTCGAAATCCGAGGTCGTTTGCAAAATTTCCATTTTTAAGGGCCTGAATTCCATAGCGACTATTCAGAATTTTCAACTGGACATATCTTTTGATTCCCGCTATGAAATTCTGATTTTTCGGATTCGTTGGAAAGATATCATCAATTAGATCCTAATGTTTTTGGTTTCACTAAAATCCGGATTGTTTTGCACCCGGTACATTCAATTGAAGTTTGAAATCGAATTATCGAACTACCGCGCCATTTTCAATTCCTTTTATAATTATATATAATTATTTATATTCCAACGACGGCGTATATAATATATACGTCGAATCATATTCAAAATAAATTTCTGGCCGATTTTATTTAAAATAATCTATTTTAAATGTTCAAAGTTCGCTAAAATTGCCAAAACAAAAATTTTAAACTGGCCCAGATTTTCGGGTTGTTACAATATCTAGAGACATATGACATTCAGATATAGTTTTTGATCCTAGTTACTCTGAGGATGCATCTAATGGAAAATCTATACGCAAACGAACCTTAGAGGTTTTGATTGTATATAATATAATGTTGAGTGTAACCACTTAACCATACCAGCTACATGATATGAAATTCCACATATTAGACATTATTTATTATATCAGTATAACTAACTTAATGAATTAATTGTTTCTTTTATTGAAAAAGCCGGTGTAGTGATTTGTACAGTCTCATCAATTGATGTTACATGCTATATTTTTCTTGAGCTTGACTTATATCTGATGTTTGGTTCCCTAAAATCCTCTCGTGCTCTTTCGAGTAGGTTGAGTAAGGCATTTTTTGTTTTGGATGCTTCATATTATATTAATTGGTACATCATATTAATTCGTATATATCCAAAAGCCAAAATTAAGTACCACTGATATGCCATGCATATGTCAATTCTTTGAACTCCTAGAATCAATGTATTTTATGCAAGAAATATCCAATTTAACTAATTTTATGATGCACTTTGGATTTTTAGCATTTGTAATTACTATTGCAGACTTGATATGATGGGTATCCTTACTTGTTTACTTTATCATTTATCTTATCCATAAAATTAGAAATTGTGCCTATAAAATGCCTGACTTTTCCTGTATTTATTCCTCTTTGCTTATACAATTGAAAATCATGGTTTCCGTACGAATGATTAGGACAGTTGTTGGAATTCTTGGTAAGTTTAAAGGTTGTTTATTATATTATCTTTCAAAAACCATTCTGACTGCATAAACTTAGTTATATTACATAGTCAAGGTTATTTATGAACTGTTAAAAAGAAGATTTTCAAGGTTGAAATCAAGATTATATATTTTCAAGGTTGAAATCAAGATCATATTATGCTTAAGTGTCTATTTTTATATACTAACAAGTGTTTATACCAGTCTAATTGAAATTGAACACGAGCATAAGATAAAATAACAAATATATATATGTACATATATAATTTTAACTATGCCCTGCTTTTTACATAAATATATGATTCATTTCTTTTCCCATGCATGTGGATGTATTGTTCATGAACATTAGTATTACAAATATAATTCCCATCAATAATATAATTGCTACAAATGTATCGTTCTAATCAGAAAAATAAAATTTTATTTATGTAGGAAATATTATTGCTCTTGTGCTTTTCTTATCCCCACTGTAAGTAAACTATGTCTTAATTGGTCAAGTCATTAGAAACATGAGTTTTTATCGCCCTTATAGATTTGTTAGAGCAAATAAATAAATTCAATACAAATAGCACTTTTATACTGATATGTGGGTTTACAATATAACTTTTGTGCTGATATATATATATATATATATATATATATATGTATGTGTGTGTGTGTGTGTGCCTACATTACAGGCCAACAATGGTAAAGATATGCAAGAAAAAGGATGTGGAGCAATTCTCTCCAATGCCATACGTAGCTTCACTGCTCAACTGCTCTCTTTGGGTGGTGTATGGTCTTCCAATTGTGCACCCGGACAGCACTCTAGTTTTAAGCATTAATGGATCGGGCACTGTAATTCAGCTCGTATATCTTATAATTTTTGTCATTTATTCAACTGGTAAACAACGACTCAAGGTTGTAATCATGTTAGTCGGCACGATTGCTTTTGTTACGATTTTTGGTGCACTGGTTATTGTGTTTATTCATAGTATTGAAAAGAGGTCTATGGTGGTTGGAATTTTATGCATCGTCTTCGGCACCTTGATGTATGTGGCACCGCTGTCTATCATGGTAAGCTATTTGTTTTTTAGGTTTTTTTCTTTTCAACATAGAGAAAATTCCAACATACACACCCACACCCACACAAACACACACACATATAAACAAACAAACAAACACACACACATATAATATATATATATATACATATACATATACATATATATATATATATAAGAGTGCTCCGGGGCCCCTATGTGTTGTAGCACACATTTATCACTCGTATCCGCTCGCAAGCTACACCAATCCAAATCCAACAAGAATTTATTGGTGTTCAATCCACATATATATTATCATCTATTCAAAATTTGAGCTCGTTTCGACATTCATAACATTTTCAAAATCATTGCCCGATTATTTAATGTTCAGACATTTATTTGAACTGTTAAATTTAAACACCAAAAATATATTATTCTGCGAATGTTAGAACGAACTCAAATTTGGAATAGATGATAATATATAAGTGGACTTAACATCTACATATTCTTGTTAGATTTGGATCATCATTGCTCATTCATACATTTAGACCACCTATAACACCTCAACCTGTTCACGGGCAACATCAATCCAAATTCAATAAGAATTTTAAATGTTCAATCTACATATTTAACCATCTACCCAAAATTGGAGCTCGTTCTGACATTCATAGAATATCATATTTGATGTGTAAATTTAATGATTCGAATAAATATCTAAATAGTGAATAATTGAGTTAAGAATTTGAAAATGTAACGAAGGTCGTAACAAGCTTATATTTTGGATAGATGGTAATATATGTGTGAATTGAACACCTACAAAATCTTGTTTGATTTAGATTAGTGTAGCTCATGGTAAGGTATGGAATGCTAAAGGGGTGTCGCAAAATAGGGGTTCCCTAGAATGCTATACATATAATGTGTTTTTTATGTGTCAATTTTATATCATATCCATGATGCTATCAATTGATTTCATGATGATAAGAACCTCCTTTAAATAAGAGTACGAAGTTAATTTATTAACATTTAGAAAATGAAGTTTCAAATGTGATTCAAGGAAAATACGGTAAGATGTTAAACATGAGATTAGGAAAATCAATTTCCTTAAAATATGTTGCATGAGATTTTGAAATTAATATTTTCATGTTAATATGAATCAATATTGAATGTAGAAAATGGTCATACAAACCAAGAGCGTGGAATACATGCCATTATATCTCTCAGTGGCTGCCTTTTTCAATGGAGCCATTTGGACAATCTATTCGCTTCTCCTCCAATTGGATATTAACATTTTGGTATGTGTTCTCTTACTACAATGATTCAATACTATGAAAATGATGACCTTTTATTTTATTTGTAGAGCATTATGCAATAACAGAGCAAAAAATAATCTGTTTTATGTTCTTTTTTAACCGAATATTGCCACTGCACTTTTGGAGATCATTCATTTTTTCCACACCAAAAAATAATATTAATGAAGTAAAATAAAATATTTAGTAAGACAGTATAAGATATGGGTTTTCATAACTAGTTGTATGTAACCTACAAACATATATATTTGGGGCTAAACAGTACTTTGTTATTTCATTTTGCTTCTTTAATTACCTAAGTAGATAAGATTTTTGAATAAATGACTATAGATTTAAAAACGGAAATGCACAGAAAATTTGCATGAGAACTGCAATAATTCCCGAATGAAAAGCAGGCAGATTGTGCGAAATTGCTATAAGCTTGTAATTCAGGTAGGTAATAATGTAAATTTAGTTGTGGCCCCTCCACATTTTTTGTTACAGTTTGCATCTGCATTTCCTGTTTTAGTCCGCGGATTTTGACAAAATCTTTTTCGTGTAATATAGCATTTTCGAATTTACATTTATATGCAACGTACAATGGTTGAAATTTTACAATAGTATATGGATTTGGCAGTATATATTAAGCTATATATGCAGTGTCTATCTTTCTTCCCATCATTATCTTCAATTTATAGAATTCATTTCCAAATCCTAAATTAGAAATGCATTAACATAATCAATATATAATACATTAAGAGAACAAATGTTATAAAATTCAAAATAGTACTGGTAAAAGAAATATTATTCACATTTTTAGTACATAACTTATGTCATTTTGTGAGTCAGTCCATTTAATTTGGTACGTTAACATTTGATTGATGTAATGCATATGTTCCAAAAATGTGATTTTTAATGTTAATTTTCTAAAATAATCATGCATTTTATTTTCTTACTTAATCTAGAACTACACATTTTTCTGTAGATGCCAGACAAAGGCTTTTAGTTATGAATTTTCTTGCATATCTTTTCATAGAGGCATAAAATTTTAAATGGTTACGGCATTTCATTTTTACTTCCTATTTAGATGCTATATAAACACATTTTTTTGAGTTTAAATTGTGTTTGTATGATGTGAAATGCAGGTTCCTAATGGCTCAGGCTCACTACTTGCTATCGCTCAACTAATCCTGTATGCGGTTTACTACAAATCAACACAGAGAATTTTGGCAGCAAGAAAACGAGAAAAGAGCATTTCTGTTAAATCGGTTTCTCTCTATGGTGGCCATGAAAAAGTCACTCATAATGAAGTGTAACCCGTGAGGGAGGTTACAAGGCATCGGAATGTTTATTTAAAAATGTTTAGATAATAGTACAATTACCTTGTGTTGGATAATTAAATCAAAAAGATAAATTCTTTTGATTTTTTATTTTTGTTTTTGTCATTTCTTTTTTTAATAACAAAATAGTACTTTATTATTACATACACATACAATCACGAATATGCAGATGTAAATTTAGATAGAAAATTCTAAATTTTAATGTAAACGTTATTTTAATAATGTAAACAATATTCGTTAACACACACAATAATTAAATCAAACGTTTCGTTGTGTGTGTAAATAACGTTTACATAAGCTTGTTGATAAAACCATTAAATTTACATCTGCATATTCGTTTACATAAGCTTGTTGATGCAGATGTAATTATGTAAACGAATATGCATATTCGTGATTTTTATGTAAACGAATATGCTATATGCATATTCGTGATTTTTATGTAAATGTTATTTGCAGATGCAGATGTAATTATGTAAACGAATATGCAGATGTAAATCTAGATAGAAAATTCTATTCATTGTGTGTGTAAACGAATATTGTTTTTTATAAAACCATTAATATCAACAACGTTTCGTTTTCCCTTAAGCCCGCTTTCATTCAGTAATGAAATTTACGTTCTCCACTCAAGCCCGCTTTTAGTACGGACTGAAATGTTCATATTCCCTCCATTCAACGAAATCCAAAAATGAAAAAAAAAAACTAGCTGCTCTTCTGCCTGTGCCTCCATCTCGTATGCTTCACTTCTCGTATCTTCACCCCCAGTCGCGCTTATCTCATGCCGCCATCAAAACCCTCGACCCCACCGAGACCCGCATCACCACCACCGTGTAGATAAAAGTGCCCCGCATCTCAAATCCACCAAATCCGACGCCTTCAAAACCATCTCAATGGCCATCTGAGTCTTATTTTCTGCAAACTGATTTCAGTTTATGGATGGACTGAACAACATGCTGATTTATTTTTGGTAAGTATACTAAATTGACTATGAATTTTGGATTTTGTGTTTCGGCTCATTTTTTGTGATTTGTTGATTTCTTCCCATATTGTAGTTAGGTTTTAGGGTTGTAATTCATGTCTTCTAGTACCAATTTCTGAATCAATATTTTTTTTTATTATCCGTCTCTGAGAAAAGATAGGACTGGAGCTTTGCTTTTTACTGGGCATGTAGTTAATCTTTTATGTTAGGATGTTTGTATATGTGATTGTTAGTTATTATGATAAATGTAATCCTGGTACGTGCTTTTGATTCTAGAATAAATGAAGAATGATGCATTTCCAATGTTACAACAGTTTGTTTGAGTATGATGTTTGCATTATGCACCATGGCCATGTCGGAACACACAAATGTCTCAATACTAGTATCTCTTCAACTCGAGATGCTTGCAGTTGAGCCACGGTCATTGACTAACCTTTCATACTCCCCATGGTGGTCCCCCTCGCAGCCTTCTCTTGAGCGTTGCCGACTCACCCTACCTAATTGGAGGTCACCCAGCTTGTTGAGTGTGTCATCATGCCTTCGCTACCTCCCGCGTTACCTTGTATCCTCCTTAGTGTGATGTGTCCCCGCTCAACTCCTTCTACTACTGACCTTCAGCCTCAAGCTGCCTATGTTTAAGTTCTCATGGCAGGCCCCGTAAATGCCATGTTGTAACACCCCGCCTCCGCTAGGGTCACTCGCAAAGGAATGCACTAGCTTTAGAGGGGCATTATTGGTAAACATGCACAGAAACATCACAAGACAGAACATATATATATAAATAGCGGAAGTAAAATCAAACTTTCATAAACATGAATACATAAGGTCTAAAGCCTTTTACATCAGAGTACATCAAAACCTGTCTTGCAATAGTAAAGAAGCATAAAGACTTTTTAATAAATTATTCCCCAAGTAAAACCGTAAAGTAGCCATAGCCAAGAGAAGTCCAAGCCATCCATGATGACCTTCAAGCAGAAGAAGTCCGAACTAAACAGCATTGTTTCCTCCCTGTAACCTGGGGGGAAACGGAAGAAAAGAGGCGAAACAAAACGGGTCAGTCAAAAAGACTGAGTAAGTCCTATCTACTTCCAGTATAAAAACAGGTAAAGGTAACATGACATGCATAAACTGAAAGTAAACATAAGGATAACTACAAGATAGATAAACCAGAGTAGCTGGTTAAACTACTGCGGCAAGGTAGACTAAGGTATCATGAAAAACTACGGTGTTATGATAAGTCAAGGTATCACGTCGTCAGATTTCTATCGAGTACATTATCCCAAGGTATCTACCCCGTCTAACATCCCACGGTATCATTATGTATATTCTTCCTAGTTCTAACATGTATATTTGCTCTGCACCTCTCGTACTAGTATCCCTACCCGCGTCATGTGTTAACCATGAATGTCCCTTGCCCAAAGTCGTGTAATGGTCCATGTCAACCTAATATCACATATATAGGTTACTCCAAATCATATGTTTCTTTCCATGTATATAAGTTCAGTCCTTTGCCGTACCTCGTACGGGCTTCCTCATGTCGTATTATCCTTGGAATCGTTTGGACTGTCACCCTTGTTCTAGCTAGGCTCTTCCATATGAATCATCGTTTGAACTACTAGGACTTATGCCACCTAGCACCACTAGGGATTACGCTTACCTATTGCACGCTTTCGTATTTCGGTTTGGGTTAAACCACCTAGGCCACTAGGGATTACGCTAACCCTCAACCGCGCCCTTTTTCCCACGCTTTCATCGTGAATCGTTTTTCTATAACTGGATGCACATATATCACATCGTGCCATCCGAGTCCTGTCACCGGCCAAAACAAGAAATACAGGACTCGGTCGGGAGCTTTAGATTTATCTGCCGATGCAGATGCTAAGGTCTGCTTTTCTACACGTGGCTATGGTCCCACGAGACCCCTCCCTCAACTAGTGAAAGGCAACACAAGAGAAAATCTTGCATGAGAACTACACTCCGGCCAGCCCACATCCTACGGCCTACCTCACCCATAATTAGATAGCAATTATGGTCTGTTGGGTGTTCCCTGCCTTTCCGTACGTACACGCTTGACTCAAGATGGTAGATGAACGACGAACTTGCTATCTCGGGCACCTTATGTATTCGTCGACTCACTGCTATCCACCCCAGTCTTTAGGTCGATCGCATAGCAACCAAGGCATATTCTTGGTTCTTCTACCGCAGACCTCAACCTCTCGTGAGCCTAGTATAATGACCTGGCAGCTCACAGAGGGATCCCAAGAATATCCTCACGTTCCCTGAAGCCGCTGCTTCGTTACCCAGTTCGTTGGAGCCTTTATCTAAATCAGATAGCCTGCTCCTACACGTATACTTAAACGATGACCTACCGTATCGGGTTACTCATTTATCTAGGAGGTGGTCCAAATTTCCTTGGCTAAGAATTATTACTTAATTTCTTTTAACTAAGGTTTACCACTTAGCCTTATTTCCATAATCCTTGTTAACTATGGTTATTTACCTAATCCTCCGAATTAGGGTTTATCTAATGGGTTAAGTGTCACTTAAGTTCACAACTTAACCCGTCTACAAACCACGTCAAAATTGGCTAAGTATCCAAGTCCAAAACTCAACCCTACAAACCATGTGTCAAGTTGGTTAAGTATATCAAGCAATTCATGGCTTAACCTTATCTAATTATCATCTTAGGTTGGTTCAGTATATGTATTAACTTGACCTTATCTAATTACTGAGTCATATTGGTCAAGCGCATTCAAACGATTCGTGACTTAGCCTTATCATGTTTTCACGTTAGATTGGTTAAGTATAGGTTAACTTAACCTCATCAAATTAACGAGTTAGATTGGTTAAGTATAGGTCACTTAACCTCATCAAATCATCATGTTAAATTAGTTAAGTGTTTAACTTAACCCCATCCGATTACCATGTTTAGATTAGTCAAGCCTAATCTTAACCCCATCCATTAACTGTATTATACGGTTAAGTGTCATTAAGAAAATTTACTTAACCTTATCACGTTATCGTGTTGGATTAGTTAAGTGTTGGTTAACTTAATCCCGTCCACTAGTCGTATAAAAATGGTCAAGTGTCATTAGGCAAATCAAGTTACTTAACCTACCCAAGCTTATCATGTTTTGTTAAGTATCATTAGCCTAATCAAATTACTTAACCCATTTGTCCATATCATATTTGGTTAAGCCTCATTAATCAAATTAACTTAACCCTATTATGTGGCATTAATTTAATTAATGCGCCCTCAACCTCTCACATTAGACCTTGTTGTGGTTACTAGTTAAGCCGGGCGGGTTCGGGTAGATTTACACCACAACTTGGTCTAACCTCGGGTTCAAGCACAACATGACCAACTTCTCACATTGAGTCCTATTGTTTGCAACTACTAGTTAGGCCGGTCGGTTCCGGGTAGTTTTACGTTGCAAACTCAACCCAACCTCGAGTTGGCCACTTTCATGTTTAGTCTAGTGTCATGTTCATAGTCAAGTTTTCAAGCAATTGGGTAGACCTAACTTAATAGGTAAATTCCCAATGGGTAGACCTAACTTAATAGGTAAATTCCCAAGCTTATGTTTTTATGCATATTTACATGTTAACTTACATGCTATATTCAATGTTGCATGTTGTCATGTTATACCCATTTAACCCAAATCATGTTTCACATCATATTTCATGGAACTTCAAGTTAAGTTTCTCATGTATATTCACGCTCGTCTACCCTAACCCCAAAACGTGTCTCCAACGTAAGTATAGACGGGTCAACATAGTGGGAATACTATGGCTACAAATTGGCCTCGAACATGCATGGTGTCATAAAAAGGGTTTTGGCCACAAACACACAAAATGTCACAAGGGAATTCGGCCTCAAACATGCATATTATCAAAAAGGGTTTGGCCATAAACATGCACAACTTAAAAGAGGGGATTGGCCACGAACATGCATAATCTCATAAAGGATTTGGCCACAAACTTGCATGTTAGCATAAGGGGTTTGGGTTCATAAACATGCATAAGCCCCAAAATCTTATCTTAGCCAATGTTTCACAAGTAAAGTGGTTCATAAAGGTTCATGCTAGCATTTCATGCATAAAGACCCAAACTTGCAAGTTAAACTAGGTTATGCATAGCATGAGAGGCATGATTAAGTCACTCACATGGCCTAAAATCATAAACATGAACACAAGAGGCAAGGTAAGGTTCATATAGGTTCGCATAATCATGTTTAGCCTCATTTTATCCCATGTAAACATTAAAAATACCGTTTTGATCCAAAAGTAGCTAGAACTTACATAGTATGGCAAGAGGACTAGGAGCATGAATCGTTTTGGCGAAGAAAGGTGGCTCCTTTGATGAAGATCCGTCATGAAACTCGCATAGCAACGTTGATTTGGCCTCTATTTGGTGTAGCAAGCTTGCACCTTTTGATTTGAACCCGATTTGAATGCATAGGCTCTAGGGATTTGAGATGGAGGCCATGATCAAGATTGATTTTGGCAGCACTTAGTTGCTAGGTTTGATTTTTAGGGATTTAGGTTAGGTTTAGGGTCTTTCTATAGAGATTAGGATAGTTTTAGGCCCTAGGATTAGATCTAGGATTAATCTAGGCCACAGAAATCGTCACAGGCCCATCAGACCAGACCAAGACTGCATCCAGGTGCACCAGGCCACAAAACACGGAGTTGTGTTTTTTGGACCCAGTCGACACCCAAGTCGACAGCCCTGTCGACTTGGGGTCCAGGGGTGTCGACAGCCCTGTCGACTCCCCTGTCGACATGGGCTTTGGCGGGAAAATTCCCGCCTACCCCAAAACTTGAACTTCCTAGGTGATTTTCAAACTTGAAAACCCTGAAAACTTTGACGGATCATAACTTGGTCATACGGACTCCGATTCTCGAAAACTCGGACTCTATTTCGCGTATTTTTCCGAGATGAACGCAATGGCATAGCCTGTTTCACTTGATTCAGAGTTTAAAAAATTAAATTCTGCCTTGATTCTCGTTTTAACATGTTATCGAAAAATACGGGTTGTTACATTCTCCCCACCTTTTAGGATTTCGTCCCCGAAATCTCCAAGTTAGGAAGAACATATCCTACCATCCATCATCCATCTACTCAAAACATCATCCACAAGCAACCATTGTCCTTAGATGATTTCTAATGCTGTATGAATGTATGCAAAACGTGTGTGTACATGTTCCTTAGCTAATGCTAATGATCAGGCCTGAAAAATCTTTTGAATGCAAAAATTATGTTTAGTGCTATGAATCCATCATGTATGCAAATAGTCCTAGTCATATACACTATATGCGTGCACAAACATTCAACCATATGCAACATCCGCATGATAACACATTCAATTTCATCCATAAACAAGTATAAATACTCGTGCATATGCAATATGAAATGTGACCGAGTCGAGCTAATATCTAATGTGTATTCGCGCATCCACGAGCAACCACTTGCAACCATATCAATCATAACATGTTTCAAATACATGTTTACATTCATAGGGTTCTACCTAGGATTCCCTGAAACAGGGTCGAGAAGATAAACAGGACAAACTCCTTACGGGGTTTGTAACAGAAAATAGGACCGAGAGGATGTCCACAAAAGATAGCCTACAAGTAAGCTCTACAAAAAACAGGGATCAAGGATATACTCCCAAAAAGAGATATCATGCGCGTATCTAGTCTTTGACCATCAAAGTCGTCTTTTAACTTCGCGATTTTGTAGCTTCTTATTCCTGTTTCCATAACATGAGCTGGAACTCATTTCTTCGTCGCCCCTCGTTCCACTTGCAATTATCCTTTTCCTAGAATACTTGACGCAAATATGACTGCGTACTCATGATCTCATGCAAGCTTTCGAAAATTCACTAGTGAATCTCGGACCTCGTACCACAGGGTATTTCTCGTAGAAGAACTTCCTCTTGAAAGTAAACAGATGCCAACCAGGTTATCAAGCGCACTTACTAGGGTGATCTCTATAACCCATGCATAAATGAAGTAAACCATCCGTCTTATCGGCGAACACCACTCGATCGGGCTTCAAATTTCCAATAAAGGCATTAAGGGATGACAGAACCTCAAGAAGGTTACATGATACTTCGAGGGTATTACCAAGGCTAGTCAAATGGTCCAACTACCCTCTTATCAAAAACCGAGAGTGGCACCCCCTACTGGATAACCACTTCATCCCTAGAATCCATCCATAGCTTATAAACATAAGCATTATTTCCAAACTCAACACTTGGCATAGACATTCCCAAATCCAAACAAGTCATGTATAAATGGGCTGATTCTCCAATAGAACTTTGAGACAAAAATGGGATTCTCTATTACGCTAGTACTTAAGGTGCAGAGACTCAACTATCGAAGTAGACTTAAATGATACGAACAACGAAGTCCTAACGGGATGATAGAGAAGAAAAGCTAAACCTTTAACAAGACCGTTACCCTCCTTCCGAGGTACTCTAGAAATGAGAGCATACTACTACCCTCCCGATGATCTTGTCCTTGTCCCATAATACTTAACTGTCCACCCCGTTTTACCATGCCAAAGGTACTCTCTCGTCATGGGTTTCGTTGTTCATCTTTCTCCCTCCTTTGAGGACTAAGCCATACCAACAAGTTGCTCATCCTTAAGCCCGTATCCTTTATCCTCTTTCTCACTATCCTTCCTTATAACGCGGCCACTGGTCTCCCGAGAACCACCTCCATCGCATGGGAAGCACTTTCGTAGATAGAAAAGACTAGTCGCAGTTAAAACCACTGTGACTACAGATGGAGGAAAGAAAGGAAAAGAGATTCAATTAAGGAAACGAGGATAGTGCTAATGGCCTTTGGGGAATAGCCTTTTTCTTTTTAAGAGAAAATTTTCTTGAAAAATGCTTCTTTATAAACGGTTTTCCAAATAGTTTTCAGAAGGTTTTAAAAACTTTTGCCCAGTCTGGTAACCATCTGCTCTGATACCAAATGTAACACCCCGCCTCCGCTAGGGTCACTCGCAAAGGAATGCACTAGCTTTAGAGGGGCATTATTGGTAAACATGCACAGAAACATCACAAGACAGAACATATATATATAAATAGCGGAAGTAAAATCAAACTTTCATAAACATGAATACATAAGGTCTAAAGCCTTTTACATCAGAGTACATCAAAACCTGTCTTGCAATAGTAAAGAAGCATAAAGACTTTTTAATAAATTATTCCCCAAGTAAAACCGTAAAGTAGCCATAGCCAAGAGAAGTCCAAGCCATCCATGATGACCTTCAAGCAGAAGAAGTACGAACTAAACAGCATTGTTTCCTCCCTGTAACCTGGGGGGGAAACGGAAGAAAAGAGGCGAAACAAAACGGGTCAGTCAAAAAGACTGAGTAAGTCCTATCTACTTCCAGTATAAAAACAGGTAAAGGTAACATGACATGCATAAACTGAAAGTAAACATAAGGATAACTACAAGATAGATAAACCAGAGTAGCTGGTTAAACTACTGCGGCAAGGTAGACTAAGGTATCATGAAAAACTACGGTGTTATGATAAGTCAAGGTATCACGTCGTCAGATTTCTATCGAGTACATTATCCCAAGGTATCTACCCCGTCTAACATCCCACGGTATCATTATGTATATTCTTCCTAGTTCTAACATGTATATTTGCTCTGCACCTCTCGTACTAGTATCCCTACCCGCGTCATGTGTTAACCATGAATGTCCCTTGCCCAAAGTCGTGTAATGGTCCATGTCAACCTAATATCACATATATAGGTTACTCCAAATCATATGTTTCTTTCCATGTATATAAGTTCAGTCCTTTGCCGTACCTCGTACGGGCTTCCTCATGTCGTATTATCCTTGGAATCGTTTGGACTGTCACCCTTGTTCTAGCTAGGCTCTTCCATATGAATCATCGTTTGAACTACTAGGACTTATGCCACCTAGCACCACTAGGGATTACGCTTACCTATTGCACGCTTTCGTATTTCGGTTTGGGTTAAACCACCTAGGCCACTAGGGATTACGCTAACCCTCAACCGCGCCCTTATTCCCACGCTTTCATCGTGAATCGTTTTTCTATAACTGGATGCACATATATCACATCGTGCCATCTGAGTCCTGTCACCGGCCAAAACAAGAAATACAGGACTCGGTCGGGAGCTTTAGATTTATCTGCCGATGCAGATGCTAAGGTCTGCTTTTCTACACGTGGCTATGGTCCCACGAGACCCCTCCCTCAACTAGTGAAAGGCAACACAAGAGAAAATCTTACATGAGAACTACACTCCGGCCAGCCCACATCCTACGGCCTACCTCACCCATAATTAGATATCAATTATGGTCTGTTGGGTGTTCCCTGCCTTTCCGTACGTACACGCTTGACTCAAGATGGTAGATGAACGACGAACTTGCTATCTCGGGCACCTTATGTATTCGCCGACTCACTGCTATCCACCCCAGTCTTTAGGTCGCTCGCATAGCAACCAAGGCATATTCTTGGTTCTTCTACCGCAGACCTCAACCTCTCGTGAGCCTAGTATAATGACCTGGCAGCTCACAGAGGGATCCCAAGAATATCCTCACGTTCCCTGAAGCCGCTGCTTCGTTACCCAGTTCGTTGGAGCCTTTATCTAAATCAGATAGCCTGCTCCTACACGTATACTTAAACGATGACCTACCGTATCGGGTTACTCATTTATCTAGGAGGTGGTCCAAATTTCCTTGGCTAAGAATTATTACTTAATTTCTTTTAACTAAGGTTTACCACTTAGCCTTATTTCCATAATCCTTGTTAACTATGGTTATTTACCTAATCCTCCGAATTAGGGTTTATCTAATGGGTTAAGTGTCACTTAAGTTCACAACTTAACCCGTCTACAAACCACGTCAAAATTGGCAAAGTATCCAAGTCCAAAACTCAACCCTACAAACCATGTGTCAAGTTGGTTAAGTATATCAAGCAATTCATGGCTTAACCTTATCTAATTATCATCTTAGGTTGGTTCAGTATATGTATTAACTTGACCTTATCTAATTACTGAGTCATATTGGTCAAGCGCATTCAAACGATTCGTGACTTAGCCTTATCATGTTTTCACGTTAGATTGGTTAAGTATAGGTTAACTTAACCTCATCAAATTAACGAGTTAGATTGGTTAAGTATAGGTCACTTAACCTCATCAAATCATCATGTTAAATTAGTTAAGTGTTTAACTTAACCCCATCCGATTACCATGTTTAGATTAGTCAAGCCTAATCTTAACCCCATCCATTAACTGTATTATACGGTTAAGTGTCATTAAGAAAATTTACTTAACCTTATCACGTTATCGTGTTGGATTAGTTAAGTGTTGGTTAACTTAATCCCGTCCACTAGTCGTATAAAAATGGTCAAGTGTCATTAGGCAAATCAAGTTACTTAACCTACCCAAGCTTATCATGTTTTGTTAAGTATCATTAGCCTAATCAAATTACTTAACCCATTTGTCCATATCATATTTGGTTAAGCCTCATTAATCAAATTAACTTAACCCTATTATGTGGCATTAATTTAATTAATGCGCCCTCAACCTCTCACATTAGACCTTGTTGTGGTTACTAGTTAAGCCGGGCGGGTCCGGGTAGATTTACACCACAACTTGGTCTAACCTCGGGTTCAAGCACAACATGACCAACTTCTCACATTGAGTCCTATTGTTTGCAACTACTAGTTAGGCCGGTCGGTTCCGGGTAGTTTTACGTTGCAAACTCAACCCAACCTCGAGTTGGCCACTTTCATGTTTAGTCTAGTGTCATGTTCATAGTCAAGTTTTCAAGCAATTGGGTAGACCTAACTTAATAGGTAAATTCCCAATGGGTAGACCTAACTTAATAGGTAAATTCCCAAGCTTATGTTTTTATGCATATTTACATGTTAACTTACATGCTATATTCAATGTTGCATGTTGTCATGTTATACCCATTTAACCCAAATCATGTTTCACATCATATTTCATGGAACTTCAAGTTAAGTTTCTCATGTATATTCATGCTCGTCTAACCTAACCCCAAAACGTGTCTCCAACGTAAGTATAGACGGGTCAACATAGTGGGAATACTATGGCTACAAATTGGCCTCGAACATGCATGGTGTCATAAAAAGGGTTTTGGCCACAAACACACAAAATGTCACAAGGGAATTCGGCCTCAAACATGCATATTATCAAAAAGGGTTTGGCCATAAACATGCACAACTTAAAAGAGCGGATTGGCCACGAACATGCATAATCTCATAAAGGATTTGGCCACAAACTTGCATGTTAGCATAAGGGGTTTGGGTTCATAAACATGCATAAGCCCCAAAATCTTATCTTAGCCAATGTTTCACAAGTAAAGTGGTTCATAAAGGTTCATGCTAGCATTTCATGCATAAAGACCCAAACTTGCAAGTTAAACTAGGTTATGCATAGCATGAGAGGCATGATTAAGTCACTCACATGGCCTAAAATCATAAACATGAACACAAGAGGCAAGGTAAGGTTCATATAGGTTCGCATAATCATGTTTAGCCTCATTTTATCCCATGTCAACATTAAAAATACCGTTTTGATCCAAAAGTAGCTAGAACTTACATAGTATGGCAAGAGGACTAGGAGCATGAATCGTTTTGGCGAAGAAAGGTGGCTCCTTTGATGAAGATCCGTCATGAAACTCGCATAGCAACGTTGATTTGGCCTCTATTTGGTGTAGCAAGCTTGCACCTTTTGATTTGAACCCGATTTGAATGCATAGGCTCTAGGGATTTGAGATGGAGGCCATGATCAAGATTGATTTTGGCAGCACTTAGTTGCTAGGTTTGATTTTTAGGGATTTAGGTTAGGTTTAGGGTCTTTTTATAGAGATTAGGATAGTTTTAGGCCCTAGGATTAGATCTAGGATTAATCTAGGCCACAGAAATCGTCACAGGCCCATCAGACCAGACCAAGACTGCATCCAGGTGCACCAGGCCACAAAACACGGAGTTGTGTTTTTTGGACCCAGTCGACACCCAAGTCGACAGCCCTGTCGACTTGGGGTCCAGGGGTGTCGACAGCCCTGTCGACTCCCCTGTCGACATGGGCTTTGGCGGGAAAATTCCCGCCTACCCCAAAACTTGAACTTCCTAGGTGATTTTCAAACTTGAAAACCCTGAAAACTTTGACGGATCATAACTTGGTCATACGGACTCCGATTCTCGAAAACTCGGACTCTATTTCGCGTATTTTTCCGAGATGAACGCAATGGCATAGCCTGTTTCACTTGATTCAGAGTTTAAAAAATTAAATTCTGCCTTGATTCTCGTTTTAACATGTTATCGAAAAATACGGGTTGTTACACATGTGGTAGAGCATCCGAAGACTGTTGTACAAGCTGCTACTGTAAACTTGTCTCATTTAAAGTTTAGTGCCAAAGACGATGACCTGCTTTCTAACAGCAATGCGCAATCTGGCCTGCCTAACTCAACCGGCGCTGCTCCAACGTCTCGCATCTACAACATGCTGACTTATCTAGCCTCTAATGGTGCACTTCACTCCATATTGTTTTTTGATGATGTGCATGCTTCAGGTATGACATGTTCTGATCTCCTTTTATTATCTCCTACTAGTGGCATGTCACATTTTCATTTTATTACATTGAGCATTGGATCTTCACACTCTTAAATCTTTCTTCAGATTTTTTTTAAAAAAAAAAGGAAAAAGATGTGGAGTGAAAAACAAGATAACAATATTATTATACGGGATGAAAAGAAATACTGTAACAAAATCACAATAATGATTGGGTTGAGAGTACATTAAATTAACACTGAAAGTTAGTGACAAAATTTCTTAAACATGACTCAGATTCCACTTCATGTCCCCATTATTGGTTTACACTTGTATTTAAATAATGGATTATATGCCTAGTAAGTAAGTTGAACTAAAATATAATAAACATTGCGCAAATGCAGGGGTTGTATGATTTAGACAAAAAAAGTATTTTGTTAACTGGAACAGCATATGGATGTTTAACCTAATGGTAAATAGGCTTTGATTACCTCATTGTTGTTGCTTTTGACAATAATCAGTTCAACTACAACAATGGCAATACTAATAATAATATTGCTGCTTTCAAGAAGCTGAGCTCAATGAATCAGGATCTGCACTGGAGTATGCAGCAACAAAAGTTGGCTACGTTCGCTACAGAGAATGTGAATCATGTTCAGCTAATGTTTGGCTCTTACAGAGTGGAAGAAGGGACTAAGAGTTTGGTTAATAATAATTCTAGTGTTGTTCCAGCTACAACTTCTTGGTTTCTTGATCATCGTGGTACTGTTGCTGCTAATTATAGCGTTTTGCCTAATGGTGCTAATAGCAGTAGCGCTAATGTGAATTGGAGTAATGGCGTTTCTGCTTGGAATGACTTGCAATAGTTCATTTCTTTGCCCTAAAACTCGAATCTTTATATTAACTGGGTAAGCGAAATTTATGGAAGTTTCAGCAAACAAATTAGTCAAAGTCCATCTCTTTTTCTTTTCTTTCTTTCTTATGACATTTTGTGATCATGAAGTACATGTTACTAATCTTTCATCTTTTGTATATAGAGTATGAAAATTGTTAATTACTTTATTAACATGTAATAGGTCTTTTGCTATGAAAGCTTATTTACTATAAAAAAGCATGATTCAGTTGTAAATTGTTCATGCTGCAAATTGTTGACATTAGATTTACTGTATCCGAGTGTTTACTATGTTTGACAACTTCACTATGCTTCTAGTACTGCTATATAAGCCACTGTTACCTGTTTACTCCAAATCAGCATATCTTTAGTCCTTTTGTTATACAAATACTCTTAAATCTTCTATTAAAATTTGCTATATGAAGATCATCTCTGTATTTACCTATAGATTAGATTTCGTTTAGTAGTATACCTATTTTAAAGTCTAATGTGCTCTCTTCAAGCAGTTAAGAGAGCTTGTCAAGTCAAAAGTTGAATCATCGGATTTTCTTGAAAAGCTTGGGAGCATGCACATGTCAGTGTCTATTAACTCAGGTATGATGTTATTTTCTACCATGTTTTTCTACAGTAATCAGTGGATATTTTAGCTTTTCTCATTTACATTATGATGTAACTCAAAAACATTATGTACAAGGGTGGTAGGATGTCTAAAATTTGAATCTCTTATATCATCTTGGTCTATTTATTAGTACCACCTAAAAAATTATGTCAAAATTATGATGATTTTAACTGTCAATTTTGTTCATTATTTCTGTAACAAGTAAAACAATAGTCACCAACATGACATTTCTGTTTCCGTGCCAACTTGATATCGTATTGGTTTTCAATTTCAATTTTCAGTTGCTGACTGTGCATCCTGGGATATGATAATTAATTCAGTTCAAGGTTACTATGAAGTAAAAGATGTTCATTCCAAAATTCTCTAAAAAAAACGCTTTTTTTTAGGGTAAGCATGCACAACCTGGAGGTATGTGGCCGTTATTGTTTCACTTTCTCTTGCAATTTCAATTTCTTGTCTGCATGAAAAATAGAACCAATATGCCTATTTGCAGCGTTTAAGAGTTAATGAATTTGTTCCCTTGCATGCAGATTAAATCGTGTTTATTGCTTAGTGGTAATTGGTATGTCAATTAGAGATAGATTGATTAACCATCATTATTTTCATTTAAGGCTATCTTGGAAAATGTACGTTACTCAATTTTAAAACTGGATATGTCTTTGATATAATAATCATCAATCACTATATTCAGGCTTTAGCTTATTTGTAGATCTATCATTCAAGGGGTAGGTCTGTTTCTATTTTTTGGCCTCTTATTGAATTGTCACTAGAATATTTTGTATAACACGTGCCAATCCATTGATTTTTTTTTGAAATATGTATGTATCCTAAAAGAAACATCATTGAATCCATCAATTCGTTTTTTCCCCCAAATGATAGGCTTGTTAAATTATTGTGTACAGCATGTGCCTATCTAAATATGACTTGCTTATACAAACGTTTTGTTTGTTTATCAACTTGTTTGAAGTCAAAGGTAGTTAGGAGTCACTAGAATTTTTGATGAAAATAAATCGACTACCTTTTTTATTTTATGTATTACCATTTGATGTACTGTAATCAATTATGTTAGGAGAACTACAAGTTTACAATCTCCAATGACACTAAAGGTCTTCGAGGTTTCGAATTTCACTAACGTTTCTATGTGAAAGAACCGACAAGATTGTCATTGTCATGCATATAACTTAGACCGCATCACATCGTCAACTTAAGATTTGATTTATATTTATGTACCAAAAAAAACTGTGGTTGTGGATACATTCTTGCACTGTGTGTGATATATGTGTGTGTGTGCTTTGTAGCTTGTGTATGAAATGCTAGTTATGTTTGATGCTATTAAGATTTTGGTATTATTGGCTTAAAGAAAAACACTTTTTGTTATTTTTTCTAACTACAGACATTTCCTTTTATAATAGGTTTGATCACTACAATGAACTTGCACCAAAAAAATAAATGGCGTAAAGATTTCGTTGTCTTCGATTAATGTACTCCCGTAGGATATGCATTTTTTTGTGGATAACTTGTGCGCATGTATTAAGTTGCTATGTAATGGCCAAGTATGTAATAATGCACGAAATGTTGTCTAAAAATTATTGTTTGTAATACTGAATTTTTGAGTATTTTAATAATTTAGTTTGCAAATAACTGTAGTATCTGATTTGCTTATGGAGTATTGCTATATTTAGCGTATTGTTCTTTTCAGTTGCAAAAGATGTCTATTTTTTTAAAAACCCAAATGTCAATCACAATTGTGCATAACAGTTGTAGTAGATATTATTACAATGGTGCATAACTGTTGTAATAAAGTCTATTAAAATGGTGGAAAAAAGTTGTAAAATACACATATTACAAAGGTGTTGCAACGGTGCAAAAAAGTTGTAAAAGATTTTAGTCTGTTACAAATTCTTAATACAAGACGGTTAGCCCACCGTTGTAAAATGTATATTACAACTGTTTTCCACTGTTGTAATATGGTCATTTTGTTGTAGTGGTATTTGGAGAGGTTGTCTACCTCTAGGGTCTTGCGCCTTGAAGAGGAAGATGCAGGAATTTGGGCTAAGAGTAGCTATACCTATTTACTGCTGAAAGACGTAGTTGGTGCCTACAGGTAGATTCAAGGGTTTGTCATCCTTATTCATTGCTCTTCTGCTCCAACAATATTTGTACTCATCTATATATTTTTCCCCTTTCTCAATAAGGTTATTGATTCAATTGTATTTTGTTTAGTTTTGGTCTTAATCCATTGAGTGTAAATAAACTTTGTTTATGGTGAACCAATAAAGAGGGTGGTTTGGTGGAATATCTTGTTTATTGTTATTATTTTCGATTTATTGTGTTGTAATTTTCTGTAACACCCCGTAATTTTAACAACACTAAAGATGATAAATTAAAGAATACTTAACTAAATATTCAAAATTAAGTGAATTGAACTACGCCATTGCATTCATCTTATAATATTGCTTGAAATAGACACCTGGTTTGCATAAAATGGACACCGTATGAAGAAGTTATTACGGTTTGAAGTTTGTATACACATAAGAAGAATATATATGAATAAAATAAGTCCAGAAATTCAAAACATTTCAAAATCACGTGGAAGACTTGGGCGAGAAAATTCCCGCTTTGGGTGTCGACCTTGGGGTCGACACGATCATAGGGATGTCGACACCTATGTCAACACCCACACAGGGGGGTCGACCCCTATGTCGACACTCCCAGATCTGGGGCAGATTCTTACTTCTGAACATGGACTGATTTCTGGTCTGGATTCGTTGGTATAGGACCCTATACCCATAGTTTTCTTCACACAAAAACAATGGAGGACTAGATGTTGCCTTTGCCTAGATTAAAATAGTTTTTCTTCTTCTACAACGGGGGTTAGACTAATTCAGTGATCTATGATTCAACATCTGCAATTCTTATTCTATTTTTCTTAGATCCAATCATGGTGAGTCTATGTTAATTTTAGATCTAAATACTTAAAATTTAATCTTAACATGATTATAACTTGGATCTAAGCCTATGACAATTTAAATCATATCAGATCTGCTATAACCTGTGTATTTAAGTTATTCTGACATAACTATGAACTAGATCTAAGCCTATACTTATTTATCATCTCAGATCTGCCATTGTTAATTGATCTAATTTATTACTTAGATCTCATCATGCCTATTTATAATGTCCCTATTATGTTAGAATCAGTTCTACTATCACATGTTCATCGGATCTGTTCCTTTATGCCTATCTTGTCATTATGCCCAACTTTTTCACTGTATATTTATGAGTTACTATGCCAATTTTTCTGTCATATATCAATCTTGTTATTTGTGATTATTGCTATCCTCTTCCCTTCTTCTTTCCCTTTTTATTTTTATAGCTAGGCTGCCTTCGAGCCTAGGCATGCCACTGAAATATGCGAATGCGTTAAATTGGGAATGAGGGGAAAAGTTTAATTTGGGGCATAATTTGTATTGGAAAATTTGGTCAAAAATTGAACGAAATACATGAACGTGGATTTCGGGCATAAACCAAACTTTGATTAAAGACCTTAATTTGGGGCATATGGTTCATCATGAACATGACTTGGAAAAGGGGCACCAAAACCTATAATGAGTAGGAATAATTGGTCAATAATTAAAATGCATAGAATTACAGTAATTAGAAACTGTAACCGCGTTTAGACACAAGGTTAGATTACACTTGTGGTGGAAGTTTGCCCGGAACCGCCCGGCATATCCAGTGACCACAAGTGGTGAATCTAATGTGAGGGGTCCAAGTGCATAAACATGAGACGTGCTAAGATACGAGGTTAAGCCCGGTTTGCGGAAGAAGTCTGCCGGGACCCAACCGGTATATCCAGCATCCGCAAGTTGTAGGCTTAATGTGGGAGGTCTAGTATATTATAGCCATAAATGAATATGGTAACAAAGTTAAATACTTAACCTAGTTGAATCCATAGGGATTGCATATGTTAACTTGAGTGGGGGTTAAGTAAACTTGTATGAAACAGTGGGAGGGTTAAGTATATCTTGGGGTGGTGGGTATTATTTATATACATAGGCCCACAAACTTAAACTATGGGGTTATGCAATCTTGTACTCTGGTATGGCATAACCTTTGTAAAACCTAGTAGGGATGCAAGCATAGTGGGAAGCTTGTATCATCTTATGTATGGCATCCGTTTCAACCAGTAACCGATATATAGGTACCAAACGAGTACTCCGAACTAGGTCGGAGTCAGGGCACACTTACTCGGCTGATTATAAGAGATCCAAATGTCGGGGACGGTTTGGGCGGCGCATTCCGACGGAGTCATGTGCATGCATGGGTCTGGTAGAGGAGGTTTAGATGTCGTGACACCTTTAGATATGGTTGTGCACATCCTGAAAACGAAAGGTTGCCACTTTAGGAAGTGATACATCCTACTGTGGGGCCAGCATAGAGTATCTACGGAGTAGGGAGTCGATCGATTGGGGTAGTAATTAGGGTACATCTAGACTCCGGTATGTTTAGGAGCTGTTATTATCCTTAGGGGTAACTCCGGTATGTTGGGATGCCTGTTGATTGTATGGGGTTAAATCTCTCACTAGAAGTACGCCTTAGTCTACTATCTTATAGTTGTTGGGATCATCTCATTCTGGTTATATTAGTATTGGTGCAGAGAAATAGAAAGTGTTAGAGAAGCGTTGTATTCTCTATCATGTTTATCCTGTTTACCTTGTCATACCTGTCTTTTATGATGTTATCTCTCTTATCAACTTTATATGCATGTCATGACACTTTTACTTATTTATATGGTAAAAGTAACTGGACTCACCAAACTTTATGTCTGACCTATTTTGTTTCCTCCTCTTTCTCTTCTGTCCCCCCAGGTTCTCAGGGTGGAAATATTCAAGCTTGATCAGGGCTCTGCTTTCATCTTATTTGGAGTTGTTTCAAATGTATGACTTGATTTCATATCTCTCTACTATGGCTATGTTTTGGGGATTATGCTTCTTTTGTTATTGTACACTAATGTTTTAAGCACAAGACATAAGTTTTAATGTTGTACTGGATATTATTCATTTCAGACATATGATGCAACCATGTTTTGAACTAAGATGTTTTCTGCTAAATAAAAGTTTTAAATTCCGCTGCTATTTTATATTTGTCTTGTAATATTTCTGTTTCTGTTTACCTAAAACGCTTCAGGAAACTTAATGCATTCTCTTAATGAGTGACAACAACGGACGTGAAGTGTCACACTTTGTATCAGAGTTGAAGTTACTAGATCGGATAAAAGACTTTGAAAATTATTTTTAAAAAGGTTTTAAAAGAAAGCATTTTCAAAAAAAAAGTCTGTTTTGAAAAACATATTTGCCGAAGCCATATGTACATCTTTCGATTCTCTGTTTGAATCTCTTTTCCTTTTCTTTTCGGCATGTCTGGGAACCTAGTATTCCTGAGGGCGTTACGATACCAGGCTGGTTTCGTCGGTAACTAGAGACCACGGCGCCTGCCGGTGGTCAAGCAGACATTCCTCCCCCAGCTGCACCTGCTGTTCCTCATCCTCCACCTGCGCAAGTAGATAATTTCTCTAAGATCTGCAAAGATTTCTGTGCTATGGGTGGAAAGACATTTCGAGGAACCGAAAATTTCGTTGAGGCAAGGAATTGGCTCAAAGAGACGGAGGGCTTGTTTGGAATTTTTGAAGTAGACAATCATAGGAAGATCCGGTTAGACGCTTGGTTGCTGAAATATGAGGCTTTGCTCTAGTGGGAAGTGACGCAAGCAGGGTGTCCAGTAAAGACTTGGGATGATTTTAACCAGAGGTTCGAAATGAAGTTTCTTTCTTAAGCTGAGAAAAGCATGCAAATGGAAAGGTTTCTGGCACCTAAGAGGGGAGGCTAGACTGTCAAAGAGTATGTTAACAAGTTCAACCAACTAGCAAGGTTTGGGTTGGGGAAGTGGATACTCCGCATAAGAAAGCTTTGCGGTTTGCAAAAGGACTGAATGAACCCCTCCATGGGTTAGCTATGTCCCATATTCCGATGGGAGCAACTACTGAAAGGCTCGTTGATATGGCATTGATGCATGAGGAAGATAAAGCTGAAATGAAAGAAGTTAAGGTGGAGGAAACACATAACAAGAAAGTGTGGCCCAAGAAGGGACAACAACAACAAAAGAAGGGAGGAAAGAACGACAAGGCTAAGGATAAGAGGAAATGTCACAATTGTGGATGTGAGGGTCATTTGATCAAGGACCGCAAAAGAAGGAAGAATGCTTTCTTCAGTTGTGGAGAGGTCAGACACTTTTCTAAGGAGTGCCCGAAGAAGCAAGGAAAAGGTCAAAGGGCAGGAGCTTCTAGTGGGTAGGTGCATGCTCTCGTGAGCAGTGCTCCAAATTAAGGTAGAAAAGTTTTCCATTGAAGGTTTGATTTATCTTTCCAATCATCCTGTTAGAACTCTTTTTTATTCTGGCGCTTCGCATTCTTTTATATCTGATTCTGTGGTTGAGCCTCTACAACTTAATACTAGTATGGTACTGGATCCCATTGTTGTCTCATACCCCATTGGAGGTACAGCTCATTTGTCCATAATTTGTCGGGGTTTGAGAATATCTGTGTTAGGCGTCGAGTTTGAGTGCGACGCATATGTGCTCGGTTTTATGGGCTATGGTTTGATTCTAAGGATGGATTGGCTAGCCATCTATGGTGCTTTTCTGGATTGTGAGAGGAGGGTCGTTATACTTTTGACTTGCCATAGGAGGACCCTCGAAATTTCTTATGACCCAAAGGGGTCTGTCATGCTTAGTTTCGTAGAGTTGCTTGATGCATCTATCGATGATTTATGATCTGTACCGGTAGTTTGTGAGTATTCTGATGTTTTGGGTGAGGTTCGGGGATTACTTTCGAGGTGCGAGATCGACTTTCGTATATACTTGGTAGACAATGCAAAGCCAGTTGCATTGCCTGTACGTCATATTGCTCCAAGAGAAAGGAGGTAGCTTAGCAAGATAGTATGGGAGCAACTTGAGAAAGGGTTTATTAGGCGAAGCATATCTGAATGGGGTGCTCCGGTGGTATTTGCAACTAAAACGGATGGTTCGCCTCGCTTATATGTGGACTATAGGAAGTTGAATAAATTCACTAAGAAGAACAGGCACCCACTCCGTTGGATAGATGATCTATTTGACTAGCTTATTGGTGCATCAGTTTTCTATCAGTTAGACTTGGCCACTGGGTTTCATCATTTGAGGGTGGCTAAGGACAGTATAGACAAGACCGCTTTTAGAACTCCAGATGGTTTCTTTGAGTGGCTCGTTACGCCTATTGGGTTGACGAATGCACCCGCCTATTTTGTTGATTTGATGAGTAGGGTGTTCCGAGAGTTTCTAAATAAGTTCGTCGTGGTCTTTGTTGATGATATCTTGATCGTCACGAAGAGCGAGGAAGAGCATGCACAACAATTGAGAGAAGTCTTGAAAACTCTCTATGCACACCAGCTTAAGGCAAAGTTCTCCAAATGTCATTTTTGGAGGAAAGAGGTGAGATTTCTAGGGCATGTGGTTTCTAAAGATATGATAGCAGTAGATCCCGCAAAGGTAGTTTCAGTTCAAGATTGGCAGATCCCAAAGAATGCAACAGAGGTGAGAAGTTTTCTTGGATTGGGAGGCTATTATAGGAAGTTCATTAAGGACTTCGCAAAGATATCAGCCCCACTCACCAAGCTGATAAAAGAGAATTTGATGTTTCCATGGGATATGGATTATGATGTTTCTTTCCAACGATTGAAGAAGGCTTTGACAACCACCCCTATCTTGACCTTGCCCAATGGGAACAAAGTGTTTATAGTATACACTGATGCACGTGGTACAAGGCTTGGTGTGGTTTCGATGCAAGAGGGAAAGGTAGTATGTTATTGGGGTAGACAGCTAAGAGTTCATGAGAAGAAATACCCTACCCATGATTTAGCGCTAGCTTCCATAGTTTTTGCGCTTAAGACTTGGCGCCATTATTTGCTTGGAGAGAAGTTCAAGTTCTACACCAATCATAAATCTCTCAAGTACTTGTTCTCACAGAATGATCTTAATTTAAGGCAACAAAGGTGGATGGAGTTCCTAGCATCTTATGACTTTAAGATTGCTTATACCCCTGGTAAGGGTAATTTGGTGGAAGACGAACTAAGTAGGCAGAGGATGGCCTTAAGTCCTCTGTTTGGGGAGAGGAAAATCTTGGAGTTTATATCGACTTTTGACTTTAGACCCTCTACCGAGTTATTGCCTCGTTTATTTGCATCACTAGAGGTGCGACCTACTCTTATGGATTAGATAGGAGCTTCACAGCAAAAGGATCCACATATTTTAGACATCTTGGATAAGCTTAGTAAAGGGCAAAATTCTAGTCACCTCGGTAGATATTCCATAGACGATAGAGGGTGGTTGCTACGAGATGGTAGGCTTTGTGTTCCCCAAATTGGGAGTTTGTTAAAGACAGTCCTAGAAGAAGCCCATCATTGTAAGATGACTATTCATCCAAGCAGTAATAAGATGTATATAGACATGAAGAGGGTTTACTTTTGGCTGGGATGAAGAAAGATGTGGCAAAGTTTGTTTATCAATTTTTGATTTGCCAGCAAGTCAAGGCTAAGCAAAAGAAGCCCGGTGGTTTACTTCATCCTTTGGAGGTTCCATAGTGGAATTGGGAGAGCATCTCTATGGATTTCATCGATGGTTTGCCTAGATCGAGGAAGGGCAACACTAGTATTTGGGTTGTAGTAGATAGACTTACTAAGAGTGCTCATTTCATTCCAGTTAAGAGTAAGAGGACGACAGCAAGGTTGGCGAAGTCTACGTTCATGAGATAGTCCGTCTTCATGGAATACCTTCCAGTATCGCAAGTGATCATGACCCCATTTTCACTAGTGAATTTTGATGGAGCTTGCAAGAAGCATTAGGTACATGGTTGTGTTTGAGCACCGCTTATCACCCTCAGACTGGTGGACAGATAGAAAAAGTGAATAAAGTTCTTGAGGATCTTTTAAGACTGTGTATCCTAGACTTCGAAGGGACTTGGGAAGAGCATCCTTATTTAGTAGAGTTCACCTACAACAACAGTTATCAAACTAGTATTGGCATGGCACCCTTCGAAGCATTGTATGGATGACCATGTAGATCACCGACTTATTGGTGGGAGTCTACAGAAAGACTTCTATTTGGACTAGATATGGTTAGAGAAACATCTAAAAAGATTGAACTCATTAGACGACGAATGAAGACAACTCAGGATAGAGAAAAGTCATACACAGACAAGAGAAGGACTGACATTGAGTTTGAGATGGGAGACATGGTTTTCATTAAGGTGTCACCTTTGAGGAATGTGGTTCGCTTTGGATCTGTAGGGAAATTGGCACCGAGGTTTGTAGGGCCATTTCCCATAACAAAATGGATTAGCCAAATGACCTATAGAGAAAAGCTACTAGAAAGACTATCCGCATTCATGATGTTTTCCACGTTTCTCATTTGCAGAAGTGCTTTCATGATACCACAGAAGTAGTTGAACCGAGTATATTGGAGGAAATAGAGGTGAAACGAGAGGCGATAGTTAGATGAGTTCCTACCTGTATTCTTGAATCATAAGTTAAGATGTGCAATAGAGAAGTCAAATTGGTGAAAGTTCAGTGGGGAGACAACCCAGAGGATGCAACCAAGGAGACCAAAGACAAGATTCGCGCTTCATACCCTTTCCTTTTCGAGGGTATGTTCTTAACTTCCTTTCCAAAGCTTTTATTCATGCTTGTTTCTATCATTTAAAGTATATCCTATTCGACCTTTAGGTAGGAATCCCATGGATGCAAACATGTGTTTTAAGACATGTTATGTTTGATAGATGCAGGTGGATGCAAGTGTTTGCTAGTGGTTGCTCGTGGATGCATATACACATACATTAGGCACTAGATCGGCTCAATCACTCTCATACTACATATGGATGTGTGTGCATTTTTCTTCTTTTTATGAATGGAAATGGATGTATCATCATATGGATGTTGCATTTGGACGGATGATTGTGCACACATATAGAACTCACATGTTATAATAGGATTTTTCACATACATGATGGATTCATGGCGCTAACATACATTTCATTAAGGAGGTCAACTAAATCAGTAGACCGCCTGATCTTTCGCATTAGTATTAGGACATATACACACACCTTTGCATATGTTCATATAAGCATTAGAAATTTTTAAGGACATTGGATGCTTGTGATTGGTGGCTGAGTAGATAGATGTGGATGTTAGGATATGCATTCTTCTTAACTTAGAGATTTTGGGGACGAAAACCTTTGAGTATGAGAGAATGTAACACCCCGTCATTTTAACAACACTAAAGATGATAAATTAAAGAATACTTAATTAAATATTTAGAACTAAGTGAAACGGACTGCACCATTGCGTTCATCTCGGAGTTCTGCTTGAAATAGACACCTGGTTTGCATAAATCGGACACCATATGAAGAAGTTATTAAGGTTTGAAGTTTGCATACGCATAAGAAGAATATTTATAAATAAAATATGTCCAGAAATTCAAAACATTTCAAAATCACGTGGAAGACCCGGGCGGGAAAATTCCCACTCTGGGTATCGACCTAGGGGCCGACACCATCATAGGGGTGTCGATACCCACACAAAGGGGTCGACCCCTATATCGACACCCCCCAGATCCGGGACAGATTCCTGCTTCTGAACATGGACTGATTTCTGGTCTGGATTCGATGATTCTAGCTATAAATAGGACCCTATACCCATTGTTTTCTTCACACAAAAATAATGGAGGACTAGATGCTGCCTTTTCCTAGACTAAAATAGTTTGTTCATCTTCTACAACAGGGGTTGGATTAAGTCAGAGATCTATGATTCAACATCTGCAATTCTTCTTCTATTTTCTTCTATTTTTTTAGATCCAATCATGGTGAGTCTACGTTAATTTTAGATCTAAATACTTAAAAGTTAATCTTGACATGACTATAACTTGGATCTAAGCATGTGATTATTTGAATCATATCAGATTTGTTATAACTAGTGCATTTAAGTTATTCTGACATAACTATGAACTAGATCTAAGCCTATACCTATTTATCATGACATATCTGCCGTTGTTAGTTGATCTAATTTATTACTTAGATCTCATCATGCCTGTTTATGATGTCCTTATTATGTTAGAATCAGTTCTACTATCACATATTCAACAAATTTGTTCCTTTACACCGATCTTGTAATTATGCCCAACTTTGTCACTGTATATTTATGAGTTGCTATGCCTATTTTTCCATCATATGTCATTCCTATTATTGTGATTATTTCTGTCCTCTTTCCTTTTTCTTTTCACTTTTTTTTATAGCCAGGCTACCTTCGAGCCTAGACATGCCGCTGAAATATGCGAACGCATTAAATTGGGAATGAGGGGAAAACGTTTAATTTGGAGCATAATTTGTATTGGGAAATTTGGGCGTAAATGGAATGAAATACACGAACGTGGATTTGGGGTATAAACCAGCCTTTGATTAAAGACCTTAATTATGGGCATATGGTTCATTATGAACATGACTTGGAAAAGGGGCATGAAAACCTATAATGACATAGGAATAATTGGTTAATAATGAAAATGCCTAGAATTACAGTAATTATAAACTGTAACCGTGCTTAGACAAGAGGTTAGATTAAACTTATGGTGGAAGTCTGCCCGGAACCGCTCGGCATATCCAGCGACCACAAGTGATGAGTCTAATGTGAGGGGTATAAGTGCATAAATATGAAATGTGCTAAGACACGAGGTTGTGTCTGGTTTGTGGAAGAGGTATGCCGGGACCCAACCAGCATATCCATCATCCGCAAGTTGTAGGCTTAATGTGGGAGGTCTAGTACATTATAACTATAAATGAATATGGTAACAAACTTAAATTCTTAACCTAGTTGAATCCATAAGGATTGCATATGTTAAATTGAGTAGGGGTTAAGTAAACTTGTATGAAACAGTGGAAGGGTCAAGTATATCTTGGGGTGGTGGGTAATATTTATACATATAGGCCTACAAACTTAACCTCTAGGGTTATGCAATCTTTTACTTTGGTATGGCATAACCAGTGGAGAACCTAGTGGTGATGCAAGCGTAGTGGGAATCTTGTATCATCTTGTGTGTGGGACCCGTTCCAATCAGTAAGCCATATATAGGTATCAAATGAGTACTACAAACTAGATCGGAGTCGGGGCACGCTTATTGGGCAAATTGTAAGAGATCCAAATATAGGGGACAGAGTGGGCGGCGCATTCCGACGGAGTCATGTTCATGCATATGTCCGTTAGAGGAGGTTTAGATGTCGTGACACATGTAGATATGGTCGTGCACATCCCGAAAACGAAGGGTTACCACTTTAGGAAGTGATACATCCTACTGTGAGGCCAGCACAGGGTATCTACGGAGTAGGGAGCCGATAGATTAGGGTAGTAATTAGGATACATCTAGACCCCGGTATGTTTAGGAGCCCGTTATTATCCTTAGGGGTAACTCCTGTATGTTGGGCTGCATGTTGATTGTATGGGGATTAACCTCTTACTAGGAGTACGCCTAAGTCTACCATCTTAATGTTGTTGGGATCATCTCATTCTGGTTATACTAGTATTGGTGCAGAAAAATCAAAAGTGTTAGAGAAGCGCCATACACTCTATCATGTTTATCCTGTTTACCTTGTCATACATACCTTTTATGATGTTATCTCTATTATCCTCTTTGTATGCCTATCATGACACTTTTACTTATTTATATGCTAAAACTAACTGGACTCACCAAACTTTATGTCTGGCCTATCTTTTTTCCTCCTCTTTCTCTTTCGTTCCACCCCCCCTCTGTTCTGAGGGTGGAAATACTCAAGCTTGATCAGGATGCTACTTTCATCTTGCTTGGAGTTGTTTCAGATGTACGGCTTGATTTCATATCTCTCTACTATGGCTATGTTTTGGGGATTGTGCTTCTTTTATTATTGTACTCTGATGTTTTAAGTACAAAACAGAAGTTCTAATGTTTTACTGGGTTTTATGCATTTCAGACATATGATGTAGCCATGTTTTGAACTATGATGTTTTCTGCTAAATAAAAGTTTTAAATTTCGCTGCTATTTTATATCTGTCTTGTAATGTTTTTGTTTCTGTTTACCTATAACACTTTACGAAACTTAATGCATTCTCTTAATGAGCGACATTAACGGACATGGGGTGTCACATTTTCAATCAAATTCATCTTCAAGTGATTGGGTGAAAAAGATCCTATTTTTCGTGTATTTTGTCAACATTCCACTGAGCATAAAGCCCCAAAAGTTGGTATTAGAGCTTATATCATCGCATAGCTTGGAGGTATTTTGGATTGAAGATTATAGATTTCGGAGGTGATGCTACTTTCGTGAATTACTATTTTTGATGGAAGATACTGGGGAATTTAGAAGCCTGTGATGGTTGATGTTCCATGCCTCAGTGGTCTGATTGATGGAGATGAGAAGAAGCCATCTAATATGGATGAGGGAAGATGGAAGAAGACGAAGTGGAAGGCAGGTGACGGATGAAGAACCTAGTCTGCAGCAAGGTAGGGAGGTTAGTATAGTCATTGTTGATGATCCTAAGATGGAGGATCATGGTATCGACAAGGGTCTAGATGTTGATGATACTCGAGCGATCACAAAGATGAAGAGATCGTGTCAAACGGAAGACGGATGTTGAGTTGTGAAATCCACAAAGACGAGATGGAGGTCTTTATGGTATTACAAGCACTTTAGACCGTTATTTTTGCACGGTGCAGCCCAAGTGGTGAATGCATCTTTTGCAGGCGGTGGGTTGTGTTTGTAATTGAGGTGTGTTTGTAATTCTTTTAAATTGACTCGGTGTGATAGTTACCTTGAAATCAATTGAATCTCTGTACTCCAGAAACAGGTGGGTGTATCTCGTTGCCGGGAAATTGAGGTTAGTTTTAATTAAGAATAGATGTCGTTGAAAGAGTTAGGCTGACTTGTTTGAGGATTATTGGAGATATGTGATATTTGAATCAAGGCGGAGTGTTGAATTTTTGATTCAAATATTTTATGAAGGGAATGTAATCAACTGATTAATTTGGTTGATTGATTAATTGACTAGTTGATTTGATTGATTGATTTGATTTGATTTTATAATAGAAGGAAAGAAATGAAAGTTTATACTTTGGAGATATTTTGAATGGGCAATTTGGACATTTGTTTAGGTCTTCTATGCTCCTATATATGCAACCTTCTTGGATAGATCATATAGAATCAGTAAGAAACCATATGAGATATTTGGAGAGGTTGTCTGCCTCTAAGGGCTTGCGCCCTGGAGAGGAAGATGTAGGAATTTGGGTTGAGAGTTGTTATTCCTATTTACAACTGAAAGACATAGTTGATGCCTCCAGGTAGATTCAAGGGTTTGTCGTCTTTCTTCATTGCTCTTTTGGTCCGAAAATATTTATAGTCATCTAAATATTCTTTCTCTTTCTCAATAAGTTTATTGATTCAGTTGTATTTTGCTTATTTTTTGTCTTAATCCATTGAGTGTAAACAAAATTTGTTTTTGGTGAATCAATAAAGAGCGTGGTTTGGTGTAATATCTTGTGTATTGTTATTATTTCTGATTATTATGCCGTTATTTTCAATCAAATTCATCTTTAAGTAATCGGGTGAAAAAGATCCTGTTTTTCAAGTGTTTTGTCAACTTCCGCTGCGCACAAACCCTCAACACCTTTAGTGTGCAATGGAAGTTTCTCTTGGACTTTAGTAATGTCAACATGATGTAATGAAGAGCGATTACACTATGGAGTATAGAGAACTTGGGACTTTAGAAGTCTGCAAACTAGGATCAATTTCCATAATATAATTATGACAAATCAGAGTAACCGTTTGCTTAGAAAACCAAACATTTGTAAATTGATAAACATTTTCTAAATGTCCAAAACACTGACAGTTCAAACACTTAGGAGGAGTTCATTCTGTTAGGATTGTCTTGCATGTTGTTCAGGTAGGAATGACGGTTTGAATAAATAGTCCCTCATCACGAAATAAATTGGAGTAGAGTATAAATATGAGTCGGTAGGTACATAACATCATAGATTCCTTTTGTTACAAGGATGTGTGTGTCAATTCATATGCGTGCGCCCTATGTGGAAAGAATAAGAGCTTTTGTTCTGACCATTGTTATATAAAAGTGGTATCAAAGACGAAGGTTACAGACTGAGCCATTCAGGCAAAGCGGTGCTCTCAAAAGATACTCGTATGATGAGAGTGTAACACCCCGTAATTTTATAACATTAAAATTCACAAATTAAAGTATACTTAATTTTTAGATGAAGAATTAAGTGAAATGGGTTGCGCTATTATGTTCATCTCAAAATTTTGGGTCAAGATAGACATTTGGTTTGAATAAAACGGATAATTTATGAATAAGTTATTAAGCCTTGAAGTTTGTATGCATATAGAGAAATATATATATAGATATACATATTAAAAAAATATTCAAAAAAAGTTCAAAATAGTGAATTGAGAGGGGGAATAGCCGAACCGCACCATTTTTGGAGTCGACCCGAGCTCTGCTGGTCGACTAGGGATCGATCCAGGGTGTTTGGCTGTCAACCGGTGGCCAGATTCGCCCTAAGGGTTAATGTGGCATCTGAGTGGTCCTCATGGTTCTGGTTATCCCTTGGTTAATCCGACGGCTCTTATTAAATTAAACTTCTATAAAAACACTCCTGAACCCCTAACCCTAATCACATTAATTCATAACAAGAGCCGCCATGTCATCAATGGAAAACCTAGAGTAGCCGCCATACACTTTCAACCCTAAAGCAAGATAGAAGCTTAAATCAAAATCAAATCAAATCTAAATAACGATTAGTCTACATCAAAGGCGAGCAATGCAGTTTCAGAATACAGATCCCAGAAATACAAGACTATTCTTTTTAATTGTGAGTATGATAGCTTTCAAAAAATAATTAATTAATTTAATTATGATAAGATATAATTGGGATTATGAGAATATGATTTTGAATCATGTGATGTAAATTATATGTATGTTTGTGGTGTTGAATCATATGTTAGTCTTATGCAAGTTGGATCATATGTTAGTTCTTATGTGAATCTTATGCAAGTTAAATCATATATCTTACGCAAGTTTGTGATGATTGGATCATATATTCATGTATGAATCTTATGCAAGTTTGGGTTGTTAAAATATATATGAGACATGTATATGAATATGCTAGTTTATGTGACATTAACCTTTATGTCTAGATCCATATGCAAGTTTACATCTTTATGTTTAGACCCATATGCAAGTTTACATCTTTATGTTTAGATCTTTATGCAAGTTTACATCTTTATGTTTAGATCTATATGCAAGTTTACATCTTTATGTTTAGATCCATATGCAAGTTCACACCTTTATGTTTGGATCTATAGCAGTACATAAGTTATGCAAGTTTATGCCCATTACCTATGCTAGTTTTGTATCATATGCTAGTTTGAATGAAATTCATATGCAAGTTATTGGCTATGTAATCTTATGTCATGATCCTTAGATCTATTTTATGTGTTATTTGATGTTGTTTTTCTTTTTATAAGTTAGACTATTTGCGAGTCTAACATATGCCATATGAAAACGTACGAATAGCATGGGGATGATGGGATAATATTGAGTATACATAAATCGTGAATTGGCAAAAATGGCCTTAAAAGGCATATAATTAATTTGAGACACTAATTGGCACTGGTGTTTATGGACATAATTTTAAGGGACAATTATGGACATAAATAAATTTGGAATTTATTGACAAATTTGAATAGGGATATTAATCCAATTTGGGGTTAAATAACGATGTGTAATAATTAACCGCCTAAGACATGAGGTTAGACTCTTTTGTGGTGTAAGACTGCCCAGACCCGCCTGGCAAATCCAGCAGCCACAAATGTCAGTCCAATGTGAGAGGTCAAAGACATGAATTAAATGTGTAACAATTGTAAAGACACGAGGTTAGGCTCGTTTGCAGTATAAGACTGCCCGGACCCGCTCGGCAAATCCAGCCACCGCAAATGTCAGCCTAATGTGGGAGGTCTTTACAAGGTTACGGTTCTAATGAATTAAGTAACACTTAACCAGATAAACATGTTGTGGGACATAGGGGGTTAACTGGGTGCCTTATGTGGCATGTGAAATTAAGTGGTGCCTTGGGTGGCATGTGAAATACGATTAGATGCACTTAACCAAGATTGAAACATGTAAGACGACATGAATAAGAATGGGGTTAAGTGGAGAAACCTTAGTGGGGACCAAGCATAGGTGGAAGGCTTGTGTCAAGCATGGGGGCCCTTTTCAAACCAGTAACACATTAAGTATCTTTGTGAGCTCGATCCAAGTCAAGGACGGGACACGCTTGCTGGATTTGATTGTAAGAGGTCAAAACGGGTTAGCGGTGGCAACGCAAGTCCGGCGGGGTTTTGTGCGTGCGTGGGCTCGAGCTGGTAGGTAAGACGTTGTTGCATCGTGTAGATATAAGCCGTGCATCTTTGTTGGTATCGGGTTGCCACTTTAGGGAGTGATACACCCCAATATGGGACCAGCACGGGTATCTACGAGTTAGGGAGTCGATCGAATGGGGACGGTAGTGGGTACGACTAGCGGAGATAGGAGCAGACGGCACCTATGAAGACAGCTATAAGTATAACTACCATATTATAGATAAACATTGTAACTAGAATGGGGGTAGTGGGTACAACTAGTGGAGATAGGGGCAGACGACACCTATGAAGGCAGCTAGGGGTACATGAAACTACCATTATCATTATTAAGTTCTATAGGCGAAATCAACTTTTAGGGTGACTAGTGGTGGGCAGTATAGTAATTATCCTATAGTGATTAGGAACGAGATTAACGCCAGAATATTCCTCTTATTTGCTTTGTCATGCCCACTTGTTTCATGGTCATATCTTATCTTACCAGTTTATGCCTTATCCTAGTTACTTTAATAATTATATTGTTAAAGTTATTATACTCGCCAGACTTTATGTATGACCCCCTTGTTTTCGCCTCTTTTCTTCCTTCCCTCCCCCCCCCCCTCAGGTTCTTAGGGTGGGACTAGTACTAGAGGAGCTTGATCTCGGATCTCTTTCTCTCTCTTTTGGAAGTGCTTGGATTGCTGAAAGTAAAGTTCAGATCGTCTCTTTTATGGCTACTTGTGTTGGGGTTTATGCTTTTTATTTTGCGTACTCTGAAACAATTTACCAAGATGGATATTAAGTGTACTTGGTTTATGAAGTTGTTGTAATCAAACTATTTCTCCGCTGCAATAAAAGTTGTTTTAAATTTTTCAAGTACCATTATTTATATCTGTCTTGTTATATTCTTTTCTATACACTAAATATGCTCCATGGAAGTTAATGCATTCCCTTTGTGAGTGACATTAATGGACGTGGGGTGTTACACCTGGTATCAGAGTTGAAGGTTATCAGAATAGATATGAATTTTGAAAAACTACTTTCCAAAATCATTTTGTAAAGAAATACTTTCAAAAATATGTTTTAAGGAGAGTATTTTTAAGAGAAAAGTTTGTTTGTTTTAATAGCATAACCCCCAAGATCCATATATCTTTCCTTCGATTCTTCGTTTTGAATCTCTTCCTCTTTCGTTTTGAATTTCTTCCCTCACGCATATAGACGCTTGTTCTAATATATGTAAGAACTTCCGTACGATGGGCAGAAAACCACTTCATGGGACTGGGACGTTTGTCAAAACTAGAAGGAAGTGGAGGACTTGTTGGTACCTTTAAGATATACGACGGGAGGAAGGTTCAATTAGTTGCTTGGTTAATGAAGAACGAAGCCTCATTTGGTAGGAGGCCACGAACAGAGAATGTGCAGGAGAGACATGGAAAGGACACACGATAAAGTGGATCTAAAGAAAGGCGACAAGGATAACAAAGGGCCAAGAGAAAAGGAAGGGCAACACTTGTGAAATACCTGACTACTTAAATAAAGACGTTAGAAAGAAGAAGAAGACTAGTTGTTATCATTACAAGACATCTTATTAGGATCGTCCAAAGAAGCAAAAGGAAAAGGTAACGACAAGGTACGGGATTTTCTGGAGGGCAGACGCGTTCCCTCACGACTGACATACCTGATAGAGGTAGAAATATATCTTGGCTGGAAATTTGGTTTTTCTTTTTGATCATCCTATTCGAACCTTGTTTGAATTCTAGCACTTCACACTCATTTGTATTTGCTTCGTTAGTTGAAACACTGCACCTATATACTAGTCTAGTTACGGATCCCATAGTAGTCTCAAATCCTATTGGTGGGTCGGCTCATCTTTCTATGATTTGTCGGGATTTGAGAGTGTCTATCTTGGGCGATGGGTTTGAATGCAACGCCTTCGTTCTTGGCTTCATGGGAAAAGGCTTGATTCTAGGCATGGATTGGCTAGCTAGATACAGTGTCATCCTAGATTGTGAAAGAAGGGTAGTTAGATTGTTGACTCATTCTGGAAAGACCCTAGATATTTCTTGTGACACTAGAGGTCCGGTAATGCTTAGCTACCTAGAATCCCTAGACGCATCCAATGATGATTTGAAATCTGTTCGTGTAGCCCGTGAATATAGTGACGTCTTCAATGAAGTTCGAGGTTTACCCCCGTGGCGTGAGATAGACTTTCGAATATATCTAGTAGATAATGCAAAGCCAATTGCATTACCAGTGCACCACATGGCTCCGAGAGAGAGAAGAGAACTCAGTTAGCAAGTGAAAGAATTTCTTGAGAAGGGGTTCATAAGAAGAAGTCTTTCGGAGTAGGGTGCTCCGGTTGTTTTTGCTATGAAAGCTGATGGTTCAATTGGATTGTGCTGGACTATAGAGAGCTAAATAAGCTAACAAAGAAGAACAGACACCCATTGCTGAGGATAGACGATTTGTTCGATCAGTTGGTGCAGTGGGTGCTTCAGTTTTCTCGCAACTGGATTTAGCTATAGGGTTTCATCAGCTAAGGGTGGCTGAAGATAACATCGATAAGACTGTCTTTAGAACTCCTGACGGTTTCTTTGAGTGGCTCATCATGCCTTTTGGTTTGACGAATGCACCCGCATACTTTGTTAACTTAATGAGTAGGGCGTTTAGGGAGTTTCTAAACAAGTTTGTGGTAGTCTTTGTAGACAATATTCTGGTTCTCTCTAAAAATGAAGAAGAGCATGCCCTACACCTTAGGGAAGTCTTAGAGACCCTACGAGCGCATCAGCTAAAAGCTAAGTTCTCCAAGTGTCATTTTTGGAGAAAAGAAGTGAGGTTCTTAGGACATGTGGTCTCTAAGGAAGGGATAGCTGTGGATCCCGCAAAGGTAGTGGCAATCCAAGATTGGAAAACTCCTAAGAACGCAACAAAAGTAAGAAGCTTTTTAGGGCTGGCTGGCTATTATAGGAAGTTCATTAAGGACTTCGCAAAGATATCAGCCCCTCTCACTCGATTAACGAAGAAGAACTTGACTTTTTCTTGGGATGTTGACTGTGACGTTGCTTTCCAACGTCTGAAGAGGGCTTTGACGACCGCTCCAGTTTTAGTTTTGCCAGATGGGAGTAAGACATTCACTGTATATACCGATGCTTGCGGGACAGGGCTTGGTTCAGTTTTAATGCAAGAGGTAAGGGTGATATGCTATGGTGGAAGACAGTTGAAAGCCCACGAGAAAAATTACCCTACCCATGACTTAGAGTTGGCAGCCATAGTTTTTGCGCTTAAGTCATGACGTCATTATTTGCTTGGTGAGAGGTTTGAGTTGTATACGGACCATAAGTCGCCAAAGTACTTATTCTCTCAGAAGGACCTAAACTTGAGGCAACAGAGATGGATGGAGTTTTTAGCATCCTACGATTTTGAGATCGCATATACCCCTGGAAAGGGTAACGTTGTAGCCGACGCCTTAAGTAGAAAGAAGTTAACTTTAAGTCTATTGTTCGTAGAGCGGCAGAGTTTGGAGTATATATCTTCCTTTGACTTCAGACCCTCTGTCGATTATGTACCCGGATTATTGGAATCGTTATAGGTGCAGCCCACACTTTTGGGTCGAGTTGGAGAGGCACAGCGAAATGGCCCACAGTTGGTTGAGATAGTAGGCAAGCTTATAGGAGGGGAGTCCTCGAGTCATCTTGATATATATGCTATAGATAAGAGAGGTTGGCTACGTAGAGATGGAAGACGTTGCGTACTACAAGACGGGAATTTGAAGAAGGCAATTCTTGAAGACTCACATCGCTCTAAGATGACCATACATCTCGGTGGTGATAATATGTATAGGGATATGAAGTTTTCTTTTGGGCCAGAATGAAGAAGGACGTGGCCGAGTTCGTTGCTAGATGCTTAGTGTGCCAACAAGTCAAGGCAGAGCAAAAGAAGCCTGGAGGTTTGCCCCATCCCTTAGAGATTCTGCTTTGGAAATGGGAAAGAGTTTCCATGGATTTTGTAGATGGGTTACCAAGATCAAGGAAGGGTAATACGGGGATTTGGGTAATTGTAGACCGACTTACCAAGAGTGCCCATTTTATTCCCGTTAAAAGTAGAAGGACCGCCGCATGGTTAGCATTAGTTTACCTTCGGGAGATAGTTCGTTTGCACGGCATACCCACCAGCATTGTGAGCGATAGAGATCCCATTTTCACAAGCGAATTTTGGAAAAGCTTACAAAAGGTGGTTGGAACGCAATTATGCTTAAGTACCGCTTATCATCCTTAGACGGACGGCCAGACCGAGAGAGTAAATCGGGTTCTAGAAGACCTTCTAAGGCTATGCATTCTAGACTTTGGAGGAACATTGGAAGAACATCTTCTACTAGTGGAGTTCGCCTATAATAATAGTTTTCAGGCTAGCATTGGCATGGCACCTTTTGGGGCTCTTTACGGACGACTGTGCCGATCACCTACTTGTTAGTGGGAATCCACGGACAAGGTTTTACTTGGACCTGACATGATTAGGGAGACTTCGGAGAAGATAGACCTGATTCGACGGCGAATGAAGACGGCGCAGGACTGACAGAAGTCATATGCTGATAGGAGACGAACCGGTCTTGAGTTCGATGTTGGGGACATGGTTTTTGTTAAGGTGTCACCGTTGAGAAACGTAGTCCGCTTTGGATCAGTAGGGAAGTTGGCGCCAAGGTTAGTAGGACCCTTGCCAATTACAGAGAGGATTGGGCAGATGGCGTATAGAGTAAAGTTACCAGAGAAGCTCAACGGAGTTCATGACGTGTTTCACGTTTCGCATTTGCATAAGTGTTTGCACGATACGGCGGAAGTGGTAGAGCCGAGCACGCTCGAAGAAGTGGAAGTAGAGCGCAATGCCACGATCAGACGAGCTCCTACACGCATTCTCGGATCGGAGGTCAAAAAGCTTCGCAACAAAGAGGTCAAGTTGGTCAAAGTGCAACGGGGAGATGATCAACGAAACGCGACTTGGGAGACGGAAGATAAGATGCGTACGCTGTACCCTTTCCTTTTTGAGGGTATGTTTTAATTTCCCCTTTTTCTACCGCTTTGTTGACACTTGTCCTATCTTTTAGTATTATCTTTGCGATGACATCTTCGATCTTTAGTTAGGAAGAACCCTATGGTTGCAAACATGTGTTTGAGACATGTTATGTTTGGTGGATGCAAATGGATGCAAGTGGTTGCTAGCGGTTGCTCGTGGATGCATGTATACACACATTAGGCACTAGATCGGCTCAATCACCTTCATATTGCATATAAATGCATGTACATATCTAAATTAATGGATGTATAATGGTTGCGTTATCATATGGATGCTGCATTTTGATGAATGGTTGTGCACACATGTAGAAATAATATGTATCGATAGGATTCTTTTGCATACATAATGGACGCATGGCACTATCAGATTTGCATTAAGGAGGTGAACTGAATCAGTGGACCGCCTGATCTTTGCATTAGATAAGGAACATATACACACATTTTTGCATAAGTTCATACAGCATTAGATATTTCTTTAAGGACAATGGATGCTTGTGGATGATGGTTGAGTAGATGGATGATTGGTTGGTAGGATACGTTCTTCTTAACTTAGAGATATCGGGGACGAAATACTTTAAGGAGGGAAGAATGTAACACCCCGTAATTTTATAACATTAAAATTCACAAATTAAAGTATACTTAATTTTTAGAAGAAGAATTAAGTGAAATGGGTTGCGCCATTATGTTCGTCTCAAAATTTTGGGTCAAGACAGACATTTGGTTTGCATAAAAAGGATAACTTATGAAGAAGTTATTACACCTTGAAGTTTGTATGCATATGAGAGAAATATATATATATATAATATATATATATATATATATATTCAAAGAAGTTCAAAACAGCGAATTGGGAGGGGGAACAGCCGAACCGCACAATTTTTGGAGTCGACCCAAGCCCCACTGGGTCGACTAGGGGTCGATCCAGGGTGTTTGGCTGTCAACCCGTGGCTCGATTCGCCCTAAGGGATGATGTGGCATCTGAGTGGTCCTGATGGTTCTGGTTATCCCTTGGTTAATACGACGACTCTTATTAAATTAAACTTCTATAAAAACACTCCTAAACCCCTAACCCTAATCACATTAATTCATAACAAGAGCCGTCATGCCGTCAATGGACAACCTAGAGTAGCCGCCATACACTTTCAACCCTAAAGCAAGATAGAAGCTTGAATAAAAATCAAATCAAATCTAAATAACGATTAGTCTACATCAAAGGCGAGCAATTCAGTTTCAGAATACAAATCCCAAAAAGACAGGACTATTCTTTTTAATTGTGAGTATGATAGCTTTCACAAATTAATTAATTAATTTAATTATGAGAAGATATAATTGGGATTATGAGAATATGATTTTGAATCATGTGACATAAATTATATGTATGTTTGTGGTGTTGAATCATATGTTAGTCATATGCAAGTTGGATCATATGTTAGTTCTTATGTGAATCTTATGCAAGTTGAATCATATATCTTATGCAAGTTTGTGATGATTGGATCATATACTCATGTATGAATCTTATGCAAGTTTGGGTTGTTAAAATATATGTGAGACATGTATATGCATATGCTAGTTTATGTGACATTAACCTTTATGTCTAGATCCATATGCAAGTTTACATCTTTATGTCTAGATCCATATGCAAGTTTACATCTTTATGTTTAGACCCATATGCAAGTTTACATCTTTATGTTTAGATCTATACGAAAGTTTACATCTTTATGTTTAGATCTATATGCAAGTTTACATCTTTATGTTTAGATCTATGTGCAAGTTTACATCTTTATGTTTAGATCTATATGCAAGTTTACATCTTTATGTTTAGATCCATATGCAAGTTCACACCTTTATGTTTGGATCTATAGCAGTACATAAGTTATGCAAGTTTATGCCCATTATCTATGCTAGTTTTGTATCATATTCTAGTTTGAATGAAATTCATATTCAAGTTATTGACTATGTAATCTGATGTCATGATCCTTAGATCTATTTTACGTGTTATGTGATGTTGTTTTTCTTTTTATAAGTTAGACTATTTGTGACTCTAACATATGTCATATGAAAACATACGAATAGCGTGGGGATGATGGGATAATATTGAATATACATAAATTGTGAATTGGCATAAAATGGCCTTAAAAGGCATATAATTAATTTGAGACATTAATTGGCATAATTGGTATTTATGAACATAATTTTAAGAGACAATTATGGACATAAATAAATTTGGAATTTATTGATAAATTTGAATAGGGATATTTATCCAATTTGGGGTTAAATAAAGATGTGTAATAATTAACCGCCTAAGACACGAGGTTAGACTCTTTTGTGGTGTAAGACTGCCCAGACTCGCCTGACGAATCCAGCAACCACAAATGCCAGTCTAATGTGAGAGGTCAAAGGCACGAATTAAATGCGTAGCAATTGTAAAGACACGAGGTTAGGCTCGTTTGCGGTATAAGACTGCCTGGGCCCGCCCGGCAAATCTAGCAACCGCAAATGTCATCCTAATGTGGGAGGTCTTTACAAGGTTACAGTTCTAATGAATTAAGTAACACTTAACCAAATAAACATGTTGTGGGACATGGGGGATAAGTGGGTGCCTTGGGTGGCATGTGAACTACGATTAGATGCACTTAACCAAGATTGAAACATGTAAGTAGACATGAATAAGAATGAGGTTAAGTGGGGAAACCTTAGTGGAGACCAAGCATAGGTGGAAGGCTTGTGTTAAGCATGGGGGCCCTTTTCAAACCAGTAACCCATTAAGTATCTTTGTGAGCTCGACCCAAGTCGAGGACGGGACACGCTTACTGGATTTGATTGTAAGAGGTTAAAGCGGGTTAGCGGTGGCAATGCAAGTCCAACGGGGTTATGTACATACGTGGGCCCGGGCTGGTAGGTAAGACGTTGTTGCATCGTGTAGATATAAGCCATGCATCTTTGGTGGTATCGGGTTGCCACTTTGGGGAGTGATACACCCCACTATGGGACCAGCACGGGTATCTACGAGTTAGGGAGCCTATCGAATGGGGAAGGTAGTGGGTATGACTAGCGGAGATAGGAGCAGACGACACCTATGAAGATAGTAGGAGTATAACTACCATATTATAAATAAACATTGTAACTAGAATGGGGGTAGTGGGTACAACTAGTGGAGATAGGGGCAGACGACACCTATGAAGGCAGTTAGGGGTACACGAAACTACCATTATCATTATTAAGTTCTGTAGGCGGGATCAACTTTTAGGGTGACTAGTGGTGGTGCAGTATAGTAATTATCATATAGTGATTAGGAACGAGATTAACGTCAGAATATTCCTCTTATTTGCTTTGTCATGCCCACTTGTTTCATGGTCATATCTTATTTTACCAGTTTATGCCTTATCCTAGTTACTTTAATAATTATATTGTTAAAGTTATTATACTCGCCAGACTTTATGTCTGACCCCCTGGTTTTCGCCTCTTTCTTTCCACCCCCCCCCCCCCCAGTTCTCAGGGTGGGACTAGTATTAGAGGAGCTTGATTTCAGATCTCTTTCTCTCTCTTTTGGAAGTTCTTGAATTGCTGAAAGTAAAGTTCAGCTCATCTCTTTTATGACTACTTGTGTTGGGGTTTATGCTTTTTATTTTATGTACTCTGAAACAATTTATCAAGATGGATATTAAGTGTACTTGGTTTATGAAGTTGTTGTAATCAAACTATTTCTCCGCTGCAATAAAAGTTGTTTTAAAATTTTCAAGTACCATTATTTATGCCTGTCTTGTTATATTTTGTTCTATACACTAAATACGCTCCATGGAATTTAATGCATTCCCTTTGTGAGTGACATTATTGGACATGGGGTGTGATAGAGAGTCTAGGGGTCGGTTAGGATTGCCTCGCATGTTGTTAAGGCGACAGTTTGAATAAATAATCTCACATCACAAAATAAATTGATGGAGTGGAGTATAAATATGAGTCGGTAGGCGCATAAAATTAGATGTTCCTTTTGTTACAAGGATATGTGTGCCAACTCATATGCATGCGCCCTACATGGAAGGAACGAGAGCTTATTGTTCCAACCATCGTTACATAACACATTCATAATCAACCTCTTGCATCACCAATTGATCATCCAAGGATAGAATTGGGACATGCTGGGGGATAAGAAACTGAGTTATAAACTTCAACCAATACTCATACAAAAACAATCTTCCTAATTCCTTCTGTAAATTTATACAGTTTAAGAGTAATACCAAAAATAAACATGATACAACTTAACCCCTCTTCTATCTTTTAGTCAAGAGGCATTCCAGGGAAGCGTATCCATATTGAAATAGAATACAAAATATCTTTATTAAGCTTGATGCCAACTATCCAACGCTTCATCATCATTAATTTATCAAGCAATGAAGTATTTTATGTTTATTTTTACTCTTTCCTTCCTTTTCCTTTTTGAGAAAAAGAAAAATAATAGTAGTATGCAAGAAACATGTTTCTTTTTTGTCCTCTTCTCTCCATAACTTCTTTGAAATAAATTTTATTTTTTCATTATGCTTAAAACTCAAAATTAATGAGCAGTGACTTATACAGATCTCTACATCCTTTAATGTTGAGCACATAAGTACAAGTGATTGTTGTATTAACTTTGTAAAGGAAGTTGAAATTAATGATTGCATAAGTATAAGATTTATCGTTCAAGGCAATAGTCTAACCCAAGACATTACTCATATCACTACTTTTTTATTCTTACACATTAAATTTTCAAATAATTTGATGGTGAAGTTCTATGCATCCTTTATGGGGATGAGCTATTTGGTTTTGGATCAAAGATTTAAATACTATGACGATTGGTGCAAGTGAAAAGTAAGAATTAAATCCAAAATATTCAAAATATTTACAAACAGAAAGTAAGAAATATAGCGGATTAATGCTTAAGTATGTTTCAAAGTTCCCCTTACGTTTTCTAAAAATTATCCTAGAGGTTGATAATAAACTCATTACATTGACATGTTTGTGCATGCAAAATGGTTTAAAAGCTAGATTTGGTTTGCCAGGCATAGTGAGGTAAATTTGAATATGATACGTTGTCGATTTCCGTTTGTTGTAACATAGCTTTGTGATTTATATAACTAATTTTGGTTATTGATCATCTTTTGTATATATAAGTACCTGCTTTTGTAACAAGCATCATTTCTCAATCGGTTAAGGCATTGAGGCAAGATACAAGAGGTTATGGATTTAATTTGGTGGGATCTTCTTTTCCATAATATTGTGATTCATACTACCCAAATTTTCATATATTTATAAAAAATTGATCGCCATTTGTTTCCAGAATATCATACCATTAAAAAGAATTTTTTGCGGATATAAAACTATAGATTTACTAACTTTTATTCATTTTAATTGTAGATATGAATAACTGTTTGAAATAAGTGTATATGTTACAAATATACTAATAATTATTGTATTAATATGCTGAGAAGATTAATAATCTTTAGTTATTGTCATGCACAAAAATATTTATATTTTGAATGAGGTCTATTATTTATTTTTAATTTTTTTAAAATTTGAATAAATTATTATTCACTAATTAATGTTTATAGTGTAACAAAACCTTGAAAAAAATGTATAACAACCCTTATTCATTCGATATCTTATATAAGAAAAAGAGAATACAAATCATTATGTTTTCCTATTTTTCCAATCATTGTATTATGTAGTTTGATGTTTGGTTCCCTAAAATCCTCTCGTATTCTTTCGAGTAGGTTGAGTAAGGCATGATTCATTTCGGATGCTTCAGAGTTCAGAAAATAGGCTTTCACCAACTATTTATTTATTTATATTTATGTTGCATTGTATTATTTACGTACCTACCAGAATTGTGAAGGGAGACAATTATAACTTTTTAGCTAATGACTGTACTTCGATTTTGTAACTCTAAAATTTATTTACTTAGAATAACACTTTGTACCGTTCATTTGATATTACATATTATTCTTTCGTTGTGAGTTCTGATACTGTGTTCTTTCTTTCTTATTCTATTTCTTTTATTTTCATTTTGCTAAACAATATGACTTTTCAACAATCAGGTGTTGAACACATGAATGATGTGGATGTATTTAGTGTTGGCATTCAAGTTTTGAAAAGTCAGGTCGTTACAAGTTTGGTATAATACCAGATGTTATAATCGATACTACATGGGAAACCATAATTAAAGTCGAAAAAATGAGAAAATAAAAAGAGCAAAGTCAATCTTTGGTATTGTCTCCGGCACCGTAGGTAATAACGCTGACTTCACAGAAAAAGAAATAACACTGGCTTTACTAGTGGTTGTGAGATAGATGTCCTCATGAACAAGATTTGAGTTATTGTTAAGCACTTCGAAAGAAATGAATTCTTCTAAGACATGGTATTTAGTATTAAGCAAAGTTAATTAATATTTTGTAAAAGATAAATTTTAGTAATGTACAACCAATGCTCTTGTGTTAATTTTTTATTGTTTTGTGCTCTTTCTTGGTAAAAATCATTTTTCCGTCTTAGTTCTCCCCGGACATTTGGGAACATATATAAACAATGATTTTGTAGTATGATTTTTATATATATCAATGTTATAATCTTTTGTCCTCTATATCTTATAAATTGTACCCTTTCTATATTTTAGTGGGTGAAGTGCCCGTTCGAAAAAAAGTTGGAAATAATATAATGATTAATTATTACACATCCAAAGCGCAAAATTAATTACCACTGATATGCATGCATATGCCACTTCTTAGAACTCCTAGGATCAATGTATTTTATGCAAGAAATATCCAATTTAACTAATTTTATGACGCGCTTTGGATTTCCAGCATTTTTAATAACTATTATAGAGTTGGCATGATGTGTATCCTTAGTGGTTTACTTTATCATTTATTATCTTATCCATAAAATTAGAAATTGTGCCTATAAAAAGCCAGACTTTTCTTGTATTTATTCGTCTTTGCTTGTACAATTGAAAATCATGGTTTCTGTACGAATGATTAGGACGGTTGTTGGAATTCTCGGTAAGTTTAAAGGTTGTTTATTACATTATCTTTCACAAAACCTTTCTGACTGCATAAACTTAGTTCTATTACATAGGCAAGATAATTTATGTACTGTTAAAAAGAAGATTTTCAAGGTTGAAATCAATAGTATTAAGGTTGAAATCAAGATCATATTATGCTTAAGTGTCCTTTGTTATATACTAACAAGTGTTTATACCAGTCTAATTGAAATTGATCATGAGCATAAGATAAAATAACAAATAAATATATATATATATGTAATTTTAATTATGCCCTGCTTTTTAGGCAAAATATACGATTCATTTGTTTTCCTATGCATATGGATGTATTGTTCATGAACATTAGTATTACTTATGCAATGCTCACCAATAATACAAATGCTACTTACTAATGTATAATTCTAACCAAAAAAAATAAAAATTTATTTGTGCAGGAAATGTTATTTCTTTTGTGCTCTTCTTATCCCCGCTGTAAGTAAATTATTGTTAAAACAAGATTGTTAAGACCAACGACAGTAAAACTGTGTTGATACAGTAATCTGCAGATTCTGAATAGTAATCTGGAACCTTTGCAAAATGAATGCAACAGAAGTACAAAGCGAGAAAAATATACCATCACAGTTGATCAGAAAATACGTAGTAATCCGAGTCCAATCTAAAATCGACTGTTTCCTTAAATCGTATTTGCGCCCCTTTCGTAACACTGGAGGGCTCTGATGCAAATCGATTCCCAAGATAAAACGGATCAACTTCGCCGTGTAATGCAGTAGGCGAAGCAACGGTGAACGCAAGAGAATATGTAAGTAAGAACAGTAGAAGAAGGGGACGGTTATTCAGAAAATTTGTGATTTGAAAATGAGGAAGAGGACGTCTTTATAAAGGCTTAAAGAGATGCCTTTTCAGTCAAACGATAAGCGCTGTTTGGAAAGGTCGCGATCCTTTCGCCAAAAGGTGCGGAAGTTTGTATTTGCGGAAAAAAGAACTTTTAATGCAATCCGCCAAAAATAACCAAGTTTGATGCTACAACCGCTCGCTGCACAATGCACATTGCAAAGTGCTAAGTGCCTCTAATACGCCTCAAACACCCATTCGCTCACGGGAACAGGCACGGGCACGAGCACGGGTGCGGATGCAGGTGCGGGTTCGTGCGTTGCACCAACCCTTGGTCTTTCATCCCTCTATTTTACTTCTTTCATGTCCTTGTAATTACTATAGGGTAACTACCCTAACATATAAGGACCTATAGGGTAGTGTCTTACAAGATATGAGACTACTTCCCTACAACTAATTTATTTCTAACAATCCCCCACATAAATGAGTATTTGCTTTTTGTTCTTATTTAACGAAATATTACTGTATTGGTTAAAGTAGCACGAGGCCTTGAACTTTCCTAGTGATTATCTATATGACTTACTAGCAAATCAGTAGACAGATTTTGTCCTTGAACTGTAAGCTTTTGTGTAAGTCTAGAATATAGATAACACATAGTAATATTTCTCATTTTCCTTGGTTCTCTGTTTGTGTTCGTTTTTGCCATGAACACCATCTTGGTCTAATGAGCATTTAGAGAATTTTGGCCCTTGGTAGTTCTCTTTGAAGCTGCACCTTTACACTCACGTAGGTGATTCTATAGAGTATATCCCATAATACACCACTTGGTTCTCAAGTATAGAATCATTTTAAGCTAAACGTAACCTATCCTCCGATGATTTTTGCACTGACTTATCATAGGAATGGTTTAAATATTACAGTGCTTACTAAGTTTATCCTGAACTTAGTTGTCCCTTTGAACCTAGATCTTGGGATCTCCAGTCAACAAGATTGGGTTTCCATTGAGGAAAACTTTTCTAATATTATCGGCCTTAAGCCCATTCCCATCGATAAGATTTTTCCATTCTCTCTAGGTAAACCTTTCATTAGTGGATCCACAATGTTATCATTTGACTTTACATAGTCGATATAGTGATAACTTCATTAGAGAGAAGTTGTCTAATGGTTTTATGTCTACGATGAATATGTCTAGACTTTCCATTATATAGTTTGCTATTAGCTCTGCCAATAGCAGATTGTCTATCACAATATATACTTATTGGTGGCACGGGTTTTTCCCAACTTGAAATATTTTCTAAGAATCCTCGAAGCCATTCGGCTTCTTCTGCGGCTTTATCTAAGGCAATAAATTCTGATTCCTCGAAGCCATTCAGCTTCTTCTACAGCTTTATCTAAGGCAATAAATTCTGATTCCATAGAAGACCTTGCTATGCAAATCTATTTGGAAGATATCCAATACACTGCACCATTAGCCAATGTAAACACATAGCCACTTGTGGATTTTGTGTCTGCTGACCTAGTAATCCAATTTCCACCACATTATCTTTCTACTACAGATGGATATCTTGAATAATGCAATCCATAATTCTGAGTATATTTAAGATATCCTAGTACTCGAATTATGGCTTTCTAATGATTCTTTCCTAGGTTGCTCGTATATCTGCTAAGTTTACTTACAGCATAAGCTATGTGAGTTCTAGTACAATTCATAACATACATAATGCTACCAAATATACGAGAATACTCAAGTTGATAAATACTATCACCGCTATTTTTGACCCAATTTTGGTTCAAATCTACAGGTGACTTAGCAGCAATTATGTTATATTGTTTAAATTTTTCGAGTATCTTCTCAATATAATGTGATTGAGATAAAATATACCCTTGTGGACTTTTATGTATCCTTATTCCATGGATTAGATCAGCAGTCCCAAGATCTTTCATATCAAACTTGGCAGATAGCATTTTTCGTAGATATTATTATATCTTTGTTGCTTCCAAGCATGAGTAAATCATCTACATATAAACACATGATGACATAACCTTTGTCTGTGTTTTTGGTGAAAACACATTTATGACATTCATTTATGTGAAATCCATTTGATATCATAGTATCATTAATCTTTTCATGCCATTGTTTTGGCGCTTGTTTAAGTCCATAAAGAGATTTTACTAATTTGCATAACTTTTCTTCATTTCCTTCTTTTAGGAAACCCTTAGGTTGCTTCATATATATCTCTTCTTCTAGTTCGTCATTTAGAAATGTTGTTTTAACATCCATTTGATGTATTTCCATTTTTAGTATAGATGCAATTGCAATCAGCATTCTAATAGATGTTATATGTGTTACAGGCGAATAAGTGTCGAAGTAGTCCAATTCTTCCTTTTTCCTATAACCTTGTACCACAAGTCTTGCTTTATACTTATCTATTGAGCCATCGAGTTTTAATTTTCTCTTAGAAATACATTTATTACCCAATGCTTTGCATTCTTGAGGTAGATTCACAAGTTCCCATGTATGATTATTCATAATGGATTCTATCTCATTATAAATTGCTTCTTCCATTAAGGAACTTCAGAGGAAGTCATTGCCTGTTTATATGTTAGCGGTTCGTTTTCCAACATTAAGGCATAGAAGGCAGGTCCATAATATTTTTCAATTCGTTGCCTTTTACTTCTTCTTCGTTCCTCCACTTGTTGATCAACAATGGTTTGTTGAACGTTTTTTGGAGAGTCGATGATATCATCTTCTCTCGTTCTCTTTACAGTAATATTTTCAATATCCTTTTTTAAAGGAAAGATGTTTTCGAAAAATCTAGCATTTCTCGATTCAGTGATGGTATTTTCATGAATATCATCAATTTCAGATTAGTGTACTAAGAATCTATATGCTGCACTATTTTGTGCATAACCAATGAACACAAATCTATTGTCTTAGGTCCAATTTTGACCTTCTTTGGTTTAGGAATCTCTACTTTAGCTAGACACCCCCACACTTTCAAGTATTTGTAGGATGGCGGTCTATTTTTCCAAAGTTCATATGGAGATTTAGATGTTTTCTTTCGTGGTATTTTATTCAAAATGTTTTTTCTGAAAGGATAGCTTCTTCCCTAAAGTTATCTGGCAATCCAGAACTAATTAGTAAGGCATTCGTCATTTCTTTAAGAGTTCTATTTTCCGTTCGGCTATACCATTGGATTGAGGTGAATATGGGGCTGTAGTTTGATGTATAATTCCATGCTCAGCACAGAATTCCTCAAACGGAGAATTGTAATCTCCTCCTCTACCACTTCTTAAAGATTTTATTTTCTAATTGAGTTGATTCTCAACTTCTGTCTTATACTGTTTAAACATGTCGATTGCTTCGTCCTTACTTCTAGGGAGATATACATGACAATATCTGGTACAATCATCAATGAATGTGATAAAGTACCTCTTTCCACCTCTATTTTGACACATTTTCAAATCATATACATCAGTATGTATTAATTCTAGAGGTTCGGTCTCTTGTTCAACGTGATGAAACGAGGTTCTAATCATTTTCGCTTCTGCACAGATTTGACATTTATAGTTGGAGTCTATGTTACATTTTGGTATAAGATTAATCAATTTTCGCAATGTTTCAAAGTTAACATGCCATAAACTAGAATGTCAAATGTTAGAAGAGTCTACGATATAAACAGAAGATTCAACTTTATTCATATCGTCTTTTGGTACAATGGTAATTACATTAGCTTTAAATAAGCCATCATTAACATATCCCCTTCCCACATACACCCCATTTTTTGATAATACATTATCAGCCACAAATATGAGTTTGAAACCATGCTTGCTAAGAAGTGATTCAGAAATCAAGTTTTTACGAATGTCTGGAATGTGAAGGACATCGGTCAAGGTAAGTTCCTTTCCAGATGTCAGTTTGAGTACGACCTTTCCTTTTCCTTCAACTTTTGATGCGGATGAGTTGCCCATAAACAACTGTTCCTCCTTGGTAGCAATCTTGTAAGTCATGAACATCCATTTATTTGCACAAATGTGGCGAGTTGCCCCGGTGTCCACGAACCATTCCTTGTTGTTGCCAACAAGGTTACATTCAGAAACTACCGTGCACAGGTCAATGTCAGTAATGCCATCAGAAACTTCAGCCACATTCGCTTCAGACTTCTTCTTCTTTCCGCGACATTCTGCTGCCTTGTGTCCTTTCTTTCCGCAGTTATGACAAGAGCCTTAAAACCTTTTAACTTTTTTATTTGGACCATTTTCGCGATTTCTTTTGTTGGGCTTTTCTTCTTCAACTATATTCGCCTTCGTTGCCATGTTGAAGTACCCATTTGTCTCTGATTTTCGGTTGTCTTCCTCAATCCTCAATCGAACCACCAGTTCTTCAACAGTCATCTCCTTGCGCTTGTGCTTTAAATAATTTTTGAAATCCTTTCATGAAAGGGGAAAATTTTCAATTGCAGCAGCCACTTTGAATAATTCGCTGAGCGTCATTCCCTCATCATTTAATTCGTGGAAGATGACTTGCAATTCCTGCATTCGACTAATAACAGTTTGGCTATCAATCATTTTGAAGTCGAGGAAATTCTCTGCTATGAACTTCTTCATTCCTACATCCTCATATTTGTATTTCTTATCGAGTGCAGTTCATAGTTCTTTGGAAGTTCAGCAGTACAGTAGACATTATACAGAGAGTTGTCCAGGCTACTGAGTACATAATTCTTGCACATAAAATCTACATTTTTTCCAGATATTGAGGGCTTCAACCTTCGTCGCATATGGTTCCAATTCAGCGACAGTAGGAGCATCTTCTGTCAGATACTTCGCAAGGCCCAGAGTTGTCAAATAGAACAGCATTTTTTGCTGCCACTTTTTGAAATCCATCCCATTAAATTTTTCAGGCTTTTCGCCATGGGATAGACTTACTGGTGGAAGGACTGTCAGAGGTTGAGGTACAGTCACTACTGGTGCCGCGGTGTTGGTTTGTTTAGACATATTCGCCTGCACAAACAACAGCAGACAAAAATAGGATTTAAGATTGTTAAAACAAGATTGTTAAGACCATCGACAGTAAAACTGTGTAGATACAGTAATCTGCAGATTATGGATGGTAATCTGAAAACTTTGTAAAACGAATGCAACAGAAGTACAAAGAGAGAAAAATACACTGTCGTAGTTGATCAGAAAATACGTAGTAATCCGAGTCCAGTCCGAAATCGACTGTTTCGTTAAATCGTATTTGCGCCCCTTTCGTACCACTGGAGGGCTCAAGTGCCTCTAATACGCCTCAAACGCTTATTCGCTCACGGGAACGGGCACGAGCTCAGGTGCGGATGTAGGTTGGTGCGTTGCACCAACCCTTAGTCCATTCGGTTGATGCATTGCACCAACCCTTTGTCTTTCATCCCTCTATTTTACCTCTCTCATGTCCTTGTAATTACTATAGGGTAACTACCCTAATATGTAAGGACCTATATGGTAGTGTCTTACAAGATATGAGACTATTACCCGACAACTCATTTATTTCTGACAGTTATGTCTTATATGGTGAAGTCATTAGAAAGACGAGTTTATCGCCCTTATTGATTTGTTAGAGCAAAAAAAATAGCACTTTTCTTGTGATATGTGGGTTTAGCATTGTGCAGATATACATATTTATATGCCTGCATTGCAGGCCAACAATGGTAAAGATATGCAAGAAAAAGGATGTTGAACAATTCTCTCCAATGCCATACGTAGCTTCACTGCTCAACTGCTCTCTTTGGGTGGTGTATGGTCTTCCAATTGTGCACCCAGATAGCACTCTAGTTTTAAGCATTAATGGATCAGGCACTGTAATTCAGTTTGTATATCTTCTAATTTTTGTTATTTATTCAACTGGTAAACAACGACTCAAGGTTGTAATCATGCTAGTTGGTACAATTGCTTTTGTTGCTATTTTTGGTGCACTGGTTATTGTGTTTATTCATACGATTGAAAAGAGGTCTATGGTGGTTGGAATTTTATGCATCGTCTTCTGCATTTTGATGTATGGTGCACCACTGTCTATCATGGTAAGCTGTTTATTTTTTTTAGGTTTTCTCTTTTTAATATAGGGAAAATTCCAAAACACACACAAATTTTATATATATATATATATATATATATATATATATATATATATATATATATATATATATATATATAATGTGTTTTTGTATGTGTCGAATACCTTTCAATAACATTATGAAGTTAATTGATAAACATTTAGAAAGTGAAGTTTTAAATGTGATGCAAGGAAAATACTGTAAGACGTTAACTGTGAGATTAAGAGAATCAATTTCCTTAAAATATGTTGCATGAGATTTTGAAAATAATAATTTCATGTTAATCCGAATCAATATTGAATGTAGAAAATGGTCATACAAACCAAGAGCGTGGAATACATGCCATTATATCTCTCAGTGGCTGCCTTTTTCAATGGAGCTTGTTGGACAATCTACTCCATTCTCCTCCAATTGGATATTAACATTTTGGTATGTGTTCTCTTACTATAATTGATTCAATACTGTGAAAATGATGACTCTTTATTTGTTGAGCATTGTGCAATAACAGAGCAAAAAAAATACTTGGCTTTATGTTGTTTTCTAACCTAATAATATTGTCACTGCATTTTTGGAGATCAACCATTTTTTTCCACACCAAAAAATAATTATAATGAAGTAAAATAAAATATTTAGTACGACGGTAAAAGATATGGGTTTTTATAACTAGATGTGTTAATCTTATAAATATATATATTTGGGGCTGAACAGTACTTTGTTATTTCATTTTGCTTCTATAATTGCTTAAGCAGATAAGATTTGGAATAAATAACTACAGAATTTACATTTATGTACAATGTGCAATGGCTGAAATTTTATAATAACAAAAGGATTTGGCATTATATATTGAGTTATACGTACAATGTCTATCTTTTTTCCCATAATTTATCTTCAATTTGCAGAATTCATTTCCAAATCCTAGTTTAGCAATGCACTAACGAAATCAATATATAATACATTTTCAGAACAACTGTTATAAAATTCGAAAAAGTACTAGTAAAAGATACCTTATTCACATTTTTAATTTGTAACTATGTCATTTTGTGTGTCAGCCCATTTAATTTGGCACGTTTACATCTGATTGATGTTATGCATATATTACTACAATATGATTTATAGTGTTAATTTTGTGAAATAATCATGCATCTTATTTTCTTACTTAGTTTAGAACCACACATTTCTCTGTAGATGCTGGGCAAAGGCTTTTAGTTACTAATTTTCTTGCATATGTTTGCACAGGGGCATTACATTTCAAATTGTCATGACATTTCGTTTTTATTTCCAATTGAGATGTTACATAAGCACACAGTTTTGAGATTAAACCGTGTCTGTATGATGTGAAATGCAGATTCCTAATGGCTCAGGCACACTGCTTGCAATCGCTCAACTAGTCCTGTATGCGGTTTACTACAAATCAACGCAGAGAATTTTGGCAGCAAGAAAAGGGGAAAGGAGCATTTCTATGAAATCGGTTTCTGTCCATGGTGGCGATGAAAAACACACTTGAGTGTAACCGGTGAGGGAGGTTACAGGGCATCGCAGTGTTTATGTTCAAATGTTAAAAGATGATAATAGCACAACTACCTTATGTTGGATGATTAAATCAAAAAGCCGGATTCTTTTGGTTTTTGATTTTTGTCTTAAACAAAGTGAAGACTGAATGCAATGAAGTGTTATCAGCCGCTTTTCCTTTTACTTTATTTCTTTCTCTGTTGAACTGACTAGGTTAATGGACCAAGTAGGCCCATTAACAAATCTATTTGTATATATGTTGCCCTGTAACGTTATTAGCATGTGCAAGGAATATTTCTATCAATACAAGCTCTTTTCTTCTTTCATTTACAAATATGTTTTCCAATTCAGTGATCAAATAATCATACGTTCCTCAATTCTAACGTGGTGTCACAGCCAATTGCATAACTACATCAGGCAAATCATCATCTGAGATCAGATTGAGTGGCTATTGGTGATTGATCCATCAAAAAGAATTAAATCGCTTGGATACATCGTCTCATCAGGGATTTCATCCCTTCATCCGAGAACAAGAAGCTGCATGAATTGTTCTACCTCGCCATTATTGTTGCTGCATCAACAATTCAGTACACAATCTACAAAAAAAGTAAATTGCTTTTCTCTTAGGTTGATCAAGAAATTCAAGAAGTCGTCACAGTAAGGGAAAACTATCAGAAGACCACTTTGCAAGCAAAGAGAAATTGAGTTTCATCATTTAGAATCATCAAGACTGCAACAAGACTCTCAAAAATTCTCAATTCTAAACAACAGAAACATTTTATTACCTGATTTGTAAGCTCATCTCATCATGGGTGATGCTAAAACATCTGATGGCAACTCAGCAACTTCAACCAGCAGCTATGACACTCAAGCAGCAAAGCAACTCATTAAGACTGGTGCAAACCCTCAGAACCAATTGATTACAGTTCAACTCGATGAAATTAACTGCGTGTTGTGGAAGCTTCAAGTAGAAACAACCGTCCAAAGCTATGGACTTGAAGAATATGTGTTCTTGGGACAATGCCAACAAGCATATACTCAATATCATAGTCTAGAAAGGCTAATAAGTGCTTGGATGTTATCCTCAATTAGTCCAAACGTCCTACTTTCACATGTCATTGGATGCAAAACTGCAAATGACATATGGTTTAGTATTGAAAAATCTTTTAATTCTTAATGTGCTGCCAAGACCTTGTTTTACAAAAGTCAATTGTATTAGAAATGAGAAACAAAGAAAGCGGCTGCTCATATATTACTTCACAGGGACTACTTACGTGGCACCACATCGGCCATCAATTCATTTCATCCGCACCGTTTAATTTCTGATCTGCAACTACACTTTGTAACCAATTAGCTACTAGCCCATAAAGCCCATTATGTTCAGTATATAAACACGGGCTGTACATTTGTTTATACATTTTTTGTTTTCATTGTGTAAAACTTTGATAAAAGAGAAACATTTCACATTCTTGCTATCTCAAAAATCTTTTCTTGGTATGAGAGCCACAAAAGCCTAACAGCATCAGTTGGTCTGAAAAAGGAAAAAAAAAAAAAAAATTATACCCATCAGCTAAGATTCATCATTTGGGTATATTTTCTCTCATCAGTGAATAATCACTTCATTTGAGAGATTGAATATAGAAAGATCATCGCTGCCTTTCCTCGGATTCACTAATCGTTTGGCGGCAACTTGACAATTCAATCTATATTCATTAAAACTCAGCATCAATCATCAAGAATCCAATTCAAGATAGTCAAAGAAACTCACCAAGAACTCAGTCAAAAGCCTCGCCAGAGAGTTTCATCAGATCCTTGTATTAATTATACATACCTCATCATCAAAACTCTTGGCTGCTTCATCCTGAGCCTCAGGAGTTTCGTTCTTCCGATCAGAATCGACATTTGATTCAGAATTTTTTAAGTTTTGTTTGTCAACATGGTAGATACATCTACTTCGGTTGCATCAGTAACTGGAACCGATGCTGGAAATTCTGGCAACCCACCAAATCCACCGAGTGGACCTGTACATCAATTAGTTAAGACTGGAATTAGCCCTCAAAGTCAATTAATTACTATTCAATTACAAGAAGAAAACTACTTGTTATGGAAACTACAAGTAGAGACTGCAATACAGGGCTACGGATTAGAGGGATTCATTCTTGGTACTACTCCTGTTCCCGCCAAGTTTATTACTGATCAAGACAACCGAACAGTTGCCAATGAAGCATTTGTTCAATATCATAGGCAAGATAGACTAATCAGTTCATGGTTATTATCTTCAATAAGTGAAGACCTGTTACCAACCGTTATTGGATGTTCGTCTGCTAATGATATATGGACCACTATAGAAAAAGAATTCAACAATCAATCATCTGCCAAGGTCTTGCATTATAAAAGACAACTTCAAAACATAAAGATGGAAAATTCAAATATGAGAGAGTACATAGCTAAGGTAAAAAAATTATGTGATTTACTGGGAGCTACAGGTAACAAAGTATCCAATGGAGATCATGTTCTATGCTTACTAAATGGTCTAAATGAAGATTATGAAGCTGTTGTTGCTGTTATCACAACCCAAAGAGTTGTTCCTCCTATTGATGAAGTTCATGCCATATTATTATCTCATGAATCAAGAATTAGCAGTAAAAGGATTCAAGAAATCGATCTTAATGCAAACCTTGTTACTGGCAACAAGAATAAGAACCAAAACATCAATAACAGATCAGAATCATCTTACCAGAGAGGTGGTGGTCCAACCAGAGGAAGAGGCAGAGGCAGATGGTCCTATAACAACAAACCCAAATGTCAGATCTGTGAAAAGATAGGCCATACTGCATTAAAATGTTACTTCAGATATTCTAACAGTAATCAAAACCAGAAAAGTAGCAACAATCCTAATGCAAACATTGCACAGATAAATCAAGAATCCAGCAGTCAAGACAAAGGAAATGACACAGCAAGAATAGATCACTTGCAAGACGACAATTGGTATCCTGATTCTGGAGCAACCAATCATCTTACAAATAATCTGGACAATCTTAACATTGGATGCAAGGAATATCGAGGTAATAACTCTGTTTCTATTGCTAATGGCAAACACATTCAAATTACTCATATAGGTAACACTTATATTAATGGTAGTAAACAACTACAGCTATGCAACTTGCTTAGAGTACCAAAAATTACCAAAAATTTAATTAGCGTATCTCAGTTTGCCAAAGATAACAAAGTTTACTTTGAATTTTTCCCAAGATATTGTTTAGTCATGGATATTCTAACTAGAAAAATCATATTACAGGGTGACTTGGCAAATGGCTTGTACAAATTTAGTTCGATTAAATGCCAGAATGATGTGAATCACGAGAAGTACAATGCCACATGCAATTTGAATGTTAAAACTGATAACAATATGAATGTATTTGATTTTTGGCATTGTAAGCTTGGACATCCTAGCACTAAAATTGTTCAGACTATATTGAATGACAATCATATCAAATTTGATCCTGTATCCTTACCTTATATTTGTGAATTTTTTCAAATGGGCAAGAATCATAGACTTCCATTCAATGATTCAGATACTACAAATACTGAACCTCTACAGTTAGTCGCTATAGATCTATGGGGTCCATCTCCAGTATATTCTGACTATGGTTATAAGTATTATGTATCTTTTGTAGATGCTTATACCAGATTCACTTGGATATATTTTTTAAAAGCCAAATCAGAAACATACAATGCTGTTATAAGCTATATTATCATGGCTGAGAAACAACATAGTCACACAGTTAAAGTAATTCAAACCGATGGTGGTAGTGAATTTAAAAACTTACACAAGTTCTTTCAGAAAAAGGGTATCATTCATAGAACTACCTGTCCATATACCTCACAACAAAATGGACTGGTAGAAAGGAAACACAGACATTTGGTCGAATCTGGATTGACATTGCTTGCACAAGCAAGTATGCCATTAAAATTCTGGCCAGAAGCTTTTAATACGGCTGTTTACCTGATTAACAGGCAACCAACAGGTGTATTAAAAGGCATATCACCATTTGAAAAACTATACAATGTCAAACCAGATTATAAACAACTTAAAATGTTTGGATGTCTGTGTTTTTCATACTTAAGGCCCTATAATACTAATAAACTAAATTTTAGATCGAGACAGTGTACCTTTCTAGGGTATGCTACCAACCAGAAGGGATATAAATGTATTGATAATACTGGCAGAATATACATCAGTAGACATGTTGTGTTTGATGAAAAAGTTTTTCCATATAGTACAAAGGATATAAGTACAACAGGTAAGGTAGAAACTCAACAATTTCCATACCTGCCGTGCCTCAAATCAATGAAAGCTGGCAGCAAATAGAGAATCATCAACAGTCTAATGCTCAAAGCTCACCAATCAACGATGACCATGAGAGCTTTGAGCCACCCAGCGTGACTTCTTATTCACCTGTTCAAAGTCAGAATCAAAATGAAGAGTCAAATGATCAACAACAAACTCCTGAAAGGTCTGAAAGCAGCAATAACTCACCACCAACCAGACAACCAGTTCAAACTGGTCATCCTATTATCACTAGATCTAAAAGTGGTATCTTTAAACCCAAAATATTCACTGCTGCAGCCAGTACTAGTGAACCTGAATCATTTGATCAGGCAATTAAAAACAAACACTGGAAAGCAGCAATGGATGAGGAATACAATGCCTTGATCAAGAATAATACATGGGATATTGTATGTCCACCTGTTAACAAAAACATAATAGGTTGCAGATGGACATACAAACTAAAGAAAAATCCTGATGGATCAATAAATAAGTACAAGGCCAGGCTTGTAGCTAGAGGTTTTACACAAGAGTATGGTTTTGATTTCAATCAAACATTTTCTCCTGTTGTAAAACCCACAACCATAAGGCTTGTACTTACTATTGCTGTAAGTAAAAATTGGCATATCAGACATCTAGATGTCAATAATGCATTCTTAAATGGTATTCGCAAGGAAGAAATCTATATGAGCCAGCCACCAGGATATAATGTTAACTCAAACTATGTCTGTAAATTAAATAAGGCTATATATGGCCTGAAACAGTCCCCTCGTGTATGGTTTGATAGACTTAAAGGCACACTACATAAATTAGGCTTTCAGTCTACCAAATTAGACAATTCTCTATTCACTAGAATTAGTCAATCATCTACAGTTTTTATATTAATATATGTAGATGATCTGATAATTACTGGTAGCAATATTAAAGACATAGATGAGTTAATACAGTATCTAGACAGACAGTTCTCTATAAAAAACCTGGGGAATGTTAATTATTTCTTAGGCATAGAAGTAACCAGAAATAATGACAGCTTATTTCTATGCCAAAGAAAATACATCACAGAATTGCTCAATAAGACAAAGATGTTAAATGCTAATCCTCAACCAACTCCCATGATAAGTAACCAACAATATTCTAAATTTAGAGGAGAAGCAGTTTCTAACATCACTGAATACAGGATGGTTGTAGGAGCACTACAGTATGCTACTATAACTAGACCTGACATTTCCTACAGTGTAAATAAAGTATCTCAATTTATGCAGAAACCACTGGACACACACTGGAAGGCCGTTAAAAGAATTCTAAGATATCTCAAAGGTACTATTGACTATGGTCTCATGCTGAAGAGGAGTCAACACCTTAACATAGTAGGATACGCAGATGCTGACTGGGCATCTGACCCTGACGATAGAAGATCCACAAGTGGCTACTGTGTATATGTAGGTCAAAGTCTAATATCATGGAGTTCAAAGAAACAAGTTACAATTTCAAGGTCAAGTACAGAATCTGAATACAGAAGCATAGCTAATGCTGCAGCTGAAATAAAGTGGATCCAATCAATACTAAAGGAACTGCAAATTACTACTTCAGCTAAGCCAGTAATTTGGTGTGATAACAAAAGTGCGGTCTACATGTCAGAAAATCCAATACAACATGCAAGAACCAAACATATTGAAATAGATCTACACTTTGTAAGAGAAATGGTTCAGAAAGGAGAAATTGAAGTTAATCATATACCTGGAACTTACCAAAAGGCCGACATACTGACTAAGGCTATAAGTGCAAAAACTTTACCAGATTCCGTTCAGAGTTCAACGTCAGTGAAAACAAGGGGCAATCGGAAAGTGACACCAGCGCAAGCAAATCCAACAAAGAAGCACTCAGATCTAGTAGATCCAGCAAAGAGTTGAGCAAATCTAATGAAGGAGCTCTCGAATCCATCAAGTCCAGAAAAGAATTGAGCAAATCTGACGAAGAAGAACTCAAACTCTGTAATACTAAAGTCAGAAGAATCTTAACGAAGGAATACGAGAGCGATAATATGAAGAAATCAAGTGCGCCGCCATGACTAAAGTGAAAATTAGGCTTTGAGGAAACCCTAGTTTTCAGAGGGGCGTATTAGAAATGAGAAACAAAGAAAGCGGCTGCTCATATATTACTTCACAGGGACTACTTACGTGGCACCACATCGGCCATCAATTCATTTCATCCGCACCGTTTAATTTCTGATCTGCAACTACACTTTGTAACCAATTAGCTACTAGCCCATAAAGCCCATTATGTTCAGTATATAAACACGGGCTGTACATTTGTTTATACATTTTTTTGTTTTCATTGTGTAAAACTTTGATAAAAGAGAAACATTTCACATTCTTGCTATCTCAAAAATCTTTTCTAATTGCAAAACTGCAAGAAAGAGAGCATGAGCATGAGAGAACATGTTGCTAAAGTTAAAAATATATGCTGCTACATGCTGCTGGAAGCAAAATTGACCAATCTGAACAAGTTTTGTTCCTTCTCAATGGTCTCATGGAGATAAATACGAGGAAGTAGTTGCTATCATGACCTCTCAAAATATAACGCCACCTCTAGATGATGCTAGTGCAAGACTTCTTGCACATGAGACAAGAATAGATAACAAGAAACCACCTGAAAGTGATTACTCACTCAGTTATGCTTCCAACAGCAGAGGAAAGTATCAAAGTAACAGTGGTAACACATACAATCAAACAGGAGGTTATCCTAATAGAGGAAGAGGAAGGGGAAGATGGAACCCTAACAATAAACAACATGCCAAGTATGTGAAAAGATTGGACATACTGCATTTTAATATTATTTCAGATACAATTCAAGTTTTGTTCGTAAGTAGGGTGATGGAAGTCAGAGGGGGTCAAACCCAAATGTAAACTTGGCACAAACTCAACCAGAAAACAGTGATCAACTTAGTAGCAACAAATCATACAGTCAAAATGAAAACACCGAAGCAGAACGTATTCAAGCTTAATACTACTACCCAGATTCAGGAGCAACCAACCATATGACCAATAAAGTTGACAATCTCAACCTAGTAAATAGGAAGTATAGGGGTAAACAGGTCGATAAGCATGAGAAATGGTATGGGTCCGTTCGCAGCTAATTTGTGCCATACTGGGCAACGTGTTCGCGTCCGACGCGTCCGATGCAAGCACAAATTTCTCCGCTCAATACAAGTGCTGGAGGGACGTTGGAATTCAAGTCGTTGGCGTCCGACGCGTCGGACGTCAACGGCGTGAATTCCAACGTCTCTCTTCCTCGCCTATTAAACAACCCCTTACCTTCTTCACCTACTTCTTTTTCTTCTTCATCATAAATAATGTCTTCTTCTTCTTCACTTATTTGTATTCGTAACTGTATCTGTATTTGTATCTGCAGTTGTAACTGTATTTGTATTTGTATCCATAAGAAGGTTTAAGGTAGCCGAATCCTATCTATTTATATCTCATTTTAAAAATACCACGCTCAAATAACTTGTTCGCAGCCAAAAACACATTTCTCATTCACTATAGTTGCCTGCTCAAATACCCCGTTTCCGGACCCACTATCCACTTTGTTCCTAACATTTCATTTTATAGTTCTATTGCTGGGAACGAAATCATGGCTGCCACTAAAATGTATATTTCAAAAATCAAAACCAAGGGAAGTACTTAGTTAACAATCATCAGATTCAGCTTGTCGGGATCGTTGGGGAATCTCCACATTCTCACGCCCTTTTTAGATCATCCAATTTCATGTGGTCAGGAACGAGATTTAAAGGCGCGAGCTAGGGCTTTATGCCACCCATGTTTGAGGCAGCGATTATCTAATCTGAGCATGGTTTTGGACTCGTATCTGAAAATGGCATGTTCAAGAGTAGTTTCAGTGAACTCAGTCAAGGGTAGGGAGGTCCGACACTAGGGGAGCACGAGTTTTTCATATTGCCAATGCAAATGTCGCATTTTGATTTGGGTGGCCGGAGATGATCTCGTAGGTGCAGGCAGGTCCAATTTGTGGAGGAGATCGCGTCGACAATCGGTTTTGGATTTTATTTCCTCGAGCTCCGTATCATTGATGGTGGTACACGACATTGATGGGTGTGATATGCGTATGCAAAGGGATATAAGAACGAGGAAGATGGATCGAGGGTAAACTCGTAATTTGATGATTAGTTAAATTCTTTATGCCAATTTAAGTAATTATAATTTGTAGGCAACGTCGGGTCTATTCACACCCAGCTATTTTCTCTTCCACCCCACTAATTAAACAAAATCTATTACACTCCATTTTTTTTCTTTTTCCGCCCCGCAATTTACCGAAGCTACCCTTCATTTTATGCTGAAAGAAACAACTTAAAATTAATAATGAAATGAAAGAAGAGATGAAATCCAAAAAATCATAATTGTAATTCGTAATTGCTTTATTATTATTTTCATCCATAGAATTATTTAAAAAATTATGTTTTAGTTTATTTAAAAAAACGATGGAACTATAAATCGAAATCGTTGAAAAAAAATCTTTAGAAAAAAATCAAATCTAAAATATAACATTATTCCCCTATAAATCATAATTGTCTTCTTCAGTGAACTTTATTATTCCCGTCTTACTTTGCCATTTCACTATGATAAGTGAATAATAAAATAAAATGATGAACATGTTAAATTTAATAACAAATGAGGGTAAATAAGTCATTTTCTTTTTTAAACCTATAGTGGGGTGGCAAAAGCAAAACAAGGGGCATTAATAGAATTAGCCTAATTTGTATTGATCATAACATTTGTGTGTGAGGCCGGATTTGGACGTAATTTCTTATGTTAGGCTCGTATTGATGAGCTTTACGTTTTAGAGTTGGTTTTGTCTTATTTGACTAAGGTAAGTGATATTGTCTCTCACTGGATTTTATTTGTCCGTATAATTTGATGTTATAAATAATTTATGGTTGTAAAACGTAACATTTAGGATAGCTGAACGTAGTAAATAATTAATAGAAAAATAAAAAATAATTTGAGCAGTATTAACCATTATTATCACCTTTTGCCTAGTTGCACGCTATTTTCCGCATTATTTACCCGTTTATACGTTATTGCGCGTTACTTTGACCACATGGTTAGATTTAGGTTATTTAGATATTTATTCCTTGTTATGTATATGTTCTATTTCGATCTTTAGAGTTTGGGGTGCTTATCGCTCGAATACACACATCGGTGTATATCGATTGAATGCATAAGGATAGAAAACTCGAACGAATGAGATGAATTCCAAAAGAAGCTTCGAAAGGCATGAATAGATTCGATGACGGAGCAACTTAGGAGCTTGATTGCAGATTCGAAGACGGAGCGACATTGGAGCTTGGTGGCCGACCTAAAGACGAAGGATGGACTCGATATCAAGCTAGATTTCGCGATGAATGCCGATCGTTCTCTAGATTTGCGTATTTAACTAATTTTGGTTAAATAGGCGTTCTGATAGTCGTTATCGATTACTATGAAGCGGTTGATATCGATTATTGTTGTTATTGGGCATTTTGGCCAATTTGACATAGATAATTGTGCGATTTGGAGAAATAGGGTATAATGGTTCGTTTGATAGCTATTTCAATACGATGGCTTTTAGATCAGAGGCTTTGGCCTGAGATGAGGATGTGATGCTTTTATGTAGTGATTCGTCATTCGACGATAATGATTCCAGGATGGGGAGCAAGGTGTAACACTCCTAAGTCCCACATCGTGGAAGCCTGTGTGAAGTGGGTACTTATATAGTAGATCCCATCTCTTACTAACGCCGAGGCCTAGTGATGGAAAACCCTACACCTGAGAGGTGGAAAAGTAGGGACAATATCGGTGTTAGTAGAAAGGTTGGCTCAGCCTGTGTGGCAACGCCATGTGTTAGCAAATCACGAAACTTAGCCGAGGCCTTTTGAGGAACAAAACCCCACACCTATACGGTGGCTAAGTTGGGGACAATATCTTGCGTGAACGGAGGTGCGGGCTGTTACAGTGGTATCAGAGCCAATACCCAGCCGGAATTGTGGCTCCTGTGTGGATCGCAGCGCCTGGGTGAGGTGTTTGTGAGCCAACGGGGACGTTGGGCTCTGTAGGAGGGGAGAATGTAACACTCCTAAGTCCCACATCGTGGAAGCCTGTGTGAAGTGGGTACTTATATAGTAGATCTCATCTCTTACTAACGCCGAAGCCTAGTGATGGAAAACCCTACACCTGAGAGGTGGAAAAGTAGGGACAATATCGGTGTTAGTAGAAAGGTTGGCTCAGCCTGTGTGGCAACGCCATGTGTTAGCAAATCACGAAACTTAGCCGAGGCCTTTTGAGGAACAAAACCCCACACCTATACGGTGACTAAGTTGGGGACAATATCTTGCGTGAACGGAGGTGCGGGCTGTTACACAAGGCTATTGCAATGGACTGGTTTTCTCCGAGATGCATAAAAAACGACATTAAATTGTACTGAGATGACTATCATCTGAGGATATGAGATGTCACGCAGGTATTACAACTTGGAGGGCCATCGATGAGGTCTCACGGTAGTGCAATTCACCGAGGACAACCCACTTGTCGATCGACTTCAGCAGGGATTCTTACAGACAGTCTAGAGATGAGATTTACTGCAAAGAACGTGTGCTAAGGAGACGTTGGTATTTTTTATTTCGGTACATCTTTGAGAGAATGTCATAAGGACAAATCAAATCCAATGCATTGTGGACTGATTGGCCCAGACCTTAGAGCCTATGCAGTGAAGACTGGGTAGGTTATCAGTTATAGTTCATGAAGTGAGACATAGCGATAGTTTGGTGGAGCTCACGTAGTGGAGCCCACCAGTGCCTCAATGGGTTTGGTTACTAGAGTACTAGATTCCATATACTTTATGCATTGAGTGGGTGAATGTGAGATTGATTGATGAATGTTATGGTTGTGTACTTGTTTATCACCATTTAGTACTTTGACCTCTGTCATACCTTATCTACTTGATGTTTATCATAGTGTGGCATATATCGATTGTTATGTGCTAACTCTATGAATAAAAAGGCAAGACATGCATGATTCACATACCCTCTGTGTCGTATATACTATTACGACTTTTACAGTAGAGATTTGTTATCGCTCACATCAAACAGTCTTATGGTCCAATGTTTTATTTCCCTCTTATTACCATGGGTGCTCATCGATGATGCTGATGAGCAGGCTAGGTGGCAGGTACATGTATTATTCGTAGTTGCGCATGTGGATTAGCAGAAGATTGCGTTATTCATATTTATACTTCTATCCTCATTGTTTATTCCGATGTGTGACACTGTGGAGCCTTGACAGTCTTATGTATTCTTATTAGAAATAGTATATAAGTTAAGTTTATTTTCTCTTGATAAAATATATTACTGTTCTGTATAACTTTATAAGCTTGTGTATTCTGATTATATGGTTGTATAGTTATTATTGTCTATCTGTTTTGTATCTGTTATTAATTATTATATGCTATCTAATGCATTGTGTGATATACGACAGGTTCTGCGGTTGTATCTATGTTCTGTTATCTTCTTTCTCTTATGTTCCGCTCTTTTCTTTCTCCTTTATCTTCTTTCCTACTATTCTTTTCCCTGGACGATCGCTTTACATCGATTTGGTGATTATACAGTGCAAATTTTTAGTTATAAGCATCGGTGGTATATGGCGAGTCATCACATATTCATAATCTATACTAGGCGTGGAAAGGGATTACTATTCTGTTTGAGTAATGAAGACTCATGTGAAGGATGAATAAAACTTCGACATTAGAAATGACAAAAAACAAAGTTGGAGCATAGCCAATTGGGTTTAACTAACCCGTAGGATATACAACTCTAAATCTTGAGTATGATTTTCGATTTTGCTAGCCGGAGTTGATGATATTTGACACCACAAGTGTTTATGCACGGATCAACTGCTTTTACCTTATTGTATAATATATCTAGAGATATACGACATTCAGATATAGTTTCCGACCCTAGTTATTCTAAGGATGTATCTAATGGAAAATCCATATGCAAATGAACCTTAGCGGTTTAGAATGTATCTAATATAATGTTGAGTGTAACCACTTAACCGTACCAGCTACATGATATGAAATTCCACATCTTAGACATTATTTATTATATCAGTATAACTAACCTAATGAATTGTTGGTTTCTTTTGAGAAAAAACCAGTGTAGTGAATTGTACGGTCTCATCAATTGACGTTACGTGCTATATTTGTCTTGAGTTTGACATATGTTTGATGCTCGGTTCCTGAAATCCTCTTGTACTGTTTTGAGTAGTTTGAGTAAGACATGTTTCATTTTGGATGCTTCAGAGTTCGGAAGACAAGCTAGAGGCTTTCACTTTCTATCCATCTATTTATGTTTCTATTGTACTATATTATTTACGTACCTATCAGCATTGTAAGGGAAGACAATTATAACTGTTTAGATGATGATTGTACTTAGATTTTGTAACTCTAAAATTTATGTATTTGTTGATATTACATATTATTCTTCCGTTGTGGGATTCCAGTATTGTATTCTTTCTTTCTTATTTTTTTTTGAATTTGTTCAAGAGGGAAACCGACCAGAGTCATAAAACCCTTCCTAGTGTAACTAGTCTGGTCCGCGAGCACTACATAAGTGGTTGATCTTAGCGTATGCACATGGTTAGCTCTTAGCATGTCATTCTGGATATCGAAACCGCATCACTGTTACCATAGCGCAAAGTCCTTAACCACTGGATTACTACTACAAACGTTCTTTCTTTCTTATTCTATTACTTTTATTTTTATTTTGCTTAACAATCCGACTTTTCAACACTCAGGTGTTCAACACATGAATGATGCAGATGTATTCAGTGTCGTCGTTCAAGTTTTGAAAAGTCGGATCGTTACAAGTTTAGTATAATACCAAATGGTATGATCGATAACTCTATATGAGAAGTCAAAATTGAAGTCGAAAAATAGGAAAATAAAAAGAGAAAAGTCAATCGTTGGTATTCTCTCGGGCATCATAGGTAACAACGCCGACTTCACAGAAAAAGAAGTAGCAGTGGCTATACTAGTGGTTGTCAGTTAGATTTCCTAATCAACAAGATTTGAGTTATTGCTAAGCACTTCGAAAGCCATGAATTCTTCTAAGACGGGGTATTCAGTATTAAGCAAAGTTAATTAATATTTTGTAAAAGATAAACTTTAGTCATGTACGACCGATGCTCTTGTGTTAATTTTTTATTGTTTTGTGCCATTTCTTGGTAAAATTCTTTTTCCTAGTTTAGTTCTTCCCAGACATTTAGGGACATATATATACTATATATATATATATATATATGTGTGTGTGTGTGTGTGTGTGTGTATCAATGTTATAATCATTTGTCCTCTATATCATATTAATTCGTATATATCCAAAATCCAAAATTAATTATCACTGATATGCCAATTCTTAGAACTCCTAGAATCAATGTATTTTATGTAAGAAATATCCAATTTAACAAATTTTATGATGCTCTTTGGATTTTCAGCATTTTTAATAACTATTATATAGTTGATATGATGTGTATTCTTACTTGTTTACTTTATCATTTATCTTTTCCACAAAATTTGAAATTGTGCCTATAAAAAGCCTGACTTTTTCTGTGTTTATTCCACTTTGCTTATATAATTGAAAATCATGGTTTCCGTACAAATGATTAGGACAGTTGTTGGAATTCTCGGTAAGTTTAATGGTTGTTTATTACGTCATCTTTCACAAAACCTTTCTGACTACATAAACTTAGTTTTATTATATTGGAAAGATAATTTACGTAGTGTTAAAAAGTAGATTTTCAAGGTTGAAATCAAGATAATATATTTTCAAGGTTGAAATCAATATCATATTATGCTAAGTGTCCATTTTTATATAATAGCAAGTGTTTATACAAGTCTAGTTGATCATGAACATAAGATAAAATAACAAATATATATATGTAATTTTAATTATGCCCTACTTTTTACAAAAAATATATGATTCGTTTCTTATTCCGTGCATGTGGATGTATTGTTCATGAACATTTGTATTACAAATATAATGCTCACCAATAATACAAATGCTACTAATGTATCATTCTAACCAAAAAAATAAAAATCTATTTGTGCAGGAAATGTTACTTGTTTTGTTCTCTTCTTATCCCCCTTGTAAGTAAATCATGTCTTATATTGTCAAGTCATTAAAAAGATGAGTTTTTATTGCCCTTATTGATTTATTAGAGCAAATAAATTAATTAAATTCAAATAGCACTTTTATACTAATATGTGGGTTTAGCATATAACTTTTGTGCTGATATATATATTTATATGCATGCATCACAGGCCAACAATGGTAAAAATATGCAAGAAAAAAGACGTGGGGAAATTCTCTCCAATGCCATACGTAGCTTCATTGCTCAACTGCTCTATTTGGATGGTGTATGGTCTTCCAATTGTGCACCCAGACAACACTCTACTTTTAAGCCTTAATGGACCAGGCATTGTAATTCAGTTGGTATATCTTATAATTTTTGTCATTTATTCGACTGGTAAACAACGACTCAAGGTTGTAATCATGTTAGTCGGTACGATTGCTTTTGTTGCGATTTTTGGTGCACTGGTTATTGTGTTTATTCATACTATCGAAAAGAGGTCTATGGTGGTCGGAATTTTAGGCATCATCTCCTGCATCTTGATGTATGTTTCACCACTGTCTGTCATGGTAAGCTGTTTATTTTATTAGTTTTTTTTAATATCGGGAAAATTCCAACAAACATACACATGTGTGTGTGTGTATGTATAGGAGTGTTCTGGGGTGCCACTGTTTTATAGCACCTCTTTAGCATCCCTACCTGTTCGTAAGCTATATCAATTCAAATCCAATAAAAATTTGTAGATGTTCAATGCACATATATGTAATCATTCATCCAAAATTAGAGCTCGTTCCGACATTTGTAAAATAATATATTTGATATTTAAATTTAATGATTCAAATAAATGTTTGAACAATGAATAATAAAGCTAAGATTTTGAAAATGTTACGAATGTCGTAACGAGCTCAGTTTTGAATAAATAATTATATATATATATATATATATATATATATATAATTATTTATTCAAAACTGAGTTCGTTACGACATTCGTAACATTTTCAAAATCTTAGCTTTATTATATATATGTGTGTGTGTGTGTGTATATATATATATATATATATATATATATATATATATATATATTGTACACCTATAAATTCTTCCTGGATTTGGATTGACTTAGCCCACGAACGGGTAGAGATGCTACAAAACAGGCTGTTTTGGAATGATCATACATACATACATATATATACACATACATACATATATATACATATATATATATACATATATGTATGTATATATATATATATATATATATATGTATATATATATAATGTGTTTTTGTATGTGTCCATTTTATATCATATCCATGATGCTATCAATTGTTTTCGCGATGATAAGAACCTCCTTTAAATAACAATGCGAAGTTAATTAATTAACATTTAGAAAGTGAAGTTTTAAATGTGTTACAAGGAAAATACGGTAAGACTTTAACTGTGAGATTAGGAAAATCAATTTCCTTAAAATATGTTGCATGAGATTTTGAAAATAATATTTTCATGCTAATACAAATCAACATTGAATGTAGAAAATGGTCATACAAACCAAGAGTGTGGAATACATGCCATTATATCTCTCAGTGGCTGCCTTTTTCAGTGGAGCCTGTTGGACAATCTACTCTCTTCTCCTCCAAATGGATATTAACATTTTGGTATGTGTTCTCTTACTACAACGATTCAATACTGTGAAGTCTAACTTTCTTTCCATCATTTATCTTCAATTTGTAGAATTCATTTCCAAATCCTAAATTAGCAATGCACTAACGAAGTCAATATATAATATAGTTAGAGAACAAATGTTATGCATGTATTCCTACAATATGATTTTTAGTGTTAATTTGTTAAATAATCAAGCATTTTATTTTGTTACATAGTTTAGAACCACACATTTTTCTGTAGCTGCTGGACGAAGGCTTGTAATTACGGATCTTTTAGCATATGTTTGCACAGAGGCATTGAATTTCAAATGGTCATGACATTTCGATTTTACATCCGATATTGGATGTTATATATAAAGGCACTGTTTTGATATTAATTGTGTTTGTATGATGTGAAATGCAGGTTCCTAATGGCTCAGGCTTACTGCTTTCAATCGCTCAACTAGTCCTGTATGCAGTTTACTACAAATCAACGAAGAGAATTTTGGCAGTGAGAAAAGAGGGAAAGAGCATTTCTGTCTAATCGTTTCTGCCCATTGCGGTGATGAAAAGAACACTCATAATGAAGTGCAACTCTTGAGGGAGGTTACAAGGCATCGCAGTGTTTATATAGAAACGTTAAAAAGGTATAACAATACTACTACCATATGTTAAGTTATTAAATCAAAAATCCAAATTCTTTTGATTTTTTATTTTTGTATTGTTTTTTTTCATTTCTTTGTTTCATTGAAAATTAATGTATATACACGTACATGTGAATTTTACCTCCATAGTTGTACAAATTCAAAACACGTGACACATGACTCAATTGAAAACTCACTCATACTGAGTCAACCTATACAAACTTCAGACATAAAACCCAAAGATGCTACTAGGCTAAACCTATACTAGACCAGATAGAAGGCAAACTAAATATATTAGAGTACCAAACAGCGATCTTCCCCACTAAGGGTGCGTTCTTAACGAACGTGAGCGTGCCATTTGAGCGTGGTACTGTAGCGAAGGGGAATTGTGTTTTTAGCTACGAACGGGGTATTTGAGCGTGATATTTAATTGTTAAATTAATGGTTTTGATTTAATTAAATTCTAATTGCATCAAACAAAACGACAACATATTTCATAAAATAAACGACAACGTTTTTCATAAAACATAGCAAACACACCAAGACTGGAACTAAAACAAGTACATGAAAAACTAAAATAAACGACGATGAGGTAACTGACTCAACTCCGCTGAAATAAACCCAGATATGCCTTCATCGCTAAGCTCCTGAACAATATCCACATTCCGCTCATCATTGCGGAAAATCGTCAGAATCTCCCAAAGGTCCGCACGCGTCCCCAACTCTGAAGAAGCTCCAAGCAACGAGCAGCAAGCTGTCTCGTATCGTCGGTCATAAACGAGCTGGCACGCGCTGTCTGTCTGCGCCTAGAGGGCTGGCCAGAAGGGGGATCGCCCGAAGCCATCCAACCGGTATAAAAACCCGCGTCGGCAGGGGAGAAAGAAGCAGCTGACACAGGCGCTGGTGGAGGTGCAACCGGAGGAATCAGATACGCACAAGTATCTTTCCGCAAACAGCCCTCGAATATAATGTCCTGCTCTCGAAACTTCATCGGCGAGTGCTTCCTAAATTTTCTGAATCGTCTGCCACCGCCGGTACTCCAAAATTCATCAGGACCGTCTAGATAATCGAACTCTGCATTCCATACACCCCTAGGTGTTCTAAGCAGCATGTCACAATCACGAAAAACAAGCTTCATGTTGTTTCATTTGTTTTTAATCTGGTTTTCTGTGAACTCCAGATTAAAACGGTTGTTCATTGTTGTTGCGACTGTTGCGTAGAACCCACTGACACTTGAATCGCGCTCCGCTATGAACTCAACGCAAACATCTATGAAAGCAGACTCCCGGTCGTCCATACAATTCGCAAATGGCTGCGAGGTAGCAGTGGTGGAAGTGGAAGCCATCTGCGTAAACAAAAAAAAAATTCAAAAAAAATTGAAAAAAATATATATGGTAGATAATTGAAAAATAAACTCAACTATAATTTTTTTTACCGTTTTTGCAGCTCGAAATTGCTCAAAAAATTCGAAATATGGGGTAAAAGGGGAGAGGTTTCGGGTTGGAATGGAAAGGAAAAGGGGGGTGCGTTCTTATAACCAGCGGAAGGGTACGTTGGAAAATTAACCGTTGGCGTCGGACGTGTCGGACGCCAACAGTTACTTTTCCAACGTTCGAGAATCGTGGAATCTGGAAGGGGTAAATTGTGTTAGCGTCCGACGCGTCCGACGCAAAAAGCAAAATGAGCGTGCGAAATTTTGGCTGCGAATGGACCTTAAAAGTAATCACACTACAATCCCGAGGACTAGCACCTTCAGCGTACAAAGGAAGTTCCCCTGGACTTTAGTATTATCAGTACGATGGAATGAAGAGCATTTATAGTCTGAGAAATTGGGACTTCAGAAGTCTGAATATAAGAAGTCTACAAACTAGGATTAATCTACATAGTATTATAATGAAAAGTAAAAGTAGCCGTTTGCTTGGAAATCCAAACTTTTGTCAACCGACAAACATTATCTAAATGTCAAAACACTGACTACTCAAACACTTAGATCATAACCAAAAATCCGTTCTGTTCATTTTTTCTCTTTCATCCAAACAAGTCACCAAGCAACCAGTAATACAAAACTAGCCACAAACCACTTAAAAAATATATTATATAATACAAACAACATAAAACAGCAAACATCCATTTCATCCAATATTATCGCTGTTTACAACAGCAAACAGCATTTGCATGCTTTTTTATTATTAAAAGTTTATAACGGCGAAATGTTTGTCGTTATAAACTTATAACGGCAAACACTTCGTCGTTATAAGCAGTAACCTCTGTTCATTCAACCGGACACGAATGAGTTCCAAACTAGCCACGGGAAAGTAAACAAGCTATACCTGGTTGCTCTGTGCCTTGTTTAATCACTGAACAAGTCATTGTTGGTTGTGCTGAACAAGCCATTGTTGGTTGTGCTCTTAGGAGAAGTCCATTCATACTCAACCTTCTGGATCACCAATTGATCATCCACTGATAAAATTGGGACATGCTTGGGGATAAGAAAAAGAGTTAGAAAATTCAGCCAATACTCATGCAAAAGCGATCTTCAGGATTCCTTCCATAAATTTATCAAGTTTAAGAGTAATATCAAAACTTCTGTAAACCTTATGGGGATGTAAGTCTCTACATCCTTTAACGTTGATGCAGTCGTTAAGCACGAGAAATTGCTGTGTTAACTTTGTGAAGCAAATTGAATGCAAGAAATTGTTGTCAGTTTACAAATGTTGAGCATATAAGTACGAGCGTTGACATCTATCAATATCTACATCCTTTAACGCTGAGCACATAAGTACGAGCAATTGTTGTGTTAACTTTGGGAAGCAAACTGATAATTAACGATTGCATCACGTATGGGATTTATCTTTCAAGGAAATAGTCTCATCCGAGATGTAACTCATATCATTGCTTTTTTATTCCTACACATAAATTTTTCAATAATTTGATGGCGAAGTTCTATGCATCCTTTATGGGGATAACCTATTTGGTTTTGGACCAAAGATTTAAATACTGTGACGATTAAGGCATAATCGTCAAAGAAAGGTAAGAATTGAGCAAAGAAAAATCCAACCTAGAATATTCAGAATATTTACAAATAAAAGGAAATAAATATAGAGAATTAACGCTTAAGTATCTCTTAAAATTTTCCTTACTTTTTATTAAAGTTAATCCAGAGGTTGACGATAAACTCATTCCATTGAAAAGTTTGTGCATGCAAAATGGTTTAAAAACTAAATTTGGTTTAGATATATGCTAGGAATAGTGAGGTAAATTTGAATATGATACACTGTCTATTTCTATTTGTTGTAACATAAATGTGTGATTTATATAACCGCTTTTGTGTAATGATCACCTTTTGTATATATAAGTAACTTCTTTTGTGACAAGCATCATTTTCTCAATTGGTTAAGGCGTTGAGACAAAATGCAAGAGATTCAGGATTTGATTCGGTCAGATCTTCTTTTCCATAGTATTACGATACATACTACCCAAATTGTATATATTTATAAAAAAATGACTGCCTTTTGTTTCTGCAGTATTATACAATTAAAAACAGTTTTTGCAAATATACACTATAAAATAACATTCATATAATAACTGAAAAAAAGACTGAAATTACTCAGTCTTTAAGTAAAGACTGAATAAAAAGGGGAAAATGTAGTTTGTAAAGTTTGATGTTACGGACGAATATTCAGTCTCTAATCGGTTTGTAACTATTAAGACATCTTAGAGACCAAACTTCAGTCTTTATTTCGGTCTTTAATTCAGTATCTAATAGGTCTTAAGCCAATTAAACATTCAGTGTTATTATCTTAAGCAAAACTAATTATTAATATTGGTAATTCATGTGAATGCAGTTAGAATTTGTTACATTTACATAACAACTCACTTTTTGTGTAATAATATATATTTAATATCATCGCTTTATATAAAAGAATTCATGTTGTATCCAACGTTGGTTAGCACAAGCTTAATAGGATAATACTCAAACCTATTAGATAAAAATAAGACCACATAAATATTTACCTTTCTATCCATGTTCAAGAACTATCTTCTTCTTTCACTCTTCCTAGATAAAAATAACTATGATTCTACCAACTATCCAACATAACATTTTCACAAACAATAAAACCTACTTGTTTAATCTGTCACATCGATGGTCGAATAATAAAATTAACCTACCATTACCGAGGTTGATTGATGTGTAATAAAAATTGATTGGATAGTTGGTAAAATAAATTGAATTTAAAAAACTCCTCAATCAAATTTAAGAACAAACTTAATGTAATGACACATATTTTACATATTGGAGAATCATAAAATAATTATATTTAATTCCCCATTGGTCGGATCATTTTCATATTTTAATATGTTGTTCATGAGAATGTGAGGCATATCCATGATTTTTACCAAATCGATTTGTGACAAATTTTCCGTTATGGATATTGTCTTAAATATAACTTTTGAAAGAGATCGATCAAATCAGGTGCTAAAATTGGTCACACTAAATCAAAATGGTGGTTGGCAATTCCATAGAATGGTCACATTAAGAATTTGGTTCAACGGTTTGGGAGATATTGCAGTTTTATGTTTCAGATTCTGCTAGGCACATTAATTAGCTGCTAATGGACTGACTAGTGATGCTCATTAGGCTAATGATCTGCAGTTATAAATATAAGGGTTTGAGGGAGAGAATTAAGGTTTCTCTCTTCATTCAAATGTTAGACTTCTGTCTGTGATTCTACAGATTCAACCTAAACCGTAATATTTCACTCTATTCATCATAATTCGTCATCTATCACATCTAAAGGCTGGATTATCATCCAAGAAGATTAGATCACATCATATTTGTATGGTTTTGAGAGTTTCAACGTTTCCAGATCCTAATTCATTTGGCATTGCATCAGATCTTGAAATTGGTGAGTGATAAAAATCTCTTACACGGAAACTACATATTATATGAGTTATATTTATGTAAATTCTTATTATATATTTAAATTCACCCTAGATCTCATCATATATGTTTATCTCAGTTTTAAATGTTATAGTTTGACCTAATTTAGCTATATAAATCGAAAAGTTGTAAGATTAATCATATTCTTGTATATGTTTAGATCCAAATCATGTTAGAATAGTTGTTTACGATATGTTTATGATATGTGCTTGTTTATATGATTAAAACTTAATGAATTGTTGTTTATTCTAATTTAATTGAATGCATTGGTTGAATTGTTTGTTAGAATTGTTTGCTGTAGAACTTAAGATTGAAGAATAGAGCAAATCAGAGCTATAGATGATCAGAGTCAGATGAAATTCGGTGGAGAAGCTCTGAAGGGTATCGAGATGACGTTCGGAAAATTTCACTTGAAAATACACCAAGTATATGGAGCGGTATTGGTCCATAGCCGCTGGACTGGTACAGATCCATCAGGGTGGCTTGGATGGCTTTGAAAATTGGTATGTCGACTTGGGAGATGAATTCAAAGCTGCATGCAAAAATATCAAATCATTTGGATGGGCAAAGATTTGATAATCGATCACACATGACTGTATGGTGATGGACTGGAAGGGGTTTTTTGTGCATGAGGCTTTTGGGTGTGAAAATGGACCGATAGGAAGCACTCGAAGCATAGAATTTAGGGGTGTAAATACTTAATCATTTTTGACTAAGTGTGTGGACCTATGTCGATCCATAACCGATGTACCGGTACCAATCCATCAAGGAGCATGATGGGGATCTTAAACTTGGTGGGTGTGATGATGGGACTACTTGATGATGTCTTGTGAAGTTTGGTGGAAAACGGGCTTCAGATGGTTGAGACGTAAGTCAAGTAGGATTGGCACTTCGATTGTGAACTCAAGACAAAGTGATAGGAGTAGAATTGATGTGATTCTTATCGTGGGATGATGCACGATATTTTATGATTATGGATTGACTCATCAAGGATGATAATGGAATGGTTCGAGAAGTGGCTTGAACTAAAAGATGGAGTCGTCAAGGAGGATGGCTTGGGTGATTGGTAGTGCGAAGGAATCGTTGGTTATCGAAAGTTCTAGCAGCTCAAAGTAGGGATATCGTGGAGACTCCAATTATTATCACGATATATCATGTACCGTGGATCGAGATCAAGGAGTGATCTATTTGTCTTAGATGATTGAGGCAAACATGAATGTTGATGCAAGGCAGTCTAAATAGAATTAGGGTTTTTTAGTTAGCTCTTGATGGGCGACAATGACCGGTCATTCGATGATTAATATTTTTAAGGCTTTAGTCGGTGAGAGCTAGGATATTGGTTGCTATGGATGACTATATGCTTTCTTCTCTGTTTTTCTGGGTAGGTTATTGTAACGACCCGTATTCTACGCATTATAGGATCGTAGGATATTTATTTCTTTCACATACGAAGTCATATGGTCATATAACTTTGGGAGACGACTATTGGGGTCATTTCCCATGTTCATGATTTTTCCCGATTTTTAAATGACCATTTTACCCTTAGTTGGCACTGTTTTGGTCATAACTTTTGACTGGAAAGGAATTTTGACCTGAAACCAATTCCATTGGCTTCGGATGATGGTTTCTCTTTCCGTAGAGTGGTCACATTAGCCAAACGGACTCACCGTTTGGGAGATATGGCTGAAACAAGTTTCAGATGGTGAAAAACAGCTTAATTGGGCTTAACCGGGTGATTAGCAGCTAGGCCCAAAGGGGAATTTCAGGTTTAGAGGTAAGTGGACTGATTAGGGTTAGGAAATCACTTTTATTTCAGTTTTGAGCCGCCACAAACCTTCTTGAGACCTTAGTAATGGCTTCCATCCTCTAAAACCACTCCAAAACACATTTTTAGTGAAGATTAAGCCTAAACTACATCAAAACAAGGCCAAATAGCAACAAAGCAAGGTTGGAGCTGCTGCTATACATAGGAATTCGACCCAATCAGAGAGTATTTCAGATTTAGTGTTTTATTTTGTGGCCAAGGTGAGTGATAGCATCGTTTTGACACTAATTACAGTTAATTAAGGGTAATTAGTGAAGATTAGCGAATTTATACACTAATAAATTCTGGAAAAATGTTTAGAAATTCTTAAATATATTTCATGCCTCTGTTAGAAAATTTAGACGATTTGATTAAGTTTTACTAAGTACGTGTTCAAACATGATTAAGAGAGGTTATGGGAAAATATGAAGCTTTAGTCACTTTTGATCCATTTTGATTCATTTGAATTGTTGTTTGCTGTTTGTGGTTGCTATTACATGTTGCTATGACTCTATGGCATGTTTTATGATTGATTAGAATAGTTAAATTTGTCGAAAACGTCGTCGAATGGCGTAGAAAGCTCGCTGGAAAGTTGCAGAAATGTGTAGGTTCCGAACCGGTTCAGATCGGAGCAGGGGTCGGATCGGATTAGTGAACTGACCAAGGAAATCCGAACTGGATTGGGACTTGTCACTGGAGGAGGCTTGGCGAGAAGGAAGGCCGTTTACTTAGAGTTGGAGTGGACAAGGGGGATCGGATCAGAACAATGGAGCAGGATCGGATCGGAGTAAGAGAGAGCGGATCGGATCAGAAGAATAATGGAGGCCAGATCGGATCGACTCAAGAGTGGGAGGCTACGACTGGAGCAAGGCGAAGAGATCGGATCGGATCGGAGTAGATGGAAAACGAGGGAGCTGATCGGAGAAGGAGCATGAACTGGAAGGAAGACAACAACCCGACCCGACCTGGAGGAGGACACCGACCCGACCCGAAGTGAAGTACCCGACCCGAACCGAATGGAAAGATGACAAGTAAGGAGGCCGACCCGAACCGACGAGGGTAATGACTACCGAACCGAACCGAATTCTAGAGCTGCTACTGCATGACAACTCTTCTGAAGACCCACTCCAATTCAACCAAACCCGAGATGCAAAGGAAGTCCAAATGAGAAGCTAGAGCTCAAGATCCATATGGGAATCAACGAGTTCGCTTCATGATTGGGCTTTGCTGCGGGACGCGTGTTAAGGGGTTATCGATGTCTATAGCTTTGGACCACTATGGTAGGAGGTGCGAAGGCGGATTCAGGACCATTATGGCATTGGTAGGACCAAGGGCTAAGACCAATGTGGTGGGTCATTGAAATGTTTGGTCATGACTCCATGTGTTTAGCTTGGTCATAGCAGGGTTTTTACAAGTCGGGATTCGTCGTTACCTCAATTTGTCTAGTGTTCCAAAGTGGTAGATATCGTATGCTTTACGCACTGAGTGAGAGATGTGAGGATGGTTGCTATGGTTGATTTGTTTGCTATCATTATGACATGCACACCCCACCCCCGTGTTCTTACACTCTTTATTATGGCACCTTAGAGTACTGTACGGTATGTGGTACTAACTCTTTGGTTGCAGGTCCAGGTTCAGGTATGGTTTAGTATACCTGTTATTATACTGTTTAGATGCTTATCGCTCATACCAGGCTTTATGTTTGACCCAGAGTTTTATGTCTCCTCTTATTACTCTGGGTGCTCACACGAGCAGACTAGAGACAGGTTAGCTGGTGATGCACGAGTAGATGATCCGGAGACGAGCAGGAGGCTTCCACGTAATACATATATATATAGTATTCTCCCTATGTTGTTGAAGATCACTGCTTGGGCATTGGTGGTGTATCTTCTACTTTAGTTTTCTTTTGTTTAGAGACAGTAAGTTTGGAAAGTTGTAATAAGCTGTATTTGGATTTTCGCTGCTCTGATGATTGATGTTGATTTTAGTTATCAGCTTATGCACTGTCTCACCTGTTTTATGTCAAGTATGTTATTATTATATTTTGTTCCATGCGCTGTGAGACATTCTACAGGTTCCTTGATTAGTTCATTCCCTTCTTTCCTTTCTTTGGCGACCGTTCCGCGCTAACTGGACATGTGTACAGCGCACTTTTGGAGTAAATGTCGGTTGGTGCAGGGCGGGCTGTTGCACTTGGTATCAGAGCTCTAGGTTGCGTAGTTAACCTAGGGAAGTTATCAGGGAGAGATAATATACGTATACGAGAGAGCGTATTTGTGATTACTTTGATTTTAAAAGCTATATATATATACTATTAGTAGTATATGGATGAAGTCGTACTACACTAGCACCACTATGGAGTCGTTAATCGTCTCCTTTTTCAGATTGACGATGAGCCGATATGTTAGAGGTACCGGTAGAGGGGCCAATAATGGGAATGCTGCTGACATGAGGACGATGTTTACTGACCTCATGAGAGAGATGCTTAGAGATGTACAGAGGGCAGCTCCCAATGGCGGAAATGGTGGTGGTCCAATAGTGCAGGCGCCAAGAGTCGACTTCGCCAAGCTGAATAAGGATTATACTAGCCTTGGTGGGAAGTCTTTCCATGGAACGGAGTCGTCTACGGATGTTCAGGATTGGTTGGATAGTTGCGAACGTATCTTCGAGGATTTGGGTATCGAGGATGCGATGAAGAGAAAGCTAGCGTCCCGTCAGTTGCAAGGGCGGGCAATGAATTGGTGGAATGCTATAAAGGCAGCTACTCCAGAAGATCAGATTACTTGGGAGCAGTTTAAGGCTCGCTTTAGTGAGAAGTTCATTCCAGCTGCTCAGAAGTCAATGCTGTTTAAGAAGTTCTTGGAGCTCAAGCAGAATGGCAGAGCTGTCTCGGAGTATATTGCTGAATTTGACACTTTGTCAAAATATGGGTTATCTCTTATTGATACTGCCGAGAAAAAGAATGAGAAATTCATAACTGGTTTGGATCAGTACTTGGGGGAAAAACTTATTAACCACATCAATGAGACGTTTGAATCGATTGTGGGGAAAGCATTAAGATCGGAAAGTCTCTACCCTAAGCCGAAGGCAGAGGTTGCATCCGCAGATGAGCCAAAGCCACAAGCAAGTGATGGAGGCAAGGGTGGTTCCCAGAATAAAAGAAAACAGAGTCAGACTAAGGATGGCCAGAAGATAAAGAATAAGCAAGATGTGGAGTGCTTCAGCTGTGGTAAGAAGGGCCATTATGCTAGTAATTGTCGGGCCAAGCCAGCGGATAGGAAGTGCTTCAACTGTGGCCAAATGGGACATCACAAGGACAAGTGTCCGCAACCCCCTAAAGAAAAGCAAATAGTGAAAGCCTACACCCTTAATGCTATTCCTTCTTCGTCGAATGCCCCAACAGCGGCGGAGAAGGGAAAGAATGTCGTCATTCAAGGTATGCTTTCTGTTTATGATGTTCCTGTTAGAGTTTTGTTTGATACCGGAGCTTCCAGTTCTTTCATATCTAGTGACCTGGTAGATAGGTTGGGATTGGAGCCCGAGATTGTCGACAGACCTTTAGTAGTGACGAACCCGATTGGTGGTTCTACTAGCCTTAGCATGATTTGTCGTAATGTGGTCCTATCGAGTCATGGATGCATGTTTGTTTGTGATTGCTTTGTTTTGGGCTTTACTGGGTTTGGCATTATTTTGGGAGTAGATTGGCTCCGAAGATACGGGGTGGTGGTGGACTGTGAGGGCTTTTTGGTGACAGCTAGAGCGGATGATGGGCGGATGATAGTGTTTGGTGGTCTACCCAGTGAGGGGGTATTGGCTAGTTTTCTAAACTCCCTCGACATTCCGCATAGTGAGTTGTTAGGTTTGCCCGTGGTTGGCCAGTATCCGGATGTTTTCGAAGAAGTGACCGGACTTCCACCACACCGAGAGATTGAGTTCCGTATTGATTTGGTAAAAGATGCCAGGCCTATAGTGATGCCACTTCGTCGTATGGCACCAAGGGAGCAGCGAGAGCTCGAGGTGCAAGTCAGTGATCTTTTGAAGAAGGGATTTATCAGAAGGAGTGTTTCTGAATGGGGAGCACCAGTTGTGTTTGCTACCAAGGCGGATGGTTCCCTTCGTTTGTGTGTAGACTACCGCGAGTTGAATAAAGTGACAAGGAAGAACAAGTATCCTCTGCCGCGGATAGATGATTTGTTCGATCAGTTGAGTGGCGCGAGAGTATTTTCTTAGTTGGATCTCGCGACAGGTTTTCATCAGCTTAGAGTGGAAGCTGAGAGTATAGCTAAAACGGCATTTCGAACGCCGTCTGGATTTTATGAATGGTTGGTCATGCCATTCGGGCTGACCAATGCCCCAGCATATTTTGTGGATCTTATGAATAGGGTATTCAGAGATCAGTTGAATAAGTTTGTCCTTGTGTTCGTTGATGATATTTTGGTCTATTCGAGGATAGAGGAAGAACACAAGGAACATTTAAGAGTAGCGATGGAGGTGTTGAGAAAACACCAATTGAAAGCCAAGTTTTCTAAGTGTCACTTCTGGAAGAGGGAAGTGAGGTTCTTGGGCCATGTTGTATCAGAGAATGGTATTGCCGTGGACCCAGCAAAGGTGGCTATGGTACAAGATTGGCCTACGCCCAAGAACGCAACAGATGTAAGAAGTTTCTTGGGATTAGCTGGATATTATCATAAGTTTATCCAAGGTTTCTCCAAGGTAGCAGCACCATTGACCCAGTTGACCAAGAATAATCAAGCTTTTGTCTGGGATGAAAGGTGCGAGAATGCATTCAAAAGTCTAAAGGACAAGTTGACAAGCGCACCAGTGTTAGTCATTCCTAAGGGGGATAAAGAGATGACGGTATACACGGATGCCTGTGGTACCGGACTGGGTGCTGTATTGATGCAAGGCGGTAGGGTTGTAGCTTATGCAAGTCGGCAATTGAAACCGCATGAGAGAAGATACCCTACCCATGATTTAGAATTGGCAGCGATCGTGTTCTCGTTAAAGATGTGGAGACACTATCTCTTGGGAGAAAGATTTGAGTTGTTTATAGATCATAAGTCGTTAAAGTATCTCTTCTCTCAGAAAGATCTGAATCTCCGTCAGCAGAGATGGTTAGAGTTCTTAGCTTCCTATGATTTTGACATCGCATACACACCGGGAAAGGGCAATGCGGTGGCTGATGCATTGAGTAGAAGACACGCCAGCTTAGGGCTATGTTCCTTGAATGGAAGCAACTGGAGTATATCGCGGGGTTTGATTTCAGACCAAAGTGCGAATTGGATCCAGAAATGTTAGCAAGTTTGACGATCAGTCCCACTTTAATTGAGCGGATCGGCTCTAGTCAGAGGGACGATCCTAACCTATTGGAAATCATCTCCAAGTTAAAGATGGGTATCGATGAGGAGATGAACAAGTATGGGCTTGATCGAGATGGATGGCTTAGAAAGAATAGAAAGCTTGTTGTACCCAATGTCAATGGATTGAGAGATGAAGTGCTTAGAGAATGTCATCACTCAAAGCTGACTATACACCCCGGTGGTAATAAGATGTATCGAGATATGAAGCAGACTTACTACTGGGAAGGGATGAAAAGAGACGTTGGGAAGTTTATATCCAAGTGCATGAATTGCCAGCTAGTTAAAGCCGAGCAAAAGAAGCGTAGTGGGTTGTTACAGCCTTTAGAAATTCCCAAATGGAAATGGGAGCAAATCTCGATGGATTTCATTGACGGTTTGCCAAGGACTAGATCGGGACATGATAGCATTTGGGTAGTTGTGGATCGACTGACTAAAAGTGCAAGATTTATACCAGTTAAATCGACCAGAACGGTAGCTAAGTTAGCAGAATTGTATATGAAGTGGGTAGTGAGATTTCATGGAGTACCTAAAAGCATTGTGAGTGACCGAGACCCGTTGTTCACTAGTGGGTTTTGGAAGAGCTTGCAAGAGGCGCTAGGGTCAGAGTTACATCTCAGTACCGCATATCATCCTCAGACCGACGGTCAGACGGAGAGGGTGAATCGTATTTTGGAAGATCTCTTGAGAGCGTGTATATTGGATTTTGGTGGATCATGGGATGACCATTAGCATCTAGTAGAGTTTGCATATAATAATAGCTATCAATCCAGTATCGGTATGGCTCCGTTTGAAGCTTTGTACGGAAGACCGTGCAACTCACCATCATGTTGGATATAGACTGGCGAGAAATTTATGTTTGGACCAGATGTGGTGAGGGAAACTTCAGATAAGATCAAGATCATTCAACAACGAATGAAGGCTGCCCAAGATAGGCAGAAGAGTTATGCTGATAAGAGGAGAAGAGACCTAAAATTCTCCGTTGGTGACTTGGTGTTTGTCAAGATTTCTCCGTTGAAGAGCGTAATACGATTTGGCAGGAGAGGCAAGTTGGCACCAAGATTTGTTGGCCCATTCCCTGTTCTTGAACTGGTCAGGAATTTGGCATACAGAATTGACTTACCGGAGAAGATGGCGGGAGTTCACGACGTATTTCATGTTTCCCAACTAAGGAAGTTCGTTCACGACTCAGATATGACTATTTCACCTGATCAGTTAGAGGACTTCGAAGTAGAACCCGAGGCGGTTGGAACCGCAAGCCGGCCCGTATTGTCAAGCACGACATGAAGCAACTTCGAAGAAAGGCGGTGAAGCTAGTCAAGGTTCAGTGGGGCGAGGACGAGAATGATTGTACTTGGGAGACAGAGGAGAACATTAGGAAGACGCACCCAGAACTCTTTGCCTGGTAAGATTTTGACTTCGATTTAGTTTTCCGCATGCTAGGATAGGTTTGTTTTGCATGTTTGATTGATGTATGTGGTTGTTATGCATGCAGGATCCTTTGTATGTTTTGGGTTAAGGAATTTCGGGGACGAAATTTCTTAAGGGGGGGGGGGGGGGGGAGAGTGTAACGACCCGTATTCTACGCATCATACGATCGTAGGATATTTATTTCTTTCACATACGAAGTCATATGGTCATGTAACTTTGGGAGACGACTATTGGGGTCATTTCCCATGTTCATGATTTTTCCCGATTTTTAAGTGACAATTTTACCCCTAGTTAGCACTGTTTTGGCCATAACTTTTGACTGGAAAGGAATTTTGACTTGAAACCACTTCCATTGGCTCCGGATGATGGTTTCTCTTTCCGTAGAGTGGTCACATTAGCCAAACGGACTCACCGATTGGGAGATATGGCTGAAACAAGTTTCAGATGGTGAAAAACAGCTTAATTGGGCTTAACCGGGTGATTAGCAGCTAGGCCCAAAGGGGAATTTCGGGTTTAGAGGTAAGAGGACTGATTAGGGTTAGGAATTCACTTTTATTTCAGTTTTGAGCCACCACAAACCTTCTTGAGACCTTAGTAATGGCTTCCATCCTCTAAAACCACTCCAAAACACATTTTTAGTGAAGATTAAGCCTAAACTACATCAAAACAAGGCCAAATAGCAACAAAGCAAGGTTGGAGCTGCTGCTATACATAGGAATTCGACCCAATCAGAGAGTATTTCAGATTTGGTGTTTTATTTTGTGGCCAAGGTGAGTGATAGCATCGTTTTGACACTAATTACAGTTAATTAAGGGTAATTAGTGAAGATTAGCGAATTTATACACTAATAAATTCTGGAAAAATGTTTAGAAATTCTTAAATAATATTTCATGCCTCTGTTAGAAAATTTAGACGATTTGATTAAGTTTTACTAAGTACGTGTTCAAACATGATTAAGAGAGGTTATGGGAAAATATGAAGCTTTAGTCACTTTTGATCCATTTTGATTCATTTGAATTGTTGTTTGCTGTTTGTGGTTGCTATTACATGTTGCTATGACTCTATGGTATGTTTTATGATTGATTAGAATAGTTAAATTTGTCGAAAACGTCGTCGAATGGCGTAGAAAGCTCGCTCGAAAGTTGCAGAAATGTGTAGGTTCCGAACCGGTTCGGATCGGAGCAGGGGTCGGATCGGATTAGTGAACTGACCAAGGAAATCCGAACTGGATTGGGACTTGTCACTGGAGGAGGCTTGGCGAGAAGGAAGGCCGTTTACTTAGAGTTGGAGTGGACAAGGGGGATCGGATCGGAACTATGGAGCAGGACCGGATCGGAGTAAGAGAGAGCGGATCGGATCGGAAGAATAATGGAGGCCAGATCGGATCGACTCAAGAGTGGGAGGCTACGACTGGAGCAAGGCAAAGAGATCGGATCGGAGTAGATGAAAACGAGGGAGCTGATCGGAGAAGGAGCATGAACTGGAAGGAAGACAACAACCCGACCCGACCCGGAGGAGGACACTGACCTGACCCGAAGTGAAGTACCCGACCCGAACCGAATGGAAAGATGACAAGTAAGGAGGACCGACCCGAACCGACGAGGGTAATGACTACCGAACCGAACCGAATTCTAGAGCTGCTACTGCATGACAACTCTTCTGAAGACCCACTCCAATTCAACCAAACCCGAGATGCAAAGGAAGTCCAAATGAGAAGCTAGAGCTCAAGATCCAGATGGGAATCAACGAGTTCGCTTCATGATTGGGCTTTGCTGCGGGACGCGTGTTAAGGGGTTATCGATGTCTATAGCTTTGGACCACTATGGTAGGAGGTGCGAAGGCGGATTCAGGGCCATTATGGCATTGGTAGGACCAAGGGCTGCGACCAATGTGGTGGGTCATTGAAATGTTTGGTCATGACTCCATGTGTTTAGCTTGGTCATAACAGGGTTTCTACAAGTCGGGATTCGTCGTTACCTCAATCTGTCTAGTGTTCCAAAGTGGTAGATATCGTATGCTTTACGCACTGAGTGAGAGATGTGAGGATGGTTGCTATGGTTGATTTGTTTGCTATCATTATGACATGCACACCCCACCCCCGTATTCTTACACTCTTTATTATGGCACCTTAGAGTACTGTACGGTATGTGGTACTAACTCTTTGGTTGCAGGTCCAGGTTCAGGTATGGTTTAGTATACCTGTTATTATACTGTTTAGATGCTTATCGCTCATACCAGGCTTTATGTCTGACCCAGAGTTTTATGTCTCCTCTTATTACTCTGGGTGCTCACACGAGCAGACTAGAGACAGGTTAGCTGGTGATGCAGAGTAGATGATCCGGAGACGAGCAGGAGGCTTCCACGTAATACATATATATATAGTATTCTCCCTGTGTTGTTGAAGATCACTGTTTGGGCATTGGTGGTGTATCTTCTACTTTAGTTTTCTTTTGTTTAGAGACAGTAAGTTTGGAAAGTTGTAATAAGCTGTATTTGGATTTCCGCTGCTCTGATGATTGATGTTGATTTTAGTTATCAGCTTATGCACTGTCTCACCTGTTTTATGTCAAGTATGTTATTATTATATTTTGTTCCATGCGCTGTGAGACATTCTACAGGTTCCTTGATTAGTTCATTCCCTTCTTTCCTTTCTTTGGCGACCGTTCCGCGCTAACTGGACATGTGTACAGCGCACTTTTGGAGTAAATGTCGGTTGGTGCAGGGCGGGCTGTCACAGTTATCATTGTAGGTTAACGAAGAAAAATGGGATTTGGGATGTCCTTTCCTATTCTGGAGTTGCATAGTATAAATGATTATCACGTGCTGACTATGTGGTTTTAGGACAAATCAGATGATTGAAATATCTATACTCATATATCTTGTGTAACTGTTGTTAGTTATTTTATTGATCACTAAGTTTGTTGTCTAACTCAAGTTTTTATGTTTCCTCTTATTACCTTGGGTTACTCATTAATATTGTTAGTGAGTAGACTGAGATAGCAGGTAGCAGATTTTGGTGCCGACGATGTTGCGTGGGGATGAGCAAGAGGCTTGTAACACCCCGTAATTCTGTAACACTAAGATTCACAAATCAAGGCAGAATTATAAGTTAAAATCAGAATCAAGGGAAACGGGCTATGCCATTGCGTTCGTCTGGGAATTCTGCATGAAAACGAGTCCGAGTTTGCGTAAATCGGAGTCCGTATGAGGAAGATATGGCCTCCGGAAGATTCAGCAAAGTTCAAATTTCAAAACAGTTCAGAAAAACAAATTCGAAATTCAAAAACAGACCCAGATTGGGCTGGGCGGGAATTTTCCCGCCCAAGGCACCCAGGTCGACTGGGTAGTCGACCTGGGGGTCGACCCCCCTGCTTTTTCCAGTTTTCTGAACCTGGTTCGTTCTTCTGTATCTAGACGCCATTCTGACCAGATTCGTTGACTTCTACACTATATAAACAGCCCTAGTCTTCTTCTCTATTCACAATTCTTTTCTATCCTTATGCTGCCTCTGAGAAAATGTATAAATAAATAATATATAAAATAAATCAAGACGAGGAAATGCTGCTCAAGACTTTCAAGAAGAGGTTCAAGTCAAGCTAGGATTTCAAGTGATGATTCAAACGACTGTTTTTCTACGAATCTATTCTAATCTAATCTCTGTAAGTCAGTTACTTCTTGGATTTGAACGTTTCTCTTTTCGTGACATGAAATTAAAGGAATAAAAGAGTATGCCAATTCTTTCTATTTGAATCAGTGCCTATTTCTTTGGACCAAATTAAGAACTGTTATGATTCGAGGACAAATAAGACTGTGACTATGAAACTATGGACCTTAGAACCATATGCCTCTTTGACTATGAACATTGCCTATGACTATGAACATTGCCTATGACTATGGACATTGCCTATGACTGTGACTGTGACTATGAGAATTATTTCCTTGACTAAGCCTATGCCTTTGATTTGGAAACATAAACTATTGCCTATGACATAATAAGGACAACTGTGACTACACACCTATGATTCATGACTTGGAAAGTGTTGCTTAAGTTTTTGACTGTGAAATTGGGTCTAAACCTGATTTTCTATTCTACCTATTCTTGGTTTTCTTTGGTTTTAGACCTTGGGAATTTACCTATTAAGTTAGGTCTACCCATGTTCTTGAACCTACATCTCTATTCTGTCTATTCTTGGGTTTTCTTTGGTTTTAGACCTTGGGAATTTACCTATTAAGTTAGGTCTACCCATGTTCTTGAACCTACGTCGTTATTCAATCCTTTTTATGTCAGTTATTATGTCTATCTTTTGTAGAGTAACTTTGGTTCATTCCCTATTTTCTACGAATCTAGATTTATTTATAATCTAGATTGAATCACGATTATACGAACGGTGGGAATACGATTTGGGAAAAATATGAAATTTACTAAAAACGTAGTTTTTAACTTGGAAATTGGCATAAATTGGGAACATGTATTATGGCATGTTCATAGAAATGCAAATTGGATAAATTTGACATGAATTATAGGATGTGTAACTTGAATCTAGTATTGACGTGTAAATCTAGCATTTACATGAATTGTGAACTAGAATAATAAGTCTAGTTTGACATGAACTGTAATTAGAATGATAAATCAGAATTGGATTAGCTAATTTGGCATGATGAGTATATTGGCATAAATTTGAAATTGGCCATAATTGGGAGTACTTGTCAGGTTTAGCAAAATCATGGTTAGTGACACTTGATTTGGTATAGTTTACATACCAAAAAGCAGAAATATGATATAGAGGGGAAAATGGGCCATAAGAATGAATGTTGACAATTTACATTAAAAGAGAAATTAGGAAATAAGTAAATTAGGAATAATTTACTTATAGAATTTGTCCTAAATGAGAAAATGTAAATTTAGACAAATTAAAGGTTTATTAACGACATCTCTTTTAATAACACGCCAGAAAGTTCTAGGGTGACAGAGAGGGTAGTGTCTGGGCTTGTGTTTGGAAAATACAATTTTCCTGCTCTCCCTGGCTATCCCTAACTGATCCGACGGACGGGATGGTTGCTTTCAAAACCTGATTTGAAAACTAATCAAAACCCTTTGAACTTAGAAAACACTAATATGCCTAACCCGAGGTTAGAATGAGTTGCGATGTAAACCTGCCCGGAACCAACCGGCACATCCAGTATTCACAACAATATCTGTCTAATATGAGTGGTCACGGCTTTAATTTATTTAGTTAAAGCTAGAACAAGAATGGTAGGGTTAAGTTAACTAAGACACTTAACCAGTTCAACATGATAACTAAACTCATGGGTGGGGTTAGGTTCAGACTGACACTTAACACAGTTAAGCTAGAATGGGAGGGTTAAGTCCATAGGAACACTTAACCAACTTAACACAGTTAAGCTAGAATGGGAGGGCTAAGTCCATAGAGACACTTAACCAAACTCAAGGTAGCAAGACAAGATTTGTAGGGGTTAAGTAAAGTTAATACACTTAGCCAAATTAACATGTTAATTAGACTAGAGGTTGGGGTTAAGTAAAATCTAATACACTTAGCCAATTTGATATGTTAGCTGGGCTAGACCGTAGGGTTAAGTAAACTTGAGCACTTAACCATCAGATTGTGATAAAGGAATAGGGCTAAGTCTAAAACATGAAGGGATAATACTTAACCATTAATAACATGTTAATTAAAACAGACGGGCAAGGTTAAGAAGGAACACTTAACCAATACAGGATGAATGAGTAGGGTTAAGTAATAAGAAATACTTAACCACTGTAACTTGGTTTGTGGTAGGGTTAAGTCAATGTGAATTACTGATAACACTTAACCAGTTTGACAGGATAAATGAAGAGGGTTAATTTAGCTTGAATTGACTAATGACACTTAACCACTCCAAATTGACGGGAAAGAGAACTAAGTAGTAAACCTTAGTTAAAAGGAGCTAAGTAGTAAACCTTAGCTGAGAAAACAACGATTCTGGAAACTAAGTGGTAAACCTTAGTTAGTAGAACTAAGTAATAATTCTTAGTATAACACGGGAAGGAGCGAATGTCCGTCTGAGTAAAAAGAAGGCTCCAACGAATTGGGTTACGAAGCCCGAGGCTTCGAGGGGACGTAAGGGTACTCTTGGTATCCCTCTGTGAGGCTGCAGATGATCCTCCAGGGCTCACAGAGGTTAAGGTCTGCGTTAGAAGAACCAGGAGTATGCCTTGGTTGCAATATATGGCAACCTAAAGACTAGGATGGACCGGCGTGATTCGGCGAGAAAACGGTAGCCCTGTGATAGCAACTCGTCGTCTACCATCCAACTTGAGTCAATCGAGATACGTGAAGCGGAAAGGTGGAGAACTCCAAAAGACCATATACTTGCTATCTAGTTATGGGTGAGGATGGCCATAGGATAGTGGGGCACCGGGGGCCGGCGTATAGTTCTCATTTTTCAAGGTATGCCTTTCATTAGTTGAGGGAGGGGTCAAGTGGGACCATAGCCACTGGAACAAAAACAGACCTTAGCATCTGCATCGGAAGATATCTGAAAGCTCCCGACCGAGTTATGTGTTTCTTAATTTGCCCTGCAACAGGACTCGGGTCGCACATTACAGGACATGTGCATCTAGACAAGCGATAACGATTCGCGATACATGCGTGGGGAAGTATAGGAACATATACCACTCTAGGTAGTGTGTCCTAGACTTGGGGGCATCGTTCGTCAGGTAGCATAATCCCTAGTTGGACTAGGTGGCATAAATCCTGAATCCGAGAAGCTTCAACAGATAGCATAAACTCTAGTTGAATCTAGAAAGCACTTGATAGAAAACCCTAGATTAGATCTAGGTAATAACTAATATATGGAAGCCCGAAGGCAATGGAAAATACAGGGATTGGGATCACGTTATCGTTACTAGTTGGGACACTAGTTAGGCGGTGCAGAGATATAGAAACCAATATAACAAGGAAATAGAGAAACGGCGAAAGTACTAGAGCATATCCAGTTTATCTTAGCTTAGCAGTATCTTGTGTTAATCTTGTCTAATCTTGCTAACCCTATCGTCATGGTGTTATTTTGTATTCAGTTAGTTTCATGTCATTTTGTTTTTCCATGTTCACATGCTAGAAGTTACTGAACTTACTCAGGCTTTATATCTGACTCTGTTTTTCTTTCGTCTTCTTTTCTTCCGTTCCCCCCCCAGGTAGTAAAGGAGGGAATAGTATAACTCAGGTTAAGTCAGACTGTCACTCTTTCCCAGCTTGAAGATTTGTCGAAGTTGTGCTTGGATTCTCTTTTCAGATGCTATGGCTGGATCTTGCTAAAATTGTGGAATATAAATGTTGTTTTATGCTTCTTTATTTTGTAAGATAGATGATACTCTGATATTGTAAAGAAATCATTGTACAAACTATCTTATCAATAAAGCAAAGTTTTATTTTCCGCTGTTTAATTTCTGTCTGTCTTGTAATTTATCTGCATCTTTTACCCTAAATGCTCCACAGAACTTAGTGCATTCCCTTTGTGAGTGACACTAACGGATGTGGGGTGTTACAAGGCTGGCGTATTATTTTCTATTATATATATATATTAGTTAATTCCGCTGTATGTTGATGATTATGTTAATCTTAGAGATATGTAGTGAGGCTTGATGTACGAATTATTCATTTACATGGATGTTTTGTATTGGTGACTCGTAGGTATTATAGAGTTTGGATTTCTTGTTCAGTTGTGCTTCACTATTATATCCTGTTGTATATTTTTATTATAGGTTATCCATGCAACTTGAGTTATACGACATGTTTTGTTCTCGCATGATTCTTTCTTGATGATCGTCTGACATTGGTCTGGCATGTGATACAACACATTTTTCTCTTAGTTTAGTGTAGGAGTTATGGGGTGGTCGTCACATATATTTATTATTAGATTCGATAAAAGTTTCATCCATATTCCAGTAAAATCTAGAACATATAGTTTTTTTTTTTGCATTATTAATTAACAAAAAATAGGGGTTTATTTATATGATCAAACTCAATTTAAAAATCATATCTAAAGCGATATTTATAATTAGAGAAGTGGCAGGTACATAAAATTACTTTTATAATTGATTCAAAAATTAAACTATATTAAATGTTGGGTGAAATAGTGTAAGACACGTTTAATTATACATAAGTGTTTCCCATCTTTCCATCTTACCAAGAAACCTCCCTAAAAATAAGACAATGTCCGCAAATGTCTACCACCAATTATCTCAACAACCATCCCACTATCCATCAATTTCCTTATTTCATATGTAATCTTTTCCTTGAGTTTATATTGTATGAAATGAAGGCAAGTGGAGATAGAGTATGGTTTTGATCTTGTTTGAATTCAAAACTAAATTTGAATTATGACATAAGAATCCAAAGAGATTTTGAGTGCAAGATTAAAGTGAAGTAACAATGGAAATCAAAATTTCATTTTTGTAATAATAATTCCAAACCATGTTTTCGACATTTGATTAAGACGGATTTTATACATCATTTGAAGAAATTGTTTGAATCTTTAATAGAAAAAACACCTTGATCACCTTTTTTACTGATGAATGTTGAAAAGACATAGAAATTGAGATAGCACTACACCATAATGACCATTTGGTAACCCTTTTTTTCACCATTGCCAACACTTATTTGTGTTGTAGGGTAATAACAATAATATGCGTTGCTATATTAAAAAAGTGTTGCCAAAAATACATAATTACAATTTTTTTATTGCCAACGCTTATTTGTGTTGGTAAGGCTGGTTTCCGAGGGCAAAAAGGTAAACTAACGTAAGTAACCCTATTTCCCTTTTTCATTTCTTCTGCCCAACGCTTTCTCAATGAGCGGCCGCTAAATCAGAAATCCAACGATATATATAAAAAAATACCGGATCCAAGAATCCATTCCGAAGTCAAAGAATCGGATTTTGGGGGAGAATCGATTTGGCTTCAGCGTACATCGTTTGAATTTCGATTTCAGGTATTTGATTTCATCGTTCGAATCTGAACTACTTGAATGATTTTAGCGTTTTTAGGTACTTCATTTGTTTTTCTTCTCGCTTTACACCAACCGTTTTTTGATAATGAGTAATATAGAATAGCAAAACAAATTGATTTACTCGCCAACACAATACCATAGTAATCCCTAAGTACTAAATTATTTTTTGGTATATAAATTTGTTGTTGAATTAAATTAGCATTCAGATAATATGATTATAACCACTGGACGGATGAAACTACAGCTTTGGTTTTATTCCCGCTTGACATTTCTTCCATCTGAAAAAGAAAAGAATTCAAAGTTGGGTTTCTAATACGCTATATACAGAACATATCACTAACAGTAATGTAGTTGTGGCCTCGTAAAGCAATGAACCATACCCTCGTTCAAATAACAATTATAGAAGAACAAAAACATCATTTTCCAACTATAATTATTGTTCAAAGCTATATTCAATAAACCAACAAAAACTTAGTGTTCCTTCTGAGAAGAATCTGATCTTAGTGTATGGTAGTTTTAATCATTCTCTACTAATGTTGAGTGTTGGAAATTTGTCAAAATTAATTATATTAGTGGAATTAGTTGAACTATGTTATTTCAATGTGCATGAAAGTAGAAAAATTAACTGAAGCAGTTTGGTTAAATCATTCTTTTTTATATAGGATGTTTGAAAATGATTTAGAGATGCAAGTTTTCTATTGATTTGTGTTGAATATAAATATTTGGATATGCTAAAATAAATTGATATACTGAACTGTTTGCTTCAAAGAATGAAGGAGATTGCAGTTGAAATGAAGTGATATCATTCGATTTGTGCTCGCATTCAACTCGCATTCAGGTATAAATTTTATTTTGGTCTTTATTGATTTCATCCGAAATTTGGTTAGATTTGTGTTACTGTCTATGTGAAATAATGGATTGTTAATATTTTTTTTTCTGAGTTTGTTCAGGGAACAACTCGCATTCACATTCTATTTTAGGGATTTTGTTCGATTTGTGCTCGCATTCACTTGCATTGAACTCACATTCAGGTATAAATTTTGTTCGATTTAGTTATGTTCCTTGTAATGAGAACCATTTTCCGTTGTTAGAGTTTGTGGAAATCGAAGAAACATATATTATCGATTTGAAGAACGATTTTTGTGATACTGTGCCGTTGTTAGAGTTCGGCTTGTGGCAAAAAATAATAAGGGAAGATCATCCAAAAATAGATGTAAAAAACAGTTTCATAGTTATTCGAACATGTTGAGGTTTCTTTTTCATATGCATCCGTTGCTGATTCTATGTCGTCTTATGAGCCTCGATGTCAAAAAATAAAATAGCCAAAATCAATAAATTTACTGATTGCTATTTAATACAAATGCCTAAAGTTACAAGGTCATTCATTCTTGCTATGGAGGTCATCCCTAAAGATGAGTTAACTCAGATAAAGAAATGAGACTAACTGAAAATAGTAAATACATAATTGTATGAAAGCAAGGAACATATGCCAAAAACTAAGACTAAAACTAAAGAAAACAAAACTGGAGAAAGCAAAAAAGAAACCTATTACAAAATTATCGCCAAACTAGCAACTGACCAGTAACTTTTGAAACAAGATGCTAATTGCAAACTCAGTTGCAAAACTGAATTTTAGTTTGCAAACTGAATTTCCAAATCAGTTTTGCAAAACTGAGTTTGCAAACTCAGTTTTGCAACTCAGTTTTGCAAAACTGAATTTGAGTTGGGCAACTCAGTTTTGAAAAACTGAGTTGCGGTTTGCAACTCGGTTTTGCAAAACTGAGTTGCGGTTTGCAACTCGATTTTGCAATTGAGTTGCAAACTCAATTTTGCAACTGAGTTGCAAACTCAGTTTTGAAAACTGAGTTTGCACCTCAGTTTTGCAAACGCAGAAATCAATATCATCTTTCTAAGAGTTACTGGGGGTTGGCTATAGTTACACATTATTATTTATTTAAATTTCATCAATATTATATTTTCAAGCAAATTTATAATTCCTAAATCAAGAGCACAAAGGAATTTAGATAGCATTCTGATTTTTTATTTCAATAAAAGATATTTCTATACTTTTCTCGTTTTAAGCTTGACGTATTTGTGAAATATTTGAAGTAGTCTGTAAAAAATGAACATTTCTCCTCGTTTTAAGCTTTTCCCTCGCTCTTTTCTCTCAACATGACTTATTTACTATTTTTGTAACCTTCGTTTTTTCTGAATGTATTTATACTTTTAATGGTAAGCATGCAAGTTTTGCACTTTTATTTGAACTTCAACCATTATATGAATGAGAAAATTGCCTCTCTTTTGTTTCCCATGTATGTTATTTATGGAAATCTCCGTATATGTTTGCAAAATGGGAAATATGTGGTTGTTATCGATAGATGGCAAAAAATCAGCAATTTAATTGTTGATGAAAAAAGGCTGGCATCTCTTGCCACATATGCTGATGAGTTTTTAGTTCATGGAGTTGACGTAGAAGGGAAGAGGTGACTCGATTGCCACTGTTCTGTAGTTGTTGAATATTCTGGTAATCATTGATCTGGTACATGCAGTTTTTCTTCTAAAATTTGCGTATTGCCTACGCTTATACAAACAAAGCATTCTCACTTTTGGAAGTATCTTAGTCTTAGATTCGTCTTTTAAAATCATTTGATATCTTAGCAATTCTTAAACCTCAAAATTCAAGTGAAATAGTATTTTGTTTATGTTTTGCGAAACATACAAAGAAGATCATTTTTTGTAATTATGTAATATAAGACTGTGTTTTCCTCTCAAAATAATATTTTTATATAATTTTTTATAGTTTAATGAATTCATAGTATGACATTTTTTTTTAGAATTTTTTTTTTATCTCTTAACATGCATTGTACCAGGAAAAAGAAAAATCCAATTTAATATATCACATCTGTGACGTGAATAGAAAATTAGTCCGTAGTATATTGTCATATCATTTTGATTTTAATGTTTTATCATATTTTTTATATCACTTCATTACGTGCGCGGCAGGATTGTCTGATATTAATTGATTCTAATATTGCAATTCCTACAAGTTTATCATTCACGGAAAATCCATACTTATTTTTGTAGTTTGTTTCTGTCTGCAATCTCAACCACATACAAAATCATATGGACTTCTCATTTTTTCTATTTCCCTACTGTTCTCTTAATAATATGAGACATTTTCTTCTTTGTTTATTCCTGATACATTTATATCTTAAAACTTTTGCTAAATGTGCTACTGCGTTCTAGTACTGAAAATTTCGAAGCATGCCCAATAATTCTCAATACATAGATCATTTTGGCCTGAATATGTTTATCATCTGTACGAATAAACCAGTTGTGAAGAATCAATCAAAAGCTACCGGTTTGAATCAACGAACAGGCGATAAGACCCCGCATAGCATGGTTTTTCGTAAAGGAAAAGTTTCATGGCAGTTGAAACATCTTGAATTGGATCTGCGTAAGGTTGTGCTGCCTTACACTGCTTTTGACTTGAAGGTTGATCTTATCCATTTTATTATTTTGTTGATTTTTTTTTATCCTTGAATTCTTTTTTTCATGCTGGTGTGCTTACGGATTTGGTGTAAGGGAAAATAAATTAAGAGGATATACGAAGGTGTAGGGGGAAGGGGAGTGTAATAAAAAGGAAATTAAATATGCACCTACTGCATCTATTTAAAATTAAGGATCAGACTAATAGGTGTGATAAACAAGAATATATTTTCAGTTTATTTTTATTTTTAGGTTGTAACTATAAAATTCAGTAGAATAAAATCCCAGGATGTGTTCTTTGTTTTGCTGAAAAAAATATGAGGAGGACAAAAGCAAAATATCTCCTCATTGTTCGCTGCTGTTCGCGAAGAGCAGCCTGTTCGCAAACAGCAGCTGTTCACTCCGAGAGCGAACAGCAGCTGCTTGTGAAAGCGATTGTGAATAGCAGCTATTCGCTTTCGCAGCGAACAGTTCGCTTTCGCAGCGAACAGTTCGCTGCTGTTCGCGAAGAGCAGCGTGTTCGAGAACAGTTCGCGAACAGCAGCTGTTCGCTGCGAGAGCGAACAGCAGCTGTTCGCTGTGAAAGCGAACAGCAGCTGTTCGCTGCGAACAGCAGCTGTTCGCTTTCGCAGCGAACAGTTCGCTGCTGTTCGCGAAGAGCAGCCTGTTCGCGAACAACAGCTATTCGCTTTCGCAGTGAACAGCAGCTGTTCCCTTTCGCAGCGAACAGCTGTTGTTCGCTGCGGGAGCTAACAGCTGTTGTTCGCGAACAGCTGCGGTCTACTCTTCCATGCTGACCTATTTTGAATTTTCTCTCCTCTTCCGTGCATTTTGAAATAAATGTTGAAAATTTAATGCACAAAATTTATTTTCAAACCAAACCAACTCTTAGATTTGCTGTTTTTACAATGCCTTTCAATTTAAATGTTAAAATGTTTTGATTTGTTCTATTCGATGTCTGAACTCCTAAGCGTTGTCAGTTAAATAATCAATTGAAGTTTATAGTTATCTTTGAACTTGTCTTTTTAACAATGTAACATCAAGTGGTGCTTTAGAGGGTGATGGATGTTACTCCTTATAATTAGAGGCTAGAGCGAGACCCAATTGGCGATAGGGTAGAATTGGAAGTTAGCCTCCAGAATCAATGCTGAAGTAAACTATTTGTTGTTGATGGTTGTCTCTCTCTTATTTTTATTTTATTTTATCCATTTACGTTGTTCATTTTCTTAGTGTTAGTGATGAATGATGAATATAAAAGCTTTGGGTATGCGTCCGTGGTATTCATCAGTAGTGGTGCAGTCTATATGTTATCTTTTAGAAAGAGAGATGAGCTCTTTTATTCTGAAATTAACAAGGCAATTCAACAATATTTCAGCACAGAATGAATGCCATCATCAATCTTAAAAAGCATAATAATGATCACCAACCGTGGTTTGGTATTTGTTCCTTTCCTTTTGGCACTAAAAGCTACACTTGATGTTAACATGGCAACCACCTTGGGTGTCTTTATAGGTGCTGTTGAAGCAAACATTATGATATATTTAGTACTGACCTCTAATCTTTGACGATTTAGTTGTCAGTCATCAAGCATGATTCTTATATATGGTACAACATACAACTAGAGCACGTAATTAGCTTCAACTTACTTGTTTTGCATGCAGGTCAATACAGGAAAAGTATCTACAATGGTAAAAGAAACTTCTTCAGCCATAAAGATGTCTGAATTCATTAAATATAAGAACTCATATGTTTCCCTTTTACAGATGTTAAGCAAGTTTTCGTGTATACCGTTGGCTGCTGTAGCGACAGAGTATCGGCACCAGTATTTATGCAATGGTATAAAATTCATTTGGAAGATTCTTCCATATAATATGTGTTTGCTCAATTGTATTTATGCATTCGTCACAGCATGAAGCTGGTCATTTTTTCGTTGCATACTTGCTTGGGGTTCTTCCCAAAGGATACGCTTTATCAAGTTTAGAAGCTTTCATGAAGGAGGGCTCTCTCAATGTTCAAGTTGAAACTGCTTTTGTGGATTATGAATTTGTCGAAGAAGTAAAATTTCTCAAAATATTCATCTGTTGAGGTTAGAGCATTATGAATTTATGTTAATCATAGCAAACCAGACATACCACAATGTTGATTGAGTATTTGATTTGATGTTCATATCAACACCTGGAAACACTTGTGTTTCGTTGTGGCATGAATACATTATTATTATTTTGTAAGAAAATGTTCTTTTCCCATGGAAAACCTTTCTGAAACCTGCATAGCTATAGTTTTTGTCATGATTTCATCCTTTATGTATGTGCATCCCCTTAAATTCACTTCTTACATATCACTTGCTACTTCTGTTGGATTTAATTCACTGTTATTTACCTTTATTTGGTTGAGTTGTCTAGAAACCACTACAATTATAAAGACTAAGCCTTAATAGGAAACACTTGATCATTCTTTATTGGATGAACTCAGCTTGCACAACCGAGTTGCATACTCATTTTGAGTTTGCAACCGAGTTTGCAAACCGCGTTGTGCAAACCAAGCTTGCAAACCGAGTTGTGCAAACTGAGTTTGCAAACCGAGTTGTGCCAACTGAGTTTGCAAACCCAGTTACAACTAAAAAAATGAGCATGATTTGTATATGAACTTGTTTAAGAAAATGCATGTTTTTTTTAACCCAGTTTAAAACTGTGAAAGTTTAACTCAATTACAAACTGAGTTATTAACTCACTAGATTTTAAGCCAGCAAACTGAGTTGTGCAAACTGAGTTTGCGCAACTCGGTTGGGCAACATGAGTTCAATTTGGCAAACTGAGTGCGCAATTCAGTTGTGCAAACGCAATTTGCGCAACTTTGCGCAACTCAGTGCGCAAACTCAGCTTGCCAAACCGAGCTGCGCCAACTCAGCTTGCCAAGCTAAGTTGCGCCAACTCAGCTTGCCAAACTGAGTTGTGCAAAGTGAGTGCGCAACTCAGTTTGGCAAACTGAGTTTGCGCAACTTTGCGCAACTCAATTTGGCAACATGAGTTTGCGCAAACTCATGTTTTTTTATATGTGATGCATACTTATATTTTAACAAGGAACTGAAATTTTAATGTGATATTAAATGAATGCAGACACTTCTAAAGGCAGCGGAAGAAAATCGGAAATTGGATGGTAGTTCTAATGGCGCAGTAGAAGATTTTGAACCCGATGTTCTTGAATCGGATGCACCAATTTATGATGGTCCTAGAAATGGAATATACAAGTTATGTGAATTTTCAGATGGAGACTTCGTTATATGGCCGGAGTTTCGTATTCGGTCTTTGTAGAATTTCATTTATGTATTGAATTTAGCAACTTAATTATGTATTGTACTTGTCTGTTGTTAACTAATATTCCATGTCGATATTTGATTATGAATGTTGTCTATTGTATTCATTGAGTTATACTTTTTAAATTGAGAATAATATTTGTTTTGGATTCATATTATATATCGTCTATATTATAATCATGTTAGTTATTAATTGACTATCAATGCTAGAATATAGTAATTACTAATATATATTTATGTTACTATTAACATTTATATTTGTTATGAATGGAAATGTTGCAACATGTATAAGTGTTGCGAACAAAAATATTGCAACATGTATAAGCGTTGCAAACAAAAGTCTACCAATGTTTATAAGCGTTGGGAGTGAAAATCTACCAACGCTTATAAGCGTTGGGAAAGAGAATCTACCAACGCTTATAAGTGTTGTAAATAAATTGCCACGCCCCCATAGCAACACTAATAAGTGTTGCTGAAATTCTTTGCGACGGTTATACTCGTTGGGAATCACCTGTTTTGGTGTAGTGTAGAGATAGGGATAAAGATGGAGTTTACGATGAAGATTCTTTCACAAATTTCTAATCAGAAAATTGGGGAATTGGAGTGAAGGGTTTAAGTTGCATAGAAAGAGATGGTAGTTGTACGGTGTAAAGAAGAAAGAAACCTGAACTATAAAATTAACATGTAACTCATCCCTTACATATGGTAATTAAAAAATAGTGTATTTATAATTTTATGTGTTAAAATTAGAACTTACAGAGTATCTTGTTATAATAAACTAAAAACAGAAGCAAGTAGAGAGGAAATGCATTTTTATTCATTCAGATCTCCATAAAATGCAAATATTCTCTTTATTCGTAGACTCTATATGTCGTGAAGATTACTTTAATATATCTTGACATTTGGCATATTCATTCTCATTACTTGTAATATGACAACAATTGCAGTTTATTGTGCAAATGTGAAGGAGACAAGATCTATCGCGTCATCAAAAACCTTTTTATAAGAAGCCCAGTAAAAATCATAAATAAGGAAAATAATACAGTGTTACGATAGCATAGTTTATAGCCTATGGTATTACAAAATAAGACTTTATCATTTACTTTTGAAAAAAATGATGAAAAGGAATATATCAAGTTGTATCAGTAAAAGCTATAATATGTAGCTGGCTCAGAGAATTAAATATGTTGTAAGAGAATGATATTCAATTATCGTTAACTACATATATCTGTCTTAACTGAAGAAAAAAATATAGTACATTTCTTAATGATGCATATATAAATAATTTATGTTATGTGATATACACACATACATACATATATATATATATATACACACACACATACATATATTTATATATGTAACGACCCAACTTTCGAACACATCAGAAGTCGTGTCATTATATAAGAATAAGAATAAATATAAGATAGAACTAAAGAAAACATTAGAATCTCACAGCGGAATTTAACAAAAGATGATACTACATAATATTATACATCAGAACACAGTACATCAGAGCATATTAGATCTAGGGATACTTTCCATTTCATAGTACAACTTTAATTATACATAACATCATAGATAACCAAACTTGCAGACTTTAATTATACATAGATATGATCGGCATGCAGAAAGTCCATCCAGCTATTCTAGTTAAGTTATGACCTAATTCACTTGTCTACTCATAACAAGTGTTATGAGTACCCAAGAGTTTAAGGAAAACATAGAAAAATAAATTTCGGGTCAGTCAGGGGACTGGTATGAGTAAAAGATTTTAAAACAAGTCAAAGGAATAAAAATATCTCATAAGACCTCGCCGTAAATACAGAACAGATTTTTACCTTATGAGAATAAACACTTTGTATACTTTAAAACATATATTATCATAGTGTCTAGGGTTTTTCATAAATAATTTAGAATCTAGAAGAATGCTTGCATCTCACATTCTCTTGTATAGTATACAAACAAAACCGCTTGGCGCTTATGGATAATGGGCTTCCGACTATGACAAGGTATGGAACCACCTTCCGATAGTGTATCTCTAGAGGCGAATACATTGGGTTCAACAAGAACGTCTTGCAACCCGGCCCACTTATGACCGACCACTCATTTCTCTTGAGTTTATCGAATGTATATCACCAATGGTTGTGTACGACAACCATTTCCCGAACGGGACAGAATCGATAGAATAAGAAACAAAAGGAATTTCTCTAGATAGGTGATGCTATATCCTAATGGGTGTGACCCACATAGCCATGCTGTCTGCCTGATTTTTGTCATTTCATGGATGTGAGGCCCTAGGCTAGACTTACCTTTGATCATCACTGCTTTATTTGCTTGGAATGCCACATCGTCAAAACTCGCCAACCACTAATTGACTTCCCTAAAAATATAGTATAGGTATAAAGCAGGAGAAATGAATTCCTCTGCCACTATATAAATACATTTGAAGAGATCAACATACGTGATCAGTTAGAATTATTCTGTCAGACATTCATCCATACAACTTGTTCTGGAGTTGAACAAATCGAGTGCACTATTCAAGAATAGCCCTTGCATAACTTCATCTTCTATTTTCTTCAATAATCTTTGATTTGCGACGTAAACCGAATCGAAGTGGAATATAGATCCGGACTCTTCGAAATGATCAGTGTTAATATCTTTTAGGGACAAGTGGTATTTAAATGGGAAAGATTATTTTATATCCCAAATGAATTCTAGTATTCATATTTATTAGTTTTGAAATAATTTTTTTCCATTTTAAAATGGTCACTACCCAAAGTTGATTAAATAAAATTCCATTGTTTATTTCAAAAATAATTTCATTATACAGTTGACCACCTTCCGATAGTTATAGTAAAATTCAACGCGTCGATTTTTTTCAAATCCTTCGTTTTCAAAATGATTTGTATAAATCTTTACTAAATTAAATTACTTAAGGCAAGTAATTTAAAACCCAATAATAATTTTTCTACACATAAATATATATAATCTATTTCATATTGGTTTGGCATAGTACGATTGTCTAAGTATTTTTACCTTCTATTTAAAAATGCATTGATTGTTCAAACCTAAAACCATGGTTTAAATTTTCCAAAGTTATCATGCTTCCTTTCTTTGTAACCCAAACTGGCCTGTGCAATTGCGTCCTTTTTTTTCTATTTTAAATTTTGTAAAATTCCTGTGGCCTAGGAAATGCTAGCCCATGCCATAGAAGCCAACGAACCCTTTATTAACAGGTTCACATGCGACCCTACTACAAAAGCTCACGCACCACATACTCCTTTACCTTCCTCCGTTGCCACACGTTCTTTACAATGGTTCATTCACAAATTTATTATATATTAAAATGCAGAAATTCATTAGCTGCAACATCTAATTTTTTTTATCTACAATTACTTAGAAATCATTCTTAGTTCTATCTTTATATTTTACACTCAAATCCATATATCTAATTAATTGTGTAAATCTTAAATTTAAATTAGTTAAATATTTGATTAACTATCATTCATTAACTATATAATAAATCCTGTAAATACAATAATTTCAATAAATGCAACTTCCTATATAATTAAAAATGACAACAAAATTATTTCTTTAGTAAAATGAATAAACACAAATGTATACTTAAATATAATATCGCTTTTAATTTCCAATTTATTTATCCCAAAAAAACGTTGTTCAATACATAACATAATTTTATTTTTAGCACCTTTTGAAAAAAAAATATTTTACAACATTAAGACTTGAGACCTAGATTAACTAATAAAAAATATATTAACATTCCCTATTTCAATACATTATAAACCATACCCAAATCACAACCCATTTTGGTACTACATAACATTATTTTGCAATTATCACAACTTTATGTATGACCCTTACAATTACATGAAATATATGGTTGACTACAAGGATGAAATTGTTTAAAAACGAAAACCAAGCAATAAATATTGAAGGCTTTTCTCAATTACAAATGCACGTAGTGCTTTTCTTAGTTTTTTTTTCTTACCTTTTTACATTCAACTCTTTAACTGAATCAGTCATGTTGATTACAAAATATTTAAATAACTTAAGTTATTTAATATTCATTCCTTGATTTATATATCTTTACAAATATGAGAGTTGAATGTATATATGAAAACTATACAACAAGAATGATAAAGTTGTTCATTCACATATATATACATATATATTTTAAAAGCCCGGTTTCGACTAACGGTATTAATACAAATTTTGGCGAACGCATAAATAACTAATGTATGAATACAACTAAAATTTTCTGAAAGAGGGGCTATGCAGCGGTAGGATCGTATAGTATGGAGAATAGGATATAATATCTATATAGTAGAGTAGTAAGAAGTAAATCACACAGTCGATTTATACTGGTTCGGACTACTGTCCTACATCCAATCCCAGACTCATTTTTGGTATTTCACTAACACTAAAACCATCACTTCACCCGGAGGAATAGGTTCACAATTACCCGAACCACAGAACGAGATTTCTTGCGTCAACCACTGAAGAGGTCTTCACGAATACAGAATAATTGTTGACTATTTTGTGTTCTTGATAACACGGATTGTCGAATATTAAGTACACCCTTCCTATAGCCTTTCCTTGATGATAATCGTGAAGTGTGTGAAGGAATATGGAAGTTTAAAAGTCTCAAGTATGAAAGTATATAGCTTTTTAGAACTTAGAGTGCTTTGAATAAGATAAAGAGAATTAGAATAAAATTCGATGATTATATCATCTAAGCAATTCTCTACTTACAATATATAAATAGATACAACTGATCGTGAAGAGTTTTGATGAAGAGATATGGATTAAATAGTCGTGTCTCTTCATAAAGGATGCAACTCTTCGGAATTCAGATGTCAGAAATTAAAATTCAGATGTCTGTTTATTTTAAAAATCAAGTCAACAAGTAAATAGTGTACTTCGGGGTTAGTTCAGGCGTCTGAAATATATCAACCAGACGTCTGAATATTTTATTTAAAAACATTCTGTTTCAGCAAACAAACATCTGAAATTTTTAGACCAGATGTCTGTTTTCTGTTATCAGCCTATTCCTTGCCTATTTTTCAAAGAAAAACTATATATATGTATATATATAAAAATATGTGTGTGTGTAATCATCAAGGAAGACTTTAACATATGAATCTAGGACTAATAGACTCTTACAACATATAAGTAATCTTCGTTTTGTGTTCTTGAATCTGATTATCAAAAATATCTTCCTGCAACATAGAATTGGTCGATAATAATATATATGTACATGTATAGTTGTCATAATCAAAACGCCATATTGCGAGATCCAACATTCTCCCCCTTTTGATAATGACAACTATATATGTGATTCCCCCTATCAATATGCTTATATTATCATATATTTCTACCCCTTTGTCATTGACAAAAAGGAGATACTTGTGTAAATAATTCATGAATATGCACAAACACACAAACGATACACATACGTAATAAGCACAAACAAACAGATAGATGATAAACATTTTAAGTTCATTCAAACGACTGAATTATGGGATAAAATTTTGATCCCATGAATATTCAGACAACTGAATCTTGGATTTAGTCGGCTGAATATATAGTTTTTCTGAGTTATGCATATGATATTCATGTTTATATATAAATTGTAAGTTTATATTCTAGTTCAGTATATATTTCATGTTATACGCTACAATTTGATCATACGAAAGCATATTTACACAATCATTTAGAGATGCATTCATATGTAAGTCAAAAGAGAAATTGTAAGCTTTATTTACTTTTGAGCTTGTGATATATGAAGTATTTCCATTAGAATCTATATAAAAATATGTAGAATTGATATAGTATATCAATTGTCCATTAATATGAAATATGATAATTGCATGTCAATATAAATATATAAGATAACCAATTTTTTTTGATTTATTCTTTCATTTTGAGCTCTATTTCCAAAAATTTCAGAGATATTGGAATTACCTTATTGTTGTGGTGTACCTGCAAAAAAAATACGATAAATACTTTGGTACCCATTTCCTTTGTCAGGATCCAAGGGTTAAATGGAAGGTAACCTTACCCAAGAGGGTGTAATGTTACCTTTAAAAATAAAATTTTCATTATTAACTATTGAATCAAAATAATCATCTATATATCTTTCTCTATTTTTCCAATCTATAGGAACCCAAATACTTAAATAATTTATATTGATATTTTCTTTGGTACTTCTAGATTTATTATAATATCTTTAGTCATAGGAGCATTTGAATTTCTATAGAAATTTGATCTTCGAGTTACACGTGCTTTAGTACTAGCAGTTAAATTTTTGTAATACATGAAAGCTTATCTAGTACTAGTTCTATGTTTAGTTTTATTATACCCTAAGCCACTTTTATCGTGTAAAGGTCTAGAGCAAGATAAAATATCATTTAAATCATTTTGAACTTTATTAAATTTTACGAACTTATTTGTACATTTTTCAAATTTGATTCCAAAGTCGCGATTGAAATTTTCAAAAGAAGTCTTGCAATCTTCTAAACCAATTTTCTTATTTAATTCAGAATTCTCCCTTTTTAAAGTACTATTCTCATTTTCAAAACGACAAATTTGAGATCCTGAATTAACTAAAGAAGAGTGTAATTTTTCAAAATTTTCATTTGAATCAGACATTTCATTTTGCAAAGTATTATTATTAACCTTTAAAAACTCATATTCTTTAGATAATTCTAAATTCTTTTCAGTTAAAGCTCCATTCTCTTTTTCAAGAGATGAAACTAAAGAATTAGAATTATTTAAAGAATCTTTTAATGATTCATTTCTATTTTTCAAGAGATCGATTTCCTTTAAAAGAACATTGTTTTTATCTTCTAATCATTTATTTTCTTTTTGAAGGAAATCTTTTTGAAAAACAAGCTCTTCTAAGGTATTTTCAAAACATTTGGCTTGTTTGACTAAAAAATTGTTTTCTTCTTTTAATTTGAAATTTTCTTTCTCACAATCTTTAGACTTAGCTAAAATAATTGCATTAAGTTTACCTAAACTTTTAAAATCTTTTAATAATTTTTCGTGGTCTAATAAAAGATCTTTATATAATGAATCCTCACATACCGATTGTGATCTCACTTTAGCCATTAAACATTTGCTCTCTTGCTCCGTCGCTTCTGCTTTGTTGTTCTTCCATTTTCTAATGCCTTTATTAGATTTCTTCATTGCCATTTATTCTAGAATGTTGTTGCGATCTCTAGAATACCAAGCTCTGATACCAATTGAAAGAGGGGCTATGCAGCAGTAGGATCGTATAATATGGAGAATAGGATATATAACATCTATATAGTAGAGTAGTAAGTAGTAAATCACAGTCAAGTTATACTGGTTCGGACCACTGTCCTATGTCCAGTTCCAGACTCGCTTCTGGTATTTCACTAATACTAAAACCCTCACTTCATCCGGAGGAATAGGTTCACAATTACTCGAACCACTGAACGAGATTTCTTGCCTCAACCACTGAAGAGGTCTTCACTAATACAGAATAATTATTGACTCTTTTGTGTTCTTGATAACACGGATTGTCGAATATTAAGTGCACCCTTCCTATAGCCTTTCCTTGATGATAATCGTGAAGTGTGTGAAGGAATATGGAAGTTTAAAAGTCTCAAGTATGAAAGTATATAGCTTTTTAGAACTTAGAGAGATTTGAATAAGATAGAGAGAATTAGAATAAAATTAGGTGATTAGATCATCTAAGTAATTCTCTATTTATATTATATAAATAGATAAAACTGATCGTGAAGAGTTTTGATGAAGAGATATGGATTAAATAGTTGTGTCTCTTCATACAGGATGCAACTTTTCGGAATTCAGATGTCTGAAAATAAAATTCAGATGTCTGTTTATTTTAAAAATCAAGTCAGCAAGGAAATAGTGTATTTCAGGGGGCATTTCAGACGTCTGAAATATATCAACCAGACGTCTGAATATTGTATTTAAAAACATTCTGTTTCAGCAAACAGACGTTTGAAATTTTCAGACCAGACGTCTGTTTTATGTTATCAACCTATTCCTTGCCTATTTTTCAAAGAAAAACTATATATATATATATATATATATATATATATATATATATGTGTGTGTGTAATCATCAAGGAAGACTTTAACACATGAATCTAGGACTAATAGACTCTTACAACATATAAGTGATCTTCATTTTGTGTTCTTGAATCTGATTGTCAAATTAAAATATCTTCCTGCAACATAGATTTAGTCGATAATAATATATATGTACATGTATAGTTGTCATAATCAAAACGCCATACTGCGAGATCCAACATTTTCACTTAAGACAATTCAAATTTAAATCCTCGTGTACGAGAATGTTTGTGTAAACCCATTCAACCTCTCTGTGTGTGTAGCAAGTATAAGCCATTTCATTTTTGTTAGCACCTACCCTTTTTCATCAACAAAAAGAATTAAACCCTTTTAATAAGATTCTTGAGTTTTAAATCAAAGACCACTTGGACTATTTATACTGAAAAAGCGATTCCTTCACACAAACCATAGTTTCAAAAGCTAAATCCATTTTTTAACTCAAACCATAATTTGTCTGTGAATATTTGTTTGAGTTCTTCAACCTGGTATGCTTACTTAAGATAGAAGTGGCAGTTTTTTTGTGTTTGTGCATACCTTGGTTGACAAATAAGTAGAGTATAGCTTATAAGAATGTCAAATATAGTTGTACACTAGAAGCTAAGCTAGAAACTATCCAGCTAGGATTTTAATTGGAATGTATATATTCACATGGCCGAATTATCTCATGTACTAGAGATTTTCCGGTTTTACAGAAACGTGGAAACAAAGCAAAACATTTCTTAAATAATTTGTGTAAAATCAAAAGCCATGTAAAGCACCTGATGTTCTCCGCTGAAATGATAAATACAACTTGGCATAGATGATAGATGCTGCCATTTCTTTCACCAATCAAACCAGAAGAAAAGTGATTGCTTGATAAAACTTTTAGTACACATGCATTTAAGGAGATAATACTACTGCAGCCATTTCCAGTGTATGTTTTGTACAAATATACCCATTTGCATGTTCCCTGATACCCTATGGCACTTTGGTTTTGGTGAAATAGGTGTTTTCCATCTCAACAGCTATTGAAAACATAGGCTTTCCTTTTCAATCCTATTTTCAGTTTGAAGAGAACGTTCTGCCTATGCTCCCTCTTTTTCCATACATGCATTTAATGTTAGAATATTTTATAATTTTTCTATACCTATAAATAGAAGCACCTACCCGTACATTTTCATCTCAAAGCAAATCAGTTAGAATTAAAGCCAGTAGGAAGAAGAGCAAAGTCTGAGTACATGAGTTTTTGCAAGTGAGTAAACATCCCTATTTATTTCTACATTCTAATGAAATCACATGCGAGATTTATGAGGATTTTTATACATGTGTTGAGCTTGTTTACGTATGATTGAAAACTTGTTTTGAAAATCATGTATGGTTCGTATTCGTCGAACTATGAGACCCTGCGAAACTGTGAATGGACTGTTATGAAAACTTACCCATGTTTACTTGTTACCTTAAAACCATACACTTTGTTTTCATCTTTGGAAAGCATGTCTTTTTACCAATATAGATATAACATGAAATGCTTTCATAGAAACTTAGTTATTAAGGCCACTGGAAAAGTAGAAATACAAATATATAATATAAATTACTTCGTTGAAATTGTGTATTACCAATTTTACCATATGTATATATAAAACTAAGTTAGTTAGCTAAATTATTAGGCTCAAGGTAGATACTATAGTAGTATTGGAATACTTTTCTTGGAAACAAATAAATTTTTGAGATGGTGTTCCGACATTTATGTCAGGGTTTGCATTTTTACTGAGTTTGCGTAAGTGAACTATTGTGTGATGGATAGCCGATCAAGTTGATCGGAGATAGGTCAAAGGTGTTAGAATGGTTGCGGGATGGATGGCGCACGTGTGGAGTTAGTGGAGACATTTGCGCATGGACCGACATGCGTGTACATGTGCACACAGAATGTTGTGGTATTTGGGTATCGGGAAATGCTGTGGCATATAACTAAATGTTGGAAAAATGTGAGGCTTGTGGTCTCTGTGAAGCTTCATTACAAATCTTTGCAGCTATTTTGTTTTGCGAAAGCAAGTCGGCCAGTGGTCGCTATAGGTTATTCGAGAGAGCCATTTGGGGCATGTAGGGTTGGTAAAGAAGCATGCTGAGGGTGGTCAGAAGTTGGTGTGGCTTAAGGAATGGCATTGGGGTTGGGAAAAGTAGTTGACGGACAGCGGGGAAAGCTATCCACTGGAGCTGTGATGGGGGAGAAATGGTTCATGACAAGGACATAAAGGTGGCATCAACGAGTAAACATGAAAGTGGGATTGGTGTTTGTTTACCCAGAACGTTTAACAAGGGAGGGAATGGAATTAATGTAAAAGTAGGAAATTACTGATATAACTTAAGCACAATAGCAAATAAATAAAATAATATAAAGGAAAGGAAAGAAACATGAGTGCATGGCTCAGGGAGTAGCATCTTGAAACTGGTCGGTAAAACATGGATGGATGTGGTGTACTGATCACCAGTACTCGGCGCAGAAACAGTGGTCTATGGAAGGAAGAAGATGGGGTGTCGAAGTGCATAGAAGGGATAGGAGAAAAGAATGTAAATATTAGAACTGGGAGAAGCAACATAGAACATCAAAAAATAAGGGAAAGAGAGCATAGTAGGCAATGTTGTCATAACCGAACCACAAGTCAAACCTTGACACCTCAAGGTTTAAGGTTTTGAAGTTCGAACCGGTTGAACCTTGGAAACCGTGCACTTTTAATTTTCAACAAATTTGTAGATTTAAAATGTAAATTATAAGGGAAGTTGCTAAGCATGCAATGTCTGTTTGCAATATATAAAAAGTTACGGGAGTAAACACAAAATAAGTATAAAATATGTAGTGGAATAATAGTCAGCTTCTAACAGAAAGCAATAAATGGGGCTGAAGTGCAAAACTGGCACATTTCCAGATTAGATCAGAATCTCACAGCGGAATTTAAACAAAAGATGAGACTACATAATATTATACAGCAGAACACAGTACATCAAAGCATATTAGATTTAGGGATACTTCCCATTTCGTAGTACAACTTTAATTATACATAACATCATAGATAACCAAACTTGCAGACTTTAACTATACATAGATATGATCGGCATGCAGAAAGTCCATCCAGCTATTCCAGTTAAGTTATGACCTGATTCAATTGTCTACTCATAACAAGTGTTATGGGTGCCCAAGAGTTTAAGGAAAACACAGAAAAATAAACTCCGGGTCATTCAGGGAATTGGTATGAGTAACCGATTTTAAAACAAGTTAAAGGAATAAAAATATCTCATAAGACCCCACCGTAAATACGGAAATGATTTTACCTTATGAGAATAAACACTTTGTATACTTTAAAATAGATATTATCATAGTGTCTAGGGTTTTTCACTAATAATTTAGAATTTAGAAGAATGCTTGCATCTCACATTCTCCTATATAGTATACAAACAAAACCGCTTGGCGCTTATGGATAATGGATTTCTGACTATGACAAAGTATGGAACCACCTTCCGATTGTGTATCTCTAGAGGCGAATACATTGGGTTCAACAAGAACGTCTTGCAACCCGGCTCATATATGACCGACCACTCATTTCTCTTGAGTTTATTGAATGTATATCACTAATGGTTATGTACGACAACCATTTCCCGAACGGGACAGAATCGATAGAATAAGAAACAAAAGGAATTTCTCTAGATAGGTGATGCTACATCCTAACGAGTGCGACCCACATAGCCAAGCTGCCTGCCCGATTTTTGTCATTTCATGGATGTGAGGCCTAAGGCTAGACTTACTTTGATCATCGCTGCTTTATTTTCTTAGAATGCCACATCTTCAAAACTCGCCAACCACTAATTGACTTCCCCAAAAATATAGTATAGGTATAAAGCAGGAGAAATGAATTCCTCAACGACTATATAAATACATTTGAAGAGATCAACGTACGTGATCAGTTAGAGTTACTCTGTCAGACATTCGTCCATACAAGTTGTTCTGGGGTTGAACAAATCGAATGCATTATTCAAGAATAGCTCTTGCATAACTCCGTCTTCTATTTTCTTCAATAATCTTTGATTTGCGACATAAGCCGAATCGAAGTGGAATATGGATCCGGTCTCTTTGAAACGATCAATGTTAATATCTTTTAGGGACAAGTGGTATTTAAATGGGACAGATTATTTTATTTCCCAAATGAATTCTAGTATTCATGTTTATTAGTTTTGAAATAATTTTTTTCCATTTTTTAAAATGGTCACTAACAAAGTTGATTAAATAAAATTCCATTGTTTATGTCAAAAATAATTTCATTATACAGTTGACCACCTTCCGATAGTTGTAGAAAAATTCAATGCGTCGATTTTTGTCAACTCCTTCATTTTCAAAATGATTTGTATAAATCTTTACTAAATTAAATTACTTAAGGCAAGTAATTTAAAGCCCAATAATAATTTTTTTACACATAAATATATATAATCCATTTCATATTTGTTTGGCTTAGTAAGATTGTCTAAGTATTTTTACCTTCTATTTAAAAATGAATTGATTGTTCAAAACTAAAACCATGGTTTAAATTTTCCAATGTTATCATGCTTCCTTTCTTTATAACCCAAACTGGCCTGTGCAACTACGGCCTTTTTATTCTATTTTAAATTTTGTAAAATTCTCGTGGCCTAGGAAATGCTAGCCCATGCCATAGAAGCCAACGGACCATTTATTAACAGGTTCACATACGACCCTACTACAAAAGCTCACGCACCACATACTCCTTTACCTTCCTACGTTGCCACACATTCTTCATGATCCACGGAAAAAAATACCCTCCACCTAGATTTTTATTATTTCTAATAGGCGAGACTTACTATCATAGTTATCAGGACCCAACCGGACCGCGGTCGAACCCCGATTAACCGCCGACCGTATGCCTCCACGGCCTGGAAAAGCTTCAGACCTCTCGTGCGTTGGAACCGGCAGTTAAATTGCAGAACCGCGGGCTGTTATGGTGATTCGACCGCAGGAAGCCATCACTTCAGCAACGATAAGAGAAACCTAAATATAATTTATTAAAAATTTTAAAACCCTAGATCCAAACCCACCAAATCACCAGACATAAACTTCTCAATCACTAGAACCGCTTAATTTTGAGGGAACTGTCAGTACAATTTTTGGTTCTTAGCTATTTCAGGGTTTGAACCGTGGTGACTTTGGTTTTGAATTTGGAAATGGCTTTCCTGAAAGAAGACGAAGAAAAAAAATGCAGAGTACAGAACGTGGAAATGTGCCAGTTTTGCACTTCAGCCCCGTTGATTGCTTTCTGTTGGAAGCTAACTATTATTCCACTACATATTTTATACATATTTTGTGTTTACTCCCATAACTTTTTATATATTGCAAGCAGACATTGCATGATTAGCAACTTCCCTTATAATTTACATTTTAAATCTACAAATTTGTTGAAAAATAAAAGTGCACGGTTTCCACGGTTCAACCGGTTCGACCTTCTAAACCTTAAACCTTGAGGTGTCAAGGTTTGACTTGTGGTTCGGTTATGACAACATTGCCTACTATGATCTCTTTCCCTTATTTCTTGATGTTCTATGTTGCTTCTCCCACTTCTAATATTTACATTATTTTCTCCTATCCCTTCTATGCACTTCGACACCCCATCTTCTTCCTTCCATAGACCACTGATTCTGCGTCGAGTACTGGTGATCAGTACACCACATCCGTCCATGTTTTACCGACCAGTTTCAAGATGCTACTCCCTGAGCTATGCACTCATGTTTTTTCCTTTCCTTTATATTATTTTATTTATTTGCTATTGTGCTTAAGTTATATCAGTAATTTCCTACTTTTACATTAATTCCATTCCCTCCCTTGTTAAACGTTCTGGGTAAACAAACACCAATCCCACTTTCATGTTTACTCGTTGATGCCACCTTCATGTCCTTGGCATGAACCATTTCTCCCCAGTCACAGCTCCGGTGGATATCTTTCCCCACCGTCCATCAACTGCTTTTCCCAACCCCAATGCCATTCCTTAAGCCACACCAACTTCTGACCACCCTCAGCATGCTTCTTTACCAACCTTACATGCCCCAAATGGCTCTCTCAAATAACCTATAGCGACCACTGGCCGACTTGCTTCCGCAAAACAGAATATCTGCAAAGATTTGTAATGAAGCTTCAGAGAGACCACCAGCCTCCCATTTTTCCAACATTTTGTTATATGCCACTGCATTTCCCAATGCCCAAATACCACAGCACTCCGTGTGCACATGTACACGCATGTCGGTCCATGCGCAAACGTCTCCACTAAATCCACACGTGCGCCATCCATTCCGCAACCATTCTAACACCTTTGACCTATCTCCGATCAACTTGATCGTCTATCCATCACACAACAGTTCATTTCCACAAACTCAGTAAAAATGCAAACCCCGACATAAGTGTCGGAACACCTTCTCAAAAATCTATTTGTTTCCAGGAAAAGTATTCCAACACTACTACAGTATCTACCCAGAGCCTAATAATTTAGCTAACTAACTTAGTTTTATATATACATATGGTAAAATTGGTAATACACAATTTCAATAACTAATTTATAAAATATATTTGTATTTTTACTTTTCTAGTGGCCTTAATAACTAAGTGTCTATGAAAGCATTTCTTGTTATATCTATATTGGTAAAAAGACATGCTTTCCAAAGCTGAAAACAAAGTGTATGGTTTTAAGGTAACAAGTAAACAGGGGTATGTTTTCATAACAGTCCATTCACAGTTACGTAGGGTCTCATAGTTCGACGAATACGAACCATACATGATTTTCAGAACAAGTTTTCAATCATATGTAAACAAGCTCAACACACGTTTAAAAATCCTTTTAAATCTCGCATGTAATTTCATTAGAATGTAGAAATAAACAGGGATGTTTACTCACTTGCAAAAACTCGTGTACTCAGACTTTGCTCTACTTCCTACCGGCTTTAGTTCTAACGGATTTTCTTTGAGACGAAAATGCATTGGTATGTGCTTCTATTTATAGGTATAGAAAAATTATAAAATATTCTAACATTAAATACATGTATGGTAAAAGAGGGAACATAGGCAAAACGTTCTCTTCAAACTGCAAATAGGATTGAAAAGGAAAGCCTATGTTTTCAACAGCTGTTGAGATGGAAAACGTGTATTTAACAAAAGCCAAAGTGCTACAGGGTAACAAGGAACATGCAAATGGGTATATTTGTACAAAACATACACTGGAAATGGCTGCAGTAGTATTATCTCCTTAAATGCATGTGTACTAAAAGTTTTATCAAGCAATCACTTTTCTTCTGGTTTGATTGGTGAAAGAAATGGCAGCATCTATCATCTGTGCAGAGTTGTATTTATCATTTCAGCGGAGAACATCAGGTGCTTCACATGGCTTTTGATTTTACATAAATTATTTAAGAAATGTTTTGCTTTGTTTCCATGTTTCTGTAAAAACGGAAAGTCTCTAGTACATGAGATAATTCGGCCATGTGAATATATACATTCCAATCAAAATCCTAGCTGGATAGTTTCTAGCTAAGCTTCTAGTGTACAGCTATATTTGACATTCTTATAAGCTATACTGTACTTATTTGTTAACCAAGGTATGCGTAGATACAAAAAAATGACCACTTCTATCTTAAGTAAGCAAACCCAGGTTAAAGAACTCACACAAATATTTACAAACAAATTATGGTTTGAGTTAAAAAATGGGTTTTGCTTTTGAAACTATGGTTTCTGTGAAGGAATGGCTTTTTCAGTATAAATAGTCCAGTTGGTCTTTGATTTAAAAGTCAAGAATGTTATTAAAAGGGTTTAAATCTTTGTATTGATGAAACAGGGTAGGTGCTAACAAAAATGAAATGGCCACTTTTATACTCGCTACACACACAGAGGTTAAATGGGTTTACACAAACATTCTCGTACACGAGGCATTTAAATTTGATTTTTTTTTTAAGTGAAAATTTTAGCTGCATTCATACATTAATTATTTATGCCTTCACCAAAATTTGTATTAATACCGTTAGTCGAAACCGGGATGTTAAAATATATATGTATATATATGTGAATGAACAACTTTATCATTCTTGTTGTATAGTTTTCATATATACATTCAACTCTCATATTTGTAAAGGTATATAAATCAAGGAATGAATATTAAATAACTTAAGTTATTTAAATATTTTGTAATCAACACGACTAATTCAATTAAAGAGTTGAATGTAAAAAGGTTAAAAAAATGCTAAGAAAAGCACTACGTGCATTTGTAATTGAGAAAAGCCTTTAATATTTATTGCTTGGTTTTCATTTTTAAACAATTTTATCCTTGTAGTCAACCATATATTTCATGTTATTGTAAGGGTCATACATAAAGTTGTGATAATTGCAAAATAATGTTATGTAGTACCAAAATGGTTTGTGATTTGGGTATGGTTTATAACGTATTGAAATAGGGAACGTTAATATATTTTTTATCAGTTAATTTAGGTTTCAAGTCTTAATGTTGTAAAATATAATTTTTTTTCAAAAGGTGCTAAAAATAAAATTATGTTATGTATTGAAAAACAATTTTCTTTGGGATAAATAAATTGGAAATTATATTTAAGTATACATTTGTGTTTATTCATTTGACTAAAGAAATAATTTTGTTGTCATTTTTAATTATATAGGAAATTGCATTTATTGAAATTATTGTATTTATAGGATTTATTATATAGTTAATGAATGATGGTTAATCAAATATTTAACTAATTTAAATTTAAGATTTACACAATTAATTAGATATATGGATTTGAGTGTAAAATATAAAGATAGAATTAAGAATGATTTCTAAGTAATTTTAAATAAAAAATTAGATGTTGCAGCTAATGAATTTCTGTATTTTAATATATAATAAATTTGTGAATGAACCATTGTAAAGTAAAATTGTTTTTATCGTCAATGTATATAATTTGTGCTTTGTGATCTATATATTTTTATATCGAAATGTTTTTTTGCCAGTTTATTGATGTGTCTATGTTATGCATATTGAATATTTGGAACACAAGTTGACTAATTTTATTTATTGGTTTAAAATTTGGATCAATTAATTAATTTAAATATATGGGTCTCTCTGTCAAAATAAATGGGAGAAAATCAAAAAACATATGTAAATAATTGCATAATTTTCTAAAATTAGATATTTAAATGTAAGATAGTGCAAGAGATTAGTAAATAATTGTAAAATGACAAATGTTAACAAAATATCTAAAACTGGAGAGAATTTGTAACACCCCGAATTTCAATTAACACTAATGGTTAGTAATTAAAGTATAATTAATCTCAGATGTGAGAATCAGGGGAAACGGGCTGCGTCATTTCGTTCGTCTCGGAAAAATACGCGAAATAGAGTCCGAGTTTGCGTAAAACGGGTACCGTATGAAAGAGATATGGACGAACGAAGTTAGGCAGAAAAACCCGAAACAGACCAGAAATGCACTGGCGCACTTGTGAAGTGCGCCAGCACAAAAATACACTGGCGCACTTGGGAAGTGCGCCCATGTCGGGACAGGAAACCTGCACAGTTTCTAGAGAGTTCTGTGGTTGGGTGCACCAGTTTGGGGTTTGGGCTTGGTCTTAGGGCTGGTTTCTGGAAGGTTCCGAAATCTAAGGGTCCTAATCTAATTTAGGGTTAATCTAAGGGCCTAAAACACTCACCTAATCTATAAATACACCCTAAACCTACCCTAATCCATACTAAAAATAGAATTGAGGGCTACATGCCGCCAAATTAAATCTTAGAAGGAGCCTCCACTAATTTATGAAGAGGGTTGCAAGCTAATCACTCTCTAATCAACCTCTAATCCATTCTAAGCATCTTAATCGTCTTCATTTGGAGTGCAAATTGGCTAGTTGTGAGTTTCTATCACTCTAATGATCAATTGCTAAACTAAGTAGATGAGATATGATGAGATCATATGGTTTTGTTTGTGGATTAATGGGTTTTAAGTCATATGACATGATGTTAGTTTGCTAATGTATGTGGGTTATGCAAGTTTTGTGCTTTGTGATCATATGTTAATATGCAAGTTACATGTATGATAATATGCAAGTTACATGTATGATAATTATGCAAGTTGTACGTTTCTTCATATGCAAGTTTATGAGTTCATATGCAAGTATGTAACATGTTATGCAAGTTCATATGCAAGTTTATGAGTTCATATGCAAGTTATGTAACATGTTATGCAAGTTCATATGCAAGTTATGTGACATATTATGCAAGTTCATATGCAAGTCATGTATTTGTTAATATGTAAGTTTATGTAACATGATATGCAAGTTAATATGCAAGTTATGTGACATGTTATACAAGTTAATATGCAAGTTATGTGACATGTTATACAAGATTTTATGCAAGTTATGTGACATGTTATGCAAGTTCATATGCAAGTTATGTGTTTGTTAATATGCAAGATGGCACCTTTGAAACATGTTCATACATATGCAAGTTGACACCTTTTATATGTGTTATGTCATGAGAACGAAATTACGTGGGAACGATGGGGTTAATTAAATGCATATGTTAATAAGATTGTGTGAAATTAATATAATTATGCATAACATAAAATAAATGAACATAGTATGGGAATTTGCCTATTAAGTTAGGTGTACCCATACTATGTGTTGGGAATTTGCCTATTAAGTTAGGTGTACCCACACTTTGGAGTTGGGAATTTGCCTATTAAGTTAGGTGCACCCATATTCCTAAAATAAATATGATAATTAACACAAATTATGGGGGTGATTAATTAGGAGTAATTAATCGATTAAGACACGAGGTTGGACCCGTTTGTAGTGTAAGACTGCCCGGAGTTTACCGGCTTAACCAGGCATCTACAAATGACGGTCCAATGTGAGGGGTCTTAATCATAAATTAAATACGTAACAAGGGTAAATGACACGAGGTTGGACCCGTTTGTAGTGTAAGACTGCCCGGAACCTACCGGCTTAACCAGGCATCTACAAATGACGGTCCAATGTGAGGGGTCCTTTACACGGTTACGGTGTTAATCAATTAAGAAACACTTAACCAGATAAGCATGTAGTGGGGCATGGGGGGTTAAGTGGGTACCTTGGGTGGTATGTGGAAATTGCTAGTGGTTGCCAATAGAAAATATGATAAAATACTTAACCAAGATGAAACATGTAATTAAACATGATTAAAGGGTTAAGTGGGAAACACTAGTGTGTGGGCCAAGCTTAGGGGGATGGCTTGTGCTGGGGGCCCATTTCAACCAGTAACCCATACGTATCTTAGTGGGCTCGACCCATGTCGAGGACGGGACACGCATACTGGGCTTGACTATAAGAGGCCAAAATGGGTTAGCGGTGGCAACGCATGACCAACGGGTTTCATATGCGTGTGTGGACCCGGGCTGGTAAATAAGACGTTGTTGCATCGTGTAGATATAAGCCGTGCACCGTTAGTTTTATCAGGTTGCCACGTTGGGGAATGGTACACCCCACGGTGGGGCCAGCACGGGTATCTACGTTAGGGAGCCGATCGAATGGGGAGTAGTGTGTACCTAGTGGATTGTAGGTCCCCGTGGCGTCTACTTAGTCGCCTAGGGGTACGCGAGAACTATTAAGTTAATTTTATAAGTCCATGGGTGGGATCAACCTTTAAGTTTGGAATGACTGGTGTGGTGCAGTTTAGTAATTTACCTTTGGAAGGGTAGATGCGTCTTTATCTTTTATCTTAGTTTAGTTGACTGCTTAGTGTAACCATTCATCCCCATTAGTTACCGTATATCAGTTTATGTCTTCTCTGGTTACTTTAACGATTGTATTGTTAAAGTTATAGGACTCGCTCAGACTTATGTCTGACCCCGTTGTTTTTATCTTTTTCCCAACCCTCAGGTCCTACGGTGGATCCTAGCAGTAGTGGAGCTTGATCGGATTGCTGTTCCAGTCTTTAGGAGCTTGGATAGATGTAAAGCTCCAGTTACCCAGTTATCTTTTCTTTTGTCATGGCTATTGTATGAGAGTGGGATTATGTACTTCTTTATTTTGATGGATATTGTACTTGACTTTTATTGTGGTTTTATGATGTAACCAGACATGTTTTACTTCCGCTGTTATGAGATGATGTTTTAAATTTCAAGTACTATTTATATCTGTCTTGTTGTAATTTTTCTGTTCTATATTCACTAAAATACTCCACCGATGCTATGGCATTCCCTTAGTGAGTGACCATAGTGGGAGTGGGGTGTTACACGTGGTATCAGAGCTGAAGGTTACCGGAACAGATAAATTTTTGAGAAAAATACTTTTTTTTAAATAGTAAAGGTATTATTTCTGGAAAAAGTATTTTCAAAAACACGTCTTTTAAGAGAAAAGTTTTTGAAAAAGAAAAGCATAATCCCCAATAGCCATATCTTTATCTTTCGGAATCTCCTTTTTGAATCTTTCCTCTTTCGTTTCAGCATGGCTGAAGATCTTAACATCCCGGAGGGCTTAGTTATACCACTATGGTATAGGAGGTTACAAGAGGCTAGGGCAGCGGCTGCGGGTCCAGCCAATGCTACTACACCAGAGGCAACCTATCCTCCTCCTCAGCCTAGAGTGGATAATTTTGCTAAGATTTACAAGGAGTTCAAGGCTATAGGAGGAAAACCTTTTTTAGGTTCAGAGACTTTCGTAGAGGCTAGAGATTGGCTTAAGGAAGTGGAAGAGTTGCTAGATATCTTTGAAGTGGAAGAGGGAAAGAAAGTCAAGTTGGCGGCTTGGTTAATGAAGGGAGAGGCCTCATTCTGGTGGGAGGTCACTAATGGAGAATGCCCTGTTGACTCTTGGGCAGATTTCAAGCAAAGGTTTGGGGCTAAGTTTCTCTCAAGGGCGGAAGAGAATCTGTTTATGGAGAAGTTCTTGAATTTGAAGCAAGGGAATCTCACGGTGAAAGAATATGTCAACAAATTCAATCAATTAGCAAGGTTTGGCATAGAGTTGGTGAATACACCGGAGAAGAAGGCTTTGAGGTTCGTTAGAGGCTTGAACGAACCATTGCAAGGAATAGCTATGACTCACATTCCTATGGGGGCCACCTTTGAGAAGCTTGTCTACATGGCACTTATGCATGAGGATGATAAGAGTTCTAAGGCACCAGAGAAGAAGGGGGATCAGAAGAAACCGCAACAACAACAACAAGGCAAGGGTGGAAAAGGCAATGGTGACAAGGGGAAGAAGAAGAAGAAGTGCTTCAATTGTGGGACCCCAGGCCACCTCAGCAAGGATTGTCGCAAAAAGAAGAAGACCGGTTGCTTTCATTGTGGTGAAGCAGGACATCTTGTGAAGGACTGCCCAAAGAAGGGGCATAAGACGGGGTCTACCTCAGGAGGTCATGTGCAAGCTCTTATGGCACCAGCTCAGGCAGGGGGGCAAGTTCAGGCTCTCTCAGTTCCACCGATTCAGCAGAGAGGTAGAACTATTTCCGTTGAAAGTCTGGTTTTTCTGTTTGATCATCCAGTTCGTACTTTGTTTGACTCTGGCGCATCGCATTCTTTTATCTCATCATCGTTAGTTGAGTCACTGCACTTAGACACCAGTCTAGTTGATGATCCCTTGGTTGTTTCAAACCCAATTGGGGGCTCCATATATCTGTCTATGATATGTTTGGGTTTGAAGATTTCTATACTTAGCGTTGAGTTTGGATGTGATGCTTTTGTATTGGGCTTCACGGGCTATGGGTTGATTTTGGGCATGGACTGGTTATCCAGTAATGGTGCCGTTCTTGATTGTGAAAGGAGAGTTGTCGGGCTTATGACCCGCTTGGGTAATACTCTCGAGATCTCTTGTAATCCCATGGAATCTGTTTTGCTAAGTTATCTTGAATCGCTCGATGCTTCGGTCGAGAGTTTGCGTTCTGTCAGAGTGGTCCGGGAATATCCGGATGTGTTTGAAGAGGTGAAGGGTTTGCCTCCGAAGCGGGAGATAGATTTCCGAATTTATTTGGTGGATAATGCCAAACCAGTGTCTTTGCCAGTGCGCCACATGGCTCCTCGTGAGAGAAGAGAACTTCATAAGCAAGTAGGGGAGTTGCTTGAGAAGGGGTTCATAAGGCGAAGTATATCGGAGTGGGGAGCTCCAGTAGTGTTTGCCACGAAGGCGGATGGGTCCCTCAGACTTTGTGTGGATTTTAGAGAACTTAATAAGCTCACGAAGAAGAATAGACACCCATTACCGAGGATAGATGATCTCTTTGATCAGTTGGTTGGCGCCTCAGTGTTTTCGCAGATGGACTTAGCTACAGGTTTCATCAGTTGAGAGTGGCGGAGGACAGTATAGAGAAGACTGCTTTCCGGACTCCGGATGGTTTTTATGAGTGGCTTGTGATGCCATTTGGGTTGACAAACGCCCCTGCATACTTTGTTGATATGATGAGTAGAGTGTTCAGAGAGTATCTGAATACGTTTGTAGTGGTCTTTGTGGATGACATCTTGGTCTTTTCCAAGAGTGAAGAAGAGCATGCCTTACATCTCAGAGAAGTGTTGGAGACTCTTCGAGCACATAGTCTTAAAGCTAAATTCTCTAAATGTCATTTTTGGAGAAGAGAAGTGCGATTCATAGGGCATGTGGTCTCTAAGGAAGGGATAGCTGTGGATCCCGCAAAGATAGTATCTATCCAGGATTGGAAAGTTCCTAGAAATGCTACCGAAGTAAGAAGTTTCTTGGGGTTGGCAGGATATTATAGGAAGTTCATCAAAGACATCGCGAAGATATCAGCCCCATTAACCCGCTTGACGAAGAAGAATCTGGTTTTCTCATGGGACGTAGATTGTGATGATGCTTTCCGACGGTTAAAGAGAGCTTTGACCACCGCTCTAGTTTTAGTGCTTCCAGATGGGAGTAAGCCGTTTGTTGTTTATACCGATGCTTGTGGGACAGGATTAGGCGCAGTCTTGATGCAGGAGGGAAGGGTAATAGCCTATGGAGAGAGGCAATTGAGAGTGCATGAGAAGAATTACCCTACCCATGATCTAGAGTTGGCCGCGATTGTTTTCGCACTTAAGTCTTGGCGCCATTATCTTCTTGGTGAGAGATTCGAGTTGTTCACTGACCATAAATCATTAAAGTAATTATTCTCTCAGAAGGATTTAAACTTAAGACAGCAAAGGTGGATGGAGTTCTTAGCATCCTATGATTTCGAGATAGCGTATACCCCTGGCAAGGGTAACGTGGTGGCGGACGCCTTGAGTAGAAAAAGGCTATCTTTGAGTCCATTGTTCGTGGAACGACGAAGCTTGGAGTTTCTTTCTTTGTTCGACTTCAGACCTTCTGTTGACTTTGTACCTGGTTTGTTAGCATCCTTGGAGGTTAGACCTACTCTTTTGGGACGGATTGGCGAGGCTCAGCGAGACGACCCACAGTTGGTTGAGTTGGTAGAGAAGCTTATAAGGGGGGAGTCGTCCAGCCATTTGGGAAGATACACCGTAGATGATAGGGGATGGTTGCATAGAGACGGTAGACTTTGTGTACCGCAAGATGAGGGTTTGAAGAAGGCTATTTTGGATGATGCACATCGTTCAAGGATGACTATTCATCCCGGTGGAGACAAAATGTACCAAGACATGAAGAGAGTTTTCTTCTGGGCCGGTATGAAGAAAGATGTGGCCGAGTATGTGGCTAGATGCTTAGTGTGCCAACAAGTTAAAGCGGAGCAAAGGAAACCCGGTGGGTTGCTACACCCATTGGAAGTTCCGCAATGGAAGTGGGATAGTGTCTCGATGGATTTCATCGATGGGTTACCGAGATCGAGGAAGGGCAATACGGGAATTTGGGTTGTGGTAGACAGACTTACCAAGAGTGCCCATTTTATACCCGTGAAGAGTAAGAGGACCGCTCCATGGCTTGCTTCAGTCTATGTTAGAGAGATTGTTAGATTGCATGGTGTACCATCCAGCATTGTGAGTGATCGAGATCCTATCTTCACTAGTTAGTTTTGGAGAAGTTTGCAAGAGGCGGTAGGGACTCAGTTGTGTTTGAGCACCGCATATCATCCTCAGACGGACGGTCAGACCGAGAGGGTGAACCGTATCTTAGAAGATCTCTTGAGGCTTTGTATCTTGGATTTTGGAGGTACATGGGAAGAACATCTTCCTTTGGTGGAGTTCGCATACAATAACAGCTTTCAGTCTAGTATTGGCATGGCACCTTTCGAAGCTCTTTATGGAAGGCCTTGTCGATCTCCTACATGTTGGTGGGAATCTACGGATAAGATCTTGCTTGGGCCAGATATGGTTAGAGAGACTTCAGAGAAGATTGATTTGATTCGAAGAAGGATGAAGGCAGCGCAAGATAGACAGAAATCTTATGCGGATCGGAGAAGGACGGATCTTGAGTTTGAGGTTGGGGACATGGTTTTTGTCAAAGTATCTCCGTTGAGAAATGTTGTTCGCTTTGGGTCCGTTGGGAAGTTAGCACCAAGGTTTGTTGGGCCGTTTCCTATTAAGGAAAGGATTGGACGGATGGCATATAGGGTGGAGTTGCCCGACAGACTTAGTGGTGTTCATGATGTATTCCATGTATCACATTTGAGGAAGTGCTTACATGAGACCGCAGAGGTGGTAGAGCCGAGCTTGCTTAGAGATGTAGAGGTAGAGCGTGATGCGACGATTCGACGAGCTCCTACTCGCATCCTTGGGTCAGAAACTAGGAAGTTGAGGAACAGAGAAGTTCAGCTAGTTAAAGTGCAATGGGGAGATGACGAAAGCAATGCTACTTGGGAGACGGAAGCGAAGATGCGTTCTTTGTACCCATTTCTTTTTGAGAGTATGTCTTTTAACTTCTCCTTTATCGCTTGTCTAGTACTTATCTTATCTTTAGTATATCCTCTCGCTAGTACCTATGACCTTTAGATAGGGTAAAACCTATGGTTGAAACATGTGTTTGAAACATGTTATGGTTGATGGATGCATGTGGATGCAATTGTTTCCTAGTGGTTGCTCGTGGATGCATATACACACACATTAGGCACTAGATCGGCTCAGTCACTTCATGTTGCATATCGCATAAATGGATGTGGTAGTTAGATTGATGGATGTATCATGACTATGTTATCATGTGGATGATGCATTTTTGTGTATGGTTGTGCACGCATATAGAAATTGTATGTGTCAATAGGGTTTCGCATACATATTGGATGCATGGCACTATCATGGTTTGCATTAAGGAGGTCGACTGAATCAGTAGACCGCCTGATTTTGCATTAGTATACGGACATATACACACACTTTCTGCATATGTTCATACATCATTAGAAGTTTCTAAGGATAATGGTTGCCTGTGGTTGATGGTTTAGTAGATGGTTGTTTGGTTGGTAGGATACGTTCTTCTTGACTTAGAGATTTCGAGGACGAAATTCTTTAAGTAGGGGAGAATGTAACACCCCGAATTTCAATTAACACTAATGGTTAGTAATTAAAGTATAATTAATCTCAGATGTGAGAATCAGGGGAAACGGGCTGCGTCATTTCGTTCGTCTCGGAAAAATACGCGAAATAGAGTCCGAGTTTGCGTAAAACGGGTACCGTATGAAAGAGATATGGACGAACGAAGTTAGGCAGAAAAACCCGAAACATGCCAAAAATGCACTGGCGCACTTGTGAAGTGCGCCAGCACAAAAATACACTGGCGCACTTGAGAAGTGCGCCCATGTCGGGACAGGAAACCTGCACAGTTTCTAGAGAGTTCTGTGGTTGGGTGCACCAGTTTGGGGTTTGGGCTTGGTCTTAGGGCTGGTTTCTGGAAGGTTCCGAAATCTAAGGGTCCTAATCTAATTTAGGGTTAATCTAAGGGCCTAAAACACTCACCTAATCTATAAATACACCCTAAACCTACCCTAATCCATACTAAAAATAGAATTGAGGGCTACATGCCGCCAAATTAAATCTTAGAAGGAGCCTCCACTAATTTATGAAGAGGGTTGCAAGCTAATCACTCTTTAATCAACCTCTAATCCATTCTAAGCATCTTAATCTTCTTCATTTGGAGTGCAAATCGGCTAGTTGTGAGTTTCTATCACTCTAATGATCAATTGCTAAACTAAGTAGATGAGATATGATGAGATCATATGGTTTTGTTTGTGGATTAGTGGGTTTTAAGTCATATGACATGATGTTAGTTTGCTAATGTATGTGGGTTATGCAAGTTTTGTGCTTTGTGATCATATGTTAATATGCAAGTTACATGTATGATAATATGCAAGTTACATGTATGATAATTATGCAAGTTGTATGTTTCTTCATATGCAAGTTTATGAGTTCATATGCAAGTATGTAACATGTTATGCAAGTTCATATGCAAGTTTATGAGTTCATATGCAAGTTATGTAACATGTTATGCAAGTTCATATGCAAGTTATGTGACATATTATGCAAGTTCATATGCAAGTCATGTATTTGTTAATATGTAAGTTTATGTAACATGATATGCAAGTTAATATGCAAGTTATGTGACATGTTATACAAGTTAATATGCAAGTTATGTGACATGTTATACAAGATTTTATGCAAGTTATGTGACATGTTATGCAAGTTCATATGCAAGTTATGTGTTTGTTAATATGCAAGATGGCACCTTTGAAACATGTTCATACATATGCAAGTTGACACCTTTTATATGTGTTATGTCATGAGAACGAAATTACGTGGGAACGATGGGGTTAATTAAATGCATATGTTAATAAGATTGTGTGAAATTAATATAATTATGCATAACATAAAATAAATGAACATAGTATGGGAATTTGCCTATTAAGTTAGGTGTACCCATACTATGTGTTGGGAATTTGCCTATTAAGTTAGGTGTACCCACACTTTGGAGTTGGGAATTTGCCAATTAAGTTAGGTGCACCCATATTCCTAAAATAAACATGATAATTAACACAAATTATGGGGGTGATTAATTAGGAGTAATTAATCGATTAAGACACGAGGTTGGACCCGTTTGTTGTGTAAGACTGCCCGGAGTTTACCGGCTTAACCAGGCATCTACAAATGACGGTCCAATGTGAGGGGTCTTAATCATAAATTAAATACGTAACAAGGGTAAATGACACGAGGTTGGACCCGTTTGTAGTGTAAGACTGCCCGGAACCTACCGGCTTAACCAGGCATCTACAAATGACGGTCCAATGTGAGGGGTCCTTTACACGGTTACGGTGTTAATCAATTAAGAAACACTTAACCAGATAAGCATGTAGTGGGGCATGGGGGGTTAAGTGGGTACCTTCGGTGGTATGTGGAAATTGCTAGTGGTTGCCAATAGAAAATATGATAAAATACTTAACCAAGATGAAACATGTAATTAAACATGATTAAAGGGTTAAGTGGGAAACACTAGTGTGTGGGCCAAGCTTAGGGGGATGGCTTGTGCTGGGGGCCCATTTCAACCAGTAACCCATACGTATCTTAGTGGGCTCGACCCATGTCGAGGACGGGACACGCATACTGGGCTTGACTATAAGAGGCCAAAATGGGTTAGCGGTGGCAACGCATGACCAACGGGTTTCATATGCGTGTGTGGACCCGGGCTGGTAAATAAGACGTTGTTGCATCGTGTAGATATAAGCCGTGCACCGTTAGTTTTATCAGGTTGCCACGTTGGGGAATGGTACACCCCACGGTGGGGCCAGCACGGGTATCTACGTTAGGGAGCCAATCGAATGGGGAGTAGTGTGTACACCTAGTGGATTGTAGGGCCCCGTGGCGTCTACTTAGTCACCTAGGGGTACGCGAGAACTATTAAGTTAATTTTATAAGTCAATGGGTGGGATCAACCTTTAAGTTAGGAATGACTGGTGTGGTGCAGTTTAGTAATTTACCTTTGGAAGGGTAGATGCGTCTTTATCTTTTATCTTAGTTTAGTTGACTGCTTAGTGTAACCATTCATCCCCATTAGTTACCGTATATCAGTTTATGTCTTCTCTGGTTACTTTAACGATTGTATTGTTAAAGTTATAGGACTCGCTCAGACTTATGTCTGACCCCGTTGTTTTTATCTTTTTCCCAACCCTCAGGTCCTACGGTGGATCCTAGCAGTAGTGGAGCTTGATCGGATTGCTGTTCCAGTCTTTAGGAGCTTGGATAGATGTAAAGCTCCAGTTACCCAGTTATCTTTTCTTTTGTCATGGCTATTGTATGAGAGTGGGATTATGTACTTCTTTATTTTGATGGATATTGTACTTGACTTTTATTGTGGTTTTATGATGTAACCAGACATGTTTTACTTCCGCTGTTATGAGATGATGTTTTAAATTTCAAGTACTATTTATATCTGTCTTGTTGTAATTTTTCTGTTCTATATTCACTAAAATACTCCACCGATGCTATGGCATTCCCTTAGTGAGTGACCATAGCGGGAGTGGGGTGTTACAGAATTGAGGAGAACGAAGATAAATACTAAAATTAATGAGATATTACATTACTTTTGGTGTACTACTATTTAACAGATGAGAAATTGAGGTAAAATGATGCATCTTTGTTTTGACGCGTTTGATTTTGGAGCAAAAATTTGCACCATTATTGTTACAATAAATTTTAAGAAATAAATATGCTAATTAATTTTCTATTATCATTTTATGTATAGTTAATAATACCGGAACTGTAACATCCCAGAAATTTAACATACTTAAAGATTATAAATTGAGAATAACTTAATTAAATGTATATAATTAAGTGAAACTGGCATTTCCAATGCGTTCGTCTTGAAATTCTGGCTCAGATAGACCCAAGGTTTGCATAAAACGGATAACATAAGAAGAAGTTATGGACTGTAGAAGTTTGTATACACATAAGGGTTTATATATAAATATAATTCAAAATTCAAACCTGAATAATAAACGTCGAAATCAACGCACGCGGATTGCAACATGGGCCACCCATGTCCTGACCGGGTTGAGCCTTGGTTCAACCCAGGGCATATGGGTCGACCCATGGGTTGACCCTCGGTGGGTCGACCCACCATAGATCTAGGGAAGATTCCTGCGACGTATTTGGGTTGTATTGTGGTTATGTTCGTTGCTGAATCAACATGAAGTGTACGGTCCAGATTTAAAACCTAAATCTAATGGTTGATGTTGCCTCTATAACTCTATAAATAGACGACTACCTTCATTCTGGAATTCACACAAATTTTCACATCTCCTTTCATCTAAATTATTCTAAAAAAATATAAACACATAATGGGGGGAATGCTGCTAAAGATTGGATCAAACCAAAGCAACATCAATCAAGACTTGCATCTGTACACCAAGATTGGACTTGGATTTCTATGACCTAGTGTTATACGTATTTATCTTCACCAAGACTCACTGTGAGTTACAGTTATTTACAGATCTGACTTCTTAGGCCTTGAACATGATATTTAAATAAAACTGGTCAGACTAATAGTAAAATAAATATATCTATTTCACTATTTCACATAGGTTGTTATGAACCTGTTATGCATATGCCTTTGATGTCGTTATAAACCTGTTATGTATATGCATGTGATGTCTTTATAAACCTATTATGCGTATGCCTGTGATGTCATTATAAACCTGTATACATAGGCATGTGATGTTGTTATAAACCTGTTACACATATGCCTGTAATGTTTGAAAGATTAACAAGTTATATGTACTTATCTTCATTTTCTTATTTTTCTATGTTTATTTCCAACCTTGCCTATATGCCCATGTAATTTTATTCCTTCGTTTCCTTTTTATTTTATGCCAAGCCTAGGTCTTTAGAAGCCCAGGCTATACCCGATTCGAGCATTCGTATAATTGGGAGAATAATGAATCACATGAAAAGGAAATTAGACATGTTAATTAATTGGGACTGATTGCTTGTATTTTGGGAAAAAGGACAAATATACACATGTTAGACTTCCGGAAACAAATAAGAGGGATAATGTGTATATATTTCTATAACTTTGTAGAAATGTAAAATATGCATACCTGCTGCCATTTAAAAATGTAAAATACACATACCTGCTGTTATTTAGAAATGTATAATATGCATACCTGCTGTCATTTAGAAATGTAAAATATGCATATCTGCTGTCATTTAGAAATGTAAAACAATATGCATACCTTCCATCGTTTGGAAATGTAAAATATGCATAACTGCTATCATTTAAAAATGTAAAATATGCATACCTGCTGTCATTTAGAAATGAAAAATATGCATACCTGCTGTCATCTAGAAATGTAAAGTATGCATACTTGCTGTCACTTAGAAATGTAAAATATTCATACCTGTTGTAATTTGGAACATGATAATATGCATACCTGCTGTAAATTGGGATATGTCAACATGCACGCCTGCTGTAATTTAGAATATAATGCATGCCTGCTTTAATGATAGGCATAAACCTATACATAGTGAAATTTTAGGGAAATAAATGATAACTAATATGCATATATGTGAAAATGTTAAAATTAGACTTAATTAAGACACTGAGTAAATAACATGCTATGAAAATGTAAGTACCAGATGTAGGCAAGCAAAATTAATTTCTATATTATACATGTACATCTAGGCAGGTGCTTGTTTTGGGGAAGTGTTGTACGCAAAATAACATTTACAGAAAAACATAATATTACAACCACGCTTATTAATTAACCTAGACCTGCTTGGTTAAAACCTTATTATTAATAAGCTAATAGGTCCCTCGTTCTACTGTTGTATCGAATTTTAGGGACTCTTAAAATCCTAGTTTCAGGGGCATAAGCTTAGGGGGATTGGCTTGTGCCAATCTACTGTTTGGAACCTATATCGGTCAATTTCCCTGTTAATATCTTTGTAAGCGCCTCGCACTAGGTAGGATCCACGACACGATTTACTGATTTGGATAGTAAGTGGTTCAAAGGTTTTGGGGGTGTTAGGGGATCGTTTCCGATGGAGTCATGAGCGTGCATGGATCCGGCTATGGGACCTAAGACGTTAAAACACCTATGGATATTGTTGTGTTATATAAGTTGCTGAGTTAGGGAGTGATACACCCTACTGTCGGGGCTGATACAGGGTATTCGGGTAATAGGGAGTCGATTGCATGGGTGGTAATTAGGGTACATCTAATCCTGTTGTTATGCAATTAGGATAACACCTAATCCTGTTATGTAATTAGGGTATGCCTAATCCTGCTGTTAATTGAAACACCCCACCTCCGTTAAGGTCACTCACAAAGGGAATGCCTTAATTTTGGTGGAGGTTTATAAGTAAAAGACACAGATAAAACACAAGACAAATATAAACACATATAAATAAGCAGCGGAAAAACCAACAAACTTTTATTATCATAAATACGTGTTTATAAAGAACATTTCCAACATTGTCTCAAAACAAACTTCCAATTATTACAACCATAATACTGTCTTGATTTTAAAAGTTAAAGAAGCATGAAACATAAATAAAGCTGCATAATCCCCATAAATGATATCCAAAGCCATGGTCCAAATGAAAGAAATCCAAGCAATACATTCTCTCTCTTCAAGCTGGATGAAAAACTGACTAAGCTGCGGTGTTTCCTCCCTGTGGACCGGGGGGGGGGGGGGGGACGGAAGAAAAGAAGACGAAAGGAAAATGGGTCAGACATAAGTCTAGTAAGTCTACCTATATTCCTAGATTGTTAATAATAAAAAGATCATGACTTGCATAAAGTGAGAACATGACGATATCAGGATAATAGACTATCCTAGAACTAGAAAAGGTGTCCTAAAACGAACATCCCTTCGCACCCTATTTTAAATCTCTATCTCTGCACCTACTAATTCTTATACCAACAGGCACCCCGTGATTGGGGTGAAGTTATCCCTTTCTCTTTCTTTATAATATCGGCTCCTACTCGTATATTCACATGTGTCCTACGGCCCTATATGGTAGATACCTATGCTGGTCCCACCATGGGGTGTATCAAGTCCCATGGTGGCGGTCCCGACACAATTCTAGCATGCATAGGGTATACTACTGATGCTCCAGTGCCCTGACTTGTCTGCTCTAGAGTGTGTGCACACCCGCACTCTGTTAGAACCCACACTGTGCACCGACTGCCGTTGCTTTTGACCGCTTACAATCAGCCCAGTAATCGTGCCCCACCCTGCCTAGTTCAGGGTACCATGATACCTAATTGGGTTACTGCTGAAACGGGTCCCCGTTACTAGGTTTTCTAGTCAAACATGTTAAGTGGTTAAGTTTCTGAATGAACCTAACCCCCACCCATCCAAATTATTTAACATGTTGAATTTGGTGAAGTATTTATTAAATTGACTTAACTCTATCAGTCCTAACTCAGCTCTAATTGTCTTATTAGAGCACCAACCTCTCAGATTAGACAGATATTGTTGTGGCTGCCTGTATGCCGGTTGGGTCTGGGCAGTCTTACGCCACAACTCAGTTTAACCACGGGTCTTTATTGGGCCCCATGCCTTAACCTCTCACATTGGATAGCTATTGTTGTGACAACTGGACAGCCGGGCGGGTCCGGGCAGGTTTACGTCACAACTCAATCCAACCTCTGGTTAAGCGCGTTCGTATTTTCTAATTTACATTTTAATTATGTAAATTATTCAAATTCAAATTACTATCACATTCGTTTCCAATTAATCACATTAATTAAGGTAATTAATGCCTTTTTATGCCATAAATCACTTATGTGATTAATGACCAATATGTAAATTAGTAAATATTCAAATTACTGTCACATTCACTTCCAATTAATCTCATTAATTAAGGTAATTAATGCCTTTTTATGCCATAAATCACTTATGTGATTAATGACCAATTTATGGAAAGTTTTCCTAAAATTATCATTCTAACCCAACGTTACCCCGTCCAATATTAGGCTAACCATCTCAGCCTAATTTACGTTCGCATGATTTTTGGTGTAAAGTATTAGGCTAAAAACTTAGCCTTATTTAATATATGCAAATTGGCATAAATTATCATAAACATGACAAGGGTATAACTTTGGTATTGATGGCATAATCAATATGAACATAATAGGGTGCACTTGCAAAATAACTAACATGAACATTTTAGGGGTGAACTTGAAAAATAACTAACATGAACATTATAATGTCATAGGTACAAACTTGCAAAAAGACTAACATAAACATTATAGTGTCATAGGTATGAACTTGCACTTATAGGCTAACTCAACATATATGTGTTTTTAACATAGGCCATATTAACAACATACATGAGAATTAACAATATGAACTAATCCATATACATTTGTTAATTTGCAACATAGGCAAATCAACATACGTATATGTGAGTTAGCAACATAGGCTAATCAACATACACATGTGTTAATTAGTAACATAGATTTAAATATACTTGCAAATTAATCCCAACATATGATAAGTGTGAACATGACATAAGTTTTGCATAAACATGAACATATAGATTTGACAATTGGTCGCATAACTTCACTACATAAACTTACATAATAAACTACACAATTCTCATAAGATGTTACAATCCAAGTCCATGCTTATACAAATAATCTAATCCAATAATCCCAAATTTAACATGATAATAGAATCAAGTCACTGGCATAGATTAATATTATAAAACATAATAAACATCATACTTAATAATTCTCAATTCAACATGATAATAGAATCAAATCACAAACGTATATTAATAACATAACGAGTATCGTACTATTATCATTTCATCGCAACACATGATGTTCATATTAATTCGCATTCTAAAAATGTAGCTAAACTTACAATCGTAGATGGTCTTGTTTTTTGAGTTCTGAAATTCTGAATTTGCAAAGCTTTCCTTTGGGAAGACGTTGCTTTGATTGTAATTTGTTGTTGCTTTTTAATCTTTTAGTTTGTATTCGCTATGTTGTTCGTCTCTTTCAAGTGGAGGCTCCCTCTAGTTCTCAGCAGACAGCATGGTGGCTCTAATTCTTATTCTTTTTTTTTTGCGAATTTTTAGTTTGAGACCTAGGATCTTTTTATAGAGTTGCAAGTTAATTTGAGCCGTCGATGAAGCTAGGGTTAACCAGAGCCGTCCATTGTAAAGAGAAGCCAATTATGTTCACCATTTCTTTCTTAATGTACATTTACTATTATTTGTCAATCCATATAAATACTACGCATTAGATACATCTCCCCTTTACACATTTATTATTATTTTTGTATGCACATTAGATACACCTCTCCTTTACACATTTATTATTATTCTTGTATGCACATTAGATACATCTCCCCTTTACACATTTATTATTATTCTTGTATGCACATTAGATACATCTCCCCTTTACACATTTATTTTTGTATTAGCAACTTTAGTGTTAACAGAAATACGGGGTGTTACATTCTCCCCTCCTTAAAGGATTTCGTCCCCGAAATCTCCAAGTCTAGGAGAACATATATCCTACCATCCAAATGTCCATCTACTCAATCATCAAACACGAGCGTCCATTGTCCTTAAAAGACTTCTTATGCTTCATGATCATATGCATCGTGTGTGTACATGTCCTTATCTAATGCAAAAATCAGGCGGTCTACTGATTCAGTTGACCTCCTTAATGCAAATTATGTAAGTGTCATGAATCCATTATGTATGCAAACTTTTTCCTATTCATAATTCTACATGAGTGCGCAATCATTCAAACAAATGCGACATCCATATGACAACATATTAAGCTTCAACCATATACAAACATAAACACATATATGCATATGCAATATGAAGTGACTGAGCCGATCTAAAACCCTAGATTGTGTGTGTATATGCATCCACGAGCAACCACTAGCAAACATTTGCAACCACTTGCAACCATCATCCATAACATGTTTCAATTACATTTTTACATCCAGAGGGGTTTCCACCTAAGGATAAAAGGGTAAGGTCGGGGAGATATACCTAAAAAGTTAGATACTAACATGACTTTAAGGAAAAAGAGAGATCAAAAATGTACCCTCAAAAAGAAAAGGGTAGGCTGCGCGTATTCTATCCTCAGTTTCCCAAGTCGCGTCTTCCTCGGCGTCGCTCCACTGAACTTTGACGAGTTTGACTTCACGGTTGCGTAGCTTTTTCACTTCAGTTCCTAAGATGCGAGTTGGAACTTTCCTCACAGTTGCTTCGCGTTCTACTTCAGCTTCTTCTAAAATGTTTGGCTCTACCACTTCCGCTGACTCATGTAGATACTTCCGGAGGTGAGAAACATGAAAGACGTTGTGAACTCCGGCCAGTCTTTCGGGTAACTCTAACCTGTAGGCCATCTTCCCAATCTTCTCGATGATAGGAAACAACCCTACAAATCTTGGTGCTAGCTTCCCTGTGGATCCAAAGTGAACAACGTTCGTTAAAGGAGATACCTTAAGGAAAACCCTGTCCCCAACCTCAAATTCAAGGTCGGTCCTTTTATTGCCTGCATAGGATTTTTGTCTGTCTTGGGTTGTCTTCATTCTTCTCCGTATTAAATCTACTTTCTCTGAAGTCTCTCGGATCATATCTGGTCCAAGTATGAGCTTGTTAGTAGACTCCCACAACCAAGTGGGCGATCGGCACGGTCTTCCATATAAAGCTTCAAAGGGCGCCATTCCGATGGTGGCTTGGTAGCTGTTGTTGTAGGAAAATTCCACCAAAGGAAGATGGTCCTCCCAGGTCCCTCCAAAGTCAAGGACGCAAAGTCTCAAAAGGTCTTACAAAATCCTGTTCACCCTTTCTGTCTGACCATCGGTTTGGGGGTGATAGGCCATGCTCAAACATAACTGTGTGCCTACAGCTTCTTGCAGACTCCGCCAAAACTCGCTTGTGAAGATAGGATCTCTGTCGCTAATAATGCTGGAAGGTATTCCATGGAGTCGAACTATTTCCTTAAGATAAAGAGATGCTAGAGACGAGGCAGTCCTTCTACTCTTGATAGGTAAAAAGTGGGCGATTTTAGTAAGCCTATCCACTATTACCCAAATGCTAGTGTTGCCTCTTCTAGACCTAGGCAACCCATCAATGAAGTCCATTGAAATGCTATCCCACTTCCACTGTGGGACCTCTAGAGGATGGAGCAGACCGCCAGGCTTCTTCTGCTCCGCCTTGACCTGTTGGCAAATCATGCACTTAGAAACAAAATCTGCCACGTCCTTCTTCATGCCGCTCCAAAAGAAAACTCTCTTTAAGTCCTTGTACATTTTGTCCCCGCCTGGGTGTATTGTCATCTTGGAATGATGTGCCTTCTCAAGAACTTTCTTCACCAACTCCTTTTCCTGTGGGACGCATAGTCTTCCATCCCGTCTTAACCACCCTTTGTCGTCGATGGTGTATCTATCGAGGTGACTAGAAGTCTCACCCCTGACGAGCTTATCAACCACTTCTACAAGCTGAGGGTCTTCTCGTTGTATGGTCCCTATTTAGTCTAAGAGAGTGGGCCGCACTTCTAGCGATGCTAACAGGCCGGGTACAAAATCAGAGGAGGGCCTAAAGTCAAAATTGGCTATAAACTTTAGGCTTCGCCTTTCAACAAATATCGGGCTCAACGTTAGCTTCTTTCTACTCAAAGCATCTGCGACTACGTTGCCCTTGCCAGGAGTGTAGGAAATCTCGAAATCATACGAGGCAAGAAACTCCATCCACCTTTGTTTCCTTAAGTAAAAGTTCTTCTGTGAGAAGAGATACTTCAAATATTTATGGTCAGTATACAATTCAAATTTCCCACCTAGGAGATAGTGGCGCCAAGACTTAAGCGCAAAGACGATGGCGGCCAACTCAAGGTCGTGGTTTGGGTAGTTCCTTTCATGAACTTTCAACTGTCTTCCGCCATAAGCTACTACCCTTCCTTCTTGCATTAGGACAACGCCTAGTCCTGTCCCGCATGCATCCATGTATACTGTAAACATTTTGGTTCCATCCGGCAAGGTCAGAACTGGTGCTGTTGTAAGAGCCCTTTTTAAGCGTTGGAAAGCAAACTCGCAATCCAAATCCCAAGAGAAAACTAGATTCTTCTTTGTTAGACTTGTAAGAGGAGCTGAGATTTTTGCAAAATCTCTAATGAACTTCCGATAAAAGCCTGCAAGCCCGAGGAAGCTTCGGACCTCGGTTGCATTCCTTGGTGCCTTCCAATCTTGCACCGCTACTACTTTTGCGGGGTCTACAGCTAACCCCTCTTTGGACACTATATGCCCAAGAAATCTCACTTCTTCTCTCCAAAAGTGGCACTTGGAGAATTTAGCTTTCAACTGATGTGTTCTAAGAGTCTCCATGATTGCCTTTAGGTGTTGAGCATGCTCTTCCTCATTTTTTTGAGAAGATCAAAATATCATCTACGAAGACCACCACGAATTTATTGAGGAAATCTCTGAACACCCTATTCATTAGGTCCACGAAGTAAGCGGGTGCGTTTGTCAAGCCAAAAGGCATGACAGCCACTCAAAGAATCCGTCTGGGGTTCTGAAAGCTGCCTTATCGATGCTATCATCTGCTACCCTTAGCTGATGAAATCCGGTCGCTAAATCAAGTTGGGAGAAAACCGACGCTCCTACAAGATGGTCAAACAAATCGTCAATTCTGGGAAGAGGGTGCCTATTCTTTTTAGTCAGCTTGTTTAGCTCCCTATAGTCAATACATAGACGGAGTGAACCATCCGCCTTTGTAGCGAACACCACTGGAGCGCCCCATTCTGAAATGCTCCGCCTAATGAACCCCTTTTCTAAAAGCTCTTTAATCTGCTTACTGAGCTCTTTCCTTTCCCTAGGATCCATGTGCCTAACAGGCAAAGCAACGGGCTTCGCATTGTCAACAAGATAGATGAGGAAGTCTATTTCCCGTTTCGGAGGTAAGCCCTTTACCTCATCAAAGACATCCGAATATTCTTGGATTACCTAACTGGCTGCAAATTCTCAACAGAAGCGTCAAGCGATTCAAGATAACTAAGCATAACCACATTCGAGGGATTACAAGTAATTTCCAGAGTGTTACCGAGTTGGGTTAAAAGCCTAACCACTCTTTTCTCACAATCAAGGATGGCACCATTACTGGATAGCCAGTCCATTGCCAAAATCAATCAATACCCCGAGAAGCCCAAAACAAAGGTAATACATCTAAATTCTACACTTAGAATAGAGATTTTCAAATTCATACAGATCATTGAAAAATAAGCTGGGCCTCCAATTGGATTGGAGACAACCAAGGGATCCTCTACAATACTAGTTTCTAGGTGCAGAGATTCTACTAAAGCAGATGAAATAAAAGAGTGTGATGCACCAGAATCAAATAAAGTGCGATCTGGGTGATCATAAAGATAAACTACACTTTCTACAGAAGTATTTCTACCTCGCTGTTGCAGAGGAGGTGCCTCCAGTGCATGAACTTGTCCACCTAAAGTGGATGCAGCTTTTTGTGCCTGCCCTCGCGTCTTAGGGCAGTCCTTAGCTATGTGTTCTGTTTCTCCACAATGGAAGTAACCACCATTCATCTTTGCCTTCTTCTTCCTGCAGTCTTCCACCACATGTCCAACCACACCACAGAAATTACACTTTCTTGTTTCGCGAGCTTTGTTGTTTTTCCCGTCCTTCTTAAAGTCTATTTTCTTAGGCTGTAAAGCTTCTTTCTTTCCCGAGTCCCTTCCGCCTTTGTCTCCTTCTTGCCTTTATCCTCCTCATGTAGTAACGCCATCTGTACTAGCCTTTCATATGTAGCTCCCATAGGTGTATGGGTCATGGCCAGGCTATGAAGCGGCTCATTCAGTCCCTTGACAAAGCGGAGTGCCTTCTTATGTTGGGTGTTGACTAGGTCCAGTCCGAACCTAGCCAGCTGATCAAACTGGTTGACGTACTCTTTGACGGTCATACTCCCTTGCTTAAGGGATAGGAACCTCTCCATTTGAAGACTTCTCTCAACTTCTGAAAGGAACTTCAGCTCAAATCTAAATCTGAAATCTTCCCATGTTTCTGCTGGTCTTTCTACATTGGTGACTTCCCACCAGTAGGAAGCCTCTCCTTTGAGCAACCACACTGCCAGTCTTACCTTCTGCCTGTCTTCTACCTCAAAGATAACGAAAAGATCTTCGGTCTCTTTCAGCCAGTTCCTGGCTGCTATGAAGGACTCAGTTCCATGAAAGTCTTTCCCACCCATAGCTTTAAAATCTCTACAAGTCTTGGCAAAAGCATTTCCTCTCGGAGGAGGAGGAGGAGGGGGAATTTCAGCAACTGGGGCAGGAGGAGGAGGAGGAATTGCTGCAGCTGGAGGAGGAAGATTCGCTGGGCCCGCCTCATTGGCCCTAGCTTCCAAGTACCTTCTAAACCAACCAGGTACAGTCACACCTTCTGGAAGGTTAAATTCTCCCGACATGCTGAAACGAAAAAGGAAAGATTCAAAACGAAGGATAGATAATTCACATGGATTTGGGGGATTATGCCTTCCTAAAAATATAAAACAATTCTTTTTCTTGAAAAATGCTTCTTTAAATTTTAATTTGAATATAGTTTCAAAAACTTTTTATCTGGTCTGGTAAACCTATGCTCTGATACCAAGTGAAACACCCCACCTCCGTTAAGGTCACTCACAAAGGGAATGCCTTAATTTTGGTGGAGGTTTATAAGTAAAAGACACAGATAAAACACAAGACAGATATAAACACATATAAATAAGCAGCGGAAAAACCAACAGACTTTTATTATCATAAATACATGTTTATATAGAACATTTCCAACATTGTCTCAAAACAAACTTCCAATTATTACAACCATAATACTGTCTTGATTTTAAAAGTTAAAGAAGCATGAAACATAAATAAAGCTGCATAATCCCCATAAATGATATCCAAAGCCATGGTCCAAATGAAAGAAATCCAAGCAATACATTCTCTCTCTTCAAGCTAGATGAAAAACTGACTAAGCTGCGGTGTTTCCTCCCTGTGGACCTGGGGGGAAACGGAAGAAAAGAAGACGGAAGGAAAATGGGTCAGACATAAGTCTGGTAAATCTAGCTATATTCCTAGAATGTTAATAATAAAAAGTTCATGACTTGCATAAAGTGAGAACAGGATGATATCAGGATAATAGACTATCCTAGAACTAGATAAGGTGTCCTAAAACGAACATCCCTTCGCACCCTATTTTAAATCTCTATCTCTGCACCTACTAATTCTTATACCAACAGGCACCCCGTGATTGGGGTGAAGTGATCCCTTTCTCTTTCTTTAAAAGATCGGCTCCTACTCGTATATTCACATGTGTCCTACGGCCCTATATGGTAGATACCTATGCTGGTCCCACCATGTGGTGTATCAAGTCCCATGGTGGCGGCCCCGACACAATTCTAGCATGCATAGGGTATACTACTGATGCTCCAGTGCCCTGACTTGTCTTCTCCAGAGTGTGTGCATGCCCGCACTCTATTAGAACCCACACTGTGCACCAACCGCCGTCGCTTTTGACCGCTTACAATCAGCCCAGTAATCGTGCCCTAGCCTGCCTAGTTCAGGGTACCATGATACCTAATTGGGTTACTGCTGAAACGGGTCCCCGTTACTAGGTTTTCTAGTCAAACATGTTAAGTGGTTAAGTGTCTGAATGAACCTAACCCCCACCCATCCAAATTATTTAACATGTTGAATTTGGTTAAGTATTTATTAAATTGACTTAACCCTATCAGTCATAACTCAGCTCTAATTGTCTTATTAGAGCACCAACCCCTCAGATTAGACAAATATTGTTGTGGCTGCCTATATGCCGGTTGGGTCCGGGCAGTCTTACGCCACAACTCAGTTTAACCTCGGGTCTTTATTGGGCCCCATGCCTTAACCTCTCACATTGGATAGCTATTGTTGTGACAACTGGACAGCTGGGCGGGTCCGGGCAGGTTTACGTCACAACTCAATCCAACCTCGAGTTAAGCGCGTTCGTATTTTCTAATTTACATTTTAATTATGTAAATTATTCAAATTCAAATTACTATCACATTCATTTCCAATTAATTTCATTAATTAAGGTAATTAATGCCTTTTTATGCCATAAATCACTTATGTGATTAATGACCAATATGTAAATTAGAAAATATTCAAATTACTGTCACATTCATTTCCAATTAATCTCATTAATTAAGGTAATTAATGCCTTTTTATGCCATAAATCACTTATGTGATTAATGACCAATTTATTGCAAGTTTTCCTAAAATTATCATTTTAACCCAACGTTACCCCGTCCAATATTAGGCTAACCATCTCAGCCTAATTTACGCTCGCATGATTTTTGGTGTAAAGTATTAGGCTAAAAATTTAGACTAATTTAATATACGCAAATTGGCATAAATTAGCATAAACATGACAAGGGTATAACTTTGGTATTGATGGCATAATCAATATGAACATAATAGGGCGTACTTGCAAAATAACTAACATGAACATTTTAGGGGTGAACTTGCAAAATAACTAACATGAACATTATAATGTCATAGGTACAAACTTGCAAAAAGACTAACATAAACATTATAATGTCATAGGTATGAACTTGCACTTATAGGCTAACTCAACATATATGTGTTTTTAACATAGGCCATATTAACAACATACATGAGAATTAGCAATATGAACTAATCCATATACATATGTTAATTTGCAACATAGGCAAATCAACATACGTATATGTGAGTTAGCAACATAGGCTAATCAACATACACATGTGTTAATTAGTAACATAGATTTAAACATACTTGCAAATTAATCCCAACATATGATAAGTGTGAACATGGCATAAGTTTTGCATAAACATGAACATATAGATTTGACAATTGGTCGCATAACTTCACTACATAAACTTGCATAATAAACTACACAATTCTCATAAGATGTTACAATCCAAGTCCATGCTTATACAAATAATCTAATCCAATAATCCCAAATTTAACATGATAATAGAATCAAGTCACCGGCATAAATTAATATTATAAAACATAATAAACATCATACTTAATAATTCTCAATTCAACATGATAATAGAATCAAATCACAAACGTATATTAATAAGATAACGAGTATCATACTATTATCATTTCATCGCAACACATAATGTTCATATTAATTCGCATTCTAAAAATGTAGCTAAACTTACAATCGTAGACGGTCTTGTTTTCTGAGTTCTGAAATTCTGAATTTGCCAAGCTTTCCTTTGGGAAGACGTTGCTTTGATTCTAATTTGTTGTTGCTTTTTAATCTTTTAGTTTGTATTCGCTATGTTGTTCATCTCTTTCAAGTGGAGGCTCCCTCTAGTTCTCAGCAGACAGCATGGTGGCTCCAATTCTTATTCCTTTTTTGTTGTGAATTTTTAATTTGAGACCTAGGGTCTTTTTATAGAGTTGCAAGTTAATTTGAGCCGTCGATGACGCTAGGGCTAACCAGAGCCATCCGTTGTAAAGAGAAGCCAATTTTGTTCACCATTTCTTTCATAATGTACATTTACTATTATTTGTCAATCCATATAAATACGTACGCATTAGATACATCTCCCCTTTACACATGTATTATTATTTTTGTATGCACATTAGATACATCTCCCCTTTACACATTTATTATTATTCTTGTATGCACATTAGATACATCTCCCCTTTACACATTTATTATTATTCTTGTATGTACATTAGATACATCTCCCCTTTACACATTTATTTTTGTATTAGCAACTTTAGTGTTAACAGAAATACGGGGTGCTACATTAATCATGCTATCAATCCTATTATTAATCCTGCTGTTAACCCTGTTGTTAATCCTGTTGTTAATCCTACTATTATGTAATTTGGTTAAACACTTGATCATGTTCCCTCTGTTATGCAATTAGGGTAACACCTAATCTTGTTATGTAATTAGGGTATGCCTAATCTTGCTGTTAATCCTGCTATCAATCTTGTTGTTAATCCCGCTATTAATCCTACTGTTAATCCTGCTTTTATGTAGTTAGGTTAAACACCTAATCATGTTCCTGCTATTATGTGATTAGGGTAATACCTAATCCTGTTAATCTTGTTATACTAGTATTGGTGCAGACATAGGATATAAATGTGAAGCATTACTCTGTCATAGGTTATTCCTGTTATTCTTATCCATCATGCTATTCTATTTAGTTTATCTGTTATGGCACTGTACCTGTCTCATCCAGTCTTATTTACCTGTCTTGTCATTTCTGATTTATTCATATTTATAAATCATTGGAACTCGCTAGACTTTATATCTGATCGTTTTTTCTCTTGCTTCTTTCTTCCATTTCCTGCAGGGTCCTTAGTGTGGAAGCACTCAACAGTGACTAGGATTTTCTGTAGCAGCTTGGACTTTGCGTGCAATTCTTGAGATGTATCTTTCATAATTAATTACATCATGCCTTGTGGCGAGGATATGGTTTTATTTTATGGCACTATGTTTTAAAAAAGACAGATTCGAAGTACTTTGTAAGTTGGTGATGTAACTGTATTGAGAACTATGTTTTACTTTGATATTAAAGTTGAAAGTTTTTCCCCTACTTATTCTATATCTGCTCTGTAAATTTCTATACTTTTACATATTGCGCTTCACAGAACTTAATGCATTCTCCTCTTATGGGTGACATTAACAAACGTGGAGTGTCAAATTTGTTATCAGAGCTGAAGGTTACAAGATCAAAGAAAAAGTTTTCAAAATCAAAGTATTTTCAAGTAAAATTTGTTTTTGAAATTATATATATATATATATATATCCCCTCAAGCTATATTCAACATTCTCTCGATCCCTTGTTCTTATCTTTCCTGAATATCTTGGGATCCCATCTTCCAGAAAGGTGTCCCCATCACGACATGATTCCATAGACATGTTAAAACTACGGCACATGCCAAAGGGAATGGAAATGCCCAACCTCCATCAGTAGCTGCGGTAGTGCCACTAGCGGCTTATCTTCTCTAATCTTCATAAGGATTTCTATGCGATGGAGGCGACATGCGAGAGACTTGTTAACATGTTGCACAAGGATGGAAAAGAGGTCAATAAGGGAGTCAAGGCTATGGAGCACAACCCAAGGATGAGATATATTGTGGCCCAAGGAAGGAAAGCAACAAAAGAAAGGTGGAAAGACTGATAAGGATCAAATAAAGACCGAAGTCAAGTGTCATGGTTGAGGAGCTAGGGGTCATTTTGTGAAGGACTGCAAAAAGACAAAGAAAGCTTACTTTAATTGTGGTCAAGTGGGACACTTTAATGCCCCAGTAAGCAAGGATGAAGGGCAGGAACTTCTGGACAAGTGCATGCTTTAGAAGCAAGTGGACCTGATCGAGGTAGGAAAGTCATGGTTGAAGGCTTGATTTCCCCTTTTTAACTATCCAATTCAAACCTTGTTTGATTATGACGCTTCACATTCATTTATATCCGGTTCTTTAGTAGATAGTCGACACCTAATTACTAGTATAGTCTCTAAACCTGTAATAGTCTCAAACCGCATAGGTGGATCGGCTCATTTATCTATAATATGTAGGGGTTTGAGAATTTCTATCTTGGACGCCGAATTTGAATGCGACACATACATGCTAGACTTTTTGAGCTATGGTATGATTATAGGAATGGATTGGCTAGCCATGTATGGTGTCGTTCTTGATTGCGAAAAGAGAGTAGTTAGGCTTCTTAATTGTCATGGTAGAACTCTCAAAATTTCCTACGACCAACGAGGGTTCGGTGATGCTTAATTTCCTAGATTCGCTTGATACTTCTGTTGATGACCTTTGATCGGTGCCCATAGTTAGTGGGTTTCCAAACATGTTTGATGAGGTTAAGAGATTACCTCCGAGATGTGTGATGGACTTATGGATTTACTTGGTGGAAAACACGAAGCCAGTCGCATTGCCAATGCGCCACGTAGTTCCTAAAGAGAGGAGGGAGCTCATCAAGCAAGTAGGAGAGCTATTAGAGAAAAGGGTTTATTAGACGGAGAATATTAGAGTGGGGAGCTCCAGTCGTCTTTGCAACTAAGGCAGACGACTCACTTCTTCTATGAGTGTATTATAGAGAGACGAATGAGCTCACGAAGAAGAATTGGCACCCACTTTCTAGGATTGATGACTCGTTTGGTCAGCTAGTAGGCGCATCAGCTTTCTCGCAGACGGATTTGGCCATGGGGTTCCATCAGCTAAGTAGGCAGAAGATGACTTCTAGTCCTCTATTCGTAGAGAGGAGGAGCTTGGAGTTTTGTCAACCTTTGATTTTAACCCATCTACATATTTCACATTTGAATTGTTAGCATCATTGGAGGTGCAACCTGCTCTTGTGGAATATATTGGATCTTTTCAATGAGAAGACCCATAGATAGAAACACCATGGATAGGCTTAGTAGAGGAGAGGCATCTAGTCACTTAAGTAATTACTCCATTGATGGTAAGAGGTGGGAATCTATGGACAGAATTCTACTTGGACCTGAGATGATTCGAGAAACTTCCAAGAAGATTGATCTTATCCATCGAAGAATGAAAGCTGCTCAAGTCAGACAGAAATCTTATGCCGATAAAAGGAGGACCGACTTGGAATTTGAAGTGGGGCATATGGTCTTCATTAAGTTATTACCACTTAGGAATGTAGTTCTCTTTGGCTCAGTAGGGAAATTGGTGTCGAGATTTGTAGGACCATTCCCTATAGTGGGGAGGACAGGACAAATAAGTTATAGGATTAAACTACCAGATAGACTAAAGGGCATACACGATGTGTTTCCCATTTCCCATTTCGGGAAATGTCTCCATGATACAATGAAGATAGTAGAACCTACCACTCTTGAGGACATAGAAGTTGAGAGGGAAGCATTAGTGAGACGAGTTCCTATTCATATCCTTGGATTAGAAATAAAGAAGCTATGTAATAAGGAAACTAGAATGGTTAAAGTGCAATGGGGAGAAGACCGCAAAGATTCAACATAGGAACCCGAAGATAGGATTTGCGCTTCTTATCCTTTTCTTTTTGAGATTACGTTCTTGACTTCTTTTCCAAGCTTTTACCTTGCGTTTTCTTCTACCATTCGAGTTTTATCCTATTGTTCGTACCCTTCAATCCTTAGGTAGAATCCAATGGTTGGAAACATGTGTTTGGAACATGTTATGATTGATGGTTGCAAGTGGATGCAAGTGTTTGCTAGTGGTTGCTCGTGGATGCATACACACAGTGGCACTAGATCGGCTCAGACACTAACATGTTGCATATGGATGTGCGTGCATTTTAGATTTTCTATGGATGGAAATGGATGTGCATTTAGACGGATGATTTTGCACACATATAGAGTTTACATGTTAAACTAGGATTATTTGCATACATTTTGGATTCATGGCACAAACATATATTGCATTAAGGAGGTCAACTGAATCAGTCGACCGCCTGATTTCGCATTAGTGTAAGGACATATACACACAACAATTTGCATAAGTTCATACAAGCATTTTGAAATTTCCTAAAGACAATCGATGCCTGTGGATGATGGGTTAGTAGGTGGTTGCAGATGGATGTTAGGATATTAACATTCTTCTTAACTTAGATATTTCGAGGACGAAATCCTTTAAGTAGGGGAGAATGTAATACCCCAGAAATTTAACATGCTTAAAGATTGTAAATTGAGAATAACTTAATTAAAAATTCATAATAAGTGAAATTGGCTTTTCTGTTGTGTTCGTCTCGGAATTCTGGTTCAGATCGACCTCCAGTTTGCGTAAAACAGATAACGTATGAAGAAGTTATGAACCGTAGAAGTTTTATACACATAAGGGGTTTATATATAAATATAATTCAAAATTCAAACTAGAATAGTAATCGTTGAAATCAACGCACGCGCATTGCAACATGGGGAAACCCATGTCCTGATCGGGCCGACCCAAGGGCATGTGGGTCGACCCATGGGTCGACCTCTATGGTTGGTAGGTCGGCCCACCCCAGATCCGGGGCAGATTCCTATGATGTATATGGACGATATTGTGGCTATGTTCGTTGCTGACTCGGTGTGATGTGTATAGCCCAAATTCAAAACCTAGATTTAACGGTTGATGGTGGCTCTGTAACTCTATAAATAGATGGTTACCTTTGTAACACCCCATGTCTATTAATGTCACTCACAAAGGGAATGCATCAATGTTCATGAAGCGTTATTGTTGTATAGAATAGATAAATTACAAGAATAAATAAATAAAACGACACAATGGAAGATAAAACTTATTTCATTGCATCAAAACAAAAAAAGCTTACATAAGTAGTTTCCAAAACCATTACAACAAGATCAACTGTGTTTTCCAAAAACTTCAAAGTACATAAAGAAGCAAATACTTAAATAACATAAATGCATAAATCCCTACTGAGCTTAAGGAAAGCCATAAAGATGAGAGAGTCCAAAGCGATACATCTACTCTCTTCAAGCAACTGAAAGAAATCGGCACTAAGCTGTAGTATTCCTTCCTTACGAACCTGGGGGGAGGGGGAAAAGGAAAGAAAAGAGGTGGAAAGAAAACAGGTCAGACATAAAGTCTGGTGAGTCCAGTAATTTTAACAAATAATAGGTAAGGTAAATGATCAAGACATAAATAGGCATCATGATATGGCTGTAACATAGATAAGGTAGATAAAAGAATGGATAAGATAATTCCGTTCCTAAGTACTAAGACAACCCTACACCTTGGCTAAGCGAACAACCCTCCAAGTACTAACCCCGAAGACCGAAGTCAACATCAGACTAGCACCCAAAAGACTACCCAACTCAACCAACATGTATTTCGTTACACCGCACTTTTGCTGAGTTACACTACATTACTTAATTACACCGCACATTCTACTAGTCTCTATTTACTAAAGGTTGATCCCTTCCCACTAACTGTACCCACATGAAAAACTTGGTAGTTACTTGTACCTAGTTGCTATCGTAGGTGCCATATTGCTCCGACCACCTCTAAGGTACCTTTACCCTACCCATTCGATCGTCTTCCTAAACCCCGTAGGCACCCGTGCTTGCCCCACAGTGGGGTGTATCACTCCCTAAAGTGGCAACCCCGATACCAACATAAAAATGCACAGCCATATCCATACGATGAAACAACGTCTTACCTACCAGCCCAAATCCATGCACACACATGAACCCGTTGGACTTGCGTTGCCACCGCTATTCACGTTTTGATTTCTTACATTCAAGTCCAGTAAGCGTGCCCTAATCCAGGCCTAATATCGGGCCCAATTAGATACTCAAACGGGTTACTGGTGGAACTGGGTCCCCATCCGACACAAGCCTCCCACCTATGCTTGGTCTCCACTAGGGTTTTGTCCCACTTAGCCATTTAATTTAAATGTCCATGTCTTACACATGCTTTGGTAAAGTCCATACTAACATGTTTTACATGTCTTATCAAATTCAACTTAGGTCCATATTTACATGTCATAATTTACATGTCACCCCACCTAACCCTCTAACCATACCCATGTCTTATTATGGTTAGTATTCCTTAATTCATTCATTATGATGAACGGTACATGACCTCCCACATTAGACCGAACACTTTGTGGCTACTGGATTTGCCGTGCGGTTCCGGGCAGTCTTACGCCACAAATCGGGTCTAACCTCGTGTCATTAACCGTTACGCGTACAATTCATTCCTTTGACCTCTCACATTAGACGTCCAATTGTGACCGCTGGATTTGCAGGGCGGTTCCGGTCTGTCTTACGTCATAATTGCGCCTAACCACGTGCCAAAGGTTCATTAACATCGTATTTCATTCATACCCAATTTTCATGTCATGTATATTCAATTAAACATATAATCATGTTCATAATATTGCCTATTCCAAATTGTCACTAATTACATATTAATTAGCCTCAATTACAAGTTTACAACTTTAGGCAATTTCATCAATTCCAGGTAATTCATACCCAAATATGCCAATTTCACATATTATCCAATTATCAAAATATCCAATTTTCCATACTTCATATATCCCATATCCCCATCGTTCCCACGTATTCACATTCGCACATATTTTTAACATAGGCTCGAAGGTAGCCTAGATCCAAAAGTAAAAGGAATAGGGATAAGAAGAGAGAATCAAATTCCAGAAAATTGGAATCAACACAACATCATGAAATAAAGGGGCATATAAACTGGCATAGAGGCATAATGATAGATTCAACATGAATAAACTGATAAAAGGTATGAACTTTACATAGAAACATAGGCATATGATGACATGAATCAGAAAGGTGAAAACTTGGATAAGATTTAAATTACATACATACATACATATGAATCCTCTTTACAACTTCATCATGTTAATTTTAATCCCATTATATTTTGAAAATCACTGCACTCACCTTTCGTGGTTAAATTCTATTATGCACCGAAATTGGTGTAGAAACGTTGCGGTGTTGCTGATTTATCTTCTTGAATTGTTGTTGAAGCACTAATATTTAATTTAAGTTGAAGTTGAATACTTGAGATTTGATTTAGAGGTGGCGGCTAGGGTTTAAGAGAGAGTTTGACAGCATAATGGTGTCATAGATAATATTTATGAATTAGGGTTAAGTCTTAGGGTGTATGTATAGGTGTAGGAAGTTATTTAGGCCTTAGGATTAAACCTAGAACTGATCTAGACCATCAAAAATCGTCCCAGGCCCAAAAATCGCACCATCCAGCAACCTGGCCGAACCAGGTTCGACCCCCCAAGGGGGTGGTCGACCACCTGGTCGACCTGGGAGTACCTAGGTTGACACTATGGTCGACCTCCATGGTCGGCTTGCTCAAATATTATTATTATTTTTCTTATCTTCAGAGGGCTATATCTCCTTCGTTTGGACTCCGTTTTACGAAAACTTGGACTCTATTCCATGTATAATTCCGAGACGAACGCAATGGTGCAACCCATTTCCCTTCATTCCTCTTTTAAAAATTAAGTGTACTTAAATTTAGTTAATTCAATCATTTAAAATCCGGGGTGTTACATTCTCCCTTACTTAAAGGATTTCGTCCTCGAAATCTCTAAGTCAAGAAGAATGTATCCTACCATCCAATCATCCATCTACTCAACCATCAACCACTAGCAACCATGGTCCTTAAAATATTTCTAATGCTTTTCATGTACACATGCATAGTGTGTGTATATGTCCGTATACTAATGCAAAATCAGGCGGTCCACTGATTCAGTCGACCTCCTTAATGCAAATAATGATAGTGCCATGTATCCATCATGTATGCAAAGAACCCTATACATATCATTACTACATGTGTGCACAACCATTCGTTTTAATGCAACATCCATATGATACAATCATTCAATGTACACTCATTTTACTAAATACATCCATTTATATGCAATATGCAATATGAAATTGACTGAGCTGATCTAGTGCCTAAAGTGTTTGTGTATGCATCCACGAGCAACCACTAGCAAACACTTGCATCCACCATACATAACATGTCTCAAACACATGTTTCAACCATAGAACTACCCTATCTAAAGGTCAAAGATATCAGTGAGAGGACATACTAAAGATGGAACAAGTACAAGCTAAGTGATAAAGGAGAAATTAAAAGACATACGCTCGAAAAGAAAAGGGTACAATGAACGCATCTTCTCTTCCGTCTCCCAAGTAGCGTCGCTCTCATCATCTCCCTACTGCACTTTGACTAGCTTGACCTCTCGATTCCTCAACTTCTTAATCTCCAACCCAAGAATGCATGTAGGAGCTCGTCAAATCGTCGAATCACGCTCTATTTCCACCTCTCTAAGCAAGCTCTTCCAAAACTCGGTAGTAAAGATAGGATCGCGATTGCTCACTATGCTAGAAGGAACACCGTGCAAACGAACTATCTCTCGAATGTATACAGAGGCTAACCATGGACTAGTCCTCTTACTCTTCACGGGAATGAAATGGGCGCCCTTAGAAAGTCTATCTACCATGACCCAAATCCCCGTATTACCCTTCCTTGATCTTGGTAACCCATCAACAAAGTCCATCGAGACACTCTCCCACTTCCAATTTGGGACCTCCAATGGGTGAAGCAACCCACCGGGCTTCTTTTTCTCTGCTTTTACTTGTTGGCACACCAAGCATCTATCGACAAACTCGGCCACATCCCTCTTCATACCGGCCCAAAAGTAAACTTGTTTCATGTCCATATACATCTTGTCCCCACCAGGATGAATGGTCATCTTCAAACAATGTGCATCATCAAGAATGGTCTTCCTCAAATTCTCGTCTCGTGGTACACAAAATCTACCATCCCTACGTAACCAACCCTTATCATATAGGGTATACCTACTGAGATGGCTCGATGACTCCCCCCTTATGAGCTTCCCTACTAACTCAACCAACCCTGGGTCATCTCGCTGTGCCTCACCAATCCGTCCCAAAAGCGTAGGTATGACCTCTAAGGATGCTAGCAAACCGGGTACAAAATCAATGGAAGGTCTAAAGTCAAATGTAGGGATGAACTCTAAGCTTCGCCGCTCAACAAACAACAGACTCAAGGACAACCTTTTCCTACTTAAGGCATCTGCCACCACATTACCTTGCCAGGGGTATATGCTATCTCGAAATCGTAGAACGCTAAGAATTCCATCCACCTTTGCTGCCTTAAGTTCAAGTCCTTCTGAAAGAACAAGTATTTTAGCGATTTGTGGTCTGTGAATAATTCGAATTTCTCACCAAGAAGATAATTGCGCCAAGTCTTAAGCGCGAAAACAATAGCGGCCAACTCTAGGTTATGTGTAGGGTAATTTCTCTCATGTACTCTCCACTGCCTTCCTCCATAGGCTATTACATTCCCCTCTTGCATTAAGACTGCGCCTAGTCCTGTCCCACAAGCATCGGTATAAATGGTAAATGGCTTACTCCCATCTGGAAACACTAAGACTGGGGCTGTGGTCAAAACTCTCTTTAAACGTTGGAACGCATCATCACAATCTACGTCCCATGTGAAAACTAGGTTCTTCTTCGTCAAGCGTGTCAATGGGGCTGATACTTTAGCGAAGTCCTTGATAAATTTCCTATATTAGCCAGCAAACCCCAAGAAACTTCTCACCTCGGTAGCATTTTTAGGTACCTTCCAATCTTGGATGGCCACCACCTTCACGGGATCCACAACTATCCCTTCTTTGGAAACCACGTGCCCTAAGAATCGCACTTCCTTCCTCCAAAAGTGACATTTAGAAAATTTATCTTTAAAGTTATACACTCGAAGGGTCTCAACACTTCCTAAGATGTAGGGCATGCTCTTCCTCGCTCTTAGAAAAGATCAAGATGTCATCCACAAAGACCACCACGAATTTATTAAGGTACTCCCTAAACACCCTACTCATAAAGTCAACAAAGTATGCAGGGGCGTTTGTCAAACCGAAGGGCATCACAAGCCACTCATAGAAACCGTCCGGAGTCCTAAAGGCAGTTTTGTCTATGCTATCCTCAGCCACTCTCAACTGATGGAAACAAGTGGCTAAGTCCAACTGCGAAAACACTGAGGCACCAACTAACTGATCAAAAAGATCATCAATCCTCAGAAGTGGGTGCCTATTCTTCTTAGTAAGCTTATTAAGTCTCTATAGTTCACACAAAGTCTAAGGGACCCATCCGCCTTCATGGCAAATACTACTGGAGCACTCCACTCCGATATACTACGTCGTATGAACCTCTTCTCAAGCATCTCCCCTACTTGCTTATTGAGTTCCCTCCTCTGACGAGGAGCCATGTGGCGTACTGGCAGAGATACTGTTTTTGCATTGTCTACAAGATAAATACGAAAGTCTATCTCACGTTTTGGGGGTAGACCCCTAACCTCATTGAAGACATCAACATATTAACAGACTATACGAACAGAATGTATATCATCATTGGATGCGTCAAGTGACTCAAGATAATTAAGCATCACCGATCCACTAGGATCACAAGAAATATCAAGGATCTTTCCACTACGAGTCAATAATTTTACTACCCTTCGCTCACATTCTAGGATGGCACCATATCTGGCTAGCCAATCCATCCCTAGAATCAACCCATAGCCCATGAAACCAAGCACAAAAGCATTACATTTAAAACCAATGCCTAAGATAGACAATCTCAAATCTCTACAAACCATGGATAAATGAGCTGACCCACCAATAGGATTTGAGACTACAATGGGATCCACAACGAGACTAGTATTTAATGCAGTGTTTCAAATAATGATATAGAGATAAACCAATGTGATGCGCCAGAAACGAATAAAGTACGGACAGGATGATCAAACAAGAAAATCAAAATTTCGACAGAAATTTTTCTACCTTCTTCCTGTCCCGAAGCCATGAGAGCGTGAACTTGCCCCCCGTAGTAGAACCTGCCCTTTGCCCTTGCTTCTTAGGACAGTCCTTCACAGCATGACCTGGATCACCATAATGACAACAAGCGAACTTCTTCTTCTTCTTACAGTCTTTCTTCAAATGGCTGGGTATCGCGCAGTTGTGACATTTCCTCTTTTCTTTACCACCTTTCTTTTATTGTTGGGCTTTCTTTGGATCCTCCTTCTTATCTTGCAGCCTAAGTGTACTTACACCCTTCTCTTCTTCATGTATGTATGCCATATCAACAAGCTTTTCATACGTAGCCCCCATTGGAATGTGGGACATAGCCAAACTATGGAGCGGTTCATTGAGGCCCTTTGCAAACCTAAGGCCTTCTTGTGAGGCGTATTCACCAACACTAGCCCAAATCTCGCCAACTTATTAAATTTGGTCGCATACTCCTTCACGGTCTAGTTTTTCTGCTTCAACGTCAAGAACCTCTCCATGAACATACTCTCCTCAGCTTGTGAAAGGAATTTCAACTCAAATCTTCCCCTAAAATCTGCCCATGTCTCTACAGCACGTTCTCCATTAGTAACCTCCCACCAAAACGAAGCTATGTCCTTCATCAACCATGCAGCCAATTGGAACTTCTTACAATTGTCCAAATCGAAAATGCCACACAGATCCTCCACTTCTTTCAACCAATTTCTAGCTTCAACAAACGTTTCAGACCCACTAAAAGGTTTTCCACCCATCGAACGAAAGTCTTTACATATCTTGGAGAAAGCATCTCCACGCGGAGGAATGACTGGAGCTAGTGGAAGAGGAGAAGGAATGTTGGCCGGACCCACGGTAGTGGCCCTAGCCTCGAGATATTGACGAAACCAACCAGGTACATGAACACCCACTGGTATCTCAGATGCTCCAGACATGCTGAAAAGAAAAAGAAAGAGTTTCAAAACAAGGGAAGCGAAAGAGAGATGTATGGTTTGCGGGGATTATGCTCTTTAAAGTAAACTTTCCTTGAAAATAGCTTCTTTAAAACAAATTTTTGAAAATACTTTCTAGGAAAATAATACTTTTGAAAACACTTTTCAAAACTTTTTATCTGTTCTTGTAACCATAGCTCCTATACCACGTGTAACACCCCAAGTCCATTAATGTCACTCACAAAGGGAATGCATCAATGTCCATGAAGCGTTATTGTTGTATAGAACATATAAATTACAAGAATAAATAAATAAAACGACACAACGGAAGATAAAACTTATTTCATTGCATCATAACTAAAAACAAGCTTACAAAGTAGTTTCCAAAACCATTAGAACAGGATCAATAATCTTTTCCAAAAACTTCAAAGTACATAAAGAAGAAAATACTTAAATAACATAAATGCATAAATCCCCACTAAGCATAAGCAAAGCCATAAAGATGAGAGAGTCCAAAGCGATACATCTACTCTCTTCAAGCAACTGAAAGAAATCGGCACTAAGCTTTAGTATTCCTTCCTTGCAGACCGGGGAAGGGGGGGGAGGAGGGGGGAGGAAAGAAAAGAGGTGGAAAGAAAACGGGTCGGACATAAAGTCTAGCAAGTCCAGTAATTTTAACAAATAATAGGTAAGGTAAATGATCAAGACATAAATAGGAATCATGATGTGGTTGTAACATAGATAAGGTAGTTAAAAGGATGGACAAGATGATTCCGTTCCTAAGTACAAAGATAACCCTACACCTTGGCTAAGAGAACAACCCTCCAAGTACTAACCCCGAAGACCGAAGTCAACATCAGACTAGCACCCAAAGGACTATCCAACTCGACCAACATGTATTTCATTACACTGCACTTTTGCTAAGTTACACCACATTACTTAATTACACCGCACATTCTACTAGTCTCTATTTACTAAAGGTTGATCCCTTCCCACTAATGTACCCACATGACCAACTTGGTAGTTACTTGTACCTAGCAGCTATCGTAGGTGTCGGCTTGGTCCTATCACTGCTAAGGTACCCTTACCCTACCCATTTGATCGGCTCCCTAAACCCCGTAGGCACTCGTGCTGGCCCCACAGTGGGGGTGTATCACTCCCCAAAGTGGCAACCCCGATACCAACATAAAAATGCACGGCCATACCCACACGACGCAACAACGTCTTAACTACCAGCCCGGACCCATGCACGCACATGAACCCGTTGGACTTGTGTTGCCACCGCTATTCACGTTTTGACCTCTTACATTCAAGTCCAGTAAGCGTGCCCCAAGCCCGGCCTAGTACTCAAACGGGTTACTACTTGAACCGGGTCCCCATCCGACACAAGCCTCCCGCCTATGCTTTGTCCCCACTAGGGTTTTCTCCCACTTAATCATTTAATTTAAATGTCCATGTCTTACACATGCTTTGGTTAAGTCCATACTTACATGTTTTACATGTCTTATCAAATTCCGGTTTGGTCCATATTTACATGTCATAATTTACATGTCACCCCACCAAACCCTCTAACCATACCCATGTCTTATTATGGTTAGTATTCCTTAATTCATTCATTATGACGAACGGTACATGACCTCCCACATTAGACCAAACACTTTGTGGCTGCTGGATTTGCCGTGCGGTTCCGAGCAGTCTTACATCACAAACCGAGTCTAACCTCGTGTCATTAACCGTTACGCTTACAATTCATTCCTTTGACCTCTCACATTAGATGTCTAATTGTGACTGCTGGATTTGCTGGGCAGTTCCGGGCCGTCTACGTCACAATTGCTCCTAACCACTGATTGATTGACCCAACCAGGAAGATATATGTTCCTCGTATTTCATTGATTTCGTTTTCTTTCTCTTGCACTTTGCCGCCTCCTCCCTTGTTAGTGCTACACAACCCAATTAATATACTGGCGTATGATTTTATGTATCGAAATGAGTCCCAGAATTCAAGTGATACGCGTTTATCATTCCCAATTAATATACTGGCTGCTTCTCTAGTATTCTTTCGAGTCTTGTTTCATTCTCATGCTTCAATGAATCTCCTCATCGGGAAAGAACTGCCAATTAATATACTGGCACTAATCGCCTTATATTATAAGTCATGAAGTCCTGAAACCGAATTATTGCCTAATATACAATGAGGATTGATGGTTTTCTAGTTTAGAGACTTGGGACAGGGAATAGATGATCGAACTTTAATAGTTCCTAAAGGTTCATTAACATCTTATTTCACCCATACCCAATTTTCATGTCATGTATATTCAATTAAACATATAATCATGTTTATAATATTGCCGATTCCAAATTGTCACTAATTACGTATTAATTAGCCTCAATTACAAGTTTACAATTTTAGGCAATTTCATCAATTCCATGTAATTCATACCCAAATATGCCAATTTCACATATTATCCAATTATCAAAATATCTAACTTTCCATATTTCACATATCCCCATCTCTCCCACGTATTCGCATTCACACATATTTTTAACATAGGCTCGAAGGTAGCCTAGATCCAAAAGTAAAAGGAATAGGGATGAGAAGAGAGAATCAAATTCCAGAAAATTGGAATTAACACAACATCATGAAATAAAGGGGCATATAAACAGGCATAGAGGCATAATGACAGATTCAACATGAATAAACTGATAAAAGGTATGAACTTTACGTAGAAACATAGGCATATGATGACATGAATCAGAAAGGTGAAAACTTAGATAAGATTTAAATTACATACATACATACATATGAATCCTCTTTACAACTTCATCATGTTACTTTTAATCCCATTATATTGTGAAAATCACTGCACTCAACCTTCGTGGTTAAAGAGTAGAATTATGCACTGAAATTGATGTAGAAACGTTGCGGTGTTGCTGATTTATCTTCTTGAATTGTTGTAGAAGCTCTAACCTTTAATTTGAGTTGAAGTTGAATACTTGAGATTTAATTTAGAGGCGGTGGCTTGGGTTTAAGAGAGAGTTTGACAACATAATGGTGTCATAGATAATATTTATGAATTAGGGTTAAGTCTTAGGGTGTATATATAGGTGTAGGAAGTTATTTAGGCCTTAGGATTACCCTAGAACTGATCTGGACCATCAAAAATCGTCCCAAGCCCAAAAATCGCACCATCCAGCAACCTGGCCGAACCAGGTTGGACCCCACAAGGGGAGGTCGATCCCCAGGTCGACCTGAGAGTACCCAGGTCGACACTATGGTCAACCTCCCTAGTCGGCCTGCTCAAATATTTTTTTCTTATCTTCCAAGGGCCATAGCTCCTTCGTTCGGACTTCATTTTTCGAAAACTTGGACTCTATTCCATGCAGAATTTCAAGACGAACACAATGGTGCAACCCGTTTCCCTTCATTCCTCTTTTAAAAATTAAGTGTTCTTAAATTTAGTTAATTCAATCATTCAAAATTCGGGGTGTTACAACCTTCGTTTTGGAATTCACAAAAAGTCTTCACATCTTACTATACCACTATTTTTTTTGGAATTTACTCTACCTCTAAATTATTCTCAAAAAAATATGAACACATAATGGGGGGTGAATGCTGTTGAATATTGGATCAAATAGAAGCAACATCAATCTAGACTAGCATACGTACACCTGGATTGGACTTTCTGTGGCCTGGTGTTACACATACTTATCATCACCAAGACTCACTGTGAGTTACAGTTATTTACAGATCTGATTTCTTAGGCATTGAACATGACAGTTAAATAAAACTGATTAGTCTTACAGTAAAACAAATATACATGTTTCATTATTTTCACCTAGGCCGTTATAAACCTGTTATGCATATGCATATGATGTCGTTATAAACATGTTATGCATATGCCTGTGATGTCATTATAAACCTGTTATGCATATGCTTGTGATGTCGTTATAAACATGTTATACATATGCATGTGATGTCGTTATAAACATGTTATACATATGCCTATAATGTTGGAAAGATTAACAAGTTATATGTACCTATATTCATTTTCTCATTTTCTATGTTTATTTCCAATCTTGCCTATATTCTTATGTGATTCTGTTCCTCTGTTTCCTTTTATTTAACGCCAAGCCTAGGTCTTTATAAGTCTAGGCTATACCCGATTCGAGCATGCGTATAATTGGGGGCAATAATGGATCACATAAAAAGGAAATTAAGCGTGTCAATTAATTAGGACTGATTGCCTTTATTTTGGGAAAAGGACAAATATACACAAGTTAGAATTATCGTAAACTTATAAGAGGGAAAATGTGTATATATTGCTATAACTAGGTAGAAATGTAAAATATGCATAACTGCTGTCATTTAGAAATGTAAAATATGCATACCCGCTGTCATTTAGAAATGTATAATATGCATACTTGCTATCATTTAGAAATGTATAATATGCATGTCTGCTCTCATTTAGAAATGTAAAATATGCATACCTGCTGTCATTTAGAAATATAAAATATGCACACCTGCTGTCATTTAGAAATGTAAAATATGCATACATGCTTTCATTTATAAATGCAAAATATGCATACCTGCTGTCTTTTAGAAATGTAAAATATGAATACCTGCTGTCATTTAGAATTGTAAAATATGGATAACTGTTGTTATTTAGAAATGTAAAATATACATACCTGCTGTCATTTAGAAATGTACAGTATGCCTACCTGCTGTCATTTAGAAATGTAAAGTATCCGTACCTACTGTCTTTTAGAAATGTAAAATATGCATACTTGCTGTAATTTGGAACATGATAATATGCATACCTGCTGTAAATTGGGATATGTCAACATGCATGCCTACTGTAATTTAGAATATAATGCATGCCACCTGTAATGATAGGCATAAACCTGTACGTGCTGAAATTTTGGGGAAATAACTGATAACTAATATGCATATATGTAAACAAGTTAAAATTAGACTTAATACATACATTAAGTGAATAACATGCTATGAAAATGTAAGTACCAGATGTAGGATAGTAAATTGAATCACTATATTATACATGTACATTTGGGCAAATGCTTGTTTTGTGGAAGGGGGTTGTACACAAAATAACATTTACAAAAAAATGTAATATTGCAACCACGCTTATTAATGAACATAAACCAGATTATTAATAAGCTAAGAGGTCCCTCGTTCTATTGTCATATCAGGTTTAATGGACTTTTAAAATCCTAGTTCTTGGGGCACAAGCTTAGTGGGTTTGGCTTGTGCCAGTATGCTGTTTGGGACCCATATCAGTAAGTATCCCTGTTAGTATCTCGATAGGGGCCTCTTACTAGGTAGGGGTCGGGGCACACTTCACTGATCTGAATAGTAAGAGGTTCAAAGGTTTTGGGGGTGTTAGGGGCGCGTTTCCGACAGAGTCATGAGTGTGCATGGATCCGACTACGGGACCCAAGACGTCAAAGCACCTATGGATATTGTTGTGTTCTATAAGTTGTTCGGTTAGGGAGTGATACACCCTACTACCAGGGTTGACACATGGTATTCGGGCAATAAAGAGCAGACCACATGAGTAGTAATTAGGGTACATCTAATCTTGATGTTATGTAATTAGAGTAACCTAATCCTGTTATGTAATTAGGGTTGCCTAATCCTACTCTTAATCCTGCTGTCAATCCTGTCATTAATCTTGTTGTTAATCCTTCTATTAACCCCACTGTTATGTAATTAGGTTAAACACCTAGTCATGTTCCTGCTGTTATGCAATTAGGGTAACACCTAAACCAGCTATAATGGTAGGGTATGCCTAATCCTGCTGTTAATCATGCTATCAATCCTATTGTAAATCCTGCTATTAATCATGTTGTTAATCCTGCTATTAATCCTACTGTTATGTAATTAGGTTGAACAGTTAATCATGTTCCTGTTGTTATGCAATTAGGGTAACACCAAATCTTGTTACGTAATTAGGGTATGCCTAATCCTGTTATTAATCCTATTGTTAATCCCTCTTTTATGTAATTAAGTTAAACACCTAATCATGTTTCTGCTGTGATGTTATTAGGGTAATACCTAATCCTGTTAATCCTGTTATACTAGTATTGGTGCAGACATAGGATATAAATGGGAAGCATTACTCGATCATAAGTTTATTCCTATTATTCCTGTCCATCGTGCTATTTTGTTTAGTTCATCTGTTATGATAGTGTACATATCTCATCCAGTCTTATTTACCTGTCTTGTCATTTCTGATTTATGCATATTTGTAAATCATTGGAGCTCGCCATACTTTATGTTTGATCGTTTTTTCTCTTGCTTCTTTCTTCCATTTACCCCTAGGTCCTTAGAGTGGAAGCACTCAACAGTGACTAGCATTTTATGTAGTAGCTTGGACTTAGCTTGGAATTCTTGAGTTCAAACTTTATTCCATCATGGCTTATGACGAGGATGTGATTTTGTTTAATGGCACTGTGCTTTGAAAAAGACAGATTTGAAGTACTTTGTAAGTGGGTGATGTAACAGGTTTTGAGAATTACGTTTTACTTTGATAATAAAGTGAATGTTTTCCGCTGCTTATTCTATATCTGCGCTGTAAATTTCTGTACTATTACCTATTGCGTTTCACTGAACTTAATGCATTCTCTTATGAGTTACATTAACAGACTTGGGGTGTCATAGGAACTTTTCTCATCCATTCAAATGATAATGCCATACATTTCTCATCCACCCCTGTTAAACTTGTAGATTCAATCTCCAAGCAAAATCCATGATGATTTCCTTTCCTTTTTCCCTAATTTCCCCCCTTTTCCTATGATTCTTACGCGACCCGGTTATCACTGATTCTGCGGCCACCATCGCTCCTCATCTCCGAATTAAAGTCAATACATCATTTTTTTCTGTGTTTTCTAAAATTTGCTTCTTTATGTAAGGTTTCTGATTCATAAATGAGTAAGAGAGATGAAGACCTTGGTTAACGTCTTATTATCGTTTGTGAATTTATGTAGATTTCATTTCACTTCGCCTCAAAACCCTAACGCCTTGATCAACCCTTAAGTGTCGACATCGACCTCCATATAATGACTGCAACTGTCATTAGGTAACCTAAAAAGCAAATTAATTTTATGTTGTTTAAGTTGAGTTAGATTGATTTGTTGAGGTTTTTGTGGTATTCTATTGTCGATTATAATGAAGAACTGACATGATATCAACCTTTTTTTTGTGATGTGAGTTCTACTGCTCAACATTAACAATAGTTTGAAAAGAAATCGAAAATTAATATAATATGAAATTGTATAGGCTATGATGATACATTATATCGAATGTAGCTGAAATATATCAGCCCTCATTTCCTGATCAAACACTCCATAATGTTGTAGTATTTTTGGTTGCGTACGCAAATGTTGTTAAGATATCAAAAATGACATGTGTGTTTGCACTACTTTTTAAAGAAAATAATACATTTTTGGGTTATGATTAATTGTTTTGGCATGTGTAGTGCTCAGTTAGTTAACATCCATATACACCATATTGTTTAGAACCTGTGTTAGTGCACTATTTATGAATCTTGAATCCTAGTATTAGAACACTTAACTAGTTATATTATAAATATAATGCATGCAACATTTCACTCCAAAATAGAGCAAAAAATACTTGTTTTTTTTACTACAATGATTCAGTACTATGAAAATGATGACTTTTTTTTTTTATTTGTTTAGCATTGTGCAAAAACAAAGCAAAAAATACTTGGTTTAATGTTGTTTTTTAACCTAATATTGCCACTACACTTTTGGAGATCAATCATTTTTTCCACACCAAAAAATAACAATAATGAAGTAAAATAAAATATTTAGTAAGACGGTAAAAGATATAGGTTTTTATAACTAGATGTGTGAGTCTTATAAATATATATATTTGGGCTGAAAAGTACTTGTTATTTTAGTTTGCTTCTTTAATTACATAAGCAGATAAGATTTGGAATAAATGACTATAGATTCCAAAATGGAAAAGAACATAAAATCCACATTTATGTACAATGAACAATGGTTGAAATTTTACAATAATATACGGATTTGCCAGTATATATTGAGTTATATTCACAATGTCTAACTTTCTTTCCATAATTTATCTTTAATTTGTAGAATTCATTTCCAAATCCTAAATTAGCAATGCACTAATGAAGTAAATATATAATACAGTTAGAGAAAAAAAATGTTATGCATATATTCCTACAATATGATTTTTAGTGTTAATTTTTTGAAATAGTCAAGCATTTTATTTTCTTACATAGTTTAGAACCATACATTTTTCTGTAGCTGCTAGACGAAGGCTTGTAGTTACCAAATTTTCTTGCGTATGTTTGCACAGAGCATTGAATTTCAAATGGTCATGACATATTGTTTTTACATCCAATTTAGATGTTATATATAAAGACAAAATTTTGAGATTAATTTTGTTTGTATGATGTGAAATGCAGGTTCCAAATGGCTCAGGCTTTCTTCTTTCAATCGCTCAACTAATCCTGTATATGCAATTTACTACAAATCAACACAGAGAATTTTGGCAGTTAGAAAAGGGGAAAAGAGCATTTTTTGTCAAATCGGTTTCTGCCCATGGTGGCGATGAAAAGAACAGTCATAATGAAGTGTACCCCATGAGGGAGGTTACAAGTCATCACAATGTTTATGTGGAAATGTTAAATGATGATAACAATACAACTAACTTATGTTGGATTATTAAATAAAAAAGCCAAATTCTTTTGATTTTTGTATTGTTTTTGTCATTTCTTTTTTTTTATTGAAAATTAGTGTATATACATACACATGTGAATTTTACTTCCGTAGTTGTACAAATTCAAAACAAGTGACACATAACACAATTGAAAACTCACTCATACTAAATCAAGCCATACAAAGTACAGACATAAAACCCAAAGACAGTACTAGGCGAAACCTATACTGGAGCAAATAGAAGACAAACCAAATATCTTAGAGTACCAAACAGCGATCTTCCCTACTAGAAGTAATACCACCATTATACCGAGGAAGCACCTGCATCGAAAGAGGAAAGTGTCGAAATGTTCTTAAAGTTCTTTGCTTTTTTCCTTTTCTTTGATATGACAAAATATTGAATTTCACGCCGGATTTTCAGTTACTCCAGAATTTGTAATCGCTTGAAATTCGGAAGAAGGCTCAACATATTTGACTTTACAAGGCGCCTTCAGTCTCGTCTCAATTTGTCCTGAAGCTTTTTTATCCCAATGATTGTCATCCTGTGCGACAATATCCTCTTATGTAGCCATTGAATTCAGATCATCAAGTTTAGGGGAAGGACTAAAACCTTCTGTGTGCAATAGAAATAGCTCCTGGACTTTAGTATTATTAGCACGATGCAATGAAGAGAAACTAGGACTTAGGAAGTCTACAAACTTGGATCAATATCTATAATATTATTATGACAAGTATGAGTAATTGTTTTCTTAGGAACCCAAACTTTTGTAAACTGACAAGCATTCTCTAAATGTCCAAAACACTGACAATTCAAACATTTAGAAAGTGTTCATTCATACTCAATCTCCTGCATCACTTATTGATTATCCTCTGATAAAATTGGGATATCCTTAGTGATAAAAAAGAGTTAGAAACTTCAACCTATACTCATGCAAAAGCAATCTTCCTAAATCCTTCCGTAAATTTATCAAGTTTAAGAGTAACACGAAAAACAAACATGATACGATGTATCCCCTCTTATGTCCAGTAGTCAAGAGGCAATTCAAGGAGGTGTGTCCATATTGGAATAGAATGAAAATATCTTTATTAAGCTTGGTGCCTACCATCCAATGCTCCATCATCATTATTTTATCAAGTAAGTATTCTTTGTTTGTTTTTACTCTCTCTTTCTTTTTCTCTTTTGAGAAAAAAAAATATAATAGTATTCAAGAAACAGGTTTCTTTTTCATCTTCTTCTCTCCATAAATTCTTTGAAATAAATTTTACTTTTTAATTACTCTTAAAACTCAAAATTAATGGGAAGTGACTTCTACAAATCTCTACATCCTTTAACGTTGAGCACATAAGGACGAGTGGTTATTGTGTTAACTTTGTAAAGAAAATCAATAATTAATGATTGCATCACATGTATCGAATTTATCTTTTAAGGCAACAGTCTCATCTGATTCGTTACTCATATCACTACTTTTTTATTCCTACACATAAATTTTTCAATAATTTGATGGCGAAGTTCTATGCATCCTTTATGGGGATAAGCTATTTGGTTTTAAATCAAAGATTTAAATACCATAACGATTGGTGCAAATATAATAGAAAAGTAAGAATTGAGCAAGGAAGAATTGAATCCAGAATGTTCAAAATATTTACAATTAAAAAGTAAGAAGTGCAGTGAATTCATGCTTAAGTATGTCTCAGAATTTCCCTTACTTTTTTTAAAATTATTCTAGAGGTTGACAATAAATTCATCCCATTAAAAAAAAATCTGTATGCAAAATGGTTTAAAAACTAAATTTGGTTTAGATGCATGTTAGGCATAGTGAGGTAAATTTGAATGTGATGCGCTGTCAATTTCTGTTTGTTGTAACAAAAAATTGTGACTTAAAAAACTGCTTTTGTGTAATGATCGCCTTTTGTATATACAAGTACCTACTTTTGTGACACGCATTATTATCTCAATTGGTTAAGGCATTGATTCCAGATAAAAAAGGTTATGGATTTGATTCAACCAGACCTTCTTTTCCATAGTATTATGATACATACTTCCCAAATTTGTATATATTTATAAAAAAAATGATCGCCTTTGTTTCTATAATAATATACAATTAAAAACAGTTTTGTCGGATATAAAACTATAGGTTTATAAACTTTTATTCATTTTAATTGTAGAAATGAATAAATGTTTTTTGAAATAATTGTATTTGTTACAAAATATACTAACAATTATTGTATTAATATGCTGAGAACATTAATAATCGTTAGTTTTTGTCATGCATACAAATAATTATATTTTGAATGAGGTTTATTATTTATTTTAATTTTTTAAAAAATATGAGTAAATTGTTATTCACTAATTAATGTTTATAGTATGACCAAACTTTGAAAAAAAAAATTTACTATATAACACCCTTTCTCTTTTGATATCTTATATAAGAAATGAGAATATAAAACATTGTGTTTTCCTTTTTTTCAGATCATTATATTATGTAGTTTAAGATCATAATAACTAAGACAACTTGAATTTAGACCTTGTAATTTTAGATGAAGTTTGAACAAAAATTTTACTTGACGTTCTTTTTTATGAGTATTTATTTCGTTTTCTTAAATCAAAACTACGCATCACCAGGCTTATTTGGTGATTTTTCCCTTAAGCGGTAAGCACCCAGGGGTCGACCGGTCTTCATCGGGGGTGACCCGCTTGGTGCGACCTGGGCGTGATGAACGTGGTTTAGGCTTGTTTAGGGTTAGTTTCATAGGAAATTAATAGCTGAGATGAAATTATAATAACTTAATGGCTGTTATTCTTTTGCACTTCTATAAATACAACCCCACTCACCTCACCATTCAATAGCCATCTCTTTTCCATGTGCCTCCGTTCTGTTGAAATTTCATAAAATAGATTTCTTCTTCTCCTATCTAATTTCTGTTCTATTTTCTTTTCTAGTCCTAAATATTATTGGATTAACATTCTGTAATTCTAAATCTATGTTGGTGACTCAATTCTATAGGGTCCATCCATATAGGTCTACAATTAGAATTGTATAACAACGTCAATTCGCACATACAGTTTTCAGTTTGTTGATATTTCCATCACCGCTATCGCAGTGAGTGGAAATATTATTTGTTTAAAGTATCCCGTATATTTTCTAGATTTTATATGAATCTGTATGCAACGGAGATTTGGGGTTTCAGATAATATCACAATATCCCACCCAAATCTCCTATCTTTATTTTATCTCGAAATTTGTCAATAAATATTTTGGGCTTGTAGTTGTTTAGAAACGTTTGAGGAATGATTTGGTAGTTATGCTTTCGTTTTGTTGGATTTGTCCATTTCAATGTAAATTAAATATAAAATGTTTTTAGTATAAAAAGGTTAATATTTGATTTGGTTGCAGAATTTAAATATATTTAGATCTCTATTTTTAAATAAAGCATTTGAACATATTTAGCTCTATTGTAATTAAATATTTTATATGTAAACATACAAAAGGAACAGTTTGATCCAAATAGAGGGTTATATATACTGAATATGTGTATATATATAACATCTTTCTTCTTTTTCACTGTTTAAATAATTCTAATAAGCTTAGGATACAAGTTTGAATGATTATTGTTGATATTTTTCCATTTGCTACTTGTTTTTAAATATGCCTTGATTTGAGTAGTTTATTATGGGGATTGGGCTTGTATACCTTATATGTGAATATGATTGACAAACTTCACCATCCTGACATTTCAAAATTCAAACGATAATTAGCGTTTATAGAGATTATTAAATCATAGCGTAATCAACTTAAATAAACGTAATAATTGCATAATAAATACATTAGGATTGGATTTGAATTTTAATGTCCCCATAGGAACCATTGCTTGTGCGTATAAAAGTGTTATACACATATATATTGAATAATGACACATAGACATGAGGTTAGTCGTCATTTGTGGTAAAAGTCTTCCCATAACCGACCGACAAATCTAGGAGCTACGAGTGAGTTTGACTAATCTGAGAGGTCTAGGTGTCATAGGCTATTAAATCTAGCAGGCTGTAACACGACGTTAAGCCCGCTTGTAGTAGAAGTCTGCTCCGAACCGCTCAGCGGATCCAACATCTACGAGTAATCAGTTTAATGTGAGAAGTCTAGTGTATGTTTTCATATATATATATATAAATATTATATATATATGCGTATAGGAAGGCTAACTATCCTCCTTGAGAATGTCTTTAGTGACTGACTTTCTTCTTATCTAGATTTGGTCTTAAGTGTTTAGGACTAGGCTCGTTCCGAAGGTTTAATCCTTTGTTTGGGCCAAAATCATGGGATCCTCCCTTATTAGATTCAAAGTGGTGTATGGGTCCTTCTTCTCTAAAGTGGTTTAGTCATGGTGATAGCAGAGTAGGGTAGTTTACTAGAATGTCCACTTCCTCAAGGAGCTGTCTAAGGGCCAACCTAGGGATGGGTTAGGTATACTTAGGACTTTGCATTCAATTATTAACCACCATCCAAGGGAAGTCTTAAGTGGCATATGTCTACAATTGTAATATCAGTTAAGTAGTAACATAAGGCGTCAGCTGGAGGGGTCTTAAAAAGCAGTATGCTGACTTACCTTAAACTGATACTAAGCAACGAGATATTAATTATGATATTACTAGTGAGTCTATATATACATTTATGACCTCGACATGGTAAGACATAGTTCTTAAGTGGCTAGGGTACGCCTTAGAGTCTTAAATGATCATACAAATCCACCCTTAATAAATATACTAGAATGGGCCTTAAGTGACCGAGAGTGTCCATCCCGTTGGGTCTAAAGTGATCGTTGATCCACCTTAAATACATTAGTGAAGGTTATAAGCAACCGATCCAGATGTCCACCTCATTAATTATAATATACCTTTGTTTGTGCATGCTTGTGTGTAACGTAGACATACTTCTAAGTATATAATCTGCCAAATATGGAGTATAGCTCTTAAGCACATGTTATTTTCATTCACCAGAACTTTATATTATGACCATTTTCCTTAACATAATTGAACAAGTCAGTAGGTGCGGAGCAGGCATGATGGATGAGACGATGATAGGGCCTGAAGAAGGCAACAGGACTATTATTATATTATTGGTTGTTATTGTTATTTTGTTGTAGGAAGAAATGAATGGTGAATAATCATGATGTACCTTTATAAGCTTGTGGATTTGGTATTTTTATTTGAACATGTGGTTTTTAAATAAATGGTACATCTTTACTTTGATTGTTATATTTTAACATTAAGCTGTGTGAGTTCCTTTGCGTTTAGTGCTCTGTATATTTGTGTTTTTATTTTCCTTAGTAGAAACCAGCAATCCGCTTAGAGTAACTCTAAGTTCTGATGGGCCTTTTCTAGGTCGGGATTTAGGCCCACTCAGAGTGGGTTATTACATTTGGTATCGAAGCATAAGTTACCGATTAAGGAAAAAATAAGTATGAGAGGTTGTAACACCCCACCTCTGCTAGGGTCACTCACAAAGGGAATGCACTAGTTTCGGAGGGGCGTTATCGAGGCAAACAAACACAGAAATATTGCAAGACAGAACATAGATAAAACATCGGAAGGATCAAAAGATAATTTCATTAATTTCAAAAAGAGTCAAAACCTTTTACATTCAAAGTCCAAATAGCGCAAGTCATTATTTTCCATTACAACAAATTCTTTTTTGCATAAATAAAGAAACATAAACTTAAAACAACAAAAGTAGCTTAATTCCCCAAAGGTAGTAGAAATGCAGCCATAGCATAGCTCAAGATCAAACCGTACATGAGCTGAACCGAAAGCAAGCGAAATCCAAGCTAAGTGCTAGAGTTCCATCCCTGAGAACCTGGGGGGAACGAAAGAAAAGGAGGCGATAGAAAACGGGTCAGTCATAATGACTGGTAATTCCTAGTGACTTTCAGCATAAAAACAGGTAAAGGTACATGATATGTATAAACTGAAAGTAAACATAAGGATACCGTCAAGATGGGCAAGATAGGCATGATAATTCAAGTATAAATCAAGTACAACATCGCATGTTCAAGGTTCGCTGCACCAACTGTACTAGTATCCCAAACCCATGTCATATATTAACCATGAAATGATCCCTTGGCCCAATATCATGAAATGACCCATTACTTGGTCAAACGGAACGATCCACTAATCGATCGGCTCCCTACAAGTTCTAACTCGTCGTGTGTCTGTGTCATACGGCCCTATCACGAATGTAGTCACCTGTGCTAGGTCCACTATAGGGTGTATCAAGCCCTAGGGTGCCAACCACCGACACGAATCAAGCATGCACAGGTAAACCTACTGATGCCCAGTGCCTGCTTTTTCAACTCCGGACTACGTGCACAACCATAGTCCGCCTAAACCTACACTAGCACACCAATTCAGCCGTCGTTCTGGTCGCTTACAATCAGCCCAGTAATCTGCCCCACCCTGCCTAGTTCCAGGGTACCATGATACATCTAGTGGGTTACTACTGAAATGGACCGCGTTACTAGGGTTGTCGTCCAATAGGTTAAGTGTTGTCATTTAAATTCGTGACTTAACCCGCCTACGTGCCATGTCAAATTTGACTAAGTGTTGTCGTTCAAGTTCATGACTTAGCCCTACGAATCATGTTTCAAGTTGGTTAAGTGTTGTCTTTCATGTTCATGACTTAACCCTATTATGCGGCATTAATTCTTTAATGCACCCCAACCTCTCACATCAGACATGTTGTTGTGGTCACTGGATGTGCCGGGTGGTTACGGGAAGATTTACACCACAACTCAGTTTGACCTCGGGTTTCAAGCGCGATATGACCAACTACCCACATTGGATCCTATTGTTTGCAGTAACTGGATTTGCCGGGCGGTTCCGGGTAGAATTACACTGCAAACTCAACCCAACCTCGAGTTGGCCATTTTGAAGTTCATTCTAGTGTCATGTCCATGTTCAAATTTCATATCAAGTTTCTGACAAGTTTCAAGGCAAGTTTCATGTCCATATCCAGATTCAAGTTATAACAATGTTCATGTTTCAATTTATGCCTTTTATCAAGTTCATGATTCATGTTCATAACCAATTCATGTTTTGCCTAGTCTACCCAAATCGTATTCCCATCGTATGTAAACGTGAATCGATCTATATTACAAGTAAATCCAAATCCCGAAATAAAGGGAATAACATCAAAACTATGATAGGCAAAAAGGACGAGCATAAAGTGATAAAAGGGATTACAAGTCCAGCATGATCTAACATGAGATGACTGGTTACAATATCACTGGCATATGGAATAATAGCCTCAAAAAATTAGGATTTCAAATCTAGTATGATAAGGTGATAGTCATGATAAAAGTTAACATAAGGTGATAGTCCCAAACTTGTGAATAATAACTGATTCAACATCACAGGCATGATAATATTATGGACATGAAAGGATTCAATTTACAACATGAGTAGGCCCAAATTAATCTCATAGCAATATTCCCAAAAGTCAAGATCCAAGATGAACAAGAATAGATATGAATCAATTATCATACATAGATCCAATTCCAATTTATAACATGAATAGGCCTCAAATTAATCTCATAGAAATATTCCCAAAAGTCAAGATCCAAGATGAACAAGAATAGATATGAATCAATTATCATACAAAAATCCAGTTCCAACTTATAACATGAATAGGCCCAAATTAATCTCATAGCAATATTCCCAAAAGTCAAGATCCAAGATGAACAAGAATAGATATGAATCAATTATCATACATAGATCCAATTCCAATTTATAACATGAATAGGCCTCAAATTAATCTCATAGAAATATTCCCAAAAGTCATGATCCAAGATGAACAAGAATAGATATGAATCAATTATCATACAAAAATCCAATTCCAACTTATAACATGAATAGGCCCAAATTAATCTCATAGCAATATTCCCAAAAGTCAAGATCCAAGATGAACAAGAATAGATATGAATCAATTATCATACATAAATCCAATTCCAATTTATAACATGTCCGTATTAAGTTTATAGTTTTTATCTAAAAGTAAATCGGACTTACAGATCGTGGTCTAAGAAATTGAGATGCAGAAGTTGAATCTATAAACTAGTCGTTGAATAGTTGAATCGTTGAATCTTGATTTGATTGTAGAAGCAAATCCCCAATATGCAATTCCTAGCCATAGTATTCAAGAAATAGTCTTCGTGTTTTATTTTAATTTATCTTAATTAAATTTAGAGGAAGAAGAAGAAGCCATGTCCATCAAGAATTTGTGCAGCATAAGGTTAGAGAAGAATGGTGCAAAGAGAATGAGGCTAGGAGGCTGTTTATATAGGATTGGGCGGACGAATCTAGACAGAAAACAAGACCAGATACATCAGAATGAACCCAAGCTCAAAACTGGGCTTCAGCACCAGGTCGACTATAGGGTCGACCTGGTCCCTGGGAGGTCGACCATGGTGTCGACCCCCAGGTCGACCTGGTCCTGGGCGGGAAAATTCCCGCCCAGTCTGCGCCAGAGTTTGAATTCGAATTTTGAGCTATTTTTGATTCTGAAAATTCCTGAAACTTCGGAGGGTCATATCTCCCTCATACGGACTCCGATTCTCGAAAACTCGGACTCATTTCCTAGCAGAATTTCGAGACGAACGCAAAGCGCAACCTGTTATCCCTGATTCTTATTTTAAAATTTAATTCTGCCTTGATTTATGGTTTTAACATGTTATTAAAATTCAGGTTATTACATTCTCCCCTCCTAAAAGGATTTTGTCCCCGAAATCTTCAAGTTATGAAAAATGCATCATATCATCAAATCTACCATCTACTCAACCATCATCCACAAGCAACCATTATCCTTAAAAGATTTCCAATGCTATATGAACAAATGCAAAAATTGTGTGTATATGTTCCTTAACTAATGCAAATGATCAGGCCTGATTGATCTCCTTAATGCAAAATATGTTTAGTGCTATGAATCCAACATGTATGCAAATAGTCCTAGTCACATAAACACTATATGTGTGCACAAACATTCATCCATATGCAACATTCACATGATAATACATTCAATTTCATCCATAAACAAGTATAAACACTCATGCATATGCAATATGAAAAATGTGTCTGAGCTGTTCTAGTGCCTAATGTGTGTTATGCAACCACGAGCAACCACTTGCGACCACTTGCAACCATTTGCAAACATTAACCATAACATGTTTTAATCACATGTTACATCCAAAAGGGTTCTACCTAAGGTTCTCAAGATAGGATTGAGAAGATAAGCAAGATAAAACAAAGCATCAAGGAGAAGAAGTTAAAGATGTACCCCAGAAGGTCCTGCTTGCGGGGCTTGCCCTTGCTTCTTAGGGCAATTCTTGCTGATATGTCCAGTATCACCACATTGAAAGCATGCTCCCATCTTCATCTTCTTCTTTCTACAATCCTAGGCTATACGCCCCTTAGTACCACAGAAGTGGCATTTTCTTTTCTCACGTGTCTTGTTATCATTATTGTTGTTGTTGTTCTTGCCTCCTTTCTCGGAGTCTACCTTCTTGTTTTGAGACTCATTCGCCTTGACCTCCTTCTTGCTATCCTTGTCTTCTTCATTTAAGAGCGCCATGTCCACTAACTTTTCGTAAGTAACTCCTATAAGTATGTGGGTCATAGCCAAGCTGTCCAGTGGCTCATTCAATCCCTTGACAAAACGGAGAGCCTTTTTATGAGGAGTATTCACCAAGTCCAGTCCAAATCGGGCCAGCTGATTGAATTGATTGACGTACTCCTTGACCGTCATACTTCCTTGCTTAAGAGATAGGAACTTTTCCAGCTGTAGACTTTGTTCAGCTTGTGAGAGGAATTTCATCTCAAACCTTATCCTGAAATCCATCCATGTTTCAACCGACCTCTCAGCATTAGTGACTTCCCACCAATAGGAAGCTTCGTTTTTGAGCAACCATATTGCCAACTGTGCCTTCTGCCTATCGTCCACCTCGAAGATAACGAATAAATCCTCCGTTTCTTTAAGCCAGTTCCTCACTTCTACGAATGATTCAGTTCCCTTGAAATCCTTTCCACCCATGGCCCTAAAATCTTTACAGATCTTTGAGAAAGCAATTGCACGAGGAAGGGGCGGAGGAGGAGGAATCGCTGCAGCTGGAGAAGGAATATCTGCTGGGCCTACATCGTTGGCCCTAGCCTCTAAGTACCTCCTAAACCAGCCAGGTATTGGCACGCCCTCTGGAAAGTTAAGATTCCCAGACATGCTGAAATGAAAAAGAAGAGATTCAAAACGAGGAAACAAAGGATAGTGCTAATGGATTTTGGGGAATAGCCTTTAAATAAAACAAGACTTTTCTTGAAAAATGCTTCTTTGTAAACGGTTTTGAAAATAATTTCAGAAGGTTTTTTTAAAAAAAAAACTTTTTCCCAGTCCTTTTGCTCTAATACCAAGTGTAACACCCTACCTCCGGTAGGGTCACTCACAAAGGGAATGCACTAGTTTTGGAGGGGCGTTATCGAGGCAAAAAAACACAGAAATATTACAAGATAGAATATAGATAAAACAACGGAAGAATTAAAAGATAAATTTCATTACTTTCAAAAAGAGTCAAAACCTTTTACATTCAAAGTACCAAATAGCCCAAGTCATTATTTTCTATTACAACAAATTCTGTTTTGCATAAATCAAGAAGCATAAACTTAAAACAACAAAAGTATCTTAATTCCCCAAAGGTAGCAGAAATGCAGCCATAGCATAGCTCAAGATCAAACCATACATGAGTTGAACCGAAAACAAGCGAAATCCAAGCTAAGTGCTAGAGTTCCCTCCCTGAGAAACTTGGGGTGAGGGGGGAGGGAGGACGAAAGAAAAAGAGGCAAAATAAAATAGGTCAGTCATAAAGATTGGTAAGTCCTAGTGACTTTCAGCATAAAAACAGGTAAAGGTAACATGACATGTATAAACTGAAAGTAAACATAAGGATACCATCAAGATGGGCAAGATAGGCATGATAATTCAAGTATAAATCAAGTATAACATCGCATGTTCAAGGTTCGCTGCACCAACTGTACTAGTATCCCAAACCCATGTCAGATATTAACAATGAAACGATCCCTTGGCCCAATATCATGAAATGACCCATTACTAGGTCCAATGGAACGATCCACTAATCGATCGGCTCCCTACAAGTTCTAGCTCGTCGTGTGTCTGTGTCATACGGCCCTATCATGAATGTGGTCAGCTGTGCTAGGTCCACCATAGGGTGTATCAAGCCCTAGGGTGCCAACCACCAACACGAATCAAGCATGCACAGGTAAACTTACTGATGCCCAATGCCTGCTTTTTCAACTCCGGACTATGTGCACGACCATAGTCCGCCTAAACCTACATTGGCGCACCAACTCAGCCGTCGTTCTGGTCGCTTACAATCAGCCCAGTAATCTTGCCCCACCCTACCTAGTTCCATGTACCATGATACATCTAGTGGGTTATTGTTGAAATGGACCGCGTAACTAGGATTTTCGTCCAATAGGTTAAGTGTTGTCATTTAAATTCGTGATTTAACCCGCCTATGTGTCATGTCAAATTAGACTAAGTGTTGTCGTTCAAGTTCATGACTTAGCCCTACGAATCATGTATCAAGTTGGTTAAGTGTTGTCTTTCATGTTCATGACTTAACCCTATCATGTGGCATTACTTCCTTAATGCACCCAACCTCTCACATCAGACCTGTTGTTGTGGTCACTGGATATGCCGGGCGGTTCCAGGAAGATTTACACCCACAACTCAGTCTGACCTCGGGTATCAAGCACGATATGACCAACTACCCACATTGGATCCTATTGTTTGCAGTAACTGGATTTGCCGGGCGGTTCCGGGCAGAATTACACTGCAAACTCAACCCAACCTCGATTTGGCCATTTTCAAGTTCATTCTAGTGTCGTGTCCATGTTCAAATTTCATATCAAGTTCGTGACAAGTTTCATTTCCATATCCAAATTCAAGTTATAACAATGTTCATGTTTCAATTTATGCATATTATCAAGTTCATGATTCATGTTCATAACCAATTCATGTTTTGCCTAATCACCCAAATCGTATTCCCATCGTATGTAAACGTGAATCGATCTATATTACAAGCAAATCCAAATCCCGAAATAAAGAGAATAACATCAAAACTATGATAGGCAAAAAGGACGAGCATAAAGTGATAAAAGGGATTACAAGTCTAGCATGATCTAACTTGAGATAACTGGTTACAACATCACTGGCATATGGAATAATAGCCTCAAAACATTAGGATTTCAAATCTAGTATGATAAGGTGATAGTCATGATAAAAGTTGACATAAGGTGATAGTCCCAAACTTGTGAATAATAACTGATTCAACATCACAGGCATGATAATATTATGGACATGAAAGGATTCGATTTACAACATGAATAGGCCCAAATTAATCTCATAGCAATATTCCCAAAAGTCAAGATCCAAGATGAACAAGAATAAATATGAATCAATTATCATACATAGATCCAATTCCAATTTATAACATGAATAGGCCTCAAATTAATCTCGTAGCAATATTCCCAAAAGTCAATATCCAAGATGAACAAGAATAGATATGAATCAATTATCATACATAGATCCAATCCAATTTATAACATGAATAGGCCCAAATTAATCTCACAGCAATATTCCCAAAAGTCAAGATGCAAGATGAACAAGAATAGATATGAATCAATTATCATACATAGATCCAATTCCAATTTATAACATGTCCATAGTAACTTTATAGTTTTTATCTAAAAGTAACTTGGACTTACAGATCGTGGTCTAAGAAATTGAGATGTCGAAGTTGAATCTATAAACTAGTCGTCGAATAGTTGAATCATTGAATCTTTATTTAATTATAGAAGCAAATCCCCAATATGCAATTCCTGGCCGTAGTCTTCAAGAAATAGTCTTCGTGTGTTATTTTAATTTATCCTAATTTAATTTAGAAGAAGAAGAAGAAGCCATGTCCATCAAGAATTTGTGCAGCATAAGGTTAGAGAAGAACGGTGCAAAGAGAATGAGGCTAGGAGGCTGTTTATATAGGATTAGGCGGACGAATCTAGACAGAAAACAAGACCATATACATCAGAATGAACCCAAGCTCAAAACTGGGCTTCATCACCAGGTCGACCCCCAGGTCGACCATAGGGTCGACCTAGTCCCTGGGAGGTCGACCGTTGTGTCGACCCCCAAGTTGACTTGGTCCTGGGCGGGAAAATTCCCGCCCAGTCTGCGCCAGAGTTTGAATTCGAATTTCGAGCTGTTTTTTATTCTGAAAATTCCTGAAACTTCGGAGGGTCATATCTCCCTCAAACGGACTCCGATTCTCGAAATCTCGGACTCGTTTCCAAGAAGAATTTCGAGACGAACGGAATGGCACAACCCGTTTTCCCTGATTCTTATTTTAAAATTTAATTCTGCCCTGATTTATGGTTTTAAAATGTTATTAAAATTTGGGTTGTTACATAGTGTATTTGTATTTTGAAAAATGTTTTCAAACTATATATTTGTATATACTTATATATATATATATATATTGTACCCTAATAGAAATATGAAACTATACTTGGCAGCTTTATCTTTTTCCTTCATTTTATCTTAAACACCATCTTAAGAAATCTCCATTTAAAGATTTTCCTTTTTTCAGGTAGTAGAATGGCTGATAATCCTTCCAGATAGGGAAATCAGGAAAGACCTCGGTATTTGCCGGAGTGGTTCTAACAACATCTCTGGACTATAGAACAGGTCCATGTCGCCAAACCTGCCATAGCAGAGCCTGCAGCTCAAGCCAGTGAGGCGGCATCTGATTTTCCTTGTCTATGTAAAGATTTCGCGAATCTTGGTGGAAAACCATTCTTAGGGACTTAAGGCTTTATTAGGGCCCAATCATGGTTACTGGACCACAAACAGATCTCTGAGGCCACCATATGGTCGGATGAAGTAAAGAGAAGATTTGTGGCTTGGCACTTAAAGGAACAACCCCAGGAATGGTGGAACTTAGAATCGAAAGAAAACGTAGGTCGAGTATTTACTTAGGCTGAATACAAGACTCGTTTTGAGACAAAATTTCTACCTAATGCCGAGATGATAATCCAGTTAGAGAAGTTTATCCATCTTAAACAGGGAAATCTGAGTATGCAAGAGTACATGGCTAAATTCACCGAGTTGTGCAAGTTTGGTAGTGGCCCCAGTGAATAAGGCTTTAAGATTCGTCAAGGGGTTGAATTCCCCATTAAAGGGGACTTTGTTGGCCCAAGTAACTTTCAGAACAACATTCGAGACATCGGTGAAGATTTCCATTTTATGCACGGCTGAAGGAGCAAAGGAAAAAAGGTATGGTGAGAAGGATATTCTAGTTCCAAGAAGAATAAGAAGAAAGAATGGTGGAAGAACAAGAAGAAAGGGGAAAAGTTTAAGAGGGAATCTAAGAATTATACAAGGTGTAATCGTAGGGGGCACGAGGCCAAAGACTGTAGGATTAGTTTGGCAAAGAAGGAATTTAAGGGGAGGTGTTTTAATTGCCATAAAGAAGGAAATCTATCTAGGGAATGCCCAAAGCCTAAAGTTGTTCATAACAGTCAGAATTATGCATTGGAAGCAACACCATTACAGAGCCAACCCCCGAAAGATAAATGTTAGCCCACGCTATAAGGTATAACTTCTATTTTAGCTTTTTTGTTTATACCTTGTTTGACTCTGGACTGACCCATACTTTTATTTCTAAAAGACTAGTTGATTATTTGAACCTTTCCTTATCCGTCGCTAATAATCTGATAGAGGTGGCTAACTCTATAAGGGGAACTAAGTATATTGAGTCGATTTGCAAAGTCCTAATATTGGATATCGATGATGTTGATTTCCTCTGTGATGTATGCATTGGATTATATGAGGTATGACCTTATTCCAGGTATGGATTTGTCAACATTCTATGGAGACATTCTAAATTGTGATAAGATAATTGTTCATTTTAGGAGCCGAGAATGACGTAGTCTGAGAATCCCTTGTAAGGTTAGAAACAAGGATAACATCCTATTATGTGCCTTGTCTACTAATTCATAAGGAGCATCTTCAGTCCCTATAGTATGTGAGTTCTTGGATGTCTTTGAGGAAGTCTCAGGACTTTCACCCTATATGAAGATCTCTTTTTGTATCGATCTGGAGAAGGATGCCAGACTAGTAGCTTTTCCCTTGATGCATATGGCACTTAAAGAAAGAAGAGAGTTAGACAAACAAATTTCGGAGTTGCTGGATAAAAGCTTTATCCAACTCCAAGTATGGTGCACCTATAGTGTTTTTCATCAATGCTGATGGATCCCTAAGACTTTGTATAGATTATAGGGAGCTAGATAAACTTACTAAGAAGAATAAGTACCCCTTACCTATAATTGATGATCTGTTTGACTACTTGGGAGGAGCCCAAATATTTTCCTAGTTAGTCCTCGAAATTGGATTTCACCAATTGAGGATTTTAGAAAATAGAAAGGATAAAACAGCATTTAGGATGCCAGATGGATTATTCCATTGGGAACTTATGCCTTTTGGACTAACGAATGCACCCACCTTCTTGGTAGACATTATGACTAGAGTGTTTAAGAGCATTCTGAATAATATCATGGTAGCTTTTGTAGACGTTACCCTACATTTTCTATGGGCCATATTGAACATGAAGGACACTTAATGAAGGTCATATTATGGAGAGAACCAGTTGAAAGACAACTTTTCAAAGTATCATTTCTGGAGGGAAGAAGTTATATATTTAGGGTGTATTATGTCAAGGAAAGGGTTAGCAGTTGACCTCGCTAAGGTCGAAGCAATTAAGGAGTGGAAATTACCCCGAAATGCTATAAAAGTGAGAAATTTTCTTGGTTTAGTGGGATAATATTGAAAGTTCATTAATTGTAAAGATTGCCACCCCTCTAACCTAACTGACAAAGAAAAACTTGGTATTTTCTTGGAGAGATAAATGTGAAGTGGCTTTAAGGAAATTGAAAGAAGCATTGACTAGTGCACCGGTTCTAATCATCCCCGATGGTCCAAAGATGTTTATAGTTACATTGAAGCATGCAGAACTAGTTTAGGTGTGGTTCACATGCAAGAAGGTAGAGTAGTTGCCTCCTCTAGTAGACAACTCAAGGACCACGAGAAGAGGTATATGGTTTATGACCTAGAGTTGGCTGCAGTAATACTCGCCTTGAAGATGTGGGGGCAACATCTTTTAGGGGAGACATTCGAGCTTTTCACTTATCATAAATCCTTAAAGTATTTATTCTCTATTCTTCACTTGAATTTAGGACAACAACGATGGATGGAATACATTGCCTCTTTTGATTTCACGCTCCAATATACGCCGGGGAAGGGGAACATTGTAGTAGATTCGTTGAGTAGAAGCATGCATCTTTGAATGCAATCTTGTAGTGGAAATAGTTGAAAGTTTCTCTCTAACTTTAATTTACAACCGCCACCTATAGCTTCTAGTAGTTTTCTTGGAGTTATGTTGGTTAGACCCTCTTTAAGGGAAAGGTACAGAGTGTGTAGTATCTTGACAAGGAGCTAAGAAGTTTGAAGGAGAAAGTTCAAAAAAAAAAATATTTTCCTCATTCAACAAGATATTTGCTTAGAGACGATGGGAGTTTGCTTAGAGACGGATGACTTTATGCCCCTAAGGACGATGATTTGAGGAAGAAAATTTTAGAAGAGTGGCATAGGAAAAAGATGATCATACACCCTTGTGGAGATAAAATGCATAGGGATATGTAGAGAAATTTTCACTGGAAAGGGATGAAAAGGGAGATAGTTGAGTTTGTGGCAAAGTGTCTGACTTACCAAAAAGTTAAAGCAGAGCAAGGAAGGTCCGGAGGATTATTGTTACCTTTAAAGGTAACAATGTGGAAATAGGAGCATTTTTTCATGGGTTTTATTGATGCTCTTCCAAGGAGTCAAAGGGGAAATGAAGCTATCTGAGTTATAATGGACAGTCTGACCAAGAATGCTCACTTTATACCAGTCATGAAGAATAGGACTTCAACTTCATTGGCCCAGTTGTATGTCAGAGAAATAGTTTGACTACATGGCATTCCATCGAGTATAGTTAGCGATCGAGACCCTTTGTTCACAAGTGAGTTTTAGAGAAGTTTACAAGCAGGATTAGGGACAACACTCAACTTAAGTACAACCTATCACCCGCAGACCGATGGCCAGACAGAAAGAGTCAATCAGATCCTAGAAGATTTGCTTAGATTCTGCATTATCAACTTTGGAGGAGCTTGGGAGCAACAGCTATAGTTAATGGAGTTTGCATATAACTACGGTTTTCAAGCGAATATTGGTATGTCCCTTTTTAAGCGCTTTATGGGCAACCATGCTAATTACCAACTTTTTGGTGGGAAATTACCATCAAGATTCTACTCAGACTAGACTTCGTTTGTGATTCCACAGAGAAGATTTCTTTGATTAAACAAAGGATTAAGGCAGCCCAAGACCGTTAGAAATCATATGCGGATAAGAGAAGGAGGGAACTTGAGTTCAGTATCGTGGATTTATTATTTCTAATAGTTTTCGGACAAGAAAAAGTTGATTTTTTAGTGGAAGAATCCGCTGGTAATCTATCTCTATATAGTGTTTGGCGACAGACTACCGATGCATACGAGTGACCGAAAATTTTTAATTCAGTATTTGTGTGCAATAGCATGAGTTTTCCGACCATTTTCCGTCATTTCACTCAATACAAAATTTTAATTTTGAATTTATTTACCAATGTTTTAGCGACAGATATGTACTTTTAGAAATTATTATTTATAAATAAACATCGGTAAATCCTTACTAATTAGCAAAGGATTTGCGATAAATTTTAATTTATGCGAACATTTAATCTTGCCAAATCTGTTGGTAATCCGTCAGTGAACCCTTCCAAATTAGCAAGGGATTAATGGTAGTGTTAACTGGCATTTTGGTCTGGTTCCCAAAAGTACACCAGACACGCTCGACTCAGCATATTGCGTAATGTTAAAGCCCGAAGTGTCGCCAAAACACTAGGGATCGAGACCAAGAGAAGTCACGCGAGCACAAGCCTCACTGATCCTAAAAACGATGCGTTCTCCTTATTTTCGTACCCCTCAGTTAACACATTTCGGATCCCTCTAAAGGTATGTGTTTCGGATCCCCCCACACACATTTTGAGTCCCCACACGTTCGAGCCTCGCAAGTTTTGACTCCCTCCTTACCACATACTTTGGGTCCCCAAGCTTCGAATCCTAAAGCTTCAGGTCCCTCAATATTAGGGAAGCTCGTGCCACTCTGCCAATGTCCTCATGTCACTAATGATATGAGCTCGGATGCCTCAGGGGATACAAAGGGTTGTATCTCCTGGGCACCCAAGAGATCTATATCCCTTAAGGGATATGAAGTAACCCATATCCCCTTAGGAATACGTCACTTCGTATCCTAAGGAATACAAAGGAGGATACAAAATTCTAGATGTAGGGCTTCAGGGATACAAAATTGTACCATATGGTCCCCAAATCCTACATACTCCCACATAACCTTTCAGCTATAAATACCCCAAGCTCACACTTCAAAAAGGGGAATTTGGAAGATTTGACATCTCTTGAGAGCTCAGGGAACTCATTAATGGCAGCCATGCTTTGAGGAAAAATAAGAATAAAAGTTACTTTTTCAAAATATTCATATATAACCATTATAACTCTGTTAACCGGCCTTTTGGTCCGGTTCCCAAAAGTACACAAGACACGCTCGACTCAATGCACCGCGTGGAACTGAAGCTGGAAGGGACTCTTAGGAGCGAAGGAAACAGGATGAAGAGGGATCGCACCAACAGAGAAATCGCGACACCCCAAACACATTTCCGAACCAAGGCCTCGAATCCCAAAGACTTATAAGCCCGGATCTCGAGCCCCCAAAACGCCTATTCATGCAGCCTCCACGCGCCGCATAAAGCGCACCCCTCAGGGGTGCAAAATTCACACCCAACAGGGTGCGATATTTGTACCAGAAGGGTGCGAAAGTCACACCAATAGGGATGCAAAATTCGTACCCTGGTGTGCGAATTTCATGCCCCAGGAGGTATGAATTTCGTACCCCCATGGGGTGCGAATTTCGCACCCACAAGCTGCGAAATTTCGCACCCCAGGCCCAGGTGCGAATTTCTAACGTGCGCAGGCTCCAGGTGCGAAATTCTGGCATGTGCATGGTTCAGGTACGAATTTCTGTGTGTGGTCCCCCATTTCTACCTACTCCCATATACTCGTACCTACTCCCTTTCCAATAAATACCCCATGACTTCACACTTGAAAGGGGTGGAATTTGTGAGCTCAAAGCCTCTAGAGAGCTACTTTAATGGCTTCTCCCATTTGAGGAAGAAGAAAGACAAAAGTGCCATTTTGCTAATATATTAAATATATGATAATTATAACATCATATATGAGAATGATGACATCATGTCTTAGAGGTGACATCATATAGCCTTAGAGATGACATCATATAGCTTAGGGATGACATCATATGACTTTGAAATGAAAGTAATGAGATGTCATGGAAGGGTCTTAACCTTGTAACCTTTTGTGATCAATAACATTCCAACAACGCTTCAAGGTGGACGTAGGCCCCTCACAAAGCTGAACCACTATAAATCTCTTGTGTTATTCATTGCTTTCCACTCTAGTCTATGCGAGCAATTAATTATTCCTAGTAATTGGAGTCTTTTGTGTTTACGAAATTTTTTGCCATCAACATTTGGTGCTTTCTTTGAGAATTAAATTCAAGTTTTCGTCTTTGTCATGGTTTTCATCTCGACTTCGACGAGCTTGAGGTTCCTTTGCTAAAACCTGCTGCCGGGTCCGTTTATGATGGTAAAGCAACCAAAGAATGGAAAGGTAGGCTCTTCAGCCACAACCGAGGTCGAGACCTCCCAACAACCTCAACCGGCGAACATCCCGGTCGCTGATGAAAATATCCCTCTTATTGTGGACCCTGAATTGCCCGCAACACAAGCTCAGGACCGCCGCTTAATGAAAAATACGAGAGCACAACGGTCGAGCTTAATCAACCATTAAGGAATAACATCGATCTTATGCAACAACATCAAGAAAGTCAGCAAATCATTGCTCGACTTCAACTAATTCGGAACAACGCTCGACCCTGACCAACTATATCAGAAACATACTCTTTCGAGTCGAGGGGGCCGCATCAAAGGAGGAGGATTAGCCTCATCAACAACATCGCCGTCCACACCAATGCCCTCGACAATGATAACGGCAATGGAAACGACAACGACCACCGAACTACAGCCACATATAGAGAGGGGGTGCAATACTGGGATCGCTCTCACTTGATCGTCAATGTCGGACCAGGTCTGACCAACCAACCCTTTCCTCGACAAAACCTGGCAGTCTCCCATCGAGATGATGGAACTACTGTTCCAGCAGCCTGCGCTTTTCCATAACAGGATGCATATCAGCCCACTCCACACCAAGATCTGATTATAGATGTCAAGGACATGAAAGAAGACGATCCGGACATCCATCAAAGAAGATGCCCTAGCAACAGAACTCCGGAACCTCGCCAAAACCCACGGGTCCCAAGGGTGGACCCCATCCAACTTACCTTCCCGACATGGTCCAAAGGATCATGAGGGAAATGTGAGGGAATGTGTATGACTCGTGGGAGGCACATATTAGGTGTAATCCCTTCACAAGGAGGGTAAATGAGGCCGAGTGGCCGCGACGCTTCAGCATGCCACAAATACTGCCCTACGATGGCACTACTGACCCTTGTGCCTTCCTAAATCAATATGAATGGCAAATAGATTCTAGCTGGGGCAACAACCTGGTCAAATGAAGTGTTTCCCAGTCTTCTTATCAGGAATTTCTTTGTTAGGGTTCTCTCATCTCCTACTTGATTCCATTAACAATAACGGCCAGGTTCCTACGGGACCCAAGAAGCCCGGCCCTCACCGGGCATACGAGATCTACACCCCGTTGAATGAAGACATGGAAACAATCTACTGGGAAACGTGCAACACGCTTCAATACAAGAAACAATACAAAGGGAATCCGCTAATCAGGAGAAGAATACCGGCAAGTACCGTCGATACCACGACATGTATGGGCATAATACCAATAATTGCAAACAATTCAAAGACGCAATCGAGAAGCTTATCCATGAGAAATGACTCGAGCGGTATTTCCAAGAGCCCTTTCCTCCCAAAACAAATTCAAAGCCTCCGGCGACAGCACCTCCAGCAACCGCCAAGGCGGCTGTGGGGCCATCTAACCCAAGGCGAGGGATCATGATCAAAACAATATGTGGCAGAACTTACCCCACATACGACAACTTTTGGAAAATGATGAGTTTGTGATTTCCATAAAGCGTGCTACTTATGAAGCTTGCTCCGCTCCATACGAATCCATCCCATCCAAGCTCCAAAAAACCATGCGGGACGACATCCTTTTCCGTGAAAGAGATTCTATGAGGGTTGGGATCCCGACCACCGATCCACTAGTTATCACAGCACAAATCGGTGTGGCTTCCATCCGAGAAGTATTAATTGACTCGGGAAACTCGGTCAACATTATTTTCAAGTCTGCTTATGACCAGATGAAGTTGGAAGAAAAAGACTTAAAGCCATGTCATGCCACTATCCACGGCTTCAATGGGGCTTCTAGTTCCCTAGTGGGAATGATCGACTTACCTATGGAACTGGGCGAGGGGGATCGGAGTCGAGTCTGAATTCTCACTTTGTCATTATAGACATCGATTCCCCCTACAATGCTTTTCTTGGATGCCTTTTTTTTTACAGAATTTTGGGTCTGCATGTCGCCATGGTCTCTCTTAATGAAATTTCTGACAGAGAACGGGATTGGAACAGTTAGAGGCGACTGAGCAAGCACCAGAGAATGTTACGCAATAGAATGGAAGATTGCACGCAATAAGGACAAGGGCAAAACCGTGTCTACGCCTTCTTGCACCAAGAATATCTCAACATAGCAATCAGCGTTGTCTGGGCGTTGGCTCAGGTGCCATAGCCGCCTTCCGATGACCTCGACCCACAGAAGGATGAAGAGCCCGACTATGAGAGGGCTACTCCAGTCAAGCCTATGGTGGACGTTCCGGTCAGTCCCGACGACCCGTTAAAGGTGCTGAAAATAGGATCGCAACTCCATCCCATAATCAAATAGGATCTTGTACATTTCTTGAAGGAAAATTTGGATGTGTTCGCATGGACTCACTCCGAAATGAAAGGCACCGATCCCGTTGTAGCTTGTCGTTTTCTAAGCATTTATCCCACAATGCCTCCAATCAAGCAGAAGCGCCGCTTCTTGGGACCCAGAGATCCAACACACTCGAGGATGTGGTAGACCGTCTAAACAACAACAATTTCATCCGCGAAGCCGACTATCCCAAATGGGTCTCCAATCCGGTCCTAGTCAAAAAAGCCAATGGTAAATGATGGATGTGCGTCGACTTCTCAGACTTCAACAAGGCATGTCCCAAGGACCGCTTCCCACTCCCGAAGATTGGCCGACTTGTTGACTCAACCGCCAGATACCAACTACTATCTTTTATGGACGCCTATTCAGGCTACAATCAAATCCCAATAAATCTTCACAACCAAGATCATACCTCTTTCATAACAAACCTTAGATTGTACTGCTATCGTGTCATGCCCTTCGGCCTCAAGAATGCCGGTGCTACTTATCAGCGAATGGTTAATTGGCTCTTTAAAAACCAAATTAGGAAGTCCATGGAGGTGTATGTGGATGACAGGTTAGTCAAATCAATGCATTCCAACAACCACGTCCACGACCTCTCTGACATGTTTGATTTTATTCGCCGATGCGACATGAAACTCAATCCTCTGAAGTGCACCTTCGGAGTCGCTTCAGGGAAATTCTTGGGTTTCATCGTCAATTCCCAGGGAATCAAAGCCAATCCAGAAAAAATCCAAGCTATTCGAGACATCCAAATCCCTAAGAACATCAAGGATGTCCAAAGTCTGAACTGAAAGGTCGCCGCTTTAAGTCGGCTCATCTCTAAAGCCATCGACAAGTGCATTCCTTTCTTCAATTAACTTCAAAAAGGAAAACGCAACTTCGGATGGACCAAAGAATGCATTTCCGCATTCAAAGACCTTATGAATCACTTAGAGCGACCGCCTATCCTATCTAAGCACGTGGATCGTGAGCACCTATATGTTTATTTGGCTGTTTCTGTGCAGGCAATTATCTCAACACTTGTATGCATCGAGAACCGCATCCAACGACCCATGTACTACATAAACAGAGGATTAACGGGGGAAGAGAACAACTACCCGAAGTTGGAAAATTTGGCATTCTTCCTATTGATTTCTTCTCGGAAGCTTCGACAATACTTCCAATCTTATCATATAAAGGTGTTCACCGGCCAGCCATTATGACCGGTCCTACAGCGACCCAAAGCATATGGACGGCTACTAAAGTGGAGTATGGAGCTAAGCTAGTTTGAGATAACCTTTATCCCCCGCCGGGCCATCATCGGCCAAGCTCACGCTGACTTCATAGTAGAATTCACTATCATCGAGGATACTCCTGCAAAGAACGTCGAAGCTCTCGACACTCAATGGAAATTGTTCGTGGACGACTCCTCCAACAAAAAATGCTCCGGGGCCGGAGTCGAACTCATCACTCCCGAAGAATGCACGATATACTATGCATTAAAACTGAATTTACCTGCTACCAACAATGATGTAGAGTATGAGGCCTTGAACGCGGGAGTCACGATCGCGACTGAGCTCAAACTAAAGACCATCTAAATTTTCTCTGATTCACAACTCATCGTTCGTCAGGTGCAGGATAATATCAAGTGAAGGAGGGACGACTCGCGCTATATCTTATCCAGTTTCAGGAATTACTCACTCACTTCGACCACTTCGTCATCTCACACATTCCTCAAGAATAGAATGCAAAAGCAGATTCACTAGATAAGTTAGCAAGCTCCGAGGACTAGCAACTCTTGGGTATCGCCCCCATCGAAGAGCACAACTCCCCAAGTATCAAGCAAATACGAATTGAGGCGGTCATGAACGCTGAACCCGAATCCTGGATGACGCCGATCAAGAATTACCTGCAACACGGGATCCTTGCAAAGCGCTACAAGGAAAGATGAGCGCTTACCCGTTAATTAGCTTGCTACCTTCTCATGGATGGGGTGCTCTACCGCAAAGGCTTCTTAGTCCCATTGCTCAGATGCGTAACCCATGACGATGCCACCCGAATGCTCTCTAATATACATGAAGGTAAGTGCAGCGACCAGCGACCATACTGGAGGACAAACCCTGGCCAGGAAAATACCCAGGCATGGCTATTATTGGCCCACGCTCGATCAAGATGCCGCAAACTACGCTCGCAAGTGTGACAAATGCCAGCGCTTCTCAAAGATTCCAAGGGCCTCGCCTACGGATTTGACACAAATGATCATCCCATAGCCATTTTCCATATGGAAAATCGACATCATTAGATCTCTACCAATGGCCAAAGGCGGGGCACGATATGCTACCATGGCAGTTGATTATTTTACCAAATAGGCAGAGGCCGAAGCTTTTGCCACAATCACCACCAAAAAGATGATCAACTTTGTTGTACGCAACATCATTACACGCTATGGTGTCCCTCAAGATATCATTTCCGATGATGGAACTCAGTTCGAGAGCGCCTAGTTCAAAGCTTTCTATCAGCAAGACAACGTCGAAAAATGATTTTCGATGATGGCTCAACCCCAAGACAACGGGAAAGTTGAGGCGGTTAACAAGCTCATCAAATCCATTATCAAGAAACGGCTGGGAAAGGATGGGGCATGTGGGCGGACGAACTTCCTCTAGCCCTATGGGACTACCAAACTGCCCACAAGACACAACCAGACACACTCCTTTTGTCTTTGCCTGCGGGTCTGAAGCCATCATTCCCATCGAGCTCAAGCTTCCATCTCATCGAGTCACTTACTTTGACCTAAAGACAAACCAAGATTTACTTCTGCGATCACTCGATTTGCCAGAAGAGAGAAGTAACGAAGCTGACCTCAGAGTCGCCGCCCAGTGGCAACTAGTCTCCCGGTATTTCAATTCCAGGGTCTGTCGTAAGGACATCAACATCGGTGACCTCGTCTTGAAACGGGTTTTTCCGCCACCAACCGGCCTCGCCCCTCGTTAGGAAGGCCCGTATTCCATACAAAGCAAGCTCAGCAATGGATCTTTTAAACTCACAAGCGTGGACGGAGCTAAACTCACAAGGGCATGGAACATCGAATATATCTACTGCTACATTGCATAACTTAGTTCGCAGTTGTTTATGCTTTCCAACGATGTTTTGTTTTCTAGCAATTCAAGGCATTGTAAAGGATCTTACTGCCAAAGTTATTAGTAGAAATGATTTCAACTTTCTATCTCTTTCTTGTGTTTACTCCGTGCACGAGATGTTTGATTAATCCTGACGGCCAGCTTGTGTGTGAACAATCGATCGCCGTATCGACCCCCGAGCACGGGAGCGGAACCGCCATCCAAACCTCAGCCAACCTCGAGGTCAAACTACACTAGCTACGACTGGCACCCCGAGCTCAGGAGCCGACAACGCTACTCGAGTCGCCGGCCCGTGGCACGACCGAGTATAAATAACCACGAATTCGAACCTCGACTCGTGCCGAGGTTAATGATAAATCATTCCACACCCAAGTCCCAAGCGACTCGGGGACACCCGACGGCTAGTTAGGAGTAATGTAAATTTCTCTCCTGGCTACGGGTGTCGGTCGAATCTTGGCATAGCACAAAGACCGACCTAAAATCGTTTCTTCCCCGAAACTCTCAAGGCCAAGGGGTAGCCCATGGACACGATCGGACCCTACGGGCTGATGATCCGGGCTTATCCTCTCAGAAAAATAAACGACATTTGCGGCTCGCCTCAACCCAATGAACGACGAAACACAGGACAGACCGCATAGCATGATGTCATACGCCTTCGCTACACTTGGGATTAACCCCGGGCAACCCAGTACGGCAGGCGCCTTGCCTGGTTTCACAAACTACGGGTTTCTTGAGCTGAGGGGTACTTCCTGAAACCATCGCTCTATCTCGCTCCTCTGGAATAATCAACCCAGAGCATGGCCCCCGATCACTTTTTTGTTAAGCGTAATGATAAGTATGCTTATGCAAGTACGGGACACCGAAAAACATAAGAAGAACATCCGAACACTCGACACAAATCGTAATCTTTACTAATTCTTATTCAATTTCCATGCACACACATTTAACAAACTACATGTCCAACATCTTTCTTTTTTAATGACAGGGTGTACATGAAAACCACACCGTGTCTTGAAAAACCAAAAGCGAGGGTCGTACTCGCATAAATTATCAGCCAACACTACCAAAATGAAAGGTAACTTCTACTTAATTTACTAACAATAACCATGTATTTTCTTTTGTCCTTGTGTTTCTTCTTTGCAGATTTAGCACTTAACGGTTCATCCTTCGCGCTGGGCCTCTTCTTACCAAACCCGCTCTTTCCACCTCAGCCCTTTCGAGAAGCGGTCGATTCATGAGAAGCCGAGAGACGCTTCATGTTTGCACCCTCACTGTTAGAGATCTCGGTGATAACAACAAGGGCGGTATGCGGCGTTAGCATAGGGGCACTTCTAGCAGCAAGGCCTATTACAGCGTCACCGTTCTCCGGTATCTCCTTGCCCTCTCGCTTAGCCCTTTCCTTGGCCTCTCTGGCGGTGGGTCGTCGCTCAGCAAGCTTCTGGGACTTATGCGATGTGACCGCACCGGCCTTGGTTTTTTTCAAGGGACTCCCCTCTGCTCGGCTTCCTCATCCTCCCTTTTCTTCTGGGCCTCATCAGTTGCCCTCCTCTACTCTGCCTCCTCATTGGCCCTCCTACGTGCGACCATTTCAGCGGCTTCCAAATCAGCATCCCGTTTGGTCTTCATTAGGACCTCCTTCCTGGCAGCCTCATCTTTCCTCCATTTCTCCTCCACTTCCTCGCTTTTAGCCACCATCTTAGCTTGTTAAGCCTCCACCATGGCCGCCATCGTAGGCACATCAGGTTCCACTGGATCTCTGATACGAGAACTCTGCCCATCAACCACCTCTCCGTCCTCCATAAGGCTCTCATACATGTTGGGTGTTATCCTTATATCTGATTAGTTGTCTAGTTGATCGCTGCTTTCTCCAAATTGCGCTGTCGCAAGTCCTGGTTCAGGCTCAGTTGTTTGTGGGGCCATGGGGGCAAGGCCCGATGCCACGGTCAGTCCAGGAAGGGCTGTACAATAAAACACAACCTTCTAGTCCGCAAATTCAGTAATTACGTCAACCTCTGGGATGCATGGCAATAGAAATTTACCTCCGGTCAGGGATGGTGTCGAAAGGAAAGGAGGCTACTTGCAGTGGTAGGTAAAGTGAATCTGGTCTCTCCCAGCTCCGGGTGCTCAGGGTCTCGGTTGAAACCTGAATTGAAGTTGCGGGATCACTCACCATAATCGATTCAAGGGCCGATGGCCGATAGGAGCTTCCTTCTGCAAATGCCTCCACTACCATGATGCTTTCAGTCATGCCAGCTTTCCCTTTCCCAGCAGTAATACTCTCCGGCCTCTTTCTCGGCTTCCTCAAGCAACAATCTCTCCTCCAGCTTCTTACGCTCGTCAGTGGTCAAGAGATTGATCATAAGCTGTCGTTCGTCCAAGGACTCGACATCCACTTGGCACAAGTAAGCTTCATACGAAACCAACCTCACCTAATTTTGAGCTAGTTCCCAAGGATAGTCGTCAACCCATGAGAGGCCATGGAATTTCAGAACCTTAACATACATGTTTCGGATATCTTTCTCCAAAGAAGATTGTACCCGAAATTCTGTATCCTCCAGCTACTCTCTTAGTTGCTCCACCTCTCTCAGATGTGCCGCCCTCAATCCGTCCATTGTACCCAACACATCCTGATTACTGGCCTCCACATCCTCCTTGGCCTTTTTCATCCCCTTAATCTGTCTCTTCAGGCTGCCATTCTCTTCTTTTAGAGCATTGCTGTCATTTTAAAGGTCCAAATCGGCACATACTTTATCCACTTTGGCCTTGTCCCTCTTTAGAGCTGTGTTCTGGGTAGTTAGGCTGGCTATAGTTTCCATGAAAATAGTGCGGGAATGATCGGCCTCCCTCTTGAGTGTCTCGTACCCTTTTTTATCTCAGCTACATCAACGAGATTCACAAATTAGCATTTGAAGACACGGGAATGGACGACAATGTGCCCACGGTACAAAAAGCAAACTCATCTATTTCTGCTTTAGATAAACGAAGGTGGTCTGGTCAGCATCAAATAGTTAACTTCTAATTCATGAGCTCCATGTTCTTCCTCTTGATCAGCTCCAATAAATGAAAGGAATATGTGGTAAGCTCATTATCCTAATGGTACGCCTCCTTCACATGCATATAAATCTCTCTGGAGTCACTAGCGGGAGGCAGGCGGATATCTGGAAAGACCGTCAGCTCATCGAAATAGTGTTGAGGAAAGTCGTTTCCAACCATGCCCTCCGTTCCTCGATTGAAAGCCTTTGTTGCTCAGAGGCCACTAGTTCCCGCATCCCGGTTACGGTCTCCCTCTTTGATCTTGGTTGGCCGAGTGTTGGCACCCTCCCTTTGGTAACGGGAATTGGGGTAGGAGCCGCTGTACTCGGAGGAGCTGTCAAAGACGAGTGCCAGGTACCCCTAAGTTAAGTCAAGAATCTCCCTCGGACACCCGAATCGAAGGAGGAGGAGTCGGAGATCGTAGGGATCGATCCCCACCTCGGTGCTCACTGCCGTGACCATGCGTGGGTGGAGTATCATACAAGACGGTCCCTCTTCTAAAGCTCTCAAAGAAATTATTCCTAGAGCGTTGATGGCCTCCATGCCCATAACCTCGTTGTCTATGCCCTCTTGCTATATCACTTGTCAAAGAAATGAAACAAAGTCAGTTAAGCTGCACGTTCAGATAAGCTGCTATGCCATGTAGTTTTAACAGTGTATGGCCTTAATGTTCTCTCAACAAACCAGATTGTGGTCCGCTCAAAGGAGCTAACCCCTCCACAGCAAGAGCTAATTTTTCCATGATAGCCAGAGTCGGCCACAGGGACACTTCTAGGTCAAGTTTATTTAACCATCAAATTGGCGTTCGTCCTCAAGCGGGATGGCAGCTCCAAGAGAAGTCACTGTAGACAATAACCTAATCGACACTCTCGCCCCCGCCCCTCCTGCTAGGGGTGGGACGGGAACATTCAATGGGCCCTCATCTCTAGCTGCGGCTTCCTCACCACGAGCCCCATCTTCACTAATGTATCCTTGAAACTTAACAACCTATTTTGGCCGAGGTCCAGCAGAGGACAACTTTCTTTTCAGATCAGGGGCCACAGGGATTTTCGCCACCACCTTTTTTGACACACTGCTCGCCACTACGGGCCAAATCATAGCCTGATCATCAGGAAGCAACCTCGCACGGCAAAGACGCTCTTGGCTTGTCACAATGCCATAGCTCGCAAGGCGTCAAGACGCTACTTGTACTCTTCACCGGTAGGTGCCTCCGTATTCCCTGCCGCAATCAAAAAAGAATAATAATGATACGCGGGCTCCAAGAACTTTATAGTAGGGACGGAGTCCGTAAGTACTTACTCCCTTCTATCCACCTCCTTTGCAAATCCAGGAGGGCAATGCATGAAGAACCAATCTTGTTTAAACATCGATGACCTGGGCCATGTCCCGACGAAGAATTTGATGGCGGCTGTCGCTTCCAAGAACCATTAGGAGGGCGATCCGCTAGACGTTCTCCTCAGACTGAAGAAATACAGAATGTCCTCTCTGGTAGGTTCCAAGTGCAGAAATTCTCGGTATAGAACGTATGTGCCTAAGAGCGATGAATAAGCATTTGGATGAAGTTGCAAAGCTGTAAGGCGGAAATAAGTTTGCATGTCCCGAATGAAGTCATTGGCTGGGGGCACGCATCCCGCAAAACAAGCTCGCCTATTCCAGGCGGTCAAACCCTCGGGCGGCGCATGAGATTGGCCATCCTCTCCCGATGCATGGGCATCGCCCTTCGGAATATTGAATCACAACGCCATTTTCCTAGCTGTTGTAGCGTCATGCGTGACGATACTGAGTCTGTCGGATTTTCCAAAATAACTGTGTCACGTAGCATATCTACGGCTACCGGAGCCGCCGATGCGTCCTCGCTAATAATGTCCACATTCTTGATCTCCTTATGTATGACGGGAGAATGTAACCTCTCAATTTGTTCCCCGTGATCAGATACTTTGGGTGAACTGGCCGTTTGAGAAGGAATGGATCCTTAGGTAGTCTCAAGCTTGCTGCCACTCGAGTTACCACTGTTGGTAGAATCAGATGTATTTGACGATGGCGGGGAAGCCTCAGCTTCCAGGATTTTCCCAGTCTTTGATCTTGTCTGCATCTCTAGCTATACTTTAACGCACTAGAGTTAGACATTAAAGTAGAATAACCTATACCCCTCGTGCTGGTAAAAGCTAACGTGCGCGTGTAGTGTTATGCAAAATTGAGACACACAGAATAAGCCTAATATAGTCCAACAGTTCAGTCATAGTTCGAATATATGCTCTATCCTATATGGAAAAGCCATAATGTGTACAGTGCCATAGGTACTTAGGCAACGTGGAGGATCAGAAGACCAAAGGCTAGAAAGCTCGAACCACGATAGGGTTGGAAGGCTCGAACCCCCAAGGTGTTCGATCGCTCGAACTCCATAAGGGTTTGAAAGTTTGAACCTCCTAGGGGTTCGAATGCCCGAATCCCCAAGGGTTTGAATTCTCGAACCCTTTAGGGGTTCGAATGCTCGAACCCCGCCACGGTTCGAAATATCAAACTCCCAGAAGTTCGAACACCCAAACAACAGCAGGGTCCAACATCTTGACACCCCATAGCTTCGGATGTTCGAACCCAGCAGGGTTCGAAAGATCAAACGCTGGCAGGGCTTGAATACTCGAACCTCGACGAGGTTCGAACGTCGAGCCACTACAAGTTCGAGCACCCGAACCCCCTCTTATTTCGAGGCTCCCCTCGTCGCTCGCTTACCAATGCCTTCCTCTCCTTCGTGCGTGCCTCCAAAAATCTCGAAACCCGCCTAATTGTCGCGTTTGAATTTTGAAGTACTACGGAATCAAAGTTTTTTTAATGGCGGCCGACCTTGAAAGTTAGAATGAAGAAGTGAAATGAAGGGGGGCTATTTTAATAAAAAAGGAAAAGTCCCTTGATATTCCAAGAAATCCCGATCTCGTGGGTTCGAAATTTCGAGCCTGTGAGCTTTGAAATTTTGAATATCGAGGTCTTGAAATTCCAAACCTCGAGACCTTGAAATTCGAACCTTCAACCTCGAGGTTTCAAAATTTCGTACCACTAGAGCCGAAGTTTCGAACCTCAGGGTCACGAGATTTTGAATCTCAACGGTTAGATATTTCGTACCTCAATGGATCATAATTTGGAACCCCTACGGTTTGAAATTTTGTGCCAAAAAAAAAAACAAATCGAACCCCTGGGTTCGAGATATCTTCTCGCACGCTCATGTATACATATTCCATGCATAGACTAGCCCCAGTGAACATGCGAAAGCAATGTACTACGAATACTTAACAGCATGAGCACGGTGCCGCACCAGCGACAACTCGCTCGCAATGCCACGAAGAACGAGCTTGTTAACTAACGTATGTTTTCTTTAATTTACAAGATAAACTCGCAACTCAATTACAATACCAACCAATCCAAAGCACATCATGTCAATACAAGACGTACTTTCGAGGGCAAATGTTAACCGACCTTTTTGTCCAATTCCCAAAAGTACACAAGACACGCTCGACTCAACGCATCGCGTGGAACAGAAGCCGAAAGGGACGCTTTGGAGTGAAGTAAAAAGGATGAAGAGGGAATGCGCCAACAAAAACCTCGCGACACCCCCAAATACATTTCCGAAAGGCCTCAAATCCCAAAGACTCATAAGCCCAATCTCAAGCCTCCCAAACGCCTATTCATGCAGCCTCTATGCATCGCATAAAGCGAACCTCGTACCCCCAAGAGGTGTGAATTTCACACGCCGAGAGGTGTGAATTTCACACGCCGAGAGGTGTGAATTTCGCACCCCTTGGGGGTGCGAGCCAATAGGGTACGAAATTCGCACCAGCAGGGTGCGAAAGTCGCACCCAACAGTGGTGCAAAATTCGTACCCTGGGTGCGAATTTCGCGCCCCTGGAGGTACGAATTTCGTACCCCCATGGGGAGCGAATTTCGCACCCACGGGGTGTGAAATTTCGCGCCTAAGGCCCAGGTGTGAATTTCCAGCGTGCGCAGGCTCCAGGTGCGAAATTTTGGCATGTGCATGGTTCAGATGCAAATTTCTAGGTATGGTCCCCCATTCTACCTACTCCCACCTTCTCCTACCTACTCCCTTTCCTATAAATACCTCATGACTTCACACTTGAAAGGGGCTGGAATTTGTGAGCTCAAGACCTCTAGAGAGCTACTTCAATGGCATCTCCCATTTTAGGAAGAAGAAGGGCAAAAGTGTCTTTTTCCTAGTATATTAAATATATGATAATTATGACGTCATATATGAGAATGATGACATCATGTCTTAGAGATAACATCATATAGCATTAGAGATGACATCATATAGCTTAGAGATGACCTCATATGGCTTTGAAATAAATGTATTGAGATGTCATGGGAGGGCCTTAACCTTGTAACCATTTGTGATCAATAATATTCAAACAATGCTTCAAAGTGGACGTCGGCCCCTCACGAGGCCGAACCACTATAAATCTCTTGTGTTATTTATTGCTTTCCGCTTTAGTCTATGCGACCAAATTAATTATTCCTAGTAACTGGAATCTTTGGTGTTTACGAATTTTTTTGCCGTCAACAGACTCCAAAATACTTGGAAATGTTGGTAAATGGATGTCATGACATAGTTCTAAGGTTGTAACTTGTTATTATCAATAAAATAACAGAAAACTATTCCAAAGTGGACGTATGCCCCTCACGGGACAAAACTACTATCAATCTACTGTGTTATTTACTGCTTTCTGCACTTATTTTCCTACGCGAAACATAATTCTTTAAGTAACGGAGGATCTTTGGGTGTTACCACATTTTTTGCCTTCAATATGTTGGTGCTTTCACTATGAACTTAGACTCACGTTTTTGTTGCACAATTCCATATCGACTTCGATGCACCTTAGGTTTGTTCCTTAACCTGCTGCAGAGTCCGGTTATGATGACTAAGCGACCAAAAAATAAATGCCTAGCTCTTATACCATATCTGACACTGGCACTTCTCAGCAACCTCAACCGGTAGAAGGCCCGACCGAAATGGAATTGCTTACTCCTATGGATCTTGAAGCCCCGCAACCCTAGTGCAACTTTGCGCTCTCAATAAGAAGTATGAAAACATAGCTCTTGAACTCAACCAATCATTTAGAAACAACATCGACCTTATGCGTCAACTTCAAGATTGTCAACGCATCGTCGCTCAACTTCAGCTTGCTCAGAACAATGCTCGATGGTGGCGCAATGTCTCGAAAACCTCTTCTTTCGAATCTCGGGGCCCACTTCAAAGATTTAGGTTCAGCCTCAATAATAAAGTCGTCGTCCGCTCTAATGCTCGTACTAACGACAACGGTAATGGAAATGGTGATTGAACCACCATCACTTACAGCGAGGGAACGTAGTACCGTGATCGCTCCCTGTTGGTTATCAATGACGAACTGGGTCAGAGTAACCGATCCCCTCCTCGATAGAACCCATCCTCGATAGAACCCAACTGTCGCCACTCAGAACTTGGGACCCATGCTCCTGGAAACCCAACAAGCCCAAGTCCCATTGAATCATAATGCACAACAGCTCGTTCAACCTCATAAGCCATAACAAGACCAGGCCATTGATATCGAAGACATGGAAGAGATGAGCCCAATGTGCATCATAGGAGGCGTTTACGGAACAAAACTTCCGAAGTTTTCCAAAACCAATGGATTCCGCCATGGGATGTCTAACCGACATATATCCCCAACATGCTCCGAAGGATCATGAGGGACATGCAAGGGAACGCCAACGACTCGTGGGAAACCCAATTGAGGCGTAACCCCTTCACTAGGATCATGCATGAAGCCGAGTACCCCCAACGCTTCAACATGCCATAGATGGCATTGTATGATGGTACGACAGAGCCCTGTGCTTTTCTGAACCGCTACGAGTGGCAGATGACTCCGACCGAGCAACCAATGCGGTCAAATGCAAGTGCTTCCTTGTCTTCTTGCCAGGCACACCTCTGCTTTGGTTCTCTCGCCTTCCACTCCGATCTATCAACAACTTTGGCTATCTGTGCCAAGAAGACACAAGGCGTAATCGAGATTCTTGGGGAAATCACTCCAATAACCCACAGTCTGGCATTGTCGACGACAGTGTTAAAGGAAAGAAGTTTGGAGAATCCTCCGACAAGGGTAAAGGAGCCATCCCTTGCAAGCCAAAGACAAATGGCGGCAAACCCGGTGGTCGCAACAACAACCAAGCTCCTATAGATCCTAAGAAGCATAACCGCTACCTAAATTACAGGACTTACACTCCGCTGAACTGAGACATGGAGACAATCTACTTCGAAATCTGTAATATCCTCTAGTACAAGAAGCCTAACACAAGGGACTCCACTAGTCGTAAGAAGAACTCTGGCAAATACTGTAGATTCCATGACATGTATGGGCACAATACTAACGACTGTCGCCACCTCAAGGAAGCAACTGAAAAACTCATCCGCGAAAAATGACAAGAATAGTACGTCCAAGATCCTGCTCCTCCCGAAGCGACTACAGTCCCTCCAAAGCCTACACTTCCAGCTCCTGCAAACGTGGCCCTAGGGATGTCCAACCAAAGGTTGTGTGGCATCATGATCAATACTATGTGTATAGGGCTTCACCCCAAACACGACAACTGCTGCAAGATGGAGAAGTTTGCCAACTTTGTAAATCATGCCAGTTATGAAGCTCGCTCTACTTTGGAGGAGTCTGCCCCCGCAAATCTCCAAAAGACAATGCGGGATGATATCGACTTCCGCGATAGAGATTCCACGGGAATCAAAATCCCAACCACTGACCCTCTCGTCATATCTATCCATATATGATCATCTTTCATCCGAAGAATCCTTATCGATTCAGGAAGCTTTGTCAGCATCATCTTCATGGCGATGTACGATTAGATGAAACTTGAGGCTAAAGACTTGAACCCTGCCATGCCATAGTCCACAGCTTCAACGGATCTTCCAATCACCCAGTAGTAACAGTCAACCTACCTGTAGAACCCAAAGAAGGGATCAGAGCCGGGTCTGTATCCTCACCTTTGTGCTTATCGATGTCATCTCTCCATACGACATCTTCTTTGGACGTCCCTTCCATGCAGAGTTCCGAGTCTGCATGTCGCCATGGTCCCTTCTAATGAAGTTCCCAAAAAATGGAATCGACACCATTAAAGGCGACCAAGCAATAACTAGAGATTGCTACCTCATAGAATGGAAGAATGCACGTAATAAGGACAAAGGGAAGACCGTGCCTATCCATTCTTGCGCCATAAGCGTCTCCGTATAGTAATTAAAGGCGTTTGATTCTTGGCTCAAGCGCCACTATTGTCTTTTCAATGATCTCGATACAATGGAGGACGAAGGGCCCAATTTCGAAAGGGCTACCCCAGTAGAACCTACGGTGGATATTCCGGCAATCCCCGACCACCCGACTAAGGTATTCAAAGTTGGATCGCAGCTCCACCCTGCAACAAAAGAAAAATATCATAGATTTCTTAAGCTCCAACCTTAACGTATTCACGTGGACCCACTCCGATATGCGTGGCATCAACCCTGCAGTCCCTTATCACCTACTAACTATCAACCTCTTGCAACCTCCAGTCAAAAAGAAACATCGAATCTTGCAAATCGAAAGATTAGCAACACTCAAAGAGGAGGTGGATAAGCTACTCAATAACAGTTTTATATCTGAGAGGCCTACTACCCCGAATGGGTCTCCAACCCAGTCCTAGTCCAGAAAGCAAATGACAAGTGGAGAATGTGTGTCGGCTTCTCTGACTTAAACAAGGCATGCCATAAAGACAGTTTTCACTCCCAAAGATCGATCAGCTCATTGATTCAACCGTCGGCTTCCAACTCCTATCCTTCATGGATGCCTACTCAGGCTACAATCAGATTCCGATGTACCGCCCTGGCTTGGATCACACTTCCTTCATAACCAACCTCATGCTCTGCTACTATCTTGCCATGCCTTTCGGCCTTAAGAACACTGGAGCCACCTACCAACGATTGGTCAATGTAACACCCCACCTCCGTTAAGGACCCTCACAAAGGGAATGCCTTAACTTTGGTGGAGTGTTTTAGTAGATAGAACAGAAATTTACAAGACAGATAAACAATACTTGAGAAATTATAACTTTATTACAGCGGAAAATAGAAATCAGTTTGGTTACATCTTTACCAAAAACTCAAGCACATAAATATCGGTCTTGTTCAGAAAATCATCAGAGTACAAAACTTTAAAATCATAATCCCCATCGAACAGAAGCTATGAAGAGCCAAGCCATACCTCAAGTACTTCAAGCAGAAGGAATCCGGATCAAGCTAAAGTATTCCCTCCTTGGATAACCTGGGGGGAAACGGAAGAAAAGAGGTGAAACAAACTAGGTCAGACATACGTCTGGTGAGTCCAGTAACTTTTAGCCAGTAAATAAATAAATGTAAACATGGCAGGCATACAAAGTAGATAAGTGGATTCATGGTCCAAATGGCAGGTATGACAGAACAAATAAGGTAAGATGTATGCTTCACTACAAACTACTCTGCACTATTACTAGTATAACAGGATTAGGTGTTACCCTAATGTCTAAACAGAAACAAAAACATAATAACGTGCCTTTACCACCCTAACAGAATAATGGGCCTAAACAGAAACAGAAACAGTTGGCAGATTAGGTGTTACCCTTATGTAGAAACAGAAACAGAATAATGGGCCTTTACCACCCTAACAGAATAATGGGCCTAAACAGAAGCAGAAACAGATGGCAGATTAGGTGTTACCCTAATGTCTAAACAGAAACAGAAACAGAACAATGGGCTTTACCACCCTAACAGAGACAGAAACGGAAATAGAATAATCCCTACGGAAACAGAATGTTAGAATTAGGTGTACACTAGTAAATGGGCCTTTACCACCCCAACAGACGGTACCACGCAGAAACTAACAGGTGTTACCACCCAACAGAAATAGACGGTACCCCACTGAAACGACAGAACTAAGTGTACCCTAAATCCTACCCCACGCGATCGGCTCCCTAATACATAAATACCCTGTGACAGCCCCACAAAAGGGTGTATCATTCCTAAAATGGCAACCTTTGAATGACACAGACCTATTTATAGATGTCACGGCGTCTTACATCCTCAGAGGCAGACCGGGATCCATGCACGCACATGACCCGGTTGGAACGCACCATCAACACCCCTCGCCATTATCAGAATGAACCGCTTATAATTAGTTCAGTAAGCGTGCCCGGACCCTACCTACTGTTGGGTCATAGTTTTGATACCAGAAAGGGTTACTGACTAATATGGGTCCCACACAACAGATGATACAAGTAATTACCCATCCTAACCTTGTGTCCCCAGACTAACAGATTTCAGATTAACTTTTTACAAGTTTCAGACATACAGAGTTCAGATTTACAATTCATAGATCAGACAATCAAGTTAACAAGTTTTCAGACTAACGGATCAGATGTACAGATTTAACAGACTTACAGATTGTCTAACTTTGTATTGGGCCTACAGATTCACGAAACGGGTTTGTAAAATTCATCAATCCAATTGGTTTAACCCTATCCACCCAACACGTTTTAGACATCATATTTATCTTAGATTTGCATTAGTTGATTATTGAAATATCTAATTGTATTTCACATGCCACCCCAGGCACCCACTTAATTGCACATGCCACCCAAGGCACCCACTTAACCCCCTCATGTCCCTCAACATGCTTATCTGGTTAAGTGTTTCTTAATTCATTAAGGCCGTAACCATATAAAGACCTCTCACATTAGACTGACATTTGTGGCAGCTGGATTTGCCGGGCAGGTCCGGGAAGTCTTACACCATAAAAGAGTCTAACCTCGTGTCTTTACAACTGTCACATATTTAATTTATGCCTAAGACCTCCCACATTAGACTGGCATTTGTGGCAGCTGGATTTGCCGGGCGGGTCCGGGCAGTCTTACACCACAAAAGAGCCTAACCTCGTGTCTTAGACGATTAATTACTCCTAATTAATTTTTCCCCAATTTGAATTTCTTTCCCTATTCAAATTATTAATCAATTCCAAATTTAACGATGCCCATAATTAACTCAATTATGTCCATCCATTTATGGTATGTAAAATCATACCAATTTTCACCACAATTATATTTTATGCCTTTTAAGGCATTTATGCCAATTAAATCTTTTTAAATCTTCAGGCTTTAATTGCTTGAACATTCCTCTTTTGATTAATTAAATTAATTAATCCTTTCCTCTTTTTATAGGTGTTATTAACAATTTGAATTTCCTTTCCATAAATGGTCATATTCAAATTGTACCATTTTTACCCAATTTTACCTATGTCATAATAGGTAATTATCTATGTGTTTTCCTACTAGAATCATGTGTCCAATTTACATGATCACTATGTAAATTATGCCTATTACAAATTCCCCTTTTCCCCCGTTTCTTAACTAGCGTCACCGTTTGTGTTTTGGCATCATCGAGGCTACTAAATAGTCTCGCCATAACAATAAAATAAAGGGAATGACAAGGTGATCGTTTTCAGTAGAATTTTTGGCATAAGCATGACAACTAATGAAAATGACATGATAACTTCGCATGTAATTATGATTCACCACATAATTAACAACTTGCATAGATTCATAACAACTTGCATAGGTTCATGAATTAACAACTAACATAGGTTCATGATTCTCATCATAGTCAAAAACTTATATAGGTTCAAGATTCACAATATAACGACTTGCATGATTCATAACATAAGTTCTTACATAGGTGACTTACATAGGTTCATGATCCACAACATAACAACTAGCATAGGTTCATGAATTCATCACACAATAACTTGCATAGGTAACTTGCATGACCCCATAATAAATTGGCATAGATTCATGATAACAACTTGCATAATAACGACTTGCATAGATTCATGATAACAACTTGCATAGATTCATAATAACCACTTGTATAGATTCATGATAACGACTTGCATAGATTCATCATAACGACTTGCATAATTCATAGTTTCTCAACATAATAACTTGCATCATATCATGATTCATAACAATAATAAACTTGCATCATATCATGATTCACAACAATAATAAACTTGCATCATATCATGATTCACAACAATAATAAACTTGCATAACTACAAACAACATATACCCAAATCATAGTCTACCACAATTCACTTTTATTTATTTAAACCTAAAAGTGACTAGAACTCACCGAATAAGGGGTCTTGAGTTCTGGGTTCTGAATTCTGTAATTGATTAGCGTTCCCTTGTTGTAGACAATTACGTTGTTGTAGTTTTAGGCTTGATTTGATTTGTATTGAGTTTCTTTACTTTGCTTCTAGTTTGTGGCAGCTATTCTAGGGTTTGGAGTGACAACATGATGGCTACTGATCTAATTTTTGATTTGATTCTAGGGTTTGGGTCTACACATGTTTATATAGAATTTCAATTTAATTATAGCCGTTGGATGATCTTAGGGTTAATCAAAACCACTCAGTCCAGATTAGAACTATCCAGAAACCCTATTGACTCATTAACTAGTCAGAAATGACTCAGCACTAACTCACCGTTTGAACCAGAAGGCTGTGCAGTTTTTCCCTCGGCCTGGGCGCACTTGGGAAGTGCGCTAATGCAAATTTGTACTAGCGCACTTCCCAAGTGCGCTAGTGCAATTTTTTCAAAACTTCGTTCGTCCATATCTTCTTCATACGGTATCCGTTTTATGCAAACTCGGACTCTATCTCAAGCAGAATTCCGAGACGAACGCAATGGAACGACCCGTTTCCCTTAATTCCTACATTTGAAATTAAGTATTCTTAAATTTAGTTAATATGATTATTCAAAAATTCGGGGTGTTTCAGCCAACTTCATTATCAAGGAGCAGATCAGGAGATCCATGGAGGTATACATGGATGATATGCTCGTGAAAACGAGGGTATCGGATGACCATGTCCATAACCTCTCTGAAATAGTCGGTGTCCTCCGCCAATATGGCAGGAAACTCAATCCCTTGAAATGTTATTTCGGCGTTGCATTGGGAAAATTTTTGGGCTTCATTGTCAATTCACGGGGAATCGAAGACAATCCAAATAAGATTAAAGCTATCCGGGAAGGCCACTTAGAGCATCAAGGATGTTCAAAGCTTAAATGAGAAGGTCGCTACTCTAAGTCGATTCATCTCTAAAACCACCGGTAAGTGCGTTCCATTTTTCGACTTCCTCAAAAAAGGGAAGCACAACTTCACATAGACACCGGATTGCACCATCGCATTCAAGGACTTTCTGAATCACTTAGAGAGATCACCTCTCTTGTCCAAACCCATGGACCATGAGGTCTTATATGTTTATTTCGCTGTTTCCATGCAGGCAATCAGCTCAGCGCTCGTGTGCATTGAAGACTATGTCCAACGACTGGTTTACTAGATTAGTAAGAGGTTAAGGGAGCGTAAAAGAACTATCCGAGGCTTAAAAAACTTGCCTTGTGTCTCTTGATTACCTCACGGAAGATACGACCATATTTTTAGTCTCACACCATCAAAGTCTACATTGACCAGGCGCTACGACATGTCCTGCAATGACCTAAGGCGTTATGACGGCTACTGAAGTGGAATATAGAGCTGAGCTAGTTCGAGATCATATTCATTACTCACCGAGCCATCCTCCAACAAGCCATCGTCGATTTCGTAGTGGAATTCATCGTTCCGGAAGAGCCTCCTCTAGAAGACATCAAAACTCCAAACATTCAACAGAAACTGTTCGTGGATCGATCCTCCAACAATCAGTGTTCTGGTGCCAGAATCATGCTCATTACTCCTGAGAAGCGCTCAATATGCTACGCTTTAAAGCTCAACTTTCCTGCTACCAACAACGATGCAGAATACAAAGCCTTTGTCATTAGACTCAGAATTGCAATCAAACTTAAAATCAAGGCCATTTAGCTTTACTCCGACTTACAACTCATCATGCGTTAGGTACAGGGAGAGTACCCTGCCATAGGGGAATGGCTCGCTCCCTACATCGCTAAGGTTCATGAATTGCTCACCAATTTTGACCGCTGCATAATCACGCATATTCCCCGAGAACAAAACGAGAAAGCGGACTCATTAGCTAAACTGGCAAGCTTTGAGGATGTGAAGCTTACGGGACTTGCCTCGTTCGAAGTATTTGATTCTCTGAGCATTGATAAGATGCAAACTGATTAGGTAGCGGCAACGGAGACTGAAACAAACCCCGAGTCTTGGATGACATGCAATATGAAACCCTCCCTGGACGCTACAAATAAAGACAGGCACTCACTCATTAATCATCTTGCTACATCATATTAGATTGAGTGCTCTACCGAAGGTGTTTCTCTGTTCCAATACTTCGGTATGTACCCCACAGTGATGTCGACCGTGTGTTATTAGACATACACGAAGGCGAGTGCGGCGACCATATCGGGGGCAAAATATGGGAAAGAAGATCATCATACATGGTTGTTTCTACCCCTCGCTCGACCAAGACGCCGCAAACTATGCCCGCATGCGTGATAAATGCCAACGGTTTTCAAAAATCCCAAGAGCCCCTCTTACTAAGCTAGTGCAAATGGTCAGTCCTTGACCGTTCGCCATGTAGGGGGGAGAACTCATCGGGACTCTTCCAATGGCCAGAGGTGGGGAACGCTATGCCATCGTCATAGTTGGTTACTTAACTAAATGGGCAACGAAGCTCTCGCTACAATCACTACCAAGAAAGTAATCAACTTCATCGTCCGCAATATCATTACCCGCTATGGAATCCCCTAAGCTATCACCTCTGACAACAGGACCCAGTTTAATAGTGTAGAGTTCAACCCTTTCTGCCGAATGCACAATATCGAAAAGAGATTCTCAGCAGTGGCTCATCCTCAAGCCAATGGGAAAGTCGATGCTATCGACAAAGTGATCGAATCCATTATTAAGAAGCGTATGGAAAAGGCTGGAGGCTTATGGTCAAATGAGCACCTCTGGCCCTGTGGGCCTACCAGACCACCTATAAGTCAGTGACTGGCCGCACTCCATTTGCCCTGGCCTATGGATCCGAAGTCGTCATTCCCATTCAATTAAAGCTTCAATCTCATCGAGTCACTTGTACGATCCAAAGACCAATTAAGACTTACTCTTAGAGTCACTCGACTTGCTCAAAGAAAAAAGCAACGAAGCTGAACTAAGAGATGTCGTTTAGCGCCAACGAGTTTCTTAGTACTTCATTTCTAAAGTCCGCCACAAGGATCTCAATATCTGTGACTTCATCCTAAAACGGATCTTTCCCACAATCATTGGTTTCAGTCCTCGCTGGAAGGGTCCTTACATCATACAGTGAAGGGTCGAAGAAGGAACCTTCAAGTTAGCGACCGCCGATGGCGCTGAACTCCCAAGGGGACGGAATAATGAACATATTCGTCACTACTTCACATAACTTAGTTTACAGATTTTTTTCTTTCCAAAAATGTTTCGTTTTATTTAAATTCAAAGCATTGTAAGGTTGTTACTTCAAAAGTTATTAGTAAAGATAGTGTTCAGTCTTATATGCTCTTAATGTGTTTACTTTCTGCATGATATGTCTGATTGACAATCCTAACTAGCTTGCACGTACAAACACACAACACCAGATCAGCACCTTGAGCACAGGAGCCGGTACTGCCACTCGAGTCTCGAATCAATGAAGAGACTGAGTATAAATAACACCACTTGATTCTCAAATCAATGACGAGACCGAGTACAAATAACACCACTCGAGTCTCGAATCAACGACGAGACCGAGTATAAATAACACCACTCGAGTCTCGAATCAATGGCGGGAGCGAGTATAAATAACACCACTCAAATCTCGAATTAACGATGAGACAGAGTATAAATTGTTTCATTCCCAATTCTCTGAACTTGAGGGCATCTCATCAGCCAAGCGAGTGTGACACCGACCACTCCTGCGGCTCCATCCGACCCACCGGGTCCGGATTTGAGTACCATTTAATGAATCAGCGTTGCCAAACGAAACAACATGAGTGTCTAAATGACGAATCCAAAACGTCTGTGGCATCTCACGACTTAGGACCAACGATCTCCGGAAGGTCCAGGAGAGAGGGCACCTGACCTGGACTTAGTGCGAATCGGGACTCCTGACTAAAGGAAAACCCAAGAGTGGAGCCAGCACACGACCTCTGCTCGACTGGGGCACCCCCAAGGTGGAGTCTCCAATCACGTTTTCTTAATTGTAAAAACAAGTATGCTTGCTCAATTACACGAAACCAGAAAGCATAAGATGAATATTCAAACACTTAACACGAAATCCGATATAAGCAAAGTTAACTAACACTTTCATTCACATGACAAAAGCAAACTACATATTTAAATATATTTCTTTCTAACGACAATGTGTACATGAGAACCATGTCATGCCTCCAAAAACCAAAAGTGAGGGACGTTCTTGCGTATACTATCGGCCTATATAACCAAAATGCCTATTATATCAATGAAAATAGCTGATATTACTCATCCTTCTTCTATTGTTTTCTTTCCTTTTCTGAATAGATTCGGCTACTAGGTGGGTCACCACCAGTTATGGACCTCTTCCTTCCAAAGTTGCTTCTGCCCTTTCCTCTTCTACTCTTCACAAGATTAACAGACTGATGAGACACCGACGTGTGCTTTCCACCGTTATCCTCACCGCTTGTAATTACTATAACCTCTCCGGGGGGAATACATTGCTACAGTTTAGGGGAGATGTTAGTACTAAGAGCCAGAACAACCTCAGTCTCTCCCTGAGCCTTCGTGGCCTCCAACTCAATTTTCTTCTTGGTTGGCGGTTTCTAATCAGTTTGTTTCTCGACCTTGAGTTGTGTAGCTGCATCAGCCTTAAGCTTATTAAAGGCCTCTGTGTCCCTTTTGTTGGCATCGTCAACAGCTTTCTTTTTCCTAGCCTCCTCATCGACTCTCTTCTTCTTAGCCTCATCAGCGGCTTTCTTCGTCCTGGCCTCCTCAGCAGCCCTCTCCTTCTCTCCCTTAGCATTGGCCTTCTTCTTCGCTACCACAGTAGCAGCTTTCTCCTCGGCATCCTGTCTAGCTTTTACCTGTTCCGACTGTGTGGCAGCCTCATCTTGTTTCCTCTTCTCCTCCTACTCCTCAGACTTCACCACCATTTGAGATTTTTGGGCTGCCACAATATCATGCATTGTGTGTACACTCACATCAGCTGCACATGTCGACGAAGCACTTTTGCCATCCACTACCTCTCCTTCCTCAAGAAGACTTTTATAAACATTGGATCCCAAGTCCACGTCCGAAACGTATCCAGATGCCCTCCTGCCTCTTCGAATTGTACTTCCTATAACCCCATCTAGACTTAGACATTTGAGGAAGCATGAGGGCAAAGCCTGGTGTTACTTCCACTCTTCACAACAAAAAATGCAACTATTTAGTTTATGAGGATTTAGTACTCTCATCCTCTTCGGGTATTCGTGGTAATAAGAATTTATCTTCAGAAATATAAGGAATGGGTATGATAGGAAGGGTGCTCACTGTCGTAGTAAAAGTAGATCCTTTAAACCCCAACTCTGGATGTATGGGGTCGTACTCAACTGAGGCATGAGCCAGGACTATGGAACCGCTAGTCGTGGTAGATGGTGGAACTAACAGCTGGTAAGAACTTCCCTCTACAAATTCCTGAGTGACAATCACACTCTCAGTAGGTACAAACTTTCCCATTTCAACGGCATGCTTCTCCAATCTCCCCCTCTCGGCATCCTCATGCAATAATGTCCTCCCTTCCTCCAACACCTTGCACTCAACCTCAGGCACAATGAATTTGTTTTCTTTCATTGCCAATTGTCACAACCGAGCCTCAAATGATACCGGCCCATCTCATGTCTAATCCATCACTGGAGGGTAGTTCCTAACCCATGAGGTTCCTCAAAACCTCAAATTCTTGATGTACATACCCCGGATAGGCTCCTTGAGTGACTCCTCCACACTGGTCTCGGTGTTCTCAATCTCTTCCTGAGACTATCCACTTGTCTTTGATGCTCATTCTTTAGCCCTTCCAGCGAGCTCAACATGTCTCTATTATTGGCATTGACTTTCTCTTTCTCCTCCTTAGCCACCTTCAGTTGTCTCCTTATCTCATCATTCTCTCGTTGCAATCGTTGGATCCCATCATTCTCGGTTTTCAGCCTCTCGTTCTCCAGCAACAAAGTCTCATTGTCCTTTTGAAGTTGGTGTAGTTTCTCATTTTTTGTGGACAAAGGATATTCACCTCTATCGGCTCCGAGTTCTCCTTCAAACATGCATTCTCGGTCGACACGGAGGCCACAACATCCTTTAAGGCCGAAGAAGCATGCTTTGACTCCCTCTCCTGCTGCTCATGCCTCTCCTTCAACTCACCTATTTCAACAACAAAAGGTTAGCGCATAAACACGCTACTTGAATACGAAGAAATAGATACTGCACAGAAAGTTATCTTACGCAACAAATTTTCTCAGTCTTGGATGGCCAGCTGCTTATCCTTGACCTCCTGCTTTAGATTGGCCATCTCCACATACTTTTGGAAAATAGGCTCGAGAGATGCCCTGAGTACTTATAAAACTCATTACATTGATAGTAAGCAGAGTACACATGCTGCCACACCATCTCTCTGTCCTTCTAAGGAATCGGATTAAGATCCGAAAGCCACATAATTTCATTAAAATAGTGCTTGGAGAATTTCTCTTTTAGTAGGGACTTCCTCTCTTCTGCACTATGTTCTGGACTTCGGGTGGCTCGGGCAGAAGCTCCTTCTTATTCAAGGCTATCTTCTTGTTTCAACTGGCATGTGCTAGCTCTTTTCCCTTAGAACAAACGATAGGTGACACAGGCAGAATGTAAGGAGCAATCGTTGAAGAGGGTCGCCCGATGCTAGTAGAAACATGCCTTGTGTCTCCCTCCGATGATCCGATGTACGGTGGAGGAGACTTAGAGTGACGAGATCGTTCTTTGCGACAATACTCATTTCTATGGTCACGAGAGGGCAGGGGCTGTTCACCCAAAGAAGCGTTTCTTCTAAAATTTCTGAGAAAAGTGCTTCTCAAAGGCCAGTAACTCCCAGACCCATAACTGCGACCTTTACGTCCTCTAGCCATCTCACCTGTGAAAGAAATAGATTCAAAGTCAGCATCAATCACCCTGTGCACATAAACAAATGTTCTGTCATGCAGTGTTTATGAATCTGTATCCCATTAGAAAGCGGTCCATTCGAAGGAGTGATCTCCCCCACAACTAAAGCTAGATCCTCCATGCTTGTGGCGCTTGGCCAGGGGAATATTACAAGCAGGAGTTTATTTATCTTGTCAAACTCACCCTCTTTCTTAAGCGAGACGGCGGCCTCTAAAGGAGTTACCAGTGACTGCGGCCTAGCTGACGTTTCTATCCTAGCCTTACCTACCATGGGAAGGGTAGGAGCGATCGACGGGCCCTCGTCCTTCAAAGCCTCCTCATCATTGCCAGTCTCACCCCAATGGTTTCCTTCTGAATCTTTGCAGCCTTGCACGGCTTAGAACCGACATGGGCAACTTTCCTTTTCAGGACCAAAGAGCCTGCTTCTTTCCCAGTCTCTGTCTTCTTTCTACCTTCTGTAATGACTGGTCAGATTATTGCATGGTCAGCAGGAAATAGTCCTGCAGGACGAAGTCGGTGCTGATCTAGAATGCTCTCGGTGGAACAAGCCTTAGCCGTAATGGCCAGCAAAGACTCAGGATATTGTTGGTACACTATGTCAGTCGGCGCTTCAGGATTTCCTGTCATATAAGATTGAAGTTAGACTTAATTTATCAAACCCACAAGTTTCATGCTCAAAACAAGGGGAATGCTTACTTCCTTCCAACCTTCTCCTTGCAAATCTGGGAGGACAGCGCACGAAGAATGTAACACCCTAAATTTTTAACGACACTAAAGATGATAAATTAAATAATAATTAATTTAATATTCAGAATTAAGTGAAACAGGTTATACCATTGCGTTCGTCTTGGAATTCTGCTTGAGATAGAGTTCGAATTTGCGTAAAACGGATAACGTATGAAGAAGTTATGGACGATAGAAGTTTGGCAGAAAAAGTGGAAATTTCCGGCGCACTTGACAAGTGCGCCCATGTATGTTTACACTAACGCACCTGTAAAGTGCACCCAGAATAGGTTTTTTGGGTATTTGGGCCTTTGCCCAAGTGGGAGGCGACCCGCGACCTGATTTACCCTAGGGCTTATGTGGCAATTGGTTCCAGATGATTCTGCAACTATAAATATATGGTCATTTCATATATTTCTTCATTAGAAGTCATGGCGGCCAAACAATGCCGGATTTTGAACTGAACTAGGGTTTCTATCTTCTTCTAGCAACTAAAGCATATCAAATTCTGAGATTAAAGCATAGACTCAGCACCATTTCTATCATTTTAGCAATCCAATCACAGTGAGTTCTAGTTGCTTTTAGGTTTAGATAATCAATAGTGAAACTATGAAAGACTGTGATGTGGATACGATTGTAGACTTTAAATCTATGTTATTGGTAGATGTCATGCTATATATGATAGAACTATTTCTTTGGATCTAATTCAATTGTTCTACTATGTTATCATTATGGATCTTGGGTTGTAATTTTTATGATATGCTATGATGTGGATGTACGTAGATCTATTCTATGCGATCTAAAATTATCATGTTAGATCTATCCTATATGTTCTAAAATTTTCACCTTATGATTCATGTTAGATCTATCCTATGTGATTTAAAATTGTCACTTCATGATCATGTTTTATGCTAGATCCACATTATGATCATTTTTTATGCTAGATCCACTTTATGATCATGTTTTATGCTAGATCCACTTGATGATCATGTTTTATGCTAAATCTATTTTATGATCATATCTTATACTATGATAAATCTATCTCTCGAGATCCAATTCAACTGTGATTGTCCTAGTCTGTTATTTTTTTTTCATTTGGATAGATCAAATCATTTATGTGAACAATGAATATATGCCACCTTGAATTGAATAGGGTTGGGTCCACACCTTTATCTTAATTGTAACCTCTATGACGTGGATTTGGGTAGATCTATTTATAAACCTGTAGATCTAAACCTTCATTTATGATTAGATCTAATTTAATCTATTAGATCATGAGCATGTTGACATTTTTATGTAGATCTAAAGCAATATTTATGTTTGGTCCCGTTATGATGATGATTACATGTTCATGACAATATGTATGTGCACCTTGATATGATGTTAATTACATGTCCATTCACTTTGTTATCATACTAGTGTGTTTATGCCAATATATGTTGAACCTATCACCGCTATCATATTCCCTATTTCATTGTTTGGGTAGACTACTTATTAGCCTCGATGCCGCTAAAATACGTGTGAATATGTTAGTGAAGGAAACAAGGTAAAAGGGATTTATAATTGGCATGTAATCTTTAAATGAATTGATATGTAATTCAAATTATTGGGAAAAATAGGTATTGACACCTATAAAAGGAAAGGATTAATTAATTGGTAAGTTAATTAAAAATGGCATAATTTGAATATGAACATCTATGGACATGTAATTCAAATTATTGGGCAAAATAGGTACTGACACCTATGAAAGGAAAGGATTAATTAATTGGTAAATTAATTAAAAATGGAATGTCTAGTAATTATAATTAGGAATAGTAATTGTACTTATGACATGAGGTTAGGTTGCATTATTGGTGGAAGTCTGCCCGGACCCGACCGGCATATCCAGCAGCCACTAATGGTAAAACTAATGTGGGAGGTATAAGTACATAAATACGAATCGGGCTATGACACGAGGTTAGGGCCAACTGTGGAATAAGTCTTCCATGAACCGACCGGCATATCCCGCATCCACATGTTGTAGGACTAATGTGGGAGGGCCCATTATAAACCATTAATGGACATGGTAATGAATTGGACTACTTAACCTAAGTTAATCCACAGAGATTGTATGAACTTAAATTGAAGTTGGGGGTTAAGTAAACTTGGTTGAACAACAGGGGTGGATTAAGTAAATCTTGGGTAGGTGAGTAATATTATTATATATAGGCCCACAAACTTAACCGTTAAATAAGCATGCTTGAATCAGTGGGAGGGTTAAGTTAATCTTGGATAGGTGGGTATTAGTATATATATGTCCAACAAACTTAACCTGATAAAGTTATGTAATTAAAGACACCAAGTGGTATACATAACCGAGGGAAATAAAAAGTTATGTAATTAAAGACACCTTTTAGGGTAAGCAAAACTTATAGTAATGGTAGGGTTATGTATTAAAGACACCTATAGGTAAGCATAACCGGTAGAAAGATTGAGGGTTATATATTAAAGACACCTATAGGTAAGCATAACTGACATAGGGCTATGTAATTAAAGACACCTCAGGTATACATAGTCAATGAAAGACTTAGTGGGGGATACAGGACAAAGGGGAGAGCTTGTATCATATTGTGTGGGACCCGTTTCAGCTAGTAACCTGGAGTTGGTATCAAGTATATACTCCGAGCTAGGTCGGAGAAGGGGCACGCTTACTGGACTGATCATAAGAGATCCAAACGAGGAGGACGGTGTGGGCAGCGCAAACCGACCGGGGACATGTGCATGCATGGGCCGGGTAGAGGGAGCTAAGACGACCGTGACACTTGTAGATATGGTTGTGTACATTCTTATGGCGACGGGTTGCCACTTTAGGAAGTGATACCTCCTACTATGGGGCTAGCACAAGGTATCTACGAGGGTTAGGGAGCCAATAGATCAGGGAGTAGCTAGGATACATTCGGACGTATACCTAAATCTAACACCTTATAGTTGGAGGGACCATCTCTTTCTGGATATACTAGTAATAGTGCAAATAAATTATTAGTGAGGCATGTACACCTTATCTTGCTTACCTCGTCACACCTACCATTTATGTAGTGATCTCCCTTATCCAGTTTATATGCCTATCATGTTACTTTTATTTATCTACTGGCTAAAAGTAACTAGACTCGCTAGACTTATTGTCTGACCCCTCTTGTTTCTCCTTCCTTCCTCCATTCCCCCCCCCCCCCCTCTAGGTTCTCAAGGGAGGGAATTCTCAGGCTTAGTCAGGATTCTGCTGTCATCTTACTGGGAGCTTCTAGATGTATTGCTCAAGGTTCTATCTGTGCTACTATGGCTTATGATTTGGGGATTACGCTTTCTTTATTATTGTACTCTGATATTTAAAGTACAAGACAGAAGTTTTAATGATGAACAGAGTTCATGTATTTTCATACATATGGTGTAACCATGCTTTATGATTAATAAAAGTTGTTTTTATTCCACTGCAAAAACTTTATATCTGTCTTGTAATGTTTTTGTTCTGTTTACTAAAACTCTTCATGAAACTTAATGCATTCCCTTTGTGAGTAACATTAGAGGATGTGGGGTGTCACAAAGAACCAGTCAAACTTATACACGATCAACTTGGGCCACTACCCATCAAAGAACTGAGTGCTGGGCAGAGCTTCCAAAAATATTGTGATGGTGCAATATTGGTTCTCCTCGTTAACTGAAAAAGATACCGGATGTCCTCTCCGGTGGGCTCTAAGTTCAGGTACTCTTTGTAGAGAATGCAGGTACCCAAGAGGGAATCGTATGCATTTGGATGAAGCTGCGATGGCGCATGGCATAAATAATGCAGCATATCCTAAATAAAGTTGTTATCCGTGGGTACACATCGAAAAATGCATGCCTGCTTGTTCCAGCGGTGTACCCTTCCGGCGGTGCATGAGCCCTATCGACATTCCCGGGTGCACGAACATCTTTCTAGGGGATGTCGAAATGCAATGCCATGCGCCTCAACACCGACTCATCCATATGCGATGGCACCGAATCCGCAGGTTCTCAAGAACAGCCGCATCCACCACCATATCCAGTGCCACTAACATACTTTCTTCAGCAATATCTACATTCTCTTCCCTTTCATGCTCTCCCCTCGTCGGCCCAAGCCTTCTCGGCTCTAATATCTCTGTTGAATGCTCTATCGGGAGTTATGGTCCTTCCAGCTACACCCGACGATCGGACGCTTTCGGTGAGCCTATTGATGAGAAGGAGTGGATTCTATGGAGGTCTCAAGCTCACTACCCTTCGAGCTAGCATCGCTAGTTGAACCAGGTGGGAAAGGTGAATGCTGCAAAGCGTCGGCTTTCGAAATATGTCGTGTTTTCGATCTTGTATCCATTGCTAACTATACTTGTAATATACTGGCATTAGACATCGCATTGTATAACCTGTACCCCTCGTGTCGGTGTAAACTAACACGTGCGTGCATTGTTGTGCAGTGCCATGCTAATACAATTATAACTTAGAGGCTTTGGACATAACAACGATCACAAACCCCCGGGAATGTAATCGTCGTCGTAGTCAACCAACATCCCAGGGTTCGCACTGAGTCACAATTGTGTAACGATTATAATCAATAGAGCATGTCTAGCGGTTCGATAGTTTAGTTAATGTCCAAGTATATGCTCTAATCCTATATGCCAGGGTTAATTGTCAACTCAATTGTGACAAATGTAGGTTTCGATTCAATCACATGACATTGGAGAAACGATGCAAACCCCCAGGCAAGGAGTCAAAAAACATGAAATCTAAAAAAAGAAGTAATGAGAGTCATGAGAACAGGGCTCGAAGTCCTCCGGTCCACAAAGAGTTTCGTACCCCTATTTGGGACACGAAATTTCATATCCTATTATGGATGTGAAATTTTGTATCCCCCAACATGGGAAATAAAATCCGCCTTTGTGAATCCCAAAACTTCGACTCCCCCTTCATCGGCTCGTGTCCCATCAACGATATAAGATTTCGGCCCTCGTCTTTTACTCTCTGTCTCCAAACCCCCTAATCAATTTCTTTCTTCTCCAACGCAACACTCAAACCAATGGTCGAGCACGTACACCTGGCTCAGCCGAGAGCCCCGAGGGTCGATCTCATTCTTGATTTGAAAACTGACCTCGAACCCCTCAAATTCTGATCTGTAGTATAAGGAAACGAGCGGTTCTCGACCGATTTTGAGATCCACCCCGAAGATCAATCGGAGGCCAGGTGAAATCCTGGGCCAGTTCGCCATTAACGTCAGAGATCGATTATGAGCCCTACCTATGCGTTTGAGTTCGTTGTGTTTCCATTTCTTAGCTCGATAAAATCAGATGGCGAAAAGGAGAAATGTAACACCCCGAATTTTCTATTAACACTAAAGTTGCTAAAATATTAATAAGTGTGTAAGAGAGGGGATGTATCTAATATGAATATAAAAATATTAATAAGTGTGTAAGAGAGGGGATGTATCTAATATGAATATAAAAATATTAATAAGTGTGTAAGAGAGGGGATGTATCTAATATGTATATAAAAACAATAATAAGTGTGTAAAAGGGGGGATGTATCTAATGTGTACATTCTAGAATATATATATATATATATATATATATATATATATATGGGCAGTTAATGCAAACATGAATAGAATTAATTTGCTGAGTGTTTGTTGAGTCACTTCTGACTCATTGCTGAGTCAACAAGATAAACCCCATCTTGTCTGAACGGCTGCGGTTATTTCTAGGTTAAATCTAATGGCCTAAATGAATTCTAAAATCTATAAATAAGTGGGTAGACCCTAGACCTAAATCACTTGTAAAATTGGAGAAGCTACCGTCATGCTGCTGCCATGGAGTTCAGCATAGCCGTCACAAACTAAGAAGAAGAAGCCTAATCATCTACAACTAAATCTACACAAATCAAATCAAAAGATCTCTCTTTCTCTAATTCTTTTCTTTTGTTGGTGAGTATGATGATTCTCACAAGACTATTACAAACTAATTTGACTCAGTTATGAATGGATCACAAGAAAGTGATGTGATTTGTAATTGTAAATTCTATATATTGTGGATCTCTTATTATGTTATTATGTTGTCGTATGATGTAAATTATATATGCTATGTCATGCTATGTTGTAAATTCTCTTATGCTATGTCGTGCTATGTTGAGAATCATGTCAAGCTATGTTATACTATCATACTATGCCATGTTATAAATCATGCTATATTATGTTGAAAAATCATGATGTTGTTGGATCATGCTTAAAGTTATGTTTTTTTTTTCTTAATTTAAATGGATCTTGTTTATGGGAATTTGCCTATTAGGTTAGGTGTACCCATAAACTTGAAACTATAATTAAATAAAACTTGATTATGGGAATTTGCCTATTGAGTTAGGTGTACCCATATAAAACCATGTTGTTAAAAAAATTAGATGATGTTGATTCACACATGTTCATATGTAAGTTTATGAAAATTGATTGAGATCATATTAGGTGAATTTTGAACAAGTTGACACCTTTAGATCCATGACATGTATAATCTATGCAAGTTGGACATATGCAAGTTTCACCCCTTATTATGATTCATTTGGTCACATATACATGTTGTTATTATGATAATCTCTTTTATGCTATGAGTTAGGCTATTCGAGTCTAACATATATTTTGCGAATAAACGTTCAAACGTGGGGTAGGGTTAATATTAGGAATTAATAAATTGGGTGCAATTTTGTAAGATGTTGCATACCATGAATGAATGTCCATAATTGAGTCAATTATGGACATTGTTAAAAATTGGAAGTAATTAATAATTCAAGTAGGGAATTATTAAAATTGAGGGAAAGTGGATTATTATTAATAATCAATGCTTAGGACACGAGGTTGGACCCGTTTGTGATGTAAACCTGCCCGGACCCGCCCGGCAAATCCAGTAGTCACAAATGTCGGCCCAATGTGAGAGGTCCTAGGCCCAAACTAAAGCATAACAGTTGTAAAGACACGAGGTTAGACTCTTTTATGGTGTAAGACTGCCCGGACCCGCCCGGCAAATCCAGCTGCCATAAATGCCAGTCTAATGTGAGAGGTCTTTATGAGGTTATGGCCTTAATGAACTAAGAAATACTTAACCAGATAATCATGTAAGGTGGGACATGGGGGTTAAGTAGGTGCCTTGGGTGGCATGAGGAATCTGGTGGTTGCCTTTAGAGGCATTTGAAATACGATTAGACTTAACCAAACACACATGTAAATGAACATGACTAAGTGGGTTAAGTGGGATGGACTAATGGGGACAAGCTTAGGTGGAATGCTTGTGGTAAATAGTGGGGGCCCATTTCAACCAGTATCCCAAAACGTATCTTTGTGGGCTCGACCCAAGTCGAGGACGGGACACGCATACTGGGTTTGACTATAAGAGGCCAAAACAGGGAGCGGTGGCAACGCAAGTCCAACGGGTTTCATATGCGTGTGTGGACCCGGGCTGGTAGGTAAGACGTTGTTGCATCGTGTAGGTATAAGCCGTGCATGTCCGTTGTATCAGGTTGCCACTTTAGGGGAGTGATACACCCCACTGTGGGGCCAGCACGGGTATCTACGAGTTAGGGAGCCGATCGAATAATGGGAAGTAGGGTACACCTAGTGGAGATAAGGGCAGGCGGCACCTATGTAGTCAACTAGGGGTACGTAAAGCCATTGGGAAAGTTTCTAAGTGAAGCTAAGTGGGATGAATCTTTAGGGTGACTAGTGTGGTGCAGTATAGTGTTTGTCCTTTAGTATTTAGGAGCGCCTATAACGTTGCCTTTAGCGATTGTCTATGTCCTTAATCTGCTCTTCATAGACATTTTCTTGTTTTCCAGCTTATGCCTTAGTCCAGTTATTTTGGTAATAGTATTGTAGAATTATCATATTCACCAGACTTTATGTCTGACCCCCTCTTTTCCATCCTTTTTCTCCCTTCAGGTCCGCAGGTTGGGCCAAGTTCTAGTGGAGTCTAGTTGGATCGCTTATCTTCTGGAAAGCTTGGACTGCTGAAGTAAAGTCCAGCTTGTTATCTTTCTTTTTAATGGCTATTCATGTAATGGGATTATGTACTTGTTTTATCAAGATAGATATTGTACTTGACATTTAATATGATGTTATGATGTAATCAAACATGTTTTGACTTCTGCTACAATGAAATAAAGTTTTTGAATTTCCAAGTACTATTTTATATCTGTCTTGTTGTAATTTTACTGTTCTATATTCACTTAAAACCTCCATGGAAGTTAATGCATTCCCTTTGTGAGTGACATTAATGGACGTGGGGTGTTACACGTGGTATCAGAGCATAAGGTTACCAGAACAGATAAAAAAAAATTTAGAAAAATATTTTTTTTTTCTAAAGTATTTTTGGAAGAAGTGCTTTCAAAAAAAAACATGTTATTTAAAGAAATTTTTTATGAAAAACATAATCCCAAATAGCCATATCCTTATCTTTATCTTTCGAATTCTCCATTTTGAATCTTTCCTTTTTCGTTTCAGCATGGCTGAAGATCTTTATCTCCCAGAAGGTGTGACGATTCCAGGGTGGTTTAGGAGATACTTGGAGGCTAGGGCCACCACTGCAGGCCCAGCGGATACTCCTCCACCCCTAGTTGCACCCATTCCTCCTCCTCCTCCTCTTCCTCGTGTTGACACTTTTGCAAAGACGTGCAAGAAATTCAAGGCTATGGGAGGAAAAACTTTTCAAGGGACTGAGACGTTTGTGGAGGCCAGAGATTGGCTTAAGGAGACTGAGGAATTGTTGGATATCTTTGAAGTGGAAGATGGGAGGAAAGTCCGTTTAGCTGCTTGGTTAATGAAGGGAGAGGCCTCGTTTTGGTGGGAGGTTACTAACGGGGAACGTCCAGTTGATTCATGGGCGGATTTCAGACGAAGGTTTGAGGCAAAGTTTCTTTCAAGGGCAGAGGAGAACTTAAATATGGAAAAATTCCTGGCAGTAAAGCAAGGGAGCTCATCAGTAAAGGAATATGTCAATAAATTTAATCAGTTAGCAAGGTTTGGCTTGGAGTTGGTGAACACGCCAGAGAAGAAAGCTTTGAGGTTCGTTAGAGGCTTGAATGAACCGTTGCAAGGGTTGGCTATGACCCACATCCCTATGGGAGCCACCTTTGAAAAGCTAGTTGAAATGGCACTTATGCATGAGGATAAGGCAGTTGAAAAGAAAGGGGATCAGAAGAAACCCCAACAGCAAAATAAGAAGGGTGGTAAAAACAATAATGGCAAAGGGAAGAAGAAATGCTTCAATTGTGGGACGCCTGGCCATCTCAGCAAAGATTGTAGAAAGAAAAAGAAGACTGGTTGTTTTCATTGTGGAGATGCGGGACATTTAGTGAAGGACTGTCCAAAGAAGGGGCAGAGGGCAGGGTCTACCTCGGGAGGACAGGTGCAGGCTCTTATGGCACCAGGGCAGGCAAGGGGGCAAGTTCAGGCTATTGCGGTCCCACCGCTGCAAGAAAGAGGTAGAACAATTTCTGTTGAAAGCTTAGTTTTTCTGTTTGATCATCCTGTCCGTACCTTATTCGATTCTGGCGCATCTCATTCATTTATCTCTGCATCATTAGTTGAATCACTGCACTTGAACACCAGTTTAGTAGAGGATCCCTTGGTCGTTTCAAATCCAATTGGGGGTTCGGCTCATTTGACCATGATATGTTTGGATTTGAAAATCTCTATACTTAGCGTTGAATTTAGATGTGATGCTTATGTATTGGGCTTCACGGGCTATGGGCTAATTTTAGGAATGGATTGGTTGTCTAGAAATAGGGCCATTCTTGATTGTGAAAGGGGAGTAGTTAGGCTTGTGACTCGCCTTGGTAATGCTCTCGACATCTTTTGTAATCCCATAAATTCCGTTATGCTAAGTTATCTTGAATCGCTTGACGCGTCTGTAGAGAACCTGCGATCGGTAGAAGTGGTCCGGGAATATCCGGATGTGTTTGAGGAGGTGAAGGGCTTACCTCCAAAGCGGGAGATAGACTTTCGAATTTATCTTGTGGATAATGCTAAACCCGTATCTTTGCCAGTGCGCCACATGGCTCCTCGTGAAAGGAGGGAACTCAATAAGCAAGTAAAGGAGTTGCTTGAGAAGGGGTTCATAAGACGTAGTATATCGGAGTGGGGTGCTCCAGTAGTTTTTGCCACAAAGGCGGATGGGTCTCTTAGACTTTGTATGGACTATAGAGAACTAAACAAGCTTACTAAAAAGAACCGACACCCACTGCCGAGGATTGACGATCTCTTTGATCAGTTAGTTGGCGCCTCAGTGTTTTCGCAGTTGGACTTAGCCACTGGCTTTCATCAACTGAGAATGGCTGAGGATAGTATAGATAAGACTGCTTTTAGGACTCTTGACGGATTCTATAAATGGCTAGTGATGCCCTTTGGTTTGACAAACGCCCCTGCATATTTTGTTGATTTGATGAGTAGGGTGTTTAGGGAATACCTTAACAAATTCGTGGTAGTCTTTGTGGATGACATCTTAGTCTTTTCTAAGAATAAAGAAGAGCACTCCCTACATCTTAGGGAAGTGTTGGAAACCCTTCGAGCGCATAACCTTAAGGCAAAATTTTCTAAGTGTCACTTCTGGAGGAAGGAAGTACGGTTCTTAGGGCACGTGGTTTCCAAAGAAGGGATAGCAGTGGATCCCGCAAAGGTGGTGGCCATCCAAGATTGGAAGGTCCCTAAAAATGCAACCGAAGTAAGAAGTTTCTTGGGGTTGGCTGGCTATTATAGGAAGTTTATCAAAAACTTCGCAAAAATATCAGCTCCATTAACACGGTTAACGAAGAAGAACCTGGTTTTTACGTGGGACAAAGATTGCGATGATGCGTTCCAACGTTTAAAGAGAGCCTTAACTTCAGCCCCAGTCTTAGTGCTGCCAGACGGGAATAAACCGTTTACCATCTATACTGATGCTTGTGGGACGGGACTTGGCGCGGTCCTCATGCAAGAGGGAAGAGTAATAGCCTATGGTGGAAGGCAGTTGAGGGTTCATGAAAAGAATTACCCCACGCATGACTTAGAGCTAGCCGCAATTGTTTTCGCGCTTAAGTCTTGGCGTCACTATCTTCTTGGTGAGAAATTCGAACTGTTCACTGACCACAAATCATTAAAATACTTATTCTCTCAGAAGGATTTGAATTTAAGGCAGCAACGGTGGATGGAATTCTTAGCCTCCTACGATTTTGAAATAGCATATACCCCGGGCAAGGGTAACGTGGTGGCAGACGCCTTAAGTAGGAAAAGGTTGTCCTTGAGTCCGTTGTTTGTTAAACGACAAAGCTTAGAATTCATCTCTATGTTTGACTTTAGACCCTCCGTTGACTTAGTACCCAGTCTGTTAGCATCCTTGGAGGTTAGACCTACACTTCTAGGACGGGTTGGTGAGGCACAGCGAGACGACCCACAGTTGGTTGAGATAGTAGAAAAGCTCAAAGGGGGGGGGAGTCGTCAAGCCATCTTCGTAGGTATACCCTAGACGGTAAGGGTTGGTTACGAAGGGATAATAGACTTTGTGTACCACAAGACGAAGACTTAAGGAAGGCCATTCTTGATGATGCTCATCGCTCAAAAATGACCATTCATCCCGGCGGGGATAAGATGTACAAAGATATGAAGCGGGTTTTCTTTTGGGCCTGTATGAAAAAGGATGTGGCCGAGTACGTCGCTAGATGCTTGGTGTGCCAACGAGTTAAAGCAGAACAAAAGAAACCCGGTGGGTTGCTTCACCCATTAGAAGTTCCACTATGGAAATGGGAAAGCATCTCAATGGATTTTGTGGATGGATTTCCAAGATCAAGGAAGGGTAACACGGGGATTTGGGTTATAGTAGATAGACTTACTAAAAGCACCCATTTTATTCCCGTGAAAAGTAAGAGGACTGCTCCGTGGTTGGCTTCTGTATACATTAAGGAGATAGTTCGTTTGCATGGTATTCCTTCTAGTATAGTAAGCGACCGTGACCCCATCTTTACTAGCGAATTTTGGAAGAGTTTACAAGAGGTGGTAGGGACTCAGCTATGTTTGAGCACCGCATATCATCCTCAGACAGACGGCCAGACCAAGAGGGTGAATCGCATTCTAGAGGATCTTTTAAGGCTTTGTATCCTAGACTTTGGGGGTACATGGGAAGAGCACCTTCCGTTAGTAGAATTCGCATATAATAATAGCTTTCAGTCTAATATTGGCATGGCACCTTTCGAAGCTCTTTATGGAAGGCCTTGCCGTTCGCCTACATGTTGGTGGGAATCTACCGATAAAATCCTACTTGGGCCCGATATGGTTAGGGAAACCTCGGAGAAGATTGAGTTGATACGAAGGAGGATGAAAGCAGCACAAGATAGGCAAAAATCGTATGCTGATAAGAGGAGGACAGATCTTGAGTTTGACATTGGGGACATGGTTTTTATCAAAGTATCTCCGTTACAGAATATTGTTCGCTTTGGGTCCGTGGGGAAATTAGCACCAAGGTTTGTAGGGCCATTTCCTGTAAAAAAAACAGGATTGGGAAGATGGCATATAGGGTGGAGTTGCCTGAGAAACTTAGTGGAGTACACGACGTATTCCATGTATCACATTTGAGGAAGTGTTTGCACAAGACCGCGGAGGTGGTAGAGCCGAGCTTGCTTAAAGAGGTGGAAATAGAGCGTGATGCAACAATTAGACGAGCTCCTACATGCATTCTTGGGTCGGAGATCAAAAAGTTGAGGAATCGAGAGGTCAGACTGGTTAAAGTGCAATGGGGAGATGATGAGAGCAACGCAACTTGGGAGACAGAAGAGAAGATGCGTTCGTTGTACCCTTTTCTTTTTGAGGGTATGTCTTTTAATTTCTCCTTTATCGCTTAGCTTATCTTATCTTATCTTTAGTATGTCCTCTCATTAGTATCTTTGACCTTTAGTTAGGATAATCCTATGGTTGAAACATGTGTTTGAGACATGTTATGTATGATGGATGCAAGTGTTTGCTAGTGGTTGCTCGTGGATGCATATATACACACACTTTAGGCACTAGATCGGCTCAGTCACTTCATATTGCATATTGCATATATATGGATATATTTAGTATAATGGATGTATAATGGTTGTACCATCATATGGATGCTGCATTCGGTTGAATGGGTGTGCACGCATATAGAAGTAGTATGTAAGCAATTAGGATCTTTTGCATACATAATGGATTCATGACACTTACATAATTTGCATTAAGGAGGTCAACTGAATCAGTAGACCGCCTGATTTCGCATTAGGTAAGGACATGTACACACACTTTGCATATGATCATAAAGCATTAGAAGTCTTTTAAGGACAATGGATGCCTGTGTATGATGGATGAGTAGATGGACGTTTGGATGGTAGGATATACATTCTTCCAGACTTGAAGATTTCGGGGACGAAATCCTAAAAGGAGGGGAGAATGTAACACCCCGAATTTTCTATTAACACTAAAGTTGCTAAAATATTAATAAGTGTGTAAGAGAGGGGATGTATCTAATATGAATATAAAAATATTAATAAGTGTGTAAGAGAGGGGATGTATCTAATATGAATATAAAAATATTAATAAGTGTGTAAGAGAGGGGATGTATCTAATATGTATATAAAAACAATAATAAGTGTGTAAAAGGGGGGATGTATCTAATGTGTACATTGTAGAATATATATATATATATATATATATATGGGCAGTTAATGCAAACATGAATAGAATTAATTTGCTGAGAGTTTGCTGAGTCACTTCTGACTCATTGCTGAGTCAACAAGATAAACCCCATCTTGTCTGAACGGCTGCGGTTATTTCTAGGTTAAATCTAATGGCCTAAATGAATTCTAAAATCTATAAATAAGTGGGTAGACCCTAGACCTAAATCACTTGTAAAATTAGAGAAGCTACCGTCATGCTGCTGCCATGGAGTTCAGCATAGCCGTCACAAACTAAGAAGAGGAAGCCTAATCATCTACAACTAAATCTACACAAATCAAATCAAAAGATCTCTCTTTCTCTAATTCTTTTCTTTTGTTGGTGAGTATGATGATTCTCACAAGACTATTACAAACTAATTTGACTCAGTTATGAATGGATCACAAGAAAGTGATGTGATTTGTAATTGTAAATTCTATATATTGTGGATCTCTTATTATGTTATTATGTTGTCGTATGATGTAAATTATATATGCTATGTCATGCTATGTTGTAAATTCTCTTATGCTATGTCGTGCTATGTTGAGAATCATGTCAAGCTATGTTATACTATCATACTATGCCATGTTATAAATCATGCTATATTATGTTGAAAAATCATGATGTTGTTGGATCATGCTTAAAGTTATGTTTTTTTTTCTTAATTTAAATGGATCTTGTTTATGGGAATTTGCCTATTAGGTTAGGTGTACCCATAAACTTGAAACTATAATTAAATAAAACTTGATTATGGGAATTTGCCTATTGAGTTAGGTGTACCCATATAAAACCATGTTGTTAAAAAAATTAGATGATGTTGATTCACACATGTTCATATGTAAGTTTATGAAAATTGATTGAGATCATATTAGGTGAATTTTGAACAAGTTGACACCTTTAGATCCATGACATGTATAATCTATGCAAGTTGGACATATGCAAGTTTCACCCCTTATTATGATTCATTTGGTCACATATACATGTTGTTATTATGATAATCTCTTTTATGCTATGAGTTAGGCTATTCGAGTCTAACATATATTTTGCGAATAAACGTTCAAACGTGGGGTAGGGTTAATATTAGGAATTAATAAATTGGGTGCAATTTTGTAAGATGTTGCATACCATGAATGAATGTCCATAATTGAGTCAATTATGGACATTGTTAAAAATTGGAAGTAATTAATAATTCAAGTAGGGAATTATTAAAATTGGGGGAAAGTGGATTATTATTAATAATCAATGCTTAGGACACGAGGTTGGACCCGTTTGTGATGTAAACCTGCCCGGACCCGCCCGGCAAATCCAGTAGTCACAAATGTCGGCCCAATGTGAGAGGTCCTAGGCCCAAACTAAAGCATAACAGTTGTAAAGACACGAGGTTAGACTCTTTTATGGTGTAAGACTGCCCGGACCCGCCCAGCAAATCCAGCTGCCATAAATGCCAGTCTAATGTGAGAGGTCTTTATGAGGTTATGGCCTTAATGAACTAAGAAATACTTAACCAGATAATCATGTAAGGTGGGACATGGGGGTTAAGTAGGTGCCTTGGGTGGCATGAGGAATCTGGTGGTTGCCTTTAGAGGCATTTGAAATACGATTAGACTTAACCAAACACACATGTAAATGAACATGACTAAGTAGGTTAAGTGGGATGGACTAATTGGGACAAGCTTAGGTGGAATGCTTGTGGTAAATAGTGGGGGCCCATTTCAACCAGTATCCCAAAACGTATCTTTGTGGGCTCGACCCAAGTCGAGGACGGGACACGCATACTGGGTTTGACTATAAGAGGCCAAAACAGGGAGCGGTGGCAACGCAAGTCCAACGGGTTTCATATGCGTGTGTGGACCCGGGCTGGTAGGTAAGACGTTGTTGCATCGTGTAGGTATAAGCCGTGCATGTCCGTTGTATCAGGTTGCCACTTTAGGGGAGTGATACACCCCACTGTGGGGCCAGCACGGGTATCTACGAGTTAGGGAGCCGATCGAATAATGGGAAGTAGGGTACACCTAGTGGAGATAGGCGCAGGCGGCACCTATGTAGTCAGCTAGGGGTACGTAAAGCCATTGGGAAAGTTTCTAAGTGAAGCTAAGTGGGATGAATCTTTAGGGTGACTGGTGTGGTGCAGTATAGTGTTTATCCTTTAGTATTTAGGAGCGCCTATAACGTTGCCTTTAGCGATTGTCTATGTCCTTAATCTGCTCTTCATAGACATTTTCTTGTTTTCCAGCTTATGCCTTAGTCCAGTTATTTTGGTAATAGTATTGTAGAATTATCATATTCACCAGACTTTATGTCTGACCCCCTCTTTTCCATCCTTTTTCTCCCTTCAGGTCCGCAGGTTGGGCCAAGTTCTAGTGGAGTCTAGTTGGATCGCTTATCTTCTGGAAAGCTTGGACTGCTGAAGTAAAGTCCAGCTTGTTATCTTTCTTTTTAATGGCTATTCATGTAATGGGATTATGTACTTGTTTTATCAAGATAGATATTGTACTTGACATTTAATATGGTGTTATGATGTAATCAAACATGTTTTGACTTCTGCTACAATGAAATAAAGTTTTTGAATTTCCAAGTACTATTTTATATCTGTCTTGTTGTAATTTTACTGTTCTATATTCACTTAAAACCTCCATGGAAGTTAATGCATTCCCTTTGTGAGTGACATTAATGGACGTGGGGTGTTACAAGAAGAGTGGGAAAAAGGGATATCGGTCTGAGGTTATAGGATATTCAGACCTGTCAAAATATGACCTTACCCATTTACCCAAACCATTTTACCCTAATTACAACCATGTTGGGTCAACCCATTTATAATTTTTTATTAAATTGGTCATAAAAGGATTGATCCATTTTTAAAAGGGTTACAAATGGGTAACCCAGTTACCCAAATAGTAAAAAAGAAATACTTTAAAATAACGATTTTTAAAGTTAAAAATGTCAAAATTATGAAAATACCCTTTATTTTGGAAAAGTGAAAAAAAACGAAAAAATTTAGAAAATCCAGAAAATTACGAAATGAAAAGTAAAAAAAGGATTATTTTAAAATAACAATTTTTAAAGCTAAAAATGCTAAAATTACAAAAATACCCTTTATTTTGGAAAACATATTTGAAAACAGAATTAGTAAAAACATATCATAAGATATGTTTGATGGGTATATTTGTGTTTCCAGATTTTTTTACTGCAGTTTTAAGATGTTTTATAGCCTTTTTTATTGTATTAAGGTTGTAAGGGTTATAAGGGTTGCAACGAGCTAACCCTTTAATCAAGAAAGTCAAAAGGGTCGAGCTATTATATGTAGCGAAAGGGTAGGGTCAAATTTTACTTGATCCACATATGACCCTACCTTATCCTTTTGACACATCTATAGGAGAAGGGGGATTTTTGTGTCTAGCATATTTGTCGATTCGTATCCCCCATAGGATACGGAATTTCGTACCCAAGTAGGGTATGAATTTTCATATCCTAGATGGGGCACGAAATTTCGTACCCCCATTTAGGGATATGAAATTTTTGGCCCACTAATATGCGGGGTACGAAACAAAAAATAATAATAACAAAATACAAATGTATACATGTTACATGGTATAATATTACGTGTATGTATATTTACAAATGAAAATGTATACATATGTATATTATGTACATGAGTGTGAATAGTTTACGAGCGAACATAAGTTCACATACATTCACATTCACGCATGTACATACTACATTTGTAATGACCCGGACTCTTAGGGGTAAATTTTAAAATATTTGATATGGATTTAAATATTGAGTTAAGTAAATAAATCAATTTTTTTATAGGGAGTTATGGATTTAAAAATCAATTTCAATTTAATATTGAAAATATTAAATTATCAGAATAAGAAAATGGATTTAGTTGAATTCAAAATTTAATTTGAATTAAAAACAGTTCAAATAATTAATATGAAATTCTATTTGAATTTATAACGATAATAACATTTATTATTATCAAGGAGAATAAATTGTCTGAAATTAATTTATATTGATTTAAATTAATATCTTTCACAGACGATCGTATCAGACTTCGTGACCAATCCCAGTTTGTCCGGAATATGGGTAATACCCTAAAACTGTCACTTGTTGGGTTCAGAAAGGAGTTCGAAATCAATGTGATAATTTAAATATAAGGATACGATTTAAAAACTAATTAAAAATAAAAATAAAATCAAGTGCCATGCCTTCTGCCAACAAACAAATAACGGTGGCCTTTCCTTCTTCCCCAATTCAAAAGGATGAGAAACCACCACGTTCCTTTTTTTTCTCTTCCCTTACTCTTATAAACGAACGCACCCCTCTCCTTATCTTTTTTTGTTCTGTTCTTCAGAAAGTTAAAATGAAAATAAGGCGACTGAACTCCAAAAAGGGCAGCGACCTAGGGCTTAACTCCTAGGCGATTTGAGTGATGGTAGGGCTAGGAAAGGTGGGGGGCGAGTTGATCAGAAGGTCGAATATGTCGATCAACTCTCTGGAACACAACTTGGGTCGCGAGGTAGGAAGGTTGATGGTGGACTTCGCGGTCATCTCGAGGCGTTGAAGCTCGACAGACGTGAACTGGGTTGAGTAACGATGGACTCGAAGTGGAAAAAGGGATCGCAGGTTTTCCTGGAGCTCGATTTTTGGTCTGAGGGTACTCGCGATTTGGGTTATTCAAGTTTCGCCAGTAGTAGAAGGCTGTTAACGAGGTGACGGTGAGGAAGGGATTTGCGATGTGGAGTTCAACAGTGTACGTGGGTTTTTGATGGGACTGTTGCTTCGAACTGAAATTGAATGGGGGAAAGTCGCAGTTGATTTGCAGGTGCGATATAGAAGGGACAAGCTGATGGTAGAATTTTGGTTCAAAGGTGAAGATAGTCGACTGCAAGGTGTTTGATGAAATGCCTTAAGGGAATGGCTGAAACTTTTGGGGCTGATCTGAAATAGAGATGGACTGAGATCTGTTCGTCTATCTGTCAAGTTATTGGCAAGGCCTTAAGATTCAAGATAGTTGATTCCAGTAGATTTGAAGCCGTGTCGATAAGGAATATAAACGGAGTATTCGGCAAAAGAAAATCATGTGAGTAAATCTCACCTTTTATTGAATTATTTTTATATAGTTACAAATAATTGTCTGTGCTTGTTTGAATGCTGTTTGATGGTTTTAAAATATATATTAGTTATTTAGGACTATTATATATATATATATATATTGGGTTGATGATTGGTTGGATTCCCACAGTTTCATTAGCGGATGCCCGCAGTTTCATAGCAGATGATTACCCTATACGCCCCCACGCTATGATTAGTGGATGACCTTCTATACCGCGATATCCTGCCACGAAGCAGGATGGGTATTATTTATGTGCTAACATCTGTGGATGCAGGAGAACAGGTTGGAGGAATCCAACTGGATTCCTCAAAAATATATTATCTATTGTTGTTTGTTTGATTTCATATATATTCATATATGATGTGTTACAAATCAAATGATTGAAAATTGGTTGATTTAATTGTGTAAATATCACTGGGGGCTTGAGATATTGATTCATAAAAACATCAAAAGGGTATTTGATATTTAAAAATGAAATTCTATTTTTATAAATAGAATTTGAATTTTAAAGGAACTATAGAAAATATTTAACTTGTTTTGAAGTATATAAAACAAGTGAATCGAATTTATAAAGTTGTTTATAAATGAAAGGATGGAATTTGAATCGAATTAATAAAGTTGTTTATAAATGAAAGGTGGGTTTTGAATCGAAGTTATAAACTTTGTTTATAAATGAAAATATGGGATTTGAATTGAATTTAAAACGTTGTTTATAAATGAAAATATGGGATTTGAATCGAATTTATAAACGTTGTTTATAAATGCAAAGGTGGGATTTGAATTGAAGTTATAAACGTTGTTTATAAATAATGCAGATAATTCAAATGGACTTTAAAACTATAGAAAATATTAACTTGTTTTGAAGGTATATAAAACAAGTGATCGAATTTATAAACTTTGTTTATAAATGAAAGGTGGGTTTTGAATCGAATTTATAAACTTTGTTTATAAATGAAAATATGGGATTTGAATTGAATTTAAAACGTTGTTTATAAATGAAAATATGGGATTTGAATCGAATTTATAAACGTTGTTTATAAATGCAAAGGTGGGATTTGAATTGAAGTTATAAACGTTGTTTATAAATAATGCCGAGAATTCAAATGGACTTTGAATATAAGGAATTGAAATAGAGATTTGAATAATCAAATTCAAATGGACTTTAAACTATAGATTTGAATATAGGAATTCAAATGGACTTTAAACTATAGATTTGAATATAGGAATTCAAATGGACTTTAAATTATAGATTTGAATATAGGAATTCAAATGGACTTTAAACTATAGATTTGAATATAGGAATTCAAATGGACTTTAAATTATAGATTTGAATATAGAAATTCAAATGGACTTTAAACTATAGATTTGAATATAGAAATTCAAATGGACTTTAAACGATTTGAATATAGAATTCAAATGAAGTTTAAATATAGGGATGCAAATAGAATTCAAATGAAGTTTTAAATAAAGAGAATTCAAATAGAATTAAATTGAAATTTGAATAGAGTGGTCGATAAGGGAACGAGAGTATGAGTATAATTAGAATTTGTTAATATGCAGTTAAAATATATTTGAACATGTCATGTTCAAATATGAAGGTGAAATAGACTGAAAGGTTAAGTAACAGATCTAATTAACAAATTGAGTTAAAAAGATTGGTATAGTTAAAATAGATTGGACAGGTATAAATATACAGGAGACACGTATGGAATAAAGTATAGAAGTGAAATAAATAGAATGCCCGACAAAAAGGTACGTATTTAATTTCCATATGAGATTTTATGCGCCGTATCGGCAAGCCGCTTGGCTGTTTCTTTTTCTTTTTGAGATAAGAAGGACCGGGAAAGCTATTTGAAATTTCCCGATGCTCCCAGTACAAAGGAGGTTATGGCGAATTTTTCTGGGAATTTAAGGAGATAGAATATTTTTAAGATAATTTGATAGTTAGAAATCAACGTATCAAAATATATAGAAGTCGATAAGAAAACGAACTTAGAAATAGAATAGTATAATCAAAAAGGAAGTATAAGAATAAAATCTCGTAGAAATAGAAGAGAAAGTTTATATGTGTTTAAATGTGAATAATCAGTTGTATGGATTGGTTATTCGAGTAAGTAGTCTTGTCTGTTTTGACGTTAAATGTTATTCAGTCAAGGTCTGAGAGGTAATTATACCCCAACTTGGTTGATTTCATGATATACCGATAAGTAGCAAGATTCAGGCTCGAAGATCAATGTGGAATAAGAATTAGTTAAATACTGTATTTGAGTTGTCGTAACGATGTTTTACACAACATCCGTTTTAACCCAAATATGTGCAAAGCTTGGAAATAGAATAATGAATATTTCCTAGTATAGAAAATAAAGGAAGGCGATATATGGAAATGTTTTCCAAAGAACGTATTAGGCCAATATGGTTATTGAAAATATTTGGTTAACAAATATTGATAAAGAAATAGAAAAGAGATTTAATTAAGTGAATATTAGGCACACATCCCTAAAAGCAAACTTAATTAGGCTCACATCCTCCCCTTTAGAAACATATAAATTACATCCCTATTTTCAAATAGCCGCTCTTTTTTTTACAAATCTGCCATTTCTCACTTAATTCACGCCGTAATCTATGTAGTACGAAACACGTATTAGGGTTTTATTTTTTCCTCAATCAAATGGCTCTGTGTCATGACGGCGCCTCCATTATTCTCAGTTCTTTCATTCCATCGATCTAAAAATGATGGCGCTCGGAATTCTTTCAGTAATTTAAGTAGATCCATGGCGGCGTAGGCCTGTATCTATTTTTTTTTACTTTGGATTTTTTCTGCTGTGTACTCACTTTACTCGTAATTTGTTCAGAGATTAAATTGATGAAGATGACGGCAGTAAGTATTCGTAAAAATTCCGTATAAGGGTTGTTTTTGAAAAAAATCTGTATATCGTTATCAATTTATTAATACATTTTTTTGTTCAATGATTATTTTGATATTCTTCTTGTTCTTGAGTTTTTCTATGTTAAATGTAGTTATTGTATAAATGTTATTGTCACTACAACATCATACAGCCGTATTTAATTTTTTACCATGATAATTGTTCTTCGACTTTGAAAACTTGCATAAAATTATGCAAATAATGTGAATATAAGCATACAAATATGCCACTATTGTTAACAACTTTCATACTGGCTTGCATATATTCTGGATAGTTGTGTATTTGTATGCAAATATTCTTCATACATGCATACCATTATGCAAACATTTGGTGGAATATTTGCTTACTGGTGTCTTGCATTTTATTCAGGATAATTGTGTGTTAATGTGCATATATTCTGTACATATGCATTGAAATATGTTAATCTTTCGAATATCTGTTTGTATGCGTGTTTGACGAAAAGGTTTCATAGGTGTATTTGTACATATGCATTTTTAATTTTTAATTTTCAGCATTTCTGTTAAAAAGTTGCATACAAATATTCATTTGTTGTTAATATATGCATATAAATATGCAGTTATTATTGTCTGATAAAAAGTTAAATATGCAGATATTTAAAATTTTGTTCTGTAAACAAAGGGATGTACTGCTGAATAATTTGTAAAATCCCTATATTTGTTATTCTTTCGTACTTAGATGAATAAATTTATGCATGTTTTCAGCATTTCTGTTAAAACGTTGCATACAAATATGCATCTATTGTTAATATGTGCATATCTGCATTCAAGTTTTTACAGACGTGCACAAAAACATATATTTAAAATATATGCATATTTATATGCATATATATTTAATACTTGCATATACATATGCAAATATTATTGTTATTTTGCTGAATTGTACGCATGCATTTATATTAATCTGCAACTATTTATGTAATTTGACTATTTGCACATTACGGTTATTAATGTTTGATTTTCTTCTTTGTATAACAGTGTTCCGACGGATATTGGTTTATTGGTGTTATTGAAGCATGGAAATGAATGCCTGATCCTCCTTCTCCTTCTGAAAGACCATAAGATCTGCTTTATTTTATTTTATTTTTAATTCACATTGTTTTAGTGTTTAGTTTCACCATCTGTTGTAAATATTTATCTGATGTAATAAATTCAGTTCAGTATTTTGTTGTACATTAGTTTTTAATTGTCTTTTTTTTTAAGCTGCAATGTTTGCAAAGACTACTTATATTTGAATAAATGTGTGCACACAAAAAGATGCCATGAAGAACAGATCCTAAAATTATGAAATATCTGAATATAGATTGATGTATATAATAACCTGGAATTTTTACATCCTGGTGTGCAGTTATTCTAAATATTAGCATCATTATATGCAATTATTTTGAAAATTTGCAAATTGGAATTGCAGAAGTTAAATACTAGCATACTTTTATGAAAATATTATTATTACTTGCATACGAATATGCAGACAATACAAATAATAATTGCGTGTATATATCTAATGTACAACAAAATACATATTTGAATAGCGTAATTAAAATACTAGCATAATACTGAGCTGATGTGCAACAGAATACTTGCATAAATATATGCACCTTTTCTTTAAACTTGCACAAAATTGTGCAAATATTACTCAAATAAACAAGCAAGCATTTTTTTTGTTAAAACTAAAACTGTGTGATATGTTATAAACTAAATTTACACAAATTTGCATATCTGTATGTTTCTTTGTATCAAGAAATCAGAAAAACATAATACAGAATATATGTATATATGTATGCATATATCTAGAATATATGCATATAAATATGCATATTTACTGAAATTTTGCTGAATTGCATATAAATGCATTCAAACATTCAATTCTTAAGCGTACTTGCTTACAAGCATTTTTATTAAAATATAATTTGAATAGCGTAATTAAAATACTAGCATAATACTGAGCTGATGTGCAACAGAATACTTGCATAAATATATGCACCTTTTCTTTAAACTTGCACAAAATTGTGCAAATATTACTCAAATAAACAAGCAAGCATTTTTTTTGTTAAAACTAAAACTGTGTGATATGTTATAAACTAAATTTACACAAATTTGCATATCTGTATGTTTCTTTGTATCAAGAAATCAGAAAAACATAATACAGAATATATATGTATATATGTATGCATATATCTAGAATATATGCATATAAATATGCATATTTACGGAAATTTTGCTGAATTGCATATAAATGCATTCAAACATTCAATTCTTAAGCCTACTTGCTTACAAGCATTTTTTATTAAAATATAATTTGAATAGCGTAATTAAAATACTAGCATAATACTGAGCTGATGTGCAACAGAATACTTGCATAAATATATGCACCTTTTCTTTAAAGTTGCACAAAATTGTGCAAATATTACTCAAATAAACAAGCAAGCATTTTTTTGTTAAAACTAAAATTGTGTGATATGTTATAAACTAAATTTACACAAATTTGCATATCTGTATGTTTCTTTGTATCAAGAAATCAGAAAAACATAATATAGAATATATGTATATATGTATGCATATATCTAGAATATATGCATATAAATATGCATATTTACTGAAATTTTGCTGAATTGCATATAAATGCATTCAAACATTCAATTCTTAAGCGTACTTGCTTACAATCATACAGAACGAAAAAAACAATTAGATTAATAACTATTTTCGCTATTTCTTGTACTTTAGTATGTCGACAACAAAGCAAAACAGGTCGATTTTCATTTTTATTGATTCAGAGTCTTTCAACATCGTGGAATTTGGGTTCTGAACGAAATATAAGGAGCGATTGGACTGAGTACATGTTGAGAAATCGCTGTTGGGTTGATCGATGGTTTTGCAGAATTTTAGGTTAACGGTTTTGACCGATATGATAGGAGCGATAGACTGTGTACTTTTTATTAATTGAGCGAGATGATTTGAGCGAGATGTTAGGAGCGATAGCTGCGTAAGGGTATAGCTGGAATTTTTTGAGCGGAAATTCAAAAACAGGGACGTATTCTTTATTTTTTTTATCACTGGGTTTTTTTTATATTTTGAAACTTAATAGGGACCTGTAAAAAACGCACCCTTTAATTAATGGAATATTAATTAAAGGTTCAGTGATTGTTGGATGTTTGGATGAACACTTGTTTTATTCGATAGTTAAATCATCGACTATCGAAACACTTGTTTTTATTCGATAGTTAAATCACAGACTATCGAAGTTTTGACCATCGTTGTCAATATGGAGAGACCGGTTGGATTATTATCCAAAGAACCACTCCATATCGGCAGTAGCGTGCGAATCAGATTATATAAAGATAATCGAAGACGGAGTAGAGTGCAAGGACTTTTTCTATTAATAGAAATAGTGCCTTCAGTTCATCCTGTTCCTGGGTGACGTGTATGGATGAATGTCTGACAGAGTATTTCCAGAAAGGTCACGTACATTGATTTCTTCAACCGTACCAAGAGTGGAAGCGGAGAAGGAAACTTCTTTTAGCTAACACGTAATGTACTGTTGAGGACGTCAATCGGTGATTTGATGGATTTGACGATGTGGCATTCGAAGTGAATCTGGTGTGATGATAAAGCGTAGCTTCTGGCCTCATCATCCGGTAAAAGACAGAAATCGGGCAAGCAGCATGGCTATGTAGGTCGCACCTATTAGGGTGTATAATCACCTGATCTAGAGTTTCATTTACTTCTAAAAATCTATTGTCGATGATGTCCCATTCGGGAAACGGTTGCTGATCCCAATCGTTGGTGATATACATTCGATACACTCAAGCGAAATGAGAGGTCGGTCATGTGTGGCTGAGTTGCAAGATGTTCTTGTTGAACTCGGTGTATTCTCCTCTAGAGATATACCAGCGGAAGGTGATTCCATACCTTGTCATAGTTGAAAATCCATTACCCAATACGTGCTTGTGGTTTTGATTGTATATATATGTGGAACGTGAGATGCAAACGTTCCACTAGATTGTTATTTAATTGATTTAGACATTATTATAATATCAAAAGAGTTTGATATAAAGTTGAATCAAGTGTTTGGATTTTCATAAGGGAAAAACCCGTTCCGTGTTATGCGGCGTGGTCTTATGAGATATCATTTAGTTTTCTGAAACTGTTTTAAACTGTTTACTCATACCAGTCCCATGACTGACCCGGAGTTTATTTTGTTTTGTTCTACCTAAACTCTTGGGTGCCTAAATTTGTACGGCAGTCAAGTAGTTCAGGATTTTTCAGATATATCTAAAGGAGCTTGGAGCAGGAGGCTTCAGCGTTATCTAGTTATAGTGGTTCCGTTGTGTTGTAAGTGTTGTACTCTGATAAGTGTATGTTATACAGTTAAGGTTTTGTATTTCAAAGATGTGATATATTATATTTTGTTCCGCTGCGATGTGAGATTCTGTGTTGTTAGTTCTGTTCTTCTTCTACCTCTTTCTTCTAAAAAAAATGTTTCGTATTTTCGTGATATTTGGGTTGGACGTATGATGTATATAGTCAGCTCTGATGTTATGGAAATCTGGGTCATTACAGTTGGTATCAGAGCTTAGGTTGAGCGAATACCTAGGCTGTGTGGAAATGTGCTCATTAGAGATAGGATCAGTAGTATCCTAGAATGAGTTGAGCGTATATATATACGAGAGAGCGTATTTGTTATTTGATATAAAAACTATTTTATATTGTGTTGACTAGTCTGTTGAGTGGATTATAAATTTTGGTCGAATCGTGGGACGCCACGAAGTCGATAGGAGTTTATAAACACTTGAACAGAAGATTGGACATGATATTGTTTTTAAATAGTTAAGTTGATTGTTAGGATTATAATCGAATTAGATTATAAAAACAGAAATAGTTATATATAACCAATGGAATTTGTATATGAAATCAAATATACAAATAAGATGAATTGAAATTGAATTCCAACCAGAATTCAGAATTTAAAATCCGGGGAGTTTGGAAAATATTTTTCTAAATGAATTTTGAAAGAAATATAGCACTGGACTCACTTTAGTGGCTGGAAAATAATTCTGATGATGGTCGCAACATCACCAGTGTTCATTTTCGAGTTTCTAAGTGACGAATTGCTGCCTTAGAGAAATTTTGATGGAAATTTGTTTGAAAGGAAAAACAAGTTGTTGGAAAATTCAATGTTTTGAATTTGAGATAGATAAATATATGTATATATTTATATTACTTCAAAGGAATTTTGAAATGAGAATTGGAAGATAGATTTCAAATAGAAGTAAAATAAAGGAATTTGAATATATATATATATATAATTCAAATAGAAGTGAAATAGAATATGAATTCAAAGGAATTCAAATGAGATTGAATAAAGGAAATTTCAAACAGAAATTGTATAAGAAAAATTGAAACGGAATTTGAATTCAAAGGAATTCAAATGAATTTGAATAAAGAAAAGTCAAAGAGAGATTTGAATATTAGAATTCAAAGAAAATAAAAGGAGTTAAATAGAATTTGAATTCAAAGTGAAATTAAATAGAATTTGAATTCAAAGGAGTTAAAATAGGATTTAAATTCAAAAGGATTTCAAATAGAAATTGAACAAAGGAATTTAAATAGAAGTTGGATAAAGGATTTCAAATGGAATTTGAATAAGGGATTTGAAATGGGTTTTGAATAAAGGATTTCCAATAGAAATCGAAGATAAGAAATTCAAATAGAATTTGAATTCAAAGTGAAATTGAAATTGAATTTGAATAGAAGGAAATTCAAATAGAAATTGAGTAGAAGGAAATAATATAGAGTTTGAATAAAGAAATTCAAATGGAATTTGAACATTGCAAATGTAGAGGACTTGAATATTAGTAGTGAAATAGATCGAGAATATTATGTTGGAATGAATTGGATATATATTAAAAATATATCAGAATGGAGTTGAATTTATTATAAACAAAGTTAAAACGTTTATATTTATAAATATAATTAAAACAAGCTCGCCATAGCGCGGTAGTTCGTAAATTGGCGATTCGAACTTCAATTTAGTATACAGAACTCAATTGAAGTCGGAATTCTGTGAAACAAGAATCGTCGGGACCGGTTGAACAATAGTTTTCTAATGAAAGAGAAAAATCTAGATTTCGTCGTATAGATTTTTAGTTATGTCAAAATCAAATTTTTAGAAAAGCAGCGCCAGAAACCATTAAAAACCACAATGGTTTATATATATAAGTAAAAGGATTTTTAAAGTAAATAAAATCCGAATGGCCATGAGGAAAATATAGACTTGAGTTATAAAATAAATATGAACTCCATTGAAGTAAGTGAAATGGTTTTTTTTGACAAAAATCATATTTTAAATGGTTAAATAGAATTAACTAAATTGGAAAATAACTAGTTAAAGGAAATTTGAGTCAAAATTGGATTTTTGGATAAGTGAAAGTAATTGAGAATTTATATTCGAAATCGAATATATAACTCGAGTGGAAATTATAATTAGATTAGTTTAAATTAAGTTGACATATATTTGAACAAGTGATATTCAAATAAAAAAGGTGAAATAGGCAAAACGGTTAATTAGCACTAGTTAATGGGAATTTGAATGATTGAAATTAAATTTAACTTAAGTAAGTTAAATGGATCGAAATGAATAAATTGAGTAAAATCAATGTGAATATGAATTTGGTGTGAATAAAGGAAATACCAAAAGAGTTAAAGAGGAAATATATTTGTAACACAAATACAAAGGAAGTTATGTGCAAACAAATAGAAGGAGAAATATTTGTAAAAACATTTACAAATAGAATTTTAAAGGGGAATATTTGTAAACATTACAAATAGATTAAATGGAAATATTTATTTATAGGAAATAAATAGAATGTTATAAATGAGATATTTATTTGTTAAATAAATAGAATTTAATCAAAGGAATATTCAAAGGATGAATAGAAAATGGAAATCTGTTTTTAATAGATAAATAGAAAAGATTAATTTATAAATAACAGTTTATAAATTAAATTGAATATTTATCATTCGATGAATGGAATATATAAGTCTGAACTTATATAGAGAAGAGATATTGGTTTTCAACACCGATAGTTTTGCATAGAGGGGGGTACACAACACTTGTATAAGTGAAGTAACGTTATTAAAGAGAACATTTATAAAGTGAAGAACCGTTACTAAAAGTAAATCTTTATAAATGAATAAACGCTATCGAATAGGAGTTATTCGAACAGGAGAAGTCGAATAGAGTTAGAAATAATCGATTAGAGTTAGAATAAATCGATTAGAGAAAGAGTTAACCAGATAGAGTTAATTGAACATAGTTAATCGAATTAGGATTTAATTGAATGTTAGTTATTCAATTAAAGTTGATCGAATATAGTTATTGAGATAGAGTTAGCCAAATATAGTTACTCAGGATATGTTACCATTTCGTACGACTACTAGCGTAATTCGTAGGGATGCAGATAGCCTAGGACGGTCGGATGTTTCCTGGGGGAATCAGGCGTAACCATTGTGACTGCTGCGATCTAGAGTCAAGCGAATGGAGTTAAATCGAATATTAGTTTATTCAGATATAATTAAAGGAGTTATCAAATATAGCTTATTCGGAAGGAGTTATCGATTATTTGTTAATCGAAATGAGTTATCGATTATAGTTTAATCGAAAAGAGTTATCGATTAGTTTAATCGAAATGAGTTATAGAATATTGGTTATTCGAAGGAGTTATCGGATTTAGTTATTCGATGGAGTTAATCCAAAAGAGTTAAATCCAATAGAGTTAATTGATAAGAGTAAATTAAAAAGAGTAAATCGAATATAGTTTATTCGAAGAAAGGTTTTCGAATCTAGTTATTCGAAAGAGAGATTATCGAATATAGTTATTCGAAGGGAGGAGTTATCGAATGTGGAATCTATTAAAAAGAGAGTTATGCAAGGAAGTTTGAAATGTTGAGTATCAACATAAATAAGATTTTGAAAAGTTAATGGGTTTGTAGCACTTTTTCTACCTTAGCAATTTCGAGGACGAAATTATTTTAAGTGGGGAAGATTGTAATGACCTGGACTCTTAGGGGTAAATTTTAAAATATTTGATATGGATTTAAATATTGAGTTAAGTAAATAAATCAATTTTTTTATAGGGAGTTATGGATTTAAAAATCAATTTCAATTTAATATTGAAAATATTAAATTATCAGAATAAGAAAATGGATTTAGTTGAATTCAAAATTTAATTTGAATTAGAAACAGTTCAAATAATTAATATGAAATTCTATTTGAATTTATAACGATAATAACATTTATTATTATCAAGGAGAATAAATTGTCTGAAATTAATTTATATTGATTTAAATTAATTTCTTTCACAGACGATCGTATCAGACTTCGTGACCTATCCCAGTTTGTCCGGAATATGGGTAATACCCTAAAATTGTTACTTGTTGGGTTCAGAAAGGAGTTCGAAATCAATGTGATAATTTAAATATAAGGATACGATTTAAAAACTAATTAGAAATAAAAATAAAATCAAGTGCCATGCCTTCTGCCAACAAACAAATAACGGTGGCCTTTCCTTCTTCCCCAATTCAAAAGGATGAGAAATCACCACGTTCCTTTTTTTTCTCTTCCCTTACTCTTATAAACGAACGCACCCCTCTCCTTATCTTTTTTTGTTCTGTTCTTCAGAAAGTTAAAATGAAAATAAGGTGACTGAACTCCAAAAAGGGAAGCGACCTAGGGCTTAACTCCTAGGCGATTTGAGTGATGGTAGGGCTAGGAAAGGGGGGGGCGAGTTGATCAGAAGGTCGAAGATGTCGATCAACTCTATGGAACACAACTTGGGTCGCGAGGTAGGAAGGTTGATGGTGGACTTCGCGGTCATCTCGAGGCGTTGAAGCTCGACAGACGTGAACTGGGTTGAGTAACGATGGACTCGAAGTGGAAAAAGGGATCGCAGGTTTTCCTGGAGCTCGATTTTTGGTCTGAGGGTACTCGCGATTTGGGTTATTCAAGTTTCGCCAGTAGTAGAAGGCTGTTAACGAGGTGACGGTGAGGAAGGGATTTGCGATGTGGAGTTCAACAGTGTACGTGGGTTTTTGATGGGACTGTTGCTTCGAACTGAAATTGAATGGGGGAAAGTCGCAGTTGATTTGCAGGTGCGATATAGAAGGGACAAGCTGATGGTAGAATTTTGGTTCAAAGGTGAAGATAGTCGACTGCAAGGTGTTTGATGAAATGCCTTAAGGGAATGGCTGAAACTTTTGGGGCTGATCTGAAATAGAGATGGACCGAGATCTGTTCGTCTATCTGTCAAGTTATTGGCAAGGCCTTAAGATTCAAGATAGTCGATTCCAGTAGATTTGAAGCCGTGTCGATAAGGAATATAAACGGAGTATTCGGCAAAAGAAAATCATGTGAGTAAATCTCACCTTTTATTGAATTATTTTATATAGTTACAAATAATTGTCTGTGCTTGTTTGAATGTTGTTTGATGGTTTTAAAATATATATTAGTTATTTAGGACTATTATATATATATATATTGGGTTGATGATTGGTTGGATTCCCGCAGTTTCATTAGCGGATGCCCGCAGTTTCATAGCGGATGATTACCCTATACGCCCCCACGCTATGATTAGTGGATGACCTTCTATACCGCGATATCCTGCCACGAAGCAGGATGGGTATTATTTATGTGCTAACATCTGTGGATGCAGGAGAACAGGTTGGAGGAATCCAACTGGATTCCTCAAAAATATATTATCTATTGTTGTTTGTTTGATTTCATATATATTCATATATGATGTGTTACAAATCAAATGATTGAAAATTGGTTGATTTAATTGTGTAAATATCACTGGGGGCTTGAGATATTGATTCATAAAAACATCAAAAGGGTATTTGATATTTAAAAATGAAATTCTATTTTTATAAATAGAATTTGAATTTTAAAGGAACTATAGAAAATATTTAACTTGTTTTGAAGTATATAAAACAAGTGAATCGAATTTATAAAGTTGTTTATAAATGAAAGGATGGAATTTGAATCGAATTAATAAAGTTGTTTATAAATGAAAGGTGGGTTTTGAATCGAATTTATAAACTTTGTTTATAAATGAAAATATGGGATTTGAATTGAATTTAAAACGTTGTTTATAAATGAAAATATGGTATTTGAATCGAATTTATAAACGTTGTTTATAAATGCAAAGGTGGGATTTGAATTGAAGTTATAAACGTTGTTTATAAATAATGCAGATAATTCAAATGGACTTTAAAACTATAGAAAATATTAACTTGTTTTGAAGGTATATAAAACAAGTGATCGAATTTATAAACTTTGTTTATAAATGAAAGGTGGGTTTTGAATCGAATTTATAAACTTTGTTTATAAATGAAAATATGGGATTTGAATTGAATTTAAAACGTTGTTTATAAATGAAAATATGGGATTTGAATCGAATTTATAAACGTTGTATAAATGCAAAGGTGGGATTTGAATTGAAGTTATAAACGTTGTTTATAAATAATGCCGAGAATTCAAATGGACTTTGAATATAAGGAATTGAAATAGAGATTTGAATAATCAAATTCAAATGGACTTTAAACTATAGATTTGAATATAGGAATTCAAATGGACTTTAAACTATAGATTTGAATATAGGAATTCAAATGGACTTTAAATTATAGATTTGAATATAGGAATTCAAATGGACTTTAAACTATAGATTTGAATATAGGAATTCAAATGGACTTTAAATTATAGATTTGAATATAGAAATTCAAATGGACTTTAAACTATAGATTTGAATATAGAAATTCAAATGGACTTTAAACGATTTGAATATAGAATTCAAATGAAGTTTAAATATAGGGATGCAAATAGAATTCAAATGAAGTTTTAAATAAAGAGAATTCAAATAGAATTAAATTGAAATTTGAATAGAGTGGTCGATAAGGGAACGAGAGTATGAGTATAATTAGAATTTGTTAATATGCAGTTAAAATATATTTGAACATGTCATGTTCAAATATGAAGGTGAAATAGACTGAAAGGTTAAGTAACAGATCTAATTAACAAATTGAGTTAAAAAGATTGGTATAGTTAAAATAGGTTGGACAGGTATAAATATACAGGAGACAGGTATGGAATAAAGTATAGAAGTGAAATAAATAGAATGCCCGACAAAAAGGTACGTATTTAATTTCCATATGAGATTTTATGCGCCGTATCGGCAAGCCGCTTGGCTGTTTCTTTTTCTTTTTGAGATAAGAAGGACCGGGAAAGCTATTTGAAATTTCCCGATGCTCCCAGTACAAAGGAGGTTATGGCGAATTTTTCTGGGAATTTAAGGAGATAGAATATTTTTAAGATAATTTGATAGTTAGAAATCAACGTATCAAAATATATAGAAGTCGATAAGAAAACGAACTTAGAAATAGAATAGTATAATCAAAAAGGAAGTATAAGAATAAAATCTCGTAGAAATAGAAGAGAAAGTTTATATGTGTTTAAATGTGAATAATCAGTTGTATGGATTGGTTATTCGAGTAAGTAGTCTTGTCTGTTTTGACGTTAAATGTTATTCAGTCAAGGTCTGAGAGGTAATTATACCCCAACTTGGTTGATTTCATGATATACCGATAAGTAGCAAGATTCAGGCTCGAAGATCGATGTGGAATAAGAATTAGTTAAATACTGTATTTGAGTTGTCCTAACGATGTTTTACACAACATCCGTTTTAACCCAAATATGTGCAAAGCTTGGAAATAGAATAATGAATATTTCCTAGTATAGAAAATAAAGGAAGGCGATATATGGAAATGTTTTCCAAAGAACGTATATGGCCAATATGGTTATTGAAAATATTTGGTTAACAAATATTGATAAAGAAATAGAAAAGAGATTTAATTAATGGAATATTAATTAAAGGTTCAGTGATTGTTGGATGTTTGGATGAACACTTGTTTTATTCGATAGTTAAATCATCGACTATCGAAACACTTGTTTTTATTCGATAGTTAAATCACAGACTATCGAAGTTTTGACCATCGTTGTCAATATGGAGAGACCGGTTGGATTATTATCCAAAGAACCACTCCATATCGGCAGTAGCGTGCGAATCAGATTATATAAAGATAATCGAAGACGGAGTAGAGTGCAAGGACTTTTTCTATTAATAGAAATAGTGCCTTCAGTTCATCCTGTTCCTGGGTGACGTGTATGGATGAATGTCTGACAGAGTATTTCCAGAAAGGTCACGTACATTGATTTCTTCAACCGTACCAAGAGTGGAAGCGGAGAAGGAAACTTCTTTTAGCTAACACGTAATGTACTGTTGAGGACGTCAATCGGTGATTTGATGGATTTGACGATGTGGCATTCGAAGTGAATCTGGTGTGATGATAAAGCGTAGCTTCTGGCCTCATCATCCGGTAAATGACAGAAATCGGGCAAGCAGCATGGCTATGTAGGTCGCACCTATTAGGGTGTATAATCACCTGATCTAGAGTTTCATTTACTTCTAAAAATCTATTGTCGATGTTGTCCCATTCGGGAAACGGCTGCTGATCCCAATCGTTGGTGATATACATTCGATACACTCAAGCGAAATGAGTGGTCGGTCATGTGTGGCTGAGTTGCAAGATGTTCTTGTTGAACTCGGTGTATTCTCCTCTAGAGATATACCAGCGGAAGGTGATTCCATACCTTGTCATAGTTGAAAATCCATTACCCAATACGTGCTTGCGGTTTTGATTGTATATATATGTGGAACGTGAGATGCAAACGTTCCACTAGATTGTTATTTAATTGATTTAGACATTATTATAATATCAAAAGAGTTTGATATAAAGTTGAATCAAGTGTTTGGATTTTCATAAGGGAAAAACCCGTTCCGTGTTATGCGGCGTGGTCTTATGAGATATCATTTAGTTTTCTGAAACTGTTTTAAACTGTTTACTCATACCAGTCCCATGACTGACCCGGAGTTTATTTTGTTTTGTTCTACCTAAACTCTTGGGTGCCTAAATTTGTACGGCAGTCAAGTAGTTCAGGATTTTTCAGATATATCTAAAGGAGCTTGGAGCAGGAGGCTTCAGCGTTATCTAGTTATAGTGGTTCCGTTGTGTTGTAAGTGTTGTACTCTGATAAGTGTATGTTATACAGTTAAGGTTTTGTATTTCAAAGATGTGATATATTATATTTTGTTCCGCTGCGATGTGAGATTCTGTTTTGTTAGTTCTGTTCTTCTTCTACCTCTTTCTTCTAAAAAAAAATGTTTCGTATTTTCGTGATATTTGGGTTGGACATATGATGTATATAGTCAGCTCTGATGTTATGGAAATCTGGGTCATTACAACATTTCATTTTCTTTTACATTCTGTCGCATCGCGCAAAACCACGTGAAAACGTGCGAGCAAACATGCGACAGTCAGGTCGGCAACAACTTGTTTGCATTGAAAACGTAAATAAGGGTCGACAACTAACCTTTACATTTGTGAGTTAACAAGATTTTGACAATTCAATAAACAATCCTTTCAACTCAAAGCATAACATGTCAAGACAAGACAAGACATACTCGAGGGGGGGGGGGTAAATGTTAACCGGTCTTTTGGTGCGGTTTCTAAAAGTACATCAGATACGCTCGACATAGCATATCGTGTGATGTTAAAGCCCGAAGTTTCTCCAAAACACTAGGGATTCGAGACCAAGGGAACTCACACAAGCGCAAGCCTCACATCTCCTTAAAACGATCCATTCACTGTATTTTCATACCCTTCAGTTAAAACATTTTGGATCCCTCAAAAATCATATGTTTTACATCCCCCAGATCCCTAAACACACATTTTGATTCCCCTCACATTCGAACCCCACAAGTTTCGACTCCCTCCGTACCACATACTTCGGCTCCCCATGCTTCGAATCCCAAAGCTTCAGATCCTTCATGGGAAGCTTGTGCCTCTCCACCAGTGTCCTCGGGTCCTTAGCGATATGAGCTAGGATCCCTTGGGGGTTACGAAAAGTCGTATCCCCCGGGGACCTGAGAGAGTCATATCCCATAAAGGTTACGGAGTGACCCATCTTCCCTCTGGGATACATCACTTCGTATCCCTCTAAATGGATATGAGTTACTACTAAATACAAAGGGGGACACGAAATTCTGGAAGCAGGGCTTCAGGGATACAAAATTGTATTGCATGGTCCCTAAATCCTACATACTCCCACCTAACCTCTCCACTATAATTACCCATAAGCTCACACTTCAAGGGGGGATTTAGCTGATTTGACCTCTCTTGAGAGCACAAGGAACTCATTATTGACAGTCATTCTTTGAGGAGGAAGAACATAAAAGTTACTTTTTCCCGACATTCATATTTGACCGTTATGACTCCAAAATACTTGGAAATGTTTGTAAATGGATTTCATGACATAGTTCTAATCTTGTAACTTATTATTGTCAATAAAATATCAGCAAACTCTTCCAAAATATCTTTAGGTGTTACGACATGTTTTGCCATCAATAGGTAGAATGTTTAGCATGTTTGTACTTTGGCTTTCCTTTTTTACTAGTAATCCGTCGTTATTCCCTTTTTGATCTGCCAATATATATATATACATACGCACACACATACATATTTATTTATCGAACTACTATCATTCAACTATGAACACTGAAATAAATAGCATATCTAAAAAAACAAAGATAAAGATAAATTTGCCAACAATATTAATTTTGAACAGAAAAGAGCATCCACAATCACATATAAAAAAGAACACCCATAATCCTTCATCAATTCATATACCAGGCTGAATTATGATGCAAAACTATTCAGTTGGTGCACATTATCCTATACGCAAATGCATACCATCTATAACTATACTATAATCACACAACATTATATTTACACCATAACAAGTCTTACCATACCCAACCAATCTACAAAGATGACACAGCGATGGCGCAAAGGAACACGAAACCGAAGGAGAAGGCAAAACTTTATCATAGCCTTTAAGTATTGTCATCACCTTTGCCATTTGTCCTTCAAATCTCTCCCCATCTGCCTTTTGCTATTGTGAGAGTCTTGATTGTTCTTCTTGGAGCTCTGGCTATTAGCCCACATACTCACGCTGTCCGCCTTAAGCCTTAATCGTTCTGCATATCGTTTCAAGACAAAAGTTGCTGAAAATAATATAACAGACTTGTTAGGCTATTGTTTTAGGTCAAATCAAAGTTGGATTATATAAAATATCATTCAGATTACCTAATACTTCATCCAAAAGACATTGTTGTGAAGATGGATAATGGTTTTAAATCAACTGCATTATAGATGTTACTAAAAAGTCAAGCCTCGAACAACTAATATTGGATATTTAAACACGTTCATGCATAAGGAAATACATAAAGAGATTATATCAATTTTTAATGCTGAAGCCACATCTTGTGGAAATTTTTCAGAGGTGAACTGGCCGAAATACCCAACATAAGCCAAGATTTTTGCTTGTTAAGATGAATGAAATGTGATATTCAAATGCATATCAAACCCCATACGAATGACATTAGAAACCATACAGAGCTATTTGGTGTAATATCTAAGTAATAATATGAAAATTGTATCGACCATAACACATTAGAAATTTGCATAATATTTACCACAAGAAATATCTACATCAATTGAAGTTAAAAAGAAAGATAAGAAAATTTGCATTTTCAAATCAATAACAAAAAGCATCTATAGACTAACTTTCCTAGGAACAATGAGTAAGTAATACTGAAAATCCACCATCACAATCTGAACTTGATTCTACATCTTTCAGCAAACTCCTCCATGTCTTTCATAACCAAGCAAGGACAGTACAGACTGTTCTCCCTACAACACATCAATTATCTAGTCGAATGTTTTACATGTTTGATATGCTTTCACTAATATTTTATGGGTATCCAATATATTATGTAAGAACTAGAGAATCCATGCATTATTTAGCCTTGTTGGGGTTTGTGCCTGAGCTATCAATGAATCCTACAAAAATTTTACCTGATTTTGCAACTGGACAAGTGGATGGCATCACTATAACTGAAACTCTAGAAGGATATTCAAATCCTCAAGAAAGTGAAGTGCAAATCATTTGGTTTTTACAGGCTAAGTACAAGAAAAAGATTGAATCTAAAGGGAAAATCGAAAACAAAATGATAAAGAGTCAAAGGAAATTTATTTGGCAAAAAAATGAAAAAGGAATGGCCTATAAATTGTTTCAAGCAATTTAGTATATTGCTGAAAAGAATATTTAGGGATAGATGCAAAGACCAATTGGATAAGTTGAGACTCATGCAAGCAGTTGGAGTAGCCATCTTGCTTGGCTTTTTATGGTGGACATCTACTATAGAAACCAACTCAACTAAGAGGTCAGGTTGGCCTTATATTCTACGTCTGTATATATTATGAAAATTGCGCCTTTGCGGAAGCGACCAGGATCTTCTTTACCTAATTACTTAAAGATGATTTCTATGGAAACAAACACAGATATGAAATCACACATGCAAATACAAAATATTCCACCCTACCACCCTCTTTATTGATTCACAAAAACAAATTTTATTTACACTCATTTGTTCAGCAACCAACAATAAACAAATTACAGGAATCAATAACCTTATTGAGAAAAGGGAAAGAATATCTAGATGACTACAACTTTTGTTAGAGAAGGAGAACAATGAAGAACGACGGCAAATCCTTGGATTAATTAATTCAGTCTCAATCCTATGCTTTTAATCCAACCCTAGATGCTGCTTTTATAGGAGAATAGAAGGCCTAGGTAAATACCCAATTTTCCCCTTCATTACTTGCAGAATAAGTCACAGAAAGACTAAGTCAAAACCGCAGGAAACCCGCTCAGACGTCTGACCAATATATGTCAGACATTTGTCCATGCTCTCAGGTTCCAAACCCTGACAAGTCAGACGTTTGACCCAGATTGGTCAGACGTCTGTCCACACTCTCGGGTTTCAGAACCCGGTAGGCACAGACGTTTGACCAAGATCCCTGAGACGCCTGTGCTGAAACATAGCACGAAATTGCTCCTCCTTGCCTTCTTTCTGCCGATGCTCCATCTCCACTATCACCAAGCACATCCACGCCTCATGTAACGACCCGGAAAATCTTAACCAATTTAAAAATTTTAAATTGGATATTTTGGTGGATTTTAAATATTTAAAATAAATATTTTAAATAATAATGACGAAAAGTGTGTTTGAATCAACGTTTGAAAATAAATATAATTAATTCTAATTATGAACAAGGCCTGAAATGGCGCAGTAGTTTTAAAATTTGAATTCAAACTTTGACTGACTGTACCAGGTGCAAAACAAAACGGATTTGAGTGAAACAAAAAATATTTAAATCTGTTAGTGAATATCTTTCTAACAAATCGGAAAAATCGAAGTTTCATAGCGGGAAGCAAAAGTTATGGCTAAATGAAATTTTAGAAAGGTCGATGTAGAGTTTATATAGCCCGTGAAAATGGCCATTTTGCAAACGACTTTTGAATTCGACGAAACCATTTTTGTTGGATCTAGGATGTCAAATTATTGCTAGGTTTCAAATTTCATAATTTTTGAAGCTAGTATGTGAGCATGGCAAAGGAAAATGTGTTTGGTCGATTTCTATTAAATTGGATCGACCAGAAAAGGGTCATTTTTCAAATGGTCTCAGAATTCGACGAAACTAGTCTTGTTTGGACCGTATCGTCAAAACATAGCTAGATTTATTTTTTGAGAATTTTTAGAATAAATATTGAATGTTTTATATTTTAATTTGAAGGAAAACTGACTGAAACAGTCGAATGGGCCTACGAAACATATCCCATTGTGTTCGAAATGGGGGTATTTAGCTAGGGACGACAGTCGTTGGGTCTGGATTGGGGTTCGTGTGTGAAAGAGGGTATTTTCGAGATTTTAAAAATATATAAATAAAAAAAATATCATTGGCCAGTGGATACTCTCTCTCCCGATTAACCCTCACGATATACGGCGGCGGAGCTTCAAACCTTCTCTCCTCGATTTTGCTCGATTTCTCCTCCGTCCCTCAGCGAAATCGAGCGCCACCACCCACGTTTTAAAGCCCTCTCCACCCTCTTCAAATCCATACTTGATTCACCTCCCCTCGCTCTGCAATTAGCTCGCATCGACCTCGCGAAGGTTCACCGTTCGAGCTGGAATTCCTCCTCCTTGGCGCGCGCGAGTTCGACGAGGTGGTACCCTCTGGAGGCGTCGTTCCTAGCTCTACAAGGTGGTGCTTCCTGATGTTAACGAAGTACAACGAATTTGGTTTAAAATCAAGACCTAGTTTTGAAGATTTAAAAAGAGGTACGGCTGAAATTAATTAAACTATATTATAGCACTTCAGAGCGCTACGGTTTTTGATTTCACTGTAAAAATCATATCTTTTTCATTTGTTGACGAAATTCAGTGAAATAAGAGACAGTGGACTCGAGTGGGCGTCTTCTACATTCTAGAAGAGACCGCATATTTTTCTGAGCCTTCTGCTATTTTTGGTGGAGTGGAACCCAATGTGGGATTTCTAAATTATAAACGATATGGAAAACGACGATGTATAAATTATATAGTCGATGTATGAGTTATATAAGCGTTGTACACCTCTTGTATAAGCGTTGTATAAGTTGTACGTTCGATATATAAGTTATATATGCGTTGTAAAAATTATATATGTGTTGAAATAGAAGTGAAATGCTTATATATATATATATATATATATATATATATATATATATTTGCGTCCCTCGTCCACAAACCATGGAGGATATTTATTGGTTGTGATTGGTATGAAAATTGATTGATAGCGAATGGTTGATTAGAATTGTTTGTGGTTGAAATTGATTGATTGTGGTTGAAAAATACCCATTTGTGGTTGAGAATTATTTGGTTGAAACCACATAGGATTAGTTCGTGGAAAAGAAAAAAATATACATGCCGCTTACGTGCGAACAAGATGCATGAAATCCCCATTGTCAAAAGCTGCGAGGCTTTAAGGTAGAGCGAGGAGCCGTACTAGGGACGACCCCGGCTTTAACTACCCTACCGTTATGCTGTCAAAATTTTGAATAATATTCATGTGTTAGAATTATTTTCATGTGTTGAAACTATATTCGTGTGTTGAACAGGAAACCTTCATGTGTTGAATAGAAATTCATTCGTTGAATACAAATTCATGTGTTGAATGGTATTCGTGTTTGAAATAAATTGTTTTATAATAAAAATCATATTTTTACCATTTATATGAGCTATATAAAATAGTCGTGTTTTGAAATAAATTGTTTTACAATAAAAATCACATTTTTATTATATACGTGAATTGTTAAAAATAGTGAAGTGTCGAAGTAAATGTCTATTGGATAAAAATATCATTTTTATCAAATGTATGAAAAGAATATGGCTTTGAAATCGAAGAATCGATTATATATATATATATAATTAAAGTATACTGAATAACGAAGCTGCAGTTCGTGTTTTGAAACCGTGATTTCAAATGATTAGTGCGGGAAATCCGGCCATCGGATTAACCCAAAACCGAAACCGTTGGGTTCGCCTTGGAAATATCTTTTCAACGACACCCACTTTGTGAAGATCCAACGGTTGGATTGGCTGGAATGTTTAAATCAAATCTGAAGAAAAACAGCGCCAGAATCGATTATATATATATATATATATATATATAATTAAATTAAATTAAATCGAATAACGACGCTGTAGTTCGTATTTTGAAATCGAAACTTCAAATGAGTGAAACAGGAGATCCGACCGTCGAATTTTCCCAAAAATTGAACCGTTGGATTCGTTTTGAAAAGGTCTTTCTAATGATGTAAAAATTCTGAAGATCCAACGGTTAGATTTTCAAATATGTGTAAATCAAATCAGAAGAAAAACAGCGCCACGGCCGCGTTATGGCCCGAAGCGTCGTTTGAATGAATTGGCTATAAATAAATAAATAAAAATAGCGATAAATCATTGTAAAATATTATAAACGATATGGAATGTGAAATTTAGAAATTAATTGAAGGTTAGTTGAGTCGAATGGTTTCCTGGGTTTTGATCTGATGTTGGTTTCGGCCTACGGGGTTAATACTTGGGAAACCATTCTCTTACTGATTTACGGTTAGTGACTGATGAATTGAAATGAGGCGTATGTTGTGTTTGTGTAGCACTTTTTATTATATACACGAGTTGCTCAGAAAGACCGGGTTTATCCCATTCTGAACAATTGAATCGACGATACGAAGTCGAAGATGAAGACGGTGGTTGAAGACCGGAGATCTTCACCTCAGTTGGATGGTAATTGATGTCCTGATTGGGAGGCATCCCGAAATATGGATAATGAGTGGTGATCGTCCAGACGTACATGGAGATCGATGGGTATGCGAGGTATATAGTGTCTCCGGTTTCGTTCCGACCCAGAACGGACTTGTAAATGGACTGTGTGTCTGACATTGGAATTCATTCTGTGTGATTGATAGCCATCAGTTACATGGCGTGAATTGCCTGTGTGGCATGCTAAGATGCGGTGATCAAGGCTTCTGTTGAAAAGCAAAGTCTTGTGGTTGATGATCAAAGCACCGCCTGTGTGGCGTAGCTTCGTGTATAACGTGAATTCGCGAGCCTCACACCCCGGTATGAACCAGAAACGGGAGAGGACATCAGGGAGGGCCTGCGTTTCTTTCTAACTAGAGGTGGTGTCGGTGTTTAAACTGGCGGACATTTATATTATTTTCACCTGTGTGGTTGTTGCTGTTGCAAGGCGTCTCGGATATACTGGTGACTATGTGAAGCCGAAGGAGCCATTCATTGGCTCATTTGCGCCCCAAAGGGCGGGGGAACGCTGTTTTCAGGCATAATAATCCACATCGGTGGACCGGCCCTGACGATCTAAGGGGCAGTTGTGGCTGTTCCTAAGGGGCGGGCTAGTGCATGTCGAATTCGGTGAGGACGATCCCTTGCCTCGGTTCATGACGGAAATCCAATTTCCAAATACGTGACTGGGCGGTTTTGATTGTATATATATATGGCGACATGATATACGGTACCCATGCCGTCTATGACTGATAGTTATGATTGAAATTGTTTTTGAAACCTATAAACTCTAGTAATAATATCAGATGCTTTTGTTTTATTCGTATCAAGCATATTTTGGCCGTTATAATGTAAAACTCTATCCTCCGGTTTGCATTGCATTGTGTGATGGGAACTGAGTCTTATAATGGCTTCATTTTTATAAAAAAAGCACTGCGATGTTTAAAAGAATTATTTGTTTTAAAGCACAGGCAATCCAATGGAGTAAACCCGTTCCGCGAAAGTGGTGTGGTCCTATGATTAGCCATATTATAAAATGTGTTAAGAAGATTTCTCATACCAGTCCCATGAATGAATCGTAGTTTGTTTCACTTGCAAACTCGGGTGCCCCTCTTTCTACATGGGCAGCCTTGTATTCAGGTTTTAGCAGGCTCATTCTGGATAGCTGGAGCTGAAGATGGATTCTATCATTTACCTCTTTTTATACTGTTCAGCTCCTATTGTACATTATGTTTTGTTTTCCGCTGTAGACATTTATGTATAGCTGAACTGTATTTGTACTAAGTATGATCCTGTATACTGTGTAACTCTGATGATTACATTTATCCAGTGTATTCTATTGTACATTATTTGGTATATTTATTTATTTCTGTTCTGCTATTATTTGTTTATGTGTTATATTCCAAAGATTACCCTTTCCATCGTGGATACTGGGTTTGGGGTCGTCACACCTCATCTTCATCAACATATGTGATTTCATGTCACAAATCACAATACTCCACCTTGATATGAAATCACATCACATCACACGATCTTCCAACATGCAAGTCATCTAGCTCTTTCAACGACACCTACTCTCAATTAAACCATTACAAACAAAACCCACCGTCTGCTAACGATGCCTCTTCCCCGAGATGCACCATGCAACACTAACGGTCTAAAAATGCTTTTAATACCACAAGGATCTCCACCTTGTGGATTTTCTACATTGACACTCGTCTACCACTTGATATGAGCTCCTTCCTTGATCACCCCAGACCTTTCGAGCATCATCAACATGAAGACCCCTGTCTAACACATCAACAGTGACCAAATTAACCTCTCCACCTTGCTGTGGACTAGGTTCATCAACCGTCACTCACCTTACGTTGTCGACCACAAAACCAACCAATCTGTACAGGTTTCCCTCCTCCAAGATACCTCTCATCACAACACGACCACCCTTCTTCACTCTTAAAACTCCAACTCGAGTATCATAAGTGCAACCACGGCGATCCAACTGAATGAGAGAAATGAGGTTATGCGAACTAGCTGTACATGTCTAACACCGGAGACTTCCCCTACCACGCAATCATGCATACGAAACCGGATAGATATAATACCACAAACTGGTAGCTCTACTCCATTGGTTGTTCTAATCACGTCGACATTCTTCTCATATGAAGAGAAATACTTCACATCCTTATAAATGTGAAAACTGGCTCCTGAATCCATCTTCCAAGGATTAACTTCGCTAAACAGGACATCACTAGAAGTATCGCTAATTGAACTTGCAGCAATATCTGTCTGTGCCTCATTAGTTCCATCATCATCCGCAACCTTCTTATTATCCCTCTGGAAAGCATAACAATTCTTGCCTATGTGACCTTCCTTACCACAATAATAACAAGCACCTTTACCATTAGCCCCTTTCTTCTTTCTTCTTGTATCTTTCCCCGAGTCCTTTGCTACCATGGCCTCACCTTTAACTGATTTAAAACCCGACCCTTTTCTCCTTAGTTCCTCATTCAAAAGGCCGCTACGAACAGTTTCCAAAGAGATACCTCCACATGTATCGGAGTTACTCAATGAAACAACCAAAGTCTCCCAACTTTCTAAAACCGAACTCATCAGCAAAAGAGCGTGCAACTCATCACCAAAATTGACCTTCAGATTTGCTAATTGATTGATCATATCTTGAAACTCATTCAAGTTCTTTACAACAGACTTCTCCTCTCCCAATCTCAGCTGAACAAGCTTTCGAACTAGAAAAGCCTTACTTGTAGCACTCCTCGACTCATACAAAGATACCAACTTGTCCCACAAATCCTTCGCGGATTCACAATTAGCCACACGATGGAATACTGAATCATCAAGGTACTGCCGAATCAAGGAAATAGCCTTCTAATCCATCTTCTTCCACTTTTCCTCATCCACACCCGAGGGCTTCTTCCCATCTCCATCAATCGGATCATGAAGATCATTGAGGTAAAGCACATCCTCCATCTTAGGCTTCCAAATCCCCCAATTTCTTCCGTTAAAAACAGTCATCTTCAGAAATGCCATCATATCTGACATCAAAAAAAATTCCAATCCAAAATCAGTCTAAGCTTTACGATGATCTAGCTCTGATACCAACCGTTATGAAAATTGTGCCTTTGCGGAAGCGACCAGGATCTTTTTCACCCTGTTACTTAAAGATGGTTTCTATGGAAACAAATACAGATATGAAATCACACACGCAAACACAAAATATTCCACCCAACCACCTCTTTATTGATTCACAAAAACAAATTTTGTTTACACTCACTGGTTCAACAACCAACAATAAACAAATTACAAGAATCAATAACCTTATTGAGTAAAAGGAAAGAATATCTGGATGAATACAACTTTTGTTGGAGAAGGAGAACAATGAAGAACGACGGCAAACCCTTGGATTAATTAATTCGGTCTCAATCCTATGCTTTTAATCCAACCCTAGATGCTGCTTTTATAGGAGAATAGAAGGCCTAGGTAAATACCCAATTGGCCCCTTCATTACTAGCATAATAAGTCACAGAAAGACTAAGTCAAAACCGTAGAAAACCCGCTCAAACGTCTGACCAATATATATCAGACGTCTGTCCATGCTCTCGGGTTCCAAACCCTGACAAGTCAGACGTCTGACCCAGATTAGTCAAACTTCTGTCCACACTCTCGGGTTTCAGAACCTTGTAGGCACAGACGTCTGACCAAGATCCCTCAGACGCCTGTGCTGAAACATAGCACAAAATTGCTCCTCCTTGCCTTCTTTCTGCCGCTGCTCCATCTCCACTATCGCCAAGCACATCCACGCCTCATCTTCATCAACATATGTGATTTCATGTCACAAATCACAACACTCCACCTTGATATGAAATCGCATCACATCAAACGATCTTCCAACATGCAAGTCATCCAGCTGTTTCAACGACAACTACTCTCAATTAAACCATTACAAACACAACCCACCGTCTGCTAACGATGCCTCTTTCCCCGAGATGCACCACGCAAGACTAACGGTCTAAAAATGCTTGTAATACCACAAGGATCTCCACCTTGTGGATTTTCTGCATCGACACTCGTCTACAACTTGACCTGAGCTCCTTCCTTGATCACCCCAGACCCTTCGAGCATCATCAACATGAAGACCCATGTCTAACACATCAACAGTGACCAAATTAACCTCTCCACCTTGCTGTGGACAAGGTTCATCAACCGTCACTAGCCTTCCACTGTCGACCACAAAACCAACCAAACTGTACAGGTTTCCCTCCTCCAAGATACCTCTCATCACAACACGACCACCCTTCTTCACTCTCAAAACTCCAACTCGAGTATCATAAGTGCAACCACGGCGATCCAACTGAATGAGAGAAATGAGGTTATGCGAACTAGCAGTACATGTCTAACACCATAGACTTCCCTTACCCCGCAATCATGCATACGAAACCGGATAGATCCAATACCACAAATTGGTAGCTCTACTCCATTGGTTGTTTTAATCACGTCGACATTCTTCTCATAAGAAGAAAAATACTTCACATCCTTACAAATGTGAAAACTGGCTCCTGAATCCATCTTCCAAGGATTAACTTCGCTAAACAGGACATCACCAGAAGTATCGCTAAATGAACTTGCAGCAATATCTGCCTATGCCTCATTAGTTCCATCATCATCCGCAACCTTCTTATTATCCCTCTGAAAAGCATAACAATTCTTGCCTATGTGACCTTCCTTACCACAATAATAACAAGCACCTTTACCATTAGCCCCTTTCTTCTTTCTTCTTGTATCTTTCCTCGAGTCCTTTGCTACCATGGCCTCACCTTGAACTGATTTAAAACCCGACCCTTTTCTCCTTAGTTCCTCATTCAAAAGGCTGCTACGAACAGTTTCCAAAGAGATACCTCCACATGTATTGGAGTTACTCAATGAAACAACCAAAGTCTTCCACATTCTAAAAGCGAACTCATCAGCAAAAGAGGCTGCAACTCATCATCAAAATTGACCTTCAGATTTGCTAGTTGATTGATCATATCTTGAAACTCATTCAAGTGCTCTACAACAGACTTCTCCTCTCTCAATCTCAGCTGAACAAGCTTTCTAACCAGAAAAGCCTTACTTATAGCACTCCTCGACTCATACAAAGATATCAACCTGTCCCACAAATCCTTCGCGGATTCACAATTAGCCACATGATGGAATACTGAATCATAAAGGTACTGCCGAATCAAGGAAATAGCCATCTAATCCATCTTCTTCCACTTTCGCTCATCCACACTCGAGGGCTTCTTCCTATCTCCATCAATCGGATCATGAAGATCATTAAGGTAAAGCACATCCTCCATCTTAGGCTTCCAAATTCCCCAATTTCTTCCGTCAAAAACAGTCATCTTCGGAAATGCCATCATATCCGACATCAAAAAAAATTCCTATCCAAAATCACTCTAAGCTTTACGATGATCTAGCTCTGATACCAACCGTTATGAAAATTGTGCCTTTGCGGAAGCGACCAGGATCTTCTTCACCCAATTACTTAAAGATGATTTCTATGGAAACAAATACATATATGAAATCACACACGCAAACACAAAATATTCCAACCAACCACCTCTTTATTGATTCACAAAAACAAATTTTGTTTACACTCACTGGTTCAACAACCAACAATAAACAAATTACAAGAATCAATAACCTTATTGAGAAAAGGGAAAGAATATCTAAATGACTACAACTTTTGTTGGAGAAGGAGAACAATGAAGAGCGACGGCAAACCCTTGGATTAATTAATTCGGTCCCAATCGCATGCTTTTAATCCAACCCTAGATGCTACTTTTATAGTAGAATAGAAGGCCTAGGAAAATACCCAATTTGCCCCTTCATTACTTGCAAATACGTCACAGAAAGACCAAGTCAAAACAGAAGAAAACCCGCTCAGACGTCTGACCAATATATGTCAGACGTCTGTCCATGCTCTCGGGTTCCAAACCCTGACAAGTCAGGTGTCTGATCCAGATTGGTCAGACGTCAGTCCACACTCTCGGGTTTGAAAACCCTGTAGGCACGTACGTCTGACCAAGATCCCTTAGACGTCTGTGTTGAAACATAGCACAAAACTGCTCCTCCTTGCCTTCTTTCTACTGCTGCTCCATCTCCACTATCGCCAAGCACATCCACAACTCGTCTTCATCAACATATGTGATTTCATGTCACAAATACAACAGTATATTCTAGACATCATCTTCATTGTTTGGGGCAGTATATATATTTTCTCCTTTGTGAACTTGTACTTGGTGAAAGAAAAAAAAGGATATATGTACAAACTTAGCAAATATTGTTCATTCTCTTTGTATGGTATTAAAGAATAGGTAACATGACTAGCTGCACTATTTGTTTAATTCTGTTAGAAGCCGAATTCTTGTCTGTTTAATGAAATCCAGTATGATATGCAATTGGTCAAATTTTAGATTTAAAAAAATGGAGAATCCAAACAAAGGTATAAATTTACTAATATAATTAAATTTTTTCCAAAGATATGTCATTACTCCTCAAAATTCATAATTAGAACTTAAACAAAGGTAATGCGGACGTTATAACATTTTATCTTTCAAAAGTACTACTAACGAAATATCCCAATTACACCGAATTAGAGCAATCCACTCCATTCCTTTTCATTACTCATTGGAAACCATGTTATCACAAGTAAATCAGGCATTTAACAATAATCAAGCAATGTAGAGATCAACAACATAAAAATTACTATAATTATATGGCATATTTGAAACGAAAGAAATGAAAGAGTTTTCAAAGCAGTTAAGACTCCATACCAGATTAGATGAATCCTAACTACCCAACAGATCAATGACCTCCGCATAGCTGCCGACCTCAGATTGAAGCTTAAATAGAAAATCTGATAGAGTGCTGGCAAACTATGGAGTCATGGTGGAAGCCGAATTCAGTAGGTATTTTCCAGAGATAATCTACACACGTGAAGTTCTCGGAGATAATTTTTTCCATCGACGTCACTATTTATGATAGAAGAAACAAAGTAGATCGAAGGTTTGAGTTCCAATTTCTAACCGAAGAAGCAGTAGATTGAATCAAGAGAATCTGAGGCTCCATGGTTATTAGCTCTACATAAAAGCAAAGTAGATCTAAGGTTTCGAAGGTGAATCCATAGAGTCGAATTACATAGAGGAGCTTCCAAGATTTTTTTCCTTGAAGTTGTATAAAGCATCTCTTGATGTGGTCCAAAATTTTTGCGCAGTGGGGAGAGAACGAGAATGGTTCAGTAAAAACGACGGTTATGAAGTAAAAATTTCAGGGTTGAGCCAAAAATTTGCTGGTTGGAGCCAAAAGTTTCAATTTGCAGCAGGTAAAATTTAAATAATATATTGTGATTTTCTAATTATTCATAATTAACTATAATAAAAGATTGAATTTAGCTACTAATTATAAATAATATCTATGAATTATGAATTGTAAATTATAAATTGTTTATTTTAATCATTTTATTGTAAATTATGGATAATTAACCATTCTAAGTTTTCAACTATAAATTATAAATTATTAATTATTAATTACATTTACAAATTATTTAACTGCATATTAATATTTGTTATTAACTGTAAATTATTTTTTACTATTGTATTTTAAGCAGTAATAAATCTATTATTATTTTTTTACCATAAACTTATGTATAAAAATTACTTCTAAAAATTAGTAGTAACATAATATCTAGTTGGAACCAATGGTTTATATAACCTTTTAAATAGTTGTTAAAAGTTAACGATATAATCATTAGAAGTAAATGTTTCAAAACTTCCTGCTTTATAGTGTTATATGAAAACATCGTAAAAGTTTATATTTTACAATGTTTCTAAACAAAATGTTATGAAAACATACGATTTTCAAACATTTTTGTCAAAATCATTGTAAATTTACATCTTTTACAATGTTTTGTTATCGGTCATTGTGAAAAAAACATTGTAAAAAGGTGATTTTGTTGTAGCAACAATAAATTTTATAGATTAAAGTTTACAATAATGTCTATAAATGATAATGTACCATCAAAGTTTATCGCCAATATAAACAGTTAAATCGGGACTTATATTTGTGTGAAAAAAATTGTATATTAATCGGAAACTCAACGAATAGTAATTTACAATTGAAAAATATGTTTGGTTTATCAGTTCAACTAATTTAGAAAATCATAACATAACCTATAACCATCTTCTTACAAAATATCAAACAATGATACAATATTTTCCATGTCAATTTATATATATATATATATATATATATATATAAATGAGATGTAGGTTACTAAATTGATATACCGTTATTCTAGGAGTGCTTGTTAAATTGTTCAAGAACGCCGTCCATTTAGACTACATGTACCGCATTGGTTTGATAGAAAACTTACTTGTTATAGCTGGCACTAGATTTTGATTTTTGTTATCGAGTTTAAAGTTCACCGATAAAGATGGCACCAGTATCTTACATGTAGCCAATCAAAGGTTCCCCAGTTTGGAGCCAAGATTCTAGAGGTTGTGGCATTCGCTGCATTTGAAGAGAATAAAGTTTTATCTACGTTCAAGTTCAAGCAAACATCCAAGGAAAATAGTTATATTTGAAAACCTGTAAATACGCATGGAATTAATAATTTGCAAGGTAATGTTTGTACTTATCAGATTCTGGAATTCTTTAACATTTTGTAATTCTTTGAAATTTTGAATATTTTACAAAACTTAAGATTTATTTAAAAACATATTTTCCAATCTTATGGAAACTTCAAAGTTTAAAATTTACAAATAATTTTAAATATATTTTAGAAAATCCTAAAATTTTAATTTTTTAATTAATACATTGATACAATTTCAATTATTATTAAATATTAGATATTAAATAACAAATATTATTTCTCAGTTATTAAAGACTGCATATTAATCATTGACTATTAACAGTAAACTATATTAAACAATATTTTTTTAGTTATTTAACTACATCTATTAATTAATATATTATTAAATATTATTTATTATTAATAGTAATTATTTAGGTTTTTATTTTTTAATGATTATCCGTAGAAATTATTTAATATTTTTTGTAAGTTATCAAAATTATTCAATAGTAATTGCTAATCGATAAAAATTAATTATTAAAAATTATTTCTTAATTATAAATCATTAGTTATTGATTGTTAAATATGTATATTGCAAAATTCATCATCGTTAAATTGGATAAGCTTTCCCAAATTTTAATTTAGAAATAAGAGTCCCCTGCAAATTCCTTGGAAAATCGATCGCAAAATAGCTTCAAAATGCTTCCGTCCATAATCTGCCTTAATTTGCAATGGATTTTTTTGTCAAATATTATCCGTTGCAAAATTAATGCAATTTGCAATGGTTCAGTAGAGGATATAAAAAAGGTTGGTGATAATATAAGAAAAAATAAAAGAGGAAAAATTTTATCCCTTGTAAATCGCCTGCAAACTATCGCAAATATAGCGATCGAAAATTCCGTTGCCATTTCTGTCGCAATTTTCATTTTTTCTTGTAGTGCTCTCAAGAAGACTATCCGATTTGGAAAGACTGGGAAGTCGACTCACAGATTTATTGGACCCTTCTGGGTCATCGAGAGATCTTTGGCTTGTCGTGTGGATCTCCCCGTGCACTTATCGAGAGTCCGTAATGTTATTCATGTATCTTATCGAAGGAAGTGCCTTCATGATTCTGCTATTAGACTCGAGTTTGATGAGATTGGGGATGCAGGAAGCCTCGAGTTGGAGTCCAGGGTTCCCCCGCCATAGCAAGGATTACAGAGCTCGGAATCAGAAGACTCTGCAATAAGACCATTTTTCTGGTCTGAGTGCAATGGGGAGATGACCCGGCCGAAAGCACTTGGAAGACTAAGGATAAGATGAGACAGACCCATTCATAGCTTTTCTCGGGTAATTTTCCCTATATGTTTACCTTTATGGATGCATTTTGGTTGCTAGATTGGCTTGTAGGGAATGGATGCAACACAACTCCACAACACACTCATATAGAAATATATGCATAATAGGATGGTTTGCATACATATTGCATCACTTATTACACAAACATGTTAGGATTGAGCTAGCTTTAGTAAGCTTATAGTACATAATCACTGCAACTCATGGATGTTTTGTGGATGTATTTAAAATAACATGGGTGTATAACATGGATGTTTAGAATGAGTTGTATTTTTTACCCCTTCAGACAGATTTCAGGACGAAATCTACAAGGCAGGATAATGTAACACCCCATAAAAATATATTAAATAGACTAAGTTATTAATTAATGATAAGTTAAGTGAGTTAAATAAAAAATATATATACGAAAATGGAAATTGGAAATGTTGACAAATAGGAATTTACCCCTGAAACTATTATATTTGAGTTCATAACAAAATTATGACACGTTTTCGTATATAATGTCTTGAAAATGAAGTCTATATGAAGAAATAATGTCACGATTTGAAATCCCCCAAACTCCGAAGAGATGGAAAAATACGGATTGTATGAGAACACGACACATCAGAGCACACTACTTCATAAATTTTCATTGTTTTCACAATAATTTACATTAGAGTATAAGAATATCAGAGTACGAATAAAAATTGCATAGCAAAAAAATAATATCAGAGATTAATAATCTGCATAGCAGTGGAATTGTTACATAAATAAATACAGAGCATAGGAAATCAACAACTAACACAAATAAAACCAATACTCATATACATAGCTTTCCGAATATAGCTCCAGTTGTAATCCAGGATCATGGGAAAATAAAGAATCTGCAAAATCAAAACTACTGACTATTCATGTGGAAAATATTGGCACTAGAGTTTAGGTGGAAACAATAAAATCTGAATCAGTAATGGGACTCGTGTAAGAGCTAAAACAGTTATTAAACTTTACTTTAAAATAAGTTAATTTACGGGACCACTCCGTATAACACGAATCGGGTTTACTCCCATGATTACTCTAAAATAAAACAATTTGTAAACAACGCAATGTTTTTTGGAAAATGAAGTTATTATAAGATTCAGGTCTCATCACACAATGTAACGCAAGCCGGAGGATAGAGTTTTACCTTATAATAGCCAAACATACTTGGTACGTCTTAAAACAAATAATTTTGATATAATTATAGGTGTTGTGACAGCCCATCCCGCACAAGCCAACATTTCTCTAGAAATGTGTTGTATCAGTGTCCAACTAGCATGGGATGATCGTCAAAAGAAAGGGATTTGAAATTATGAATCACCAAAGAATCTGTAGTATATCTCACAGCGCATGAAATAAAATATAATAGTAACATACTAGACACAAAACAGGTGAGACAGTGCATAGGCTGAAAACTAAACTATCATAGCAGCGGAATCCAAAATACAGCTTATGATCCAAACCATCATTATTACAACTTCAAAATACTGTCTCTAAAGCAAAATAGAAAAAGGTACACTACTAATGCCAAAGCAGTGACCAACAACAACAAAGGGAGAATATATGTATATAGTACGTGGAAGCTTCCTACTCGTCTCTACGACAGCTACTCGTGCATACCACTAACTGTCTCTAGTCTGATCGTTTAGTAGCACCCAGAGTAATAAGAAGAGACATTAAACTCTTGGTCAGACAAAAGTCTGGTATGAGCGATAGCAGCAAAACAAATCAATAACAGATATAAATGATTACACCTGAACCTAGATCTGCAACCAAACAGCTAGCACAACAAGATGTACAGCACTCTTAGGCAACTCTAACATAAAGTGTAAAGTGTAAGTGTACATGTCATGGTGATATCAAGCATCAAACATAGCAATCATCCATACAACTCTCACTCAGTGCGTAAAGCATACGATATCCACCACCTTGATCACCAAATCCTTTGCTATGACCACTTGCCCTTGGGAGTCTTAATAACCCCATTGTGTTGGTCCATAGCCACTAATCCTTTGCTATGATCACTTTACTCTTGGGAGTCCTAATTGTCCCATTGCACTAATCCATAGCCATGCTACGATCTCTTAGCCCTTAGAACCTTAATGACCCCATTGCGCTGATCCATAACCAGTAATCCGTCTCTCAGTGGTGAACCGAAGTTATGGATATCGATAACCCCTTTGCATACGTCCCGCGGCAAAGCCCAACTCATGAAGTTAACTCGTTGGTTCCCATCTGGATCCTGAGTAATAACCTCCCATTTGGACTTCCTTTGCATCCCAGGTTTTGGTCTCCCCCGGTTCGGTTCGGAAAACAAGCTTCCATTCTGTTCGGTCTTCTTCTCCTCGTCTGGTTCGTGGGGTCTCCATTCGTGATGCAAGTAGCTAGAGTACTTTATCCGGGTCAGGTCGGCTGTGCACTTTGGTTCGGGGAAGGCAATCAGTTAATGGAGCTTGAGTGGTACTCCGGTTCATGGCATCGGTTCGGGGTCGGGCCTTCTGGCTCAAGCGGCGGCTCGTGGGTGCATAGACCTAGCCGCTTCGTGGTACATGTAATGCTTCATGGATTCTGTCTGATCCTGTTCAAGGGGAGCTTTGGGTCGTGGTGTCTATCCCATGAGAGGGTCATGGTACCATGATCACGAGCCGGTCGGCTCGTGGGTGTGCTTCGCGATCGGGGGAAGGGTAACCAATTTCCTGCTACTTTTCCAATGAGCTATGTACGCCATACGACGGCGTTTTCAACCATTCTAACATTGCTAAACAATCGTTAGGCATTCCAAACAGTAGTAATAACATATAGGATCAACCATAAACACCAAAACAACAATTTAACATAATAATATAGATCAAACATACCTAGAACCCATGTTTTCCCCTTAATCATGTTTAACTATATCCAGCAATAGGAATAGCAAACTTAATCCAAATTAACCCAAATTTTCAACATAGTTATAAATTAATATTTTAGAATTTCTACATATTTTTCCAGATTTTTATGATGCATAATTTCATTAATTATCACTAATCACTGCTAATTAGCCGTAATTAGTGAATAAAAGTGCAAATCACTTACCTTAGCCACAAATGAAATCTTAAATCTGAAACTTTACTATTATGGCATGAATTCCTATGCGTAAGAGCAGCCCTATCTCTGATTTGATGCTAATCCATCTTGATTTGACGTAGTTTTGCTTATATATGATTAAAAGGTTATTTGGGAGTGATTTAGAAGATGGAGGCCATTGCTAGGGTTCAAGGAGGGTAAGTAGCAGCTAGAAAACTGAAATGAAATGTTTTTCCAAACCCTTTCAGCGCTCCCATAACACTAATCCCGAAATGGGTTATGGGCTTAGCTGCTAATCACCCCGTTAAGCCTAATTAATCTGTTTTTCCATCTTCAATCCTTATTTCAGCCATATCTCCCAAATGGTAAGTCCGTTTGATAAATGTTACCACTCTACAGAAAGGTAAACCATCATCTGAATCAAATGGAAGTGCTTTCAGGTCAAAACTCCTTACTAATCAACAGTTTTATGCGAAACAAGATTCTCCAGGGGCAAAATGGTCATTTAAAATCCGGCAAATATCGTGAACATGGGAAATGACCCCAATAATTGTTTCCCAAAGTTACACGACCATATGACTTCATATGAAAACAAAATAAATATTCTACGATCCTACGACACGTAGAATGCGCGTCATTCCACTCTCCCCCCTTAAGAAATTTCGCCCTTGAAATTCCTTAACAAAAAAAAATACAAAGGTGTCCCGCATGCTTATCAATCATTTACAAACAATCAAACATACATAATAACACAACAAACTTATCCTAGCATACAGTTTACTAACAAGGGAATAACTATATCATGATTTAAAATCTTACCAGGCAAAGAGTTCTGTATTTGACTTTATTATGCTTTCCTCGGTTTCCCAAGTACAGTCATTCTCGTTATCGCCCCACTGGACCTTAACCAATTTCACCGTCCTCCTTCAAAGTTTCTTCGTATCATGTCCGCCAATACGAATCGTTCTATTGCACCCAACCGCCTCAGATTCCACCTCGATATCATCCAACTGATATAGTGAAATAGTCATATCAGAATCATGCACGAACTTCCTTAACTGAGAAACATGAAATACATTGTGCACTCCCTCCATCATGCCTGGTAATCCAAATTTATGCGCTAAATTCCCCACTTTCTCGAGAACTGGAAATGGTCCAACAAACCTTGGTACTAACTTACCTCTCCTACAAAATCGAATTACATTCTTCAACGGAGAAATCTTGACGAATGCCATGTCGCTAACGGAGAATTTCAAATCTCTTCGCCTCTTATCAGCATAACTCTTCTGCCTATCTTGGGCAGCCTTCATCCGTTGTTGGATAACCTTAATCTTATCTAAAGTTTCTCTTATTACATCCGGCCCAAGCACAAACTTCTCACCAGTTTCCAACTAACATGATGGTGAGTTGCACAGTCTTCCATACAAAGCTTAAAATGGAGTCGTACCGGTACTGGACTGATAACTGTTATTATATGCGAACTCAACCAGATGCAAATGGTCATCCCATGATCCACCAAAATCTAATATACAAGCCCTCAAGAGATCCTCTAATATACAATTCACCCTCTCTGTTTGACCATCGGTTTGGGGATGGTACACGGTACTGAGATGTAATTCTGACCCTAAAGCCTCTTGTAAGCTCTTCCAAAACCCACTAGTAAATAAGGGATCTCGGTCACTCACAATACCTTTAGGTACTCCATGAAATCTCACTATCCACTTTATATACAGTTCTGCTAACTTAGATGTCGTTCTATTTGACTTAACCAGTACAGACCTTGCACTTTTGGTCAGTTGATCCATAATCACCCAAATACTATCATGACCCAATCTAGTCCTTGGCAAACCATCGATGAAATCCATTGAGACTTGTTCCCATTTCTATTCGGGAGTTTCTAGTGGTTGTAGCAAACCACTAGGCTTCTTTTGCTTGGCTTTAACTAACTGGCAATTCATGCACTTGGATATAAACTTCCCAATGTCTCTTTTCATCCCTTCCCAGTGGTTGGTCTGCTTCATGTCTCGATATATTTTGTTACAACCGGGATGTATAGTAAGTTTCGAGTGATGACATTCTCTAAGCACTTCATCTCTCAATCCATTAACATTTGGTGCAACTAGTCTACCATTTTTTCGAAGCCATCCTTCTCGATCAAGACCATACTTGTTTGTTTCCTCACTGTCTACACCCATCTCTACCTTGGAGATGATTTCCAATAAATTAGGATCGTCCTTCTAGCTGGAGCCGATCCGATCAATCAAAGTCGGTCTGATCGTCAAACATGCTAACATCTCTGAATCCAATTCGCACTTAGGTATGAAATCATATCCTGCGATATACTCCAGTTGCTTCCATTCCAGAAACATAGCCCCCTAACTGGCATGTCTCCTACTCAATGCATCAGGTACCGCATTGCCCTTCTTGGGTGTGTATGCAATATTGAAATCATATGAAGCCAAGAACTCTAACTATCTCTGCTGACGAAGATTTAAATCCTTCTGAGAAAAAAGATACTTTAAAGACTTATGATCGGTAAACAATTCAAAACTTTTTCCCGAGAGATAATGTCTCCACATCTTCAACGCGAACACGATCGCTGCCAATTCCAAATCATGGGTAGGATATCTCTTTTCATGTGGTTTCAGTTGCCGACTAGCATAAGCTACAACTCTACATCCTTGCAATAGTACATCACCTAGTCTGGTACTACAGGCATCCGTGTATACCGCCGTCTCTTTGTTTCCCTTAGGAATAACTAACACTGGTGCACACGACAACTTTTCCTTTATACCCTTAAATGCATCCACGCACCTTCCATCCTAAGCAAAAGCTTGATTCTTCTTGGTCAACTGAGTTAACGGTGCTGCTATCTTGGAGAAGTCTTGGATAAAGTTACGATAATATCCAGCTAACCCCAAGAAACTTCTTACGTCTGCTGCATTCTTGGGCATGGACCAATCTTGCACCATAGCCACCTTCGCAGGATCCACGACAACACCATTCTCTGAAACAACATGACCCAAGAACCTCAATTCCCTCCTCCAAAAGTGGCACTTAGAAAATTTTGCTTTCAATTGGTGTTTCCTTAACACCTCCATCACTGTCCTCAAATGTTCCTTGTGTTCTTCCTCTGTCTTCGAATAAACTAAGATATCGTCCACGACCACAAGAATAAACTTATTCAATTGATCCCTGAGTACCCTATTCATAAGATCCACAAAATATGCTGGTGCATTGGTCAAACCGAATGACATGACCAACCCCTCATAGAATTCAAATGGCATCTGAAATGTCGTTTTAGGTATACTCTTAGCTGCTACTCGGAGCTGATGAAAACCTATCGTGAGATCTAACTAGGAGAACACTCTCGCTCCATTCAACTGATCAAATAAATCATTTATCCACGGAAGAGGATAATTATTCTTCCTCGTCACCTTGTTCAACTCGTGATAGTCCACACATAAGCAAAGGGAACCATCTGCCTTAGTAGCAAACACAACTGGTGCTCCCCACTCGGAAACACTTCTTCGAATAAATCCCTTCTTCAAAAGATCGCTTACTTGCACCCCGAGCTCTCGCTGCTGCCTTGGCGCCATACGAAGAAGTGGCATCACTATAGGTCTGGCATTTTTCAGTAAACCAATTCAAACTCGATCTCTCGATGTGGTGGAAGTCCGGTCGCTTCCCTGAAGATATCCGGATACTCGCCAGCAATAGGCACATCTAATAACTCATCATGCAGGATGTAGAGGGAATTTAGAAAACTAGCCATCACCGCATCACTAGTAGGCAACCAAACAGCACACTCCGCCCATCATCCGCTCTAACGGTCACCGAAGACCCCTCACAGTCTAACACCACCCCATACCTTTGGAGCCAATCGACTCCCAAAATAATTCCAAACTCAGTAAAGCCCAAAACAAAGCAATCACAAATAAACATGCATCCATGAATTGATATGACCCAATTACGACAAATCATACTAAGGCTAGTCGAACCACCGATCGGGTTCGTCACAATTAAATGTCTATCGACAATCTCGGGTTCCAATCCCAACCTATCTTCTGGGTCACTAGATACGAAGGAATGAGAAGCCCCGGTATCAAACAACACTCAAACAGGAACATCATAAATAGAAAGCATACCTTGAATAACGACACCCTTTCCCTTCTTTGCTGCAGTTGGGCATTCGACGAAGAAGGTACAACATTGATAGCATATGCTTTCACCATTTGTTTCTCTTTAGGGGGTTGTGGACAATTATCCTTCTGATGTCCCACTTAGCCGCAATTGAAGCACTTCTTGTCCGTTGGCTTTGCTTGACAATCTTTGGCATAGTGGCCCTTCTTGCCACAGCTATAACAGTCAACATCTTTCTTATTCTTCTTGTAAACATCCTTAGCTTGCTTCTATTTCCTCTTATTCTGCGAATTATTCTTGCTTCCACCGCTTGCCTGCGGCTTTGGCTCCCTTGCAGATGTTATAGCAACCTCGGCCTTTGACTTAGCGTAAAGGCTCCCGACCTCAATGCCTTTCCCACTATTGATTCGAAGGTCTCATCGATGTGGCTTACAAGTCTTTCCCCCAAGTACTCATCTAAGCCGATTATGAAATTCTCATTCATCTTCTCGGCAGTATCGATAAGAGATAAACCATACTTCGATAAAGTATCGAACAATATATTACGAGACTACCCTACCATTTTGCTTAAGCTCCGAGAATTTCCTGAACAATTCTGATTTCTGAGTAGTTGGGATAAACTTGTCACTAAACTGAGTCTTAAACTGATTCCAAGTAACTTGATCCTCAGGAGAAGCTGCTTTAATAGCATTCCACCTATTCATAGCCCATCCTTGAAATTGACACGATGCTAACTTTCTTTTCATTGCATCATCGATCCCTAAATCCTCAAAGATTCGCTCACAACTACCCAGCCTATCTTGAACCACTGTAGCCGATTCCGTTCCACGGAACGGCTTCCCACCAAGACTAGTATAATCCTTGTTAAGCTTGGCGAAATCGTCTCTAAGCGTCTGCACCGCTGTACCACCACCGTTAGCCGCATTAGGAACTGCTCCCTGAGCATCCCTGAGCATCTCTCGCATGAAGGTAGTAAACATCATCCTTATATTAGGGACATTCCTATCATTGGCCTTGAACTCATACTCATGGTATATCGGCTCATCGTTCAATCTGTAAAGAGAAAACGATTAACCACCTCCATAGTGGTGCCAGTGCAGTGAGGCTTTATCCGTAGATATACTAATAATATATATAGCTTTTGGAAACCAAAATATCACAAATACGCGCTCTTATAGTATACTATCACTCTCTGATGTCTTCCCCTAGGTTAACTACGCATCCCTCGCTCTGATACCAAGTGTGATAGCCCGCCCCAGACCAGCCGACATTTCCCTAGAAATGCGTTGTACCAATGTCCAACTAGCACGGAACGGTCGTCAAAAGAAAATGATTTGAAATCATGAATCACAAAAGAACCTGTAGTATATCTCACAGCTCATGAAATAACATATAATAACATACTTGACATAAATAGACGAGACAATGCATAGGCTGAAAACTAAACCATCATAGCAGCGAAATCAAAAATACAGCTTTTGATCCAAACCATCGTTATTACAACTTCAAAATACTGTCTCTAAAGAAAAATAGAAAAAGGTACACTACGAATGCTCAAAGCAGTGACAGCAACAATACAGGGAGAATATATGTATATAGTACGTGGAAGCCTCATGTTCATCTCCGGACAGCTACTCGTGCATACTACCTAACTTGTCTCTAGTCTACTTGTTTAGGAGCCTCCGGGGTAATAAGAAGAGACATAAAACTCAAGGTCAGACAAAAGTCTGGTATGAGCGATAGCAGCTAAACAAATCAATAACAGGTATAAATGATCATACCTAAACCTAGATCTGCAACCAAAGAGTTAGCACAACAAGATGTACAGTACTCTAAGGTAACACTAACATAAAGTGTAAAGTGGAAGCGTACATGTCATGGTGATAGCAAACATCAAACATATCAACCATTCTCATGTCTCTCACTCAGTGCGTAAAGCATATGATATCCACCAATTTGATCACCAAATCCTTTGCTACGATCACTTTCCCTTGGGAGTCTTATTGACCCCATTGCGCTGGTCCATGGCTACTAATCCTTTGCTACGATCACTTTTCCCTTGGGAACCTAATGGTCCCATTGCACTGATCCATAACTATGCTACGATCTCTTTGCCCTTGGAAGCCTTAATGACCCCATTGCGTTGGTCTATAGCCATTAATCCGTCTATCAGTGGTGAACCAAAGTTATGGATATCGATAACCCCTTTGCACATGTCTCGTAGCAAACGGTTTAACATCTTGATCCTGAGTAATAACCTTCCACTTGGACTTCCTTTGCATCTCGGGTTTTGGTCTCCCCCGATTCGGTTCGAAAAACAAGCTTCCATTCTATTTGGTCTTCTTCTCCTCGTCCGGTTCATGGGTCTCCATTCGTGATGCAAACGGCTGGTGTACTTCTTCCGGGTCGGGTCGGCTGTGCACTTCTGTTCGAGGAAGGCAACTGGTTCGTGGAGCTCGAGTGGTACTCCGGTTCATGACATCGGTTCGGGGTCGGGCCTCCTGGCTCGAGCGGTGGCTTGTGGGTGCATAGGCCTAGCTAGTTCGTGGTACCTGTAGCGATTCTATGTCCTGTTTGATCCGGTTCGAGGGGTGCTTTGGGTCATCGTGTCTATAGCACGGGCGGGTCGTGGTACCATGAGCATGAGCCGGTCGGCTCGCGGGGTGCTTCGCGATCGAAGAGGGTGCTGACCAATTTCCTACAACTTTTCCGGCGAGCTATTTGCGCCATACGATAGAGTTTTCGACCATTCTAACATTGCTAAACAATCATGAAGCATTCCAAATAGTAGTAATAACATGTAGGATCAACCATAAACACCAAAACAACAATTTAACATACTATTGTGAATCAAACATACCCAAAACCTTTGTTTTCCCCTTAATCATGTTTAACTATATCTAGCAATAGGAATAGCAAACTTAATCCAAATTAACCCAAATTTTCAATAGAGTTATAAAATAATATTTTAGAATTCCTGCATATTTTTCCAGATTTTAATGATGCATAATTTTGTTAATGATCACTAATCACTCCTCATTAGCCGTAACTAGTGGATAAAGGTGCAAATCACTCACCTTAGCCACAAATAAAATCTTAGATCTGAAAATTTACTGTTATGGCATAAATTCCTATGCGTAACAGCAGCCCTATCTATGATTTGATGCCAATCTACCTTGATTTGACGTAGTTTTGCTTAATAAACGATTAAAAGGTGATTTGGGAGTGATTTAGAAGAGGGAGGCCAATGCAAGGGTTCAAGGAGTGTAAGTGGCGGCTAGAAAACTGAAATGAAATGTTTTTCCAAACGCTTTCAGCCCTTCAGTAACCCTAATCCCAAAATGGGTTATGGGCTTGGCTGCTAATAACCCCGTTAAGCCCAATTAATCTATTTTTCCATCTTCAATCCTTATTTCAGCCATATCTCCCAAATGGTAAGTCCATTACCACTCTACAGGAAGGTAAACCATCATCTGAATCCAATAGAAGTGGTTTCAGGTAAAAACTCCTTACCAATCAAAAGTTATAGGCGAAACAAGATTCACCTGGGGTAAAATGGTCATTTAAAATTCGGCAAAAATCATGAATATGGGAAATGACCCCAATAGTCATTTCCCAAAGTTACACGACCATATGACTTCATATGAAAATTAAATAAATATTCTGTGATCCTCCGATACGTAGAATGCGGGTCGTTACAGGTGCATAGTGTGGCAAATAACTTCAGATATAAATGTATCAATCCTAAACGACATAATACCCCATCCTACTATGTCTCCATATAGGTTTACAATCAAAACCGAATAGTCACATATTGGAAATTGGATTCCATCTATGAGTCGAGGCAAGGGATCATCCTTACCGGTTTTGAGACATTCTAGCGCATGTATCAGGATCACGCCCTTAGTAACCCTTGGGGGCATCAGGGTCGGTCCACCCTTACTTTCGTGGATTGGTTATTCCCGAACAATACGTTTCTCGGTCCTATCGGACCTCCAAAATGGTCAGTATGTCGACCAATAATATCCGAGGCGCCTCACTATCCATCATCCACATAAGTAAAATGTCCGGGCTCTATACCATGACATCACTCCTAGCTAGAAAGAAACACATGTCCTCCATGTTGTCCCTCATCCCGTTTTTGACTCATACCGGGGTGTGAAGCTCGCGAATTATCGTTATACAAAAAGTCGTGTTATATGAAAGCGTTGCATTGATCCTCATCCACAATGCCCTGCTTTTCAACAAAGCCTTGATCATTGCATCTTAGCTTGTCACATTGTCAATCCATAGCGCATCATTGTTCATCTACCAATATATAACCTCTAAGCTAGTACGTCTCAGAGGAGTGTGTTAAGCAAGAGAATAAATTCTCCGCCACCAAGCAGATTTACATTTAGCAGAGACCAAGGAAGACAGCTCGAAGTACAACGTCAGACACACAATCCATTTTCAAGTCCATTCTGTATCTGAACGAAACTGAAGGCACCTTATTCCTCATCCCATATGTCTAATACCGGAGAAAGGCCCTCGCATATTGATTTCCAAGTACGTTTTAAATTACCACCACTTATTACCTTATCTTAGGCATACGACCCAATCAAAACATCAGCAGCAGCTCAAACAATGTGAAGATCTCCGGTCTTCAACCGCAGTCTTCATTCTTGATTTTAATCGTCATAATAATTTTTTAGAATGGGTAAAACCCATTATTTCCAAATAACTTGCGTATCCAATTAATCATGTGTCAAATAGACACATGATAACACTCATTTCATTCCAATCTAGAATATTCTTTTAATTAAATATTCATGCTTTTTGGAAAAGGTTCTCATTGACTTTATCAAAGATAAATTCTTTAATCTTAAAAATTATATTTCAATGATTGACCAAATATTAGAAATAAATCTTATCTTATCTGGGTTAAAGAACTATTTCTATTTAAAAGCCTTGTTCACCATAAACCCAAAATGCTATTTTCCATTCATTGTGGATTCTTTACAAAAATCTGGTTTGGTTTAATAAATTGGAGAGAATTCCCTCATTCTACTTTAAGAGATCCTTCTTTTTTCATGGTTGGGTTCAAGAACAATATTCCTAAAGATACCATTCGCGATGAATCTCAAATTAATTTATTACGTTCATATATTAAATCTCATTATAATTTCCAAAATAGAAATTTTAGCCAAAAATAATATTTATCTTTCAAATCGTGGAATATTTCACCCAAAATCCTTCCAAACCACTTATTATGATTTATCATAATTTATTCATATTTTTAATAATTTTATTAATACCCTGACATGTGGTTTCCAATATCGGCTACCGAACCTTATCCATAGCGACCTTTTTCAAAACTGATTAGGACATAATTTAAGATATAACTGTTCAAATTTAAGCCACTTATATTCATCGGAAAGATATTTTTGATATGAACCCAATAGTTCCGGTTTAAGGAGAATCTGACAGTCCGATCTCCCACTACATCAGTTCTAAGTTACGGGTTGACGTTCGCGAACTGCCGATGTACGACACGCTCTATTCAAGCCAAATAAATTTTATAACTTATAAATAAATCGAAATGTTTCTAAACTTCTTTATTTAATGATATGATTATTTCAGCTGTTTAGCTCCAAATTCAAATGTTTTACCATTTGGTCTAATTTTACATTATTCTAAAGAATAAAATAATATTATTTTTTGAAAATCATTCGTTCACGTCTAAAATCTCCTTACAGTCATAATAAAAATAAACGAGAAACGTTCGAAGAAATTCTCTTCACAAACATTTGTTGCATATCCTAACCAAACTTCACATTGAAAAGTTATTATTCATTTTAAATTCAAATACTTGGAATAGCCAAAAGTAGATTAAAAATACTATAAAATCATTTGTCACAGTTACAAATATTGATTGATATTTCGATATAAACATGTCCATCCATAATTGGACATCGAATTTATTTTCAATTTTTATCTCGTATTTTTGTATTATTAAAGTAGGTCATTTTATTCTGGATTGAAATGAAATTCAACCAAATATCATACATATTTTCTCATATTAATCCAATGCATCCAACAGTAGTTGCGGACAGCTATTTGACATTCAAATAACATCCAATGTGCATTTATTCTCATACAAGCTTTAATACAGTTTGTTGCGGCTTGTCTCGCTTGTTTAACCAAACGATTAACATGTGAACTACAAACTAGGGAGATGTGTAAATCAAAATCATCCCCAGACCCATGTGGGGTTTTCAACCATCAAAAATTTATTTAATGAATTATTTATTACATCCCAATATTTTTATTTAAATAGGTAAACTAGAACAAGTCGTTCATCCTGGAAATGTGTTTTTACTCTAATTTCACTACTACAAACAACATGACATTTTTGTCAACTAATTAACTATTTTAAATTCTCATCCATATCACAAAAACCAATCATCCATTTCCATTTATGGCACCACAAAGTGTCCATCCACAAATTATGAAATGTGAGTGTCACTATAATGACCCAATGATTTTCAACCCTGGAAATCGAGATAAAACACCATATCGACTATTCAAGTACTGGAAATACGGGATCATTAATAGAAAGAAGTTGGAGCGTGAGAAACAGACAGAAAATTAGAATATAGGAAGAAGAAGATCACAACAGATGAAACACGAATCTTACAGTGGAACGAATAAAATATATTATAATAATACTTTGAAATACAAAACTGTATTTGTACTTACATTCATCATCATCAAAGCACATCATATAAATATCACAGCGAAATAACTCTCTCGATATATACATCCAACACTGAAGCATCCTGCTCCAAGCTCCTTCAATGGTATTTGTGAAATCCCAACAACTTGACTTCTCGTACAAATTTGGGCACCCAAGAGTTTAGGGAAAACAAAACAAAATAAACTCCGGGTCAGTCATGTGACTGGTGTGTGCAAACTCAAATCATTTCAGTTTAACTTTTCAAAATCCTTTTCAAAGGAATGATAATTGTAAGACCGATCCACACATAAACACGGATGGTTTTTACCTTACGATAACCCAAAAACACTTTCCAAAAATCAGCACTATTCTGATATTATAATATTGTCTAATACAAGCAAATAATAATCTTGCAGAACGCTTTCATCTCACGCTGTACATATATAAATATAATCAAAAACCATGGGCTCTTATTGTGGAATGGATTTCCAACTATGACGAGGTATGTAACCACCTTTCAATTATTGTACTCTAGAAGCGATACACTGGAGTTCAACAATAACATCTTGTAACTCAGCCACACATGACCGGTCATTCATTTCGCTTGAATTTTCCGAATATATTATCACCTTATGGTTGGTACACCAACATAATCGTTCCGTTGAGATACAAAAGCGAAAGAAGTAACAAATATGAATATTGTCTAGATGGTGACAATATACCCTACTTGAGTGCGACCCACTTAGTCATGCTGCTTGCCTGATTTTTGTCATTTCTCGGTTGATGAGGCTTGAGGTCATAACATATTATTATACAGATCACATCTATATTTACTTTGAATGCCGCATCGTCATACCCACCAAATCACAAATTGATTTCCCCAAAAATATCACGGGTATAAAGCTAAGAGAAATGAGTTTCTCCGCCACCAAACGTAAATACATCTTAAGAGATCAACTTTCGTGATCTATTAGATATACTCTGTCAGACATACGTCCATAAACGTTGTCCTGGGACTGGACAAACCGAATGAGTTATTCTGTAAATCCATCTCAGGCAATTTCTACCTAGGATCGCCAGAATAATCCTTGCATAAACTCCATCTTCAATTTTCTTTGATATATTTGATTCGAACGATAATGCCCATACATAGTGGTTTTCAGACAATAAATTTGATCTTGATCTCTCTGTATTGACAACGGAAATGGTCAAAAACTTCGGTAGTCGGTTATTTAACTATCAAAAGAAAACATGTGTACAAATAACAGTCGTATTCCCAAATAGAAATCTTACCAATCAATCATCATTTCATTTCCCAATTTCCCGTTTATTTCTTAAAACCCGTTTTACTTCTCATGGTTTTCTTGGAAAAACGTTTCCATACATTCACAACTCCTTATATTCCCCTATTTCGAAAATACACGCTGTTAACACTTGAAAACTATAACACCACTAATTTATAACGACACTAAAAGTGGATAAATTAAATAACAATTAATTTAATATTAAGAATTAAGGAAAATGGACTGCGCCACTGCGTCCATCTTGAAATTCTGGTCAAGATAGACATTTGGTTTATGTAAAACGGACTCAATATGAAGAAGTTATGAGGGTTTTAAGTTTGTATACGCGTAGAAAGATTGTATATATACACATGAGTCAGAGATGAGTCATAATCTAATCCAAAATGGTTCGAATTTGAAAAATAAAAAGTGGTGGTAGATTTCCCGCTCTAAGGGGTCGACCCCCTTAAGGGGTGATGACACCAGGGTCGACCCACCCATAGGGGTGTCGACACCCCTAGGGTTGACGTGGCAATAAGTTTTAGAGGGTCTGGCAGCTATATATACATGGTCATTTCTCTTGTTTTCTTCATTGAGAATTCATGGTGGCCAAATTTACTGGTATCTGAACTGATCTTGATCTGTTATCTTCTTCAACTAAAGCAAATCAATTGGAGATTCAAGATCCAATCTTTTCTAGTTCTATTTTCTAATCCTAACACTGTGAGTTTCTAGTTGCTTTTAGATTTGAATATTTAAAAGTGAATATGACATGACTATGAGTTGGACTTGTTTATATGCCTAGATTATATCAGATCCATTGTAAATTGTGATTATATGACATTCTGAATCGGTTAGGATTTGAATATAAATCTCTATCTAGTCGGATCTATTATAACTTCTATGACATGCCATGATGTGAATCTTAAACCTTATTTGTGTAGACCCACATTTAACTATTGGATCTAAATTGTGCGGACATTTGAATTGTTAATCAGATCTAGTTTATCATTTTGTGCCTATTATGTTAGATCTGAATAGTTGGACATCTAAATGGTTAATTTAGATCATATTATGCTCACTATGACATCATAGTTACGTTAGAACTAGTAATTGCTACAAGTTCATCAAATTTATGCTCATATGTCCACCTTATCACCACGCTAGTTTATGTTCATGCCAAGTTGTGTTAAAACAATCACTTTGGTTTTATTCCTACTATTTTTACCTTTTATCGTTTATGACCAGGCTATTATCTAGCCTAGGCATGCCACTAATTTTGTGAGTGCGTTAGTTAAGGAACATAGGGAAAAAGGTTAATATTGGCATAATTTGAATATAAACATCATTGGACATATAATTCAAATTATTGGGTAAAATGGGCATTAACACCTATAAAGGCATATGTTTAATTTATTGATTAATTAATAATGAATGCCTAGGATTACAATTAGAAATTGTAATGGTGCTTATGACACGACGTTAGGTTGCATTAGTAGTGGAAGTCTACCCGGACCCAACCGGCATATCCAGCAGCCACTAATGTTGAACCTAATGTGAGAAGTCTAAGTGTGCAAATACGAATCGGGCTATGACATGAGGTTAGGCCCAACTTGTGGAATTAGACTTCTCGGACCCGACCGACATAACCAGCGTCCACAAGTTGTAGGTCTAATGTGGGAGGTCTAGTCCATTATAAACCATGAATGGACATGGTTATAAATTGGACTACTTAACCAAAGCTAATCCATAGGGATTGTATAACTGTGAACTAAAGTTAGGGTTAAGTAAAATTGATTGGATAGTAGATGGGTTAAGAAAATATGGAGGGGGTGCGCAATATTTAAATATAGGCCCACAAACTTAACCTGATAGGGTTATGTAATTAAAGACGCCTAGTGGTATACATGACTGGTTGGAATAATAAAGTTATGTAATTAAAGACACCTTTTAGGGTAAACATAACTTGTAGAATTGATAGGGTTATGTAATTAAAGACACCTACTGGTATACATAGCCAAAGAAAACCTAGTGGGGGACACAAAACAAAGGGGTGAGCTTGTATCAAATTGTGTAGGATTCGTTTCATCCAATAATCCGGAGTAGTTATCAAAACATGTACTCCGTACTAGGTCGGAGAAGGGGCACACTTACTGGACTGACTGTAAGAGATCCAAACGTGGAGGACGGTGTGGGCGGCACAAACCGACTGGGCATGTGCGTGCATGAGCCAGGTAGAAAGGGATAAGATGACCGTGACACCTGTAGATATGGGGTTGTGCATATCAGCGAGGGGTTGCCACTTTAGGACATGATACATCCTACTGTGGGGATGACATAGAGTATCTACGAAGTAGGGAGCTGATCGATAAGGGTAGTAGTTATGGTACATTTGGACGTATGCCTAAGTCTACCACCTTATAGTGGAAGGGATCATCTCATTCTAGTTATATAAGTGATAGTGCAGATTAATCATTAGAGAAGCGTATACACCTTATGTTGTCTACCTTGTAACACATACCATTTATGTAGTGATCTCTCTTATCCACTTTATATGCCTTCCATGCTACTTTTATACTTGCTAAAAGTAACTAGACTTGCCAGACTTCATGTCTGACCCTTTTGTTTCCTCTTCTTTCTTCCGTTTCCCCCTAGGTTTTTAGGGAGGAAACACTCAGGCTTAGTCCGGACTCAGTTATCATCTTGCTAGAGCTGCTTTCGAAGTATGGCTTAAGTTCTTATCTCTACTATGGCTTAGATCTTTTTCTTGAGGAATTATGTTATGCTTTTTATATTTATGTACTCTGATGGTACAAGATAGAAGTTATGTTATTGTAATGATTTTTGTGACTTATGGTATCTTGGACCACGATGTATGATTTATGTTTGAAATAAAAATTTGAATTTCCGTCGCTATCTTATTTATATCTGTCTTTAATATTATGTGTTTGTTTACCTAGAACACTTCACGAAACTTAATACATTCCCTTTGTGAGTGACATTAACAGACGTGGGGTGTCACAAAACATTTCCATACCTTATTCACGCATCGCTATCCCTCAGTCCCTAACCGTAAACCAGTAAGAGAACATCTCCCTAAGTATTAATCCCGAAGGCCGAAACCAACATCAGATGAATACACAGAAAGCCGTTCAACTTAAGGTTCTAATCAGTTTCTAATTTCTTCAACTTTTTAAATATGCAAAACATCTGCTTTTAAACCATTATTCACTTTAAAATGTGAACATTATTCCTTTACAGAATTATGGACTCATTTTATCAATCTAATCTTCATTTTTATCTATAAATACCCTTTACAGTTTCAAACTATGTTTATCGAGTTATTTTATGAATTCATATTCGTATTTCACTCCAAATACTCCATTTATAAATCAACTTCCTATTAAATAATATCAAGTTTATAACTTAATCTCGATTACCTATTTATTTACTAATTATTTGTTTTAAAGCAAATATTAATTCTCTTGCCAATTACTGAATTATATAATATATAATTTTATAAGAATAAATCATTTGAATAACATTCGACATCGTTGAATTTAAATTACAAATCCTTATTTCATCTGTTTTAATTCTATTGCCATTAAGAATATCAAAATAATTTCATAGTTTTCTTTGTAAACGATTTCCATTTTCCTTTTTAAATAAGTTCTTTTCTTGAATTTATATTTTTAATAATAATCATTTTGCTTCGTTTATAAATATCATTTATAAATCAAATTACTTGTTCTTATATAATCAAAAATAAGTTATTATATTCTAACTAATCGAAATTCCGTTTCTATTTAAAAATTGAAATTCTTTTATAAACCCAATTTCCTTCCCAATATATTCGAATATATTTTACAGTATTTATATACCAATTATTTCGAGTCAATGTTGTCCAACCACCCCCAAACACACAATAATCAAAATCATATTTTTTTTATCACATCATATAAAGTAGTATATGAAAATCAACAATAAAACTGTTGAGGAATTCAGTTGGAAATTACAAATATATAAATCGTTAGTTAAATATCAATTCTATTTATTTTATTATTTCATATTAATATGAAATAAAAGTTGTTTAACATCTGTGGGTGCAGGAAAATAGGTTTATCAATATTAAATAACGTTTATAAAATTATAGAACTGGACAGAGTGGGTGAGCTTACTTGCCTTGTTTATTAACCGTTAAATAACGGTCAATGTTGTTCGATTTAGTTAGTTGTATGATTTCACCATAATTCCCAACAAGCTCCAAATGGCGCCAACTAATTTCCGATACGTAGCCTACGTTCATACGGCCTTAATGTGACTGAACGGTTCGTCAACCTTTGATAACTTGGTCCACTTTAAAAAAACGATCCATCCCTTTTAATTTTTTGCTTTTTCCCGAGTTTCCCTCATCCTCAAACAAATGGCCGTACATTTTAATATACCAGCCCACTTTACTTCATTTACTTGCGTCTCGAGATACCCCTTCCATTCGACCTCATGTTTACGGCGTTCCCTTTCACCGTTGCATTCCTTTGGGTTGTCGCTAAATTTGAGTCCGACTTTTATTTGTTTTCGTTCATCACGCCCCTAGTACAAAACGTTTGCATATATATATATATATATATATATATATATATATATATATATATATATATATATATATATATATATAGGGATAGGATCAATGAGCCTCTCTGAATTTCAGCCCCCCATTTGCACCCGAACCATAGCCACATATTTATGTTTAAATATGTTAGTGCAATGAGAGAGAATGAGTGGAAGGAGAGAGAGTGCGAAATACTTAGTTGTTATTGATGGGCTTTTGAGGTGCTGCACTGTTTGGGGTGTTGTTGAACCTACCATATATATATATATATATATATATATATATATATATATATATATATATATATATATATATATATATATATATATAGGGATAGGATCAAGGAGCCCCCAAAAATGGAGCATCCCAAATGCCCCCTAATTTCCTCCTCTCATTTATATTAAAGAAAGTGAGTGGGAGTTGAGAGAATGAGCGGAAGGAGAGGGGGAGGAGAGAGGGAGGAAATGTGTGGTGGAAAAGTGGTAGGCTAAAGGGGTGCTCACTATTTGGGATGCCATTGAACCTGCCCCATATATATATATATATATATATATATATATATATATATATATATATATATATATATATATATTAAAATCCTTGGTCCATTAAACTAACACGCATGTCTGCAACTGTGCTTGCTACAGAATCATTCTCCCCCACTTCTTCCCGTTTTTATCTTCAAACCGCCCAAATCTTCATTTATTTTTGTATCTTTAACCTGGGATTCACGGTTTAAACAATTCCCATGTTCAAACCATTATTGCATTCGCACCAGACAACTCTTCTTCCCCCTCAGGTATAAAACATTCCCTGCTCCTTGTACTCCTTGCATGGCCATTATGGCACCTTTAAGCTCGTCTCGCACCTTCCCACATCGCCTTCCGACTACGCACCACCAAGATCACCATGCACACATCCCGCACCTTACCTGTACATTATACATTCACGGTGCATGTCCCTTGCATGTAAGTAGACATTTTGCACCCGCCATTTTGCTTTCCTATTTCCAACTTCTCCCATTCGCGTAAACGTGTTGTTCTATATCTTCAACATGCTGATGTTACTTAATTAAATGTAACAGCCCGCCGTTTTGGACGCCCCAAATTGGTGATTAACCAACTCGAAGCGTTCAAAACGACGGATTGTTATTAGCTTAAGGGCTTAAATCGAATCAACACAGAATCACTGAATACAATATTTGCAGCGAAATGAAATTTTATGTCAATATCAGAGTCTAGACAATTTTATAGAGTGAAAGACATGAAATATGCACATAAAGTTTTGTAAATGAAGCTTTTAAATTTTGTCAATGCCTGAGCATGAGTGCGACCTTTCATGTCTTTCTTCTTTAAAAGCTGAAATCTTTGCATTTGTAACACTAGGGGCCTAGCATGAAATACTCAAGCTGCTGTCAACTAATAGGACTAATTTCATATGCAACAAGCTTAACTGAAGAACAAGTAGTCTTACACGAATGCATTTCTTCTTACCTATACTAGTCTGGTCTTTATTTTTAAAGCTACAACCAGGGGCGAATCTACATTCAAGGGGTAGGGGTCAGCTGACCCCCCTCAATTTTTTTTAAAGTAATAGCGCTTTGCATTTTGACGAACACCTTCTGTGCATATTTTACTAATAGCACTTTACATTCTGCCCCCTCTGGATTTTTTGATCCCTCCTAAGGGGATGGCTAGATTCGCCCCTGGCTACAATAAATCAAATATCGGTTTATAGTTTATATCCAAAATATTGGACTTCTCCAATCTTCAAAAAATACATAATATAACTATATTTCTTTAAATAAGATGAATGCTTAAAGAGTTAACTTATTTATAGTTTTTCCAAGTAGCAGAAATATCACATACTCATGTAAGTGCCAGAGGCGAGGCTTTTCTATACACATTGATTATATTGCCAGAAATACTTTATATTGTTTCGTTTTTGTTCCCAGATATGCTACCATGCAAGTGCGTGCCTCATCCCGTATTTATTCCCTTTGTAAACGTAGTATACCAGATTATACGTACACGCTCATCTTATTTTGCAAGTCTATGTATATAATTTGGCAAGTATCTTCACCAAACCTTTTCGTAAAATAAATTTTTTTACTAATGAAGTTCAGGAAAACATGTAAAGAGAATGTTTAAGTGCCAAATGAAATGCGCAGTTAGGAAGAAAAACCAATACAAAAGCATAAGGAGTGTGTACAAACATGTTCAGGCTTACTTCAAAAACGAAATACAACAAACATAAAATTTCTAAAGGTGTAAAACTGAAGCAACAGTGTGATGAACCCGAGTTATTCATATGGTCATGGGTCTAAACAAGGTACATGGCAATTCATGAACTGCAGACAATAGTGATTTGCAAAATCAACATTTTGGACGGAGCATGGTAGCAATATACACCTAAATCAATTCATACAGCAAGTTCATAAAGACAGCATGTCATAAAAGGAACGGTATACGTGTGCACACATGCACTCAAGTCTATATGGTCTAGATAAGGAAAAAAAAATGAGTGCATTCATAACAAAGTTTGTTGCACTTATATGGCAACGGGATTAGAATCAACACATACGTTGCAAGGTTATGGAAATGCATGCATGGCCCATTGGTGCTATTTTTTAATTTTTTTAACAAGCTAAAGGCATGTGTCATACCGGACAATATATTAGTGGGTCAAGTTGACAGCAAATGTTTGAATTAAAAGTGCTAAAACTTGCGGTAATTATATGTGTGTGAACTGCCGACAATATCTCTTGTAGAAGTGTTTGCATGCGTGAATAATAAAATGGGTGGCGACCAAGATGTAGTATCAACATGTCCAACTTAGATGGAGCACAAAAATAATAATAACCCATGCACATATAATCAATTATTTCCAAGAGGGCAGAACCAAATGCTTGAATTAGTATGCATGACGCATGTATCAAGTTTCAAAGAACAAAACAAATATATATATAAGAAATGCACCCGCAAGTAATGACCATATGCAAGAATAACAATAAGAAGCTCACGTGTATAAATTTTTAGTTCAACTATTGGTGAAACCAAAGAGAAGTCAGTTGTCATCAAAATAGCCCATGGCATCCCCGAATGTCAACATAAATTCCAGTTAAATGGGGTAGAGATGTGGTTACAGGTTACAAAAATTAACAATTGTTTTGAACAATATTTAAGGCCTGCTAGTAATATATGCAAGTATTTCACAAGGCAATAATTTTGAGGCCAGCCACGCATTAAATGTAAGAACATGCAAAAAGTAAATAATAAAATGAACCATAACCATACTACAACAGGACAACAAACCCAAAAGACAGAACCAACAACAGGTGACCCCAAACAGTTTATATTTGGAAACCGACGTAGCCAATTGGAAACAAGAATGATCATAAGCGAACTTACATTTAGAGATGACGGCGGACGAAGACGTGCTGCTGACTTCAATGTAGCGCTGGCTTGGACAACTTTGGCGACGGCAAGTTTGCAGAAATGTCTTCGGGTTGTGGTGCCGGGTCACCATCGCCTATGGCGAGCAGAACAAAAGGGCCCGGCGGTTTTGAAACAACGCAGGTTGAGGGCTCCTTCGTGGTGCGTCGCGAGCTATTGACGAGGCAGCGAGGTGGTTCGAAGGCAGATGGGCGAGGCGGTTCGAAGGCAGAAAAGGGCGGCGCAGCAGGTATGGTTGAAGGCGGTGCCTGGCTCGAGCGAACTCCATTTAGGGGATTGATTTTCGTGGAGGCCATCTTAGGGATAGGAGAGAACAATTTGGGTGAAAACATTTCGCCAGTTAAAGGAATCAAGAAAAAAAAAAAAAAAGAATTGTCCTCTCTCCCTCCCCAAACAACGGGATTGAGTTTGTTTATGTCCTTTTCAAGGACGGGAACATAACTCTGATTGTCCATTGGTGGCAGTCGGTGGGACCCCGGTGGAATTCGAAGGCCCCTGAGATTTGTATACACTTATCAAAAAAGTGGGTACAAACTCAAATTCCCAAACAACGGCTGTAGCCCGAAAACAATGAAGGGAAGGTCGGTGAACAAAATGACAAAGGACACACATAGAAGATTCTAGAACCATCAGAATAGATGGCAACCTCTTTCAGTCCAATGAAACCCCAACTAAGCTATTAATTAAAATTCTTAATGTTAATTGCCTTCTAACAAGCTTGTCACGCTTTAATTACATGGTGACACAGTTACAACTATTTATTTTGCCCTTTGAAACTTACATGAATTTATGCACAAGATTTATATTCCCAACCGGTTTAACAAGATAATTCAATTACTGACAATAGTACATTTTAAAACTACAAATATTGATTCATCGTCACTATTTATATATTCAATATTCACATTAGTCAATATGTTATAATTTTATAACATATGTTGGAATAAATTATTTATTTAAATTAGGAACACCAGATTTGAATCTCCCAAATTCCTTCTTTCTCATTTTAAATAACACATGAGTTGGCTTCCAAACTCGTATTTTGATCTGTTTTAGACATTAGAAACTAGATAATTAATTGAAATTTAGTTTATCCCGGATACCGAAAACACGGGTTGTTACATTAAATGTATCCATGAAATAATTCCAAACAAACCCCAATACTCTTCCCTTTGAAAATGCAGTCTCTCCAAAACCAATACGTACATCTCTTACCTTACTGCTGCGCTCGGCTTCTAGCATGAACCCGACTGCTATAGACATGCGTGACCACCTCTATCCATACCCTTGCAAACTGGAGACCTCCCCTTACCTGCATGTTGCTGCTTCACCATCTCTTCTTTCTTTTGAGTGTATCCCTATACATATCCACCCATCCAAGCTCACTCCCCAACCCGGAATGCAACATCAACTTACTCCACTGTATACTGCAAACTTCTCGCCCCAGTAAACCCATGGCCTCTCCTTTTTAAAATAGGACTGAGAACGAGAAGAAAAGGATGCGGGTTTCATGTTTACAAATTTTCGAGATTTTCCGTGGAAGATTTTGTTCGATTTTAAACTTTTTTTTTCCATTAAAGAATTTACGGGTGAGTTTTCTAAAGCTCCAAACAACGAATGACAAGGTTTATATTTATAGAGCGAGAAGACTTAAGCTTGAAGTTAATTAAGTCTGCAGGTTCGATTAAACGTTGATTTTCCTTGACCGAGAGTAGCTTACAGTTTCAATGTCTTGAAGTGAAGGTTGTACAAGACTTAACTGCTAAGTTAAAGAAAATATATTATTTTATACTTTTACTTCATGACGAAGGTATAATATGTTATATGTTAAGGCTATACGAGACATGTACAAAGTGGACACAGTGCTTTAAAATAAATGAAGCAACCTTATATGTTATATTATATATGTAGGGTACGTATTGTACGTAAATATGTAAATTCGTTTTCTGAGTTTAGTTTTCTAAAGAAAATTATAGCTCTATTGTAACGACCCACATTCTACGCACTGAAGGATCATAGAATATTTATTTCACTCTCATACGGGGTCGTATAGTCGTGTAGCTTTGGGGAACAACTATAGGGATCATTTCCCATATTCATGATTGTTACCGATTTTTAAATGACAGTTTTGTCCCTGGCGAATCTTGTTTCGACTATTACTTTTGGTTGGTAAGGACTTACCGTTTGGGAGATATGACTGATATAAAGTTTGGAAGGTGAAAAACAGCTTAACCGGGCCTAATTAGAGTGCAGCTTGGCCCATAACCCATTTTAGGATCAGGGTTATGAGAGGGCTGATAGGTTTACGGAATTCAGTTTTTATTCATTTTTACAGCCGCCACTTACGTCTCTTCAACCCTAACAATGGCCTCCAACTTCTAAAGTCATCCTAAATCGCTTTCTAAATCGCGTATTAGCTTAATCTACACCAAATCAAGGAAGATTTGTGTCGAATCAGAGTTGGAGCTGCTGTGTTGCATTGGAAACCTCCCTAAAACAGTAGTAAAGTTCATATCTAAAATCCATTTGTGGTTAAGGTGCGTGATTTGCATTGTTTTTCACTAATTACGGCTAATTAGGGGTGATTGGTGTTAATTAGCGAAATTATGCATGTTAAAATTCTGGAAAAATATGTAAAAATTCTTAAATATTATTTTAGGGCTCTGATAAAAATTTGGGTTAATTTGGACATGTTTTATTAACCCTATCATTAGATATGGTTAAACTTGATTAAGGGGAAAACCGTGGGTTTTTTGTATGTTTGATTTAAAATAACCTATATGCTTGACGTTTTGACCTTGTTGATTGATCCTATATGTTGCTACTACTGTTTGGAATGTTTTATGATTGTTTAGTAAAGTTAGAATGGTTGAAAACGCGAGAATGGACGATATAAGCTTGTTGGAAATGCTATAGAGATCCGGACCGGATCGGTGGAGGGGATCGTATCGGATGGATCGGACCATACCGGAGCGGTGGCATCTTCAGCAGAATGAAAAGCATGGAAAAAAGGAAGGCCAATTGCATTGAGTTGGAGTTGAAATCGGACCAAAGCTTGGCATGGGATCGGATCGGACTAATTGGAGAGCTAGAGGACCGAACCGAATCCAAGCAGGAGCACCGAACCGAACTGAGGGAGGAAGCCCGAAAAGGTATTAGCTGGAGGCGTAGGAACACCGTACCGAACCGAAGTGGAGTGGAGCATCGAATCAAAGGAAGAGACATGGACACTATATGGACCGAAGTGGAGTAGAGCATCGAATCAAAGGAAGAGACATGGACACTATATACCGAATCGAACCGGATTTGCTTCTACTTATACACGATGACTCTTTTGAAGACCAAATCCAATTTGACTAAAACCCGAGATGCAAAGGAAGTCCAAATAGGAAGTTATTACTCAGGATCCAGATGGGAACCAACGAGTTAACTTCATGAGTTGGACTTTGCTGCGGGACGTTTGCAAAGGAGCTATTGATGTCTATAGCTTTGACTCACTACTGAGAGACAAATATTGGCTATGGATCAGTGTAGTGAAGTTGTCATGACTCCATCGGGCAAAGTGATCGTAGCAAAGCTAAAAGCCAGTGCATTGGAGTTGTCATGACTCCATGGGGCAGAGTGGACATAGCAAAGTATTATTGGTTATGGATCAGTGCAGTGGAGCCATCATGACTCCATGGGGCAAAGTGATCGTAACAAAGAATTGGGTGATCAAAGTAGTAGATATCGTATGCTTTACACACTGAGTGAGAGATGTGAGGATGATTGCTATGTTTGATGTTTGTTATCACCATGACATGCACACCCCCTCTCCATTATTTTCACACCATGTGTTAGTGTCACCTTAGAGTATTGTACATCCTGTTGTGTTAACTGTTTGGTTGTAGGTCCAGGTTCAGGTATGGTTATGTATACCTGTTATTGTTCTGTTTTTGCTGCTTATCACTCATACCAGACTTTTGTCTGACCCAAAGTTTTATGTCTCTTCTTATTACTCTGGGTGCTCCTAAACAAGCAGACTAGAGACATGTTAGCTGGTTATGCATGAATAGCTGTCCGGAGACAAGCAGAAGGCTTACACGTATTATTCCCATATAACCACCCTATGTTGTTGCTGGTCACTACTTTAGGAATTAGCAGTGCACCTTCTTATTTTTCTTTAGAGATAGTTTTAAAAGTTGTAATAAAGATGGTCTGGATCATAAGCTGTATTATGAATTTTCCTCTGCTATGATGGTTTAGTTTTCAGCTTATGCACTGTCTCGCTTGTTTTATATCAAGTTTTGTTATTATTATATTTTGTTCCATGCGCTGTGAGATATACTACAGGTTCTTTGTTGGTTCATAGTTTCAAATCCCTTCCTTTTTCCATCTTTTGACGACCGTTCTGTTCTGATTAGATGCCGGCACAATGCATTTCATTGGAAATGTTGGCTGGTGCGGGGCCGGCCGTCACATTTGGTATCAGAGCTCTAGGTTGCGTAGTTAACCTAGGAAAAGACACCAAGGAGAGATAGTATACGTATATGAGAGCGCGTATTTGTGATTTTTGGGTTTTCAAAAGTTATATATATATACTATTAGTATATTTAAGGATGAAGTCGCATTGCACAGGCACCACTATGGAGATGGTTAATCATTTCTCCTTACAGATTTGACGATGATTCGATATACGAGGAATACTGGTTCAGGAGCCAATAATAGGAATTCTCCTGACATGAGGATAATGTTTACTAATTTAATGAGAGGGATGCGTAGGGATGTTCATAAGGCAACTCCTAATGCTGCAAATGGTGGTGGTGCAACGGTGTCGGTGCCTAGGGCCGATTTCGCCAAGCTCTGTAAGGATTACGCTAGTCTTGGTGGGAAGCTGTTCCACGGAACGAAATCGGCTATAGAAGTACAGGATTGGCTTGATAGTTGTGAGCGTATCTTCGAGGATCTGGGAATCGAAGACGCAATGAAGAGAAAGCTAGCATCCCTATGAATTGGTGGACCGCTATTAAGGCAACTACTCTTGAGGATCAAGTTACTTGGGATCAGTTTAAGGCCCAATTCAGTGATAAGTTTATCCCAACTGCTCAGAAATCAGAATTTTTAAGGAATTTCTTGTAGCTTAAGCAGAATGGTAGGGCAGTCTCGGAGTATATTGCTGAGTTCGATACTTTATCGAAGTATGGATTATCTCTCATTGACACTCCCGAGAAGAAGAATGAGAAGTTCATAATAGGCTTAGATCAATACTTGGGGGAAAGGTTTATAAACCATATTGACGAGACTTTTGAATCGATTGTTGGGAATGCATTGAGATCAGAGAGCCTTTATCCTAGGCCCAAGACTGAAGTCTCTGTTGCATCTGCAAAGGGGCCAAAGCTGCAGGCAAGTGGTGGAGGCAAGAATAGTTCTCAGAGTAAAAGGAAGCAGATTCAGACCAAGGATGGTCAGAAAAAGAAAGACAGAAAAAATATGGAGTGTTTTAGTTGTGGCAAGAAGGGCCATTATGCTAAAGAATGTTGAGCAAAGCCAGTGGACAGGAAGTGCTTTAATTGCGGCCAAGTGGGACATCATAAGTATAAATGTCCACAAATTCCTAAAGAGAAGTAGATTGTGAAAGCATATGCTATTAATGTTGTTCCTTCTTCATCGAATACCCCAACTACGATAGAGAAAGGTATGTTGTCATTCAAGATATGAATTCTATTTATGATGTTCCTGTTTGAGTATTGTTTGATACTAGGGCTTCTCATTCCTTCATATCTAGTGACTTGGTAGATAGGTTGGGATTGGAACCCGAGATAGTCGATAGACCTTTAGTGGTGACGAAACTGATCGGTGGTTCGACTAGCCTTAGTATGATTTGTCGAAATGTGGTCTTATCGAGTCATGGATGTATGTTTGCTTGTGATTGTTTTTTTTGGGCTTTACTAGATATGGCATTATTTTGGGAGTCGATTGGCTCCAAAGATACGAGGTAGTGGTAGACTGTGAGGGATTTTCGGTGACTATTAGGGCGAATGATGGGTAGAGGGTAGTGTTTGGTGGCTTACCTAGTGATGAGGTGTTGGCTAGTTTTCTAAATTCCCTCGGCATCCCGCAGGATGAGTCATCAAGGGTTCCCATTGCTGGCCAATATCCGGATATCTTCGAGGAAGTGACCGGACATCCACCACACCGAGAGATTGAGTTCCATATTGATTTAGTGAAAGATGCTAGACCTATAGTGATTCCACTTCGTCATACGACACCAAAGGAGCAGCGAGATTTCGGGGTACAAGTAAGCGATCTTTTGAAGAAGGGATTTATCAGAAGAAGTGTCTCTGAGTGGGGAGCACCAGTTGTATTTGCCACTAAGCCAGATGGTTCCCTTCATTTGACTATCGCGAGTTGAATAAGGCAACTAGGAAGAATAAGTATCATCTTCCATGGATAGATGATTTGTTTGATCAACTGGAAGGAGCAAGGGTGTTCTCCAAGTTGGACCACACGACAGGATTTCATCAGCTCTGAGTAGCAGTTGAGAGTATTCCTAAAACGGTCTTTCAGACGCCGTCTAGATTCTATGAGTGGTTGGTTACGTCACTTGGGTTGACCAATGAACCAACATATTTTGTGGATCTTATGAATAGGGTATTAAGGGATCAATGAACAAGTTTGTTCTTATATTCGTGGATGATATATTGGTCTACTCGAGGATAGAGGAAGAACATAAGGGACATTTGAGGACAGTGATGGAAGTGTTGAGGAGACACCAACTGAAAGCAAAATTTTCTAAGTGTCACTTATGGAGGAGGGAAGTGAGGTTCTTCGGCCATGTCGTTTCAAAGAATGGTATTGCTGTAGATCCTGTGAAGGTGGCTACGGTACAAGATTGGTCTACACCCAAGAATGCAACAAACGTAAGTAGTTTCTTGGGGTTAGCTGGATATTATCGTAAGTTTATTCAAGACTTCTCCAAGATAGAGGCACTATTAACTTAGTTGACCCATAAGAATAAAGCTTTCGTCTGGGATGAAAGGTGTGAAAATGCATTCAAGAGTCTAAAGGAAAAGTTGACGCGTGTGCCAGTGTTGGTCATTCTTAAAGGGAATGAAGAAATGACGGTATACACGGATGCATGTGGTACCGGACTAGGTGCTGTGTTGATGCAAGGAGGTAGGGTTGTAGCTTATGCTAGTCGACAGTTGAAACCACATAAGAAAAGATATCCTACCCATGATTTGGAATTGTCAGTGATCATGTTCGCATTGAAGATATGGAGACACTATCTCTTGAGAGAAAGATTCGAGTTGTTTACCGATCATATGTCATTAAAGTATCTTTTCTCTCAGAAGGATCTAAATCTCTGACAACAATGATGGTTAGAATTCTTGGCTTCCTATGATTATAATATCGCATATACACCAGGAAAGGGAAATACGGTAGCTGATGCATTGAGCAGAAGACATGCGAGTTTAGAGGCTATGTTTCTTGAATGGAAGCAACTGGAGTATATCGTAGGTTATGATTTCAGACCAAAGTGCGAATTCGATCCAGTAATGTTGGCAAGTTTGACGATCAGACCCACTTTGATTGAGTAGATTGGTTCCAGTCAGTGGGATGATCCTAATCTATTAGAAATAATCTCCAGGTCAGAAATGGGAATCGATGGGGAGATGAAAAAGTATGTGCTTGATCGAGATGGATGCTTAGAAAGAATGGGAGACTAGTTTTGCCCAGTGTCAATGGATTGAGAGATTAAATGCTTAGAGAATGTCATCACTCAAAACTGACTATACATCCTGGTGGTAACAAAATGTATCGAGATATGAAGCAGACCTACTACTGGGAAGGGATGAAAAGAGACGTTGGGAAGTTTATATCCAAATGCATAAATTGCCAGCTAGTTAACGCCGAGCAAAAGAAACCTAGTGGTTTGTTACAACCATTGGAAATTCTATAAATGAAATGGGAACAAGTCTCAATGGATTTCATTGATGGGTTACCAAGGACTAGAACAAGCCATGATAACATTTGGGTGATTGTGGACTGATTGACCAAGAATGGAAGGTTTATACCCATTAAGTCAAATAGAACAGCGGCTAAGTTAGCAGAACTGTATATGAAGTGGGTAGTGAGAATTCATGGAGTACCCAAAGGCATTGTGAGTGACCAAGATCCGTTGTTTACTAATGGATTTTGGAAGAGCTTATAAGAGGTTTTAGGACCATAATTATATCTTAGTACCGCCTACCATCCTCAAACCGACGTTCAAATAGAGAGGGTGAATAGTGTATTGGAGGATCTCTTGAGGGCTTGTATATTGGATTTTGGTGGATCATGGGATGACCATTTGCATCTAGTGGAGTTCGCATATAATAATTGTAATGACCCAGGGTTTTGTCGACTTCGGTTATCGACATAAACACGATGACGACTAACCAAACATCAAAAAATACTGGTCATTAATGAAAGAAATTAGAGGGTGAGAATAGATAAGACAGAAACTTAGAATAGAAGAAGAAGAAGAACACAATATCAGAGTAACACGAATCTCACAGCGAAACGAATAAATATATTTCATAACATAACTTTGAAATACAAATCTGTACTTGAATATACATATCATTATCAAAGTACAACACTTACAACACAACGGAAATAACTATAACTATATGATCATGAAGCCTCCTGCTCCAAGCTCTTCCAGTATATCTGTAAATCCCGACTACTTGACTGCCGGTACAAATTTAGGCACCCAAGAGTTTAGCGAAAACAACAAATAAACTCCGGGTCAGTCATGGGACTGGTGTGAGTAAAACAGTTTAAAACAGTTCAAGCAGGTAAACGATATCTCATAAGACCACGCCGTATAACGGAACGGGTTTTTCCCTTATGAGAATCCAAATTATCTTTATATCAAAAACCTTTTGATATTATAATAATGTCTATCAACCACAATATAATAATCATCTAGCTGAAACGCTTTCATCTCACGTTCTACATATATAGTATACAATCAAAACCGCAAGCACATATTGGGTAATGGATTTCCAACTATGACAAGGTATGAAACCACCTTTCACTAGTGTACCTCTAGAAAGGAATGCACTGGGTTCAACAAGAACATCTTGCAACCCGACCACACATGACCGACCACTCATTTCGCTTGAGTGTATCGAATGTATATCACCAACGGTTGGGATCAGCTACCGTTTCCCGAATGGGACAACATCAACACTAGATTTTTAGAAGTAAATGAAACTCTAGATCAGGTGATTATACACCCTACTTCGGTGCGACCGACTTAGCCATGCTGCCTGCCCGATTTCTTTCATTTACCGGATGTGAGGCTAGAAGCTACGCTTTATCATCACACCAGATTCACTTTGAATGCCACATCGTCAGATCCATCAAATCACCGATTGATGTCCTCAACCATACATTATGTGTTTGCTAAAAGAAGTTTCCTTCTCCGCTTCCACTCTTGGTACGGTTGGAGAAATCAATATACGTGATCGTCTGGAAATACTCTGTCAGACATCCGTCCATACAAGTCATCCAGGAACAGGATGAACCGAAGGCACTATTCAATACATCCCTCTTAGGCACTGTTATTTAAGACTTATACAATAGCCCTTGCACTCTACTCCGTCTTTAATTATCTTTGGCATGTATGATTCGCAACGCTTATGCCAATACAGAGTGGTTCTTTGGATAATAATCCAACCGGTCTCTCCATATTAACAACGTTAAAATGGTCAAAACATTGATAGTCTGTGATTTAACTATCAAAGAAAAACAGGTGTGCAAACAACGATATTATTTCCAGACGGAAATTCTATCAATCAATCATCAATCATATATATATACACATATTTCCTATTTCAATATTTGATTACGTTTCTGATTCTATTTGGATAACATTTCCAAATCTTCTTTACTAGGATTTAAAACAGATGTTTAAATCAACATTGCGACAACAACTCAAACCACTATACTTATTTACTAAATTCACTTAACCACTTTCACTCTCGAACCTTAACCATTTCTAAATTTAAAACGAAGTCAATCAAGTTGGGGTATAACTACCTCTCAGACCTTAATTGAACAACATTTCAAATCTCGAAATAGGTTAAGTTCATCTTTTAACTCTTTAACACTTCCTTACGTAACTCTCGTTCGAATAAATCTCTATTCGATAACTCCACCCTTCGAATAACTATATTTGATAATCTCTCTTACGAATAACTAGATTCGAAAACCTTTCTTCGAATAAACTAAATTCGATTAACTCTATTTATTTAACCCTAATCGATTAACTCTTTTTACTTAACTCCTTTCGAATAACTAATCCGATAACTCCTTTCGATTAAACTATAATCGATAACTCCTTTCGAATAACTAATTTCATAACTCCTTTCGATTAAACTATAATCGATAACTTCTTTCGAATAACTAATTTGATAACTCCTTTCGATTAAACTATATTCGATAACTTCTTTCGAATAACTAATTCGATAACTCCTTTCTTCTAACTCTATTCGAATAACTAATTCGATTAACTCATTTTAACTCTATTGGTTAACTCTACTGATAACTCTAACTGCTAAACTCTAACTGATCACTTTAACTGGTCAACCCTAATTGATTAGCTCTAACCGGTTAACTCTAACTCATACTCTATTCGGTTAACTCTAATCGAACAACTAATATTCGATTAACTCATTTCGATTAACTCTTTTGAATTAACTCCTTAAATTTATTCCTTATCTATTTGTTTACTTAACAAATAACTATTCCCTTTTCAATTCTATTTATTTAACAAATAAATATCTCCTTTATTATAACTTATCCTTCAATTTTATAATTATTATCTTTTATAAAATCCTTTTTCCTTTTCTATATAAAATCCATCGATTTTATATAAATAATTCATTTTCAAAATACACTTTGAAAATCCCCTTTCCCACATCCAGTATTTCTTATGGTATTTAACATACCATATAACAACGATAAATATCGTCCAAACACACATAATCAACAACAGATTATATACCACATCGTATATCACAATATATGAATCACAGTAAAATAAATGTTGAGGAATCCAGTTGGATTCCTCCAACCTGTTTTCCCTGCATCACAGATGTTAAACAATATAGATAACATCACTTTCTGTTCCATATGATATATTCTGTTAAACAGAATCAATATAGAAATTCAACTAACTGACTAGCAGTTTAATCAAACAGTCAACACACAATCAATAAGCCAATATTTAACAGTTCAAAAAATACAACATGAAATTATAAACTGTTCAGAGCTAGTGAGATTTACTCACATTGGCGCGTTAATCGTTAAATAATGGTTTGCGTTTACTTGACTGCGACGGACAATTTATTTTGCCATAAATTGTAACGAGCTCGGATTCACTCCTAGTCAACTCCATGGTGTAGTGTCCGTCCATACGATCCCAACGGATCTGAATTTTCGAGATTCCGATAACATATGCTTAAGTTATGTAGTTTACAATTTCATACGATATTTATTTTAAACTTAAACTTAAAAATATAAAATTTACGGGCCTCACCCCTTTTCAAACTCAGCTCAGCCCAACTCTTTCTTCTCAAAAACCCAGGCCCGCCCTCCTCTTCTTAGATGGAAAAATTCATCTGCTCCACTCCTCGTGTACCAAGCTCACACTGCCATTATCAAACCTCTCAACGCCTTAATCTCCCTCCACACTCGATGGTTCTCCAAACCGATTTCACCAATGCGCTCATCATCAAACACTCCTCCATAACCACCCCTATATGCTGAACTCGAACCCGTTATCCCTGTTGCGTCGAACAACCTATCGCGCTCTACATCAAACACATCACCGAACTCAAATTCCACCAAACCACCCAAAACGATGCATGCCAGTGCGGTTTCTCCCCATGAATCCCGATTTGAAGCCGAAATCAACCAAACAAGTCTAAATCTTTGGATTCTTTAAGCCTTAGTGCTCGTTGTTAAAAACCCAATTAAGAAAACGACATCGAACCAATTCCAGCGGGTATAGACCTCAAGAGAATCTGACCAGTATTTCAATTATATAAGTTATAAGATTTATAAAAGAGGATTGGATTAACTATGAATTTCTGAAGTTGATCTCCAATTACTGGAAGAAAGAATATTGCGGCGGGTTTATTCTGTTGACCCAGGAAATAAAAATCTAGGTTTAGAGAGGTATGTGTTGTATTTATAGGGTATCAAAATATCTAGATATTTTGTTAGGATATTTTAGATATTTTTCTTTTAATATTTTATATTCGTTTTGCCTTTCTAAAAATTCGTGTGATCACACATGATACCCAAAAATCACGAAACTGGATGCAGCTAGAGTTCGACATTACGGTCCCAATGAAAATGGTTTCATCGAATTCCGACTTCGTATGCTCACACAGCGTATTTTTAACTGTCAAAATACTGACTGTATTTCACATTAAAAATCGGTATGGCCACATACTGACTTCAAAAATCACGAAAATTGAAATCTAACAACTATTTGACATTGCGGATCCAACAAAATTAGTTTCGTCGAATTCCGACTTCGTTTGCAAAAGTGGCTATTTTTAAAGCTCTAATTAGCCTATTTAAATATATAAATATATTTAAATATAATTAAATTTAATATTTAAAATTAAATATTATCGTCTATATTCACAGAGGAATACTGTACAGCTTCAGAACATTCCTATATGGATTTACAACTCGATATCACATCGTCAGAGTTATATCGATGTTCGATTTCTATTTAAATCCTTATATAAAATATAATTAAATCGTTATGGTCAAGGCGCTGCATTTCTGAGAATTTAATTTGGACATAACTCAAAATCTACATGACGAAATCCCGATATTTCTCTACCACTAGAAAGACATACTCCACCAGCTCCACACGTTTCTTGTTTCACAGAATTCTGATTTAAAACGAACCCTATATACTCAATTGAAGTTCGAATCGCCAAATAGCGAACTGTCGCGTCGTTACGCGCTCTATTTTAATTATATTATAATTCTACGTTTCAAACTGACGTCGATTGAATATATTCGTCAATATAATTTAACTCTAAGCTGAACTAAATCCTAAGGATGATCAGTTCATAGAATATTGTGATTTCCAATGTTTTGATTATTTCTGAATTAAATATATTATTCTATTATTTAATTTAATTAAATATTCACTATAATTTAATTAGCGATGATTTAATTCCCTAAATCACTATTTATATAATTAAATAAATTAATTATAATACCTTTGACAATGCGGGTCATTACATTCTTCCCCACTTAAAATAATTTCGTCCTCGAAATTGCTAAGTTAGAGAACGACCCTATCGACTGGTTAGAACATATTGGTTCACTTCATAACTTCAATTTCAACTGAACCAATTTAATTTCAGTTAAATACTAATTAGTTCTTATCAACGAAAATTTACAAAAATCCTGAAAATTTTCTAGTGCCTTAATTTTTCGAAAAATTTCGCCAGCACTTCCTTTGTACTGGTCAATACGTCAAACCACCACTCGCCCCTCTGGGCCATCTCCATCCCAAAAGAAAATCAAACAGTCAGGCGGCTTGCCAATTCGGCTCATAAATCTTATACCCAATAGAAATATAAACTTGTACCTTTTGTTGGCATATCATTATTGTAACAACCCAAAAAATACGAGCCAATTTAACATTTTTAAATTGGTCATTTCAAAGGAATTTGAACAATTGAAATAGAATATTTCAATAAAATAGTGAATTAGAAATAGTGAGTCTGTTTGAAAATTTGAATTCAAACTTTGACTGACTGTGCAGGGTGGAAAATATAACGGATTTTAGTGAAACCAAAAATATTTAAATCTGTTTATCAATACCTTTCTAACGAATCTGAAAAATCGAAGTTTCATAGCGGGAATCAAAAGTTATGGCCGAATGAATTTTCAGAAAGGTCGCTATATAGAATATATAGCCCTAGAAAATTGATATTTTGCAAACGACCTCGGAATTCGACAGAACCACTTTTGTTGGGTCCGGGATGTCAAACTATTGTAAGGTTTCAAATTTCATAATTTTTGAAGCTAGTATGTGAGCGTGGAAAAAGAAAATGTGTTTGGTCAATTTCTGTTAAATTGGATCGACCAGAAAATGGCCATTTTTCAAACGATCTCAGAATTCGACGAAACTAGTTTTGTTGGGACCGTAGCGTCAAAACATAGCTAGATTTATTTTTCTGGAATTTTTCGAATCAGTTTGTGGCCCTGGCAAATTGAAATGTACGTTCAAAGTTAAAATGAAATGTTTTATATTTTAATTTGAAGAATAACTGACTGTAACAGTCGAATTGGCCAACGAAACATATCCCATTGTGTCCGGGATGGGGTAATTAGCTGGGGACGACAGTCGTTGGGTTTGAATTGGTGTCCGTGTGGAGAAACACTATTTAAAAATTTATTAAAACCATGGGCCAATCAAAATTAGCCATTCATTATTTTAAAAATAAAAAAAACGTAGAAAACCCTCGCCTCTCTCTCATCGACGATTCACGTCGTTCAATTCTTCCCAGCCAAATCGTCGCCGCCACAGGCGACTCCAGCCTCCGCCACCTACCTCCGTCGACGCGCCTCCCTCTCCTCTTCAAATCCGACCCCACCTCGACCCTTCCCATCACCGCATCGACGAGATCCACGGCCGCGAACTTCGACACTTCCCATCGCCGCCACGAGCAGATCCGACCACCGAACCACCTCCGACCACCCTGCGCCGACTCCCCTTTTCTCCCTCTTCCACGTTGTACCCTCTGATCATCCTATCGTGCCTCGGTTCTCGCAAAAACTGCAACCCTAGTTTTGAACCATCGTGAAAGGTGAGTCCTTTTTTATGTTTGAACTTTGAAAAATAATATCTTTATGGTGTGTTGACGAAATTCGATGAAACAGGAAAAATCGGGACCGCAAGGAGGCTCTCTACATCATAGAAGAGACCGCGGATTTTCCTAAGTCATCTACGACTCCAAAAACCAATGTGAGAAATCTAAATTAAGTGAATTTGAATGGAAAATGTCGTGTATAAATTATATAAGCGAAATATAAATTACACACGTGTTGTATACTTCATGTACATGCATGATGTAAGCTATATAAGCGAAGTATGAATTATACATGCATAGGATAATTGATATATGTGTTGAAATGCAAGTGAAATATAGCAATTATATATATATATACTCCCCTCGTCCACAAACCATGGACGATATTTATTGTTGTGTATTGGTGTGAAATATTGGATGAAAAATGCGAATGGTTGAATAATTGTTTGTGGTTGATATTGATTGGTTGTGGTTGAAAAATACCCATTGGTGATTGAAATGAATTGGAAATAATTGTGGAAATAAAAATAAAACATGCCGCCTGCGTGCGAATTAGATGCATGAATCCCCATTGTCAAAAACAGCGAGGTTTTAAGGTAGAGCGAGGAGCCGTACTTGGGACGGTGCCGGTTTTAACTACCCTGCCGTTATGCTGCCGAAATTTTGAATAATATTCATATGTTAGAATTATTTCCATATGTTGAAATTATCTTCATGCGTTGAAATTAAAGTCATGTGTTGAAACTATATCCATGTGTGGAAATGCTCATGTGTTGAGAAGTGATATGTGAAAATTAAATTCATGTGTGAATGAATAAAGTGTTTAAACAATAAAAATCACATTTTTATAATATATATAAAGTATATAAAATATTCGCCTTATATATAAATAGTTTCAACAATAAAAATTTCATCTTTCTTATATGAACAACGTATATAAATTATCCATGTGTGGGGATGCTCATGTGTTGAGTAGTTTGTGTATTGGAAAAGTTCATGTGTTGAATAAAAAGATAGAACAATAAAAATTACATTTTTATTGAAATTATAAAGTGTTGAAAACATTCATTTGTTGAATAAATATTTTAAATGATAAAAATATCATTTTTATCATATATGTGATATGCTAAAGATATGCGAGCGTTGAAATAAATATTTGTGAAAGAAATATTATTTTTAACGTGCATAGAAACTAAATAAAATAGTCATGTGTTGAAATATATATTAGTTCGCCAAAATTATCATCTTTGAAATGTGAAGTGTTAAAAATGACCACTTGTTCAAATAAATATGCATGAGTTGAAATATTCATTAATTAGCTAATGATATGATTTTTGCCTATGCATGCAACATTAGAATGAATGGTGTTTTTAAACCAAAGTGAACTAAATATGAAGTTGAATGGAAAATGAGAAGTGATAAGAATTGTATATATGTACATGTATATTTATTGAACAGGTTATAGCAAAGAGGCTAGAGAAGAGGAATAAAATTTTGTGCCCGACAAATAGGTACACGTTTACTGTTTTGTTTGGGTGATGATTTTATGAGCCTATTGGCTAGCCGCTTGGCTTTTTCTTTTTCTTTTTGACATGAGATGCCCGTGTGGCTATTTGGAAATTTTCCCAGCCCCTCCCGTACAAAGGAGGTTATGGCGAAATTTTCCAAAATTTAAAGGCGTTAGTGAAATATTTGAAGTGAAAACGATATAGGAATTTTTGAATGAACTATATTTATATAAAAATATAAATAAAATTAAAACGAATCGTGGCCGTGCAGTTCGTGTTTTGAAACCGTGATTTCAAACGACTAGTGCGGGAAATCCGACCATTGGATTTTCCCGAAACCGCAACCGTGGGTTCACCTTGGAAATATCTTTCCAATGGCACCAACTTTGTGAAGATCCGACGGTTGGATTGTCTGGAATGTTTAATTCAAATCTGAAGAAAAACAACGCCAGAAACGATTATATTTATATATATATATATATATATATATATAAATATAATTAAATTAAATCGAATAACGACGCTGCAGTTCGTAATTTGAAATCGTAACTTCAAACGACGAGTGTGGAAGATCCGACCGTCGGATTTTCCCAAAACTGAAACCGTTGGATTCGTTTTGAAATGTTCTTTCTAATGACATAAAATTTGTGAAGATCCAATGGTTAGATTTTTAGATATGTGTAAAACAAATTTAGTGAAAAACAGCGCCAGTGCCTCGGCACGACCTGAAACGTCGTTTAATTAAATATGGCCGTTTTAAATGAATAAAAATGGTGATATATCGTTATAAAATACTATAGACGATAGAGAGTGGAAATAAACCAATTTTGTTGTGTTTGCTTGATATGTGATGGTTGAATGTATTTAACATGAAAATTATAACTAAAGAACTGAAATGTGAATGTTGAATAGTCCAACCATGTGATAAATTGATTTGAAAATCTAAATATACGTGGGTTATTTGAAAAGGCCGAGTTCATCTCATTTCAAATAATCGATCGACGTTGAGAAGTCGAAGAGACGAAGACGATTGAAGACCGACGATCTTCACGTTGGATGGATGGGCGCTACTGATGCTCGTGATCGGAGTAGCTACCTTGAAGGAGCTGAAGTAGTAGCCGTCCGGACGTATTGTTGATTGTGCGGATATGCGAGGAATTTGGTGCCTCCAGTTTCGTTCAAACCCAGAACGGACTTGTAAATGGACTATGTGTTTGACATTGGATTTTGTTCTGTGTTGATTGATCTTTGTTAAATATATATCTGTTTGGCGGCGGAGAATTTATTCTCTTGCTTAACGCCCTTCTCTGAGACGTACGAGCTCAGAGGTTATGTATTGATAGAATTCAGTCGCATGGAGTGGATTGCCTGTGTGGCACGCCTAAGTGGCATATGATCAAGGCTTCTGTTGCAAAGCAAAGTCTTGTGGTTGCTGATCAAAGCATGGTCTGTGTGACGTAGCTTTGTGTATAACGTGAATTCGCGAGCCTCACACCCCGGTATGAGTCAAAAATGGGAGAAGGACCCAAGGAGTGCACGACGTTTCTTTCTAGCTATGGTGGTGTCAGTGACCTCCCAGCCCTGACATTTATATCTACTTTTCACCTGTGTGGTTGTTGGAATCGAGGCGCCTCGATTATAGGTCTGTAAGGACCGGGAAACGTGTATTCAGGAATTACCAATCCTCAAAAGTGAGAGAGGACCGACCTTGGAGGATTCAGGGATTGCTATGTGCGGTCCCGAGGCATTTGCTAGAGTGTCTCGAACGGAGAGGAGCTTGCCCCTTGCCTCAACTCATGAAGGAATCCAATTTCCAATACGAAATATGCGGATGTGATTGTATTACTAGTATGGCGACATAGTAGATGGTAGCTATGCCGCCTAGGATTTATATTTATGATTGAATTTGCTTTCAAAAACATATATGCACTAGTAATAACATCAAACACTTTTGTTTTATATGTATGAAGCATTTTTGGCCATTATAAGGTAAAACTCTATCCTCCGGCTTGCGTTGCATTGTGTGATGGGACCTGAGTCTTATAATGGCTTAATTTTATAAAAAGCATTGCGATGATTTAATCATTTACTTTATTTCATGCACTAGCACTCATTGGAGTAAACCCGTTCCGCGAAAGTGGCATGGTCCTTTGATTTGCCTTATTATTGTTGTTAATAAGTTAAGTAGATTTCTCATACCAGTCCCATGACTGACTCGTAGTTTGTTTCACCTTGCAAACTCGGGTGCCCTCATTTTCACACGGGCAGCCTAGTTACAGGTATCAGGTGCACTTTTGGCTCATGGCGAGGCTTGACTACACCGTGCTGACTTCGACTCTTTCCGCCATTATTTTATATATATTATGATTCCGCCATTGACGATGTAGACTGATATTTATTTTGTGTACTCTTTATGTATGATTCCGCCTCTGGCGATGGTGACTGATTATGTATTATTATGCACTAAGTTGTATCCTGCACTGTGCTATCTGATGTGGTGTTATCTATATGATTCCACTGTCATATGTGTGTAAATTATTCGATTTTATGTTTATGCTATTATCTGTGATCTGCTAATGATGATTGATGTGTTATATTCCAATGATTATCCTTAACGTCGTGTTACGGGTTTTTGGGATCGTCACAATTATATCCTCTCCACATGTTATCAATTCAGTGGATACAAGGGTCATTTCAATCAAATTCCAATTTGTTTTTATCCGCAAATCCAACCATTCGCTTATATCCGAGCCCAATATCATTTCAACTCGAGTTTCTTCTCGATTCCCAACTTTTAACTTGATTATCACATTACACTTCAAATTTGAATCTCACAAACCAATTTGTCTTGATATCATTCTAATTCAGTCTCAGTTATCCCTTTACTGGCTTTACTTTAATTCAATTTTTCTTTCACAATTTTCTGTTAAATTTGTTTCTAATTCAAACAGTCTTTGCATGAGAGTTTTTAAACAGTTTACTCTTTTCAAAAATCAAATTTTCCTTTTGAACATGTCACTGAGCCCTTAATTAATATTCCATTAGTTAAATCACTTCTCTATTTCTTTATCAATATTTGCTAACCAAATATTTTCAATAACCATATTGGCCTTTTGTGTTATTTGGAAAACATTTCCGAATATCGCCTTCCTTTATTTTCTAAACTTTAGAAAATATATGCTATTTATAATTGGAAAATATTCCAATTACTTATCTCTTTTCCGATCTCGTTTATTTCTATATTTAGGAAATATTCTTTATTATATTTCCAAGCTTACACTTATTTGGGTTAAAACTGATGTTGTGTAAAACATCGTTACGACAACCTAAATACTATATTCAACTAACTCTTATTCGACATTGATCTTCGAGCCTGAAATCTTACTATTTATTTGTTAATGATGAAATCAATCAAGTTGGGGGTATAACTACCTCTCAGACCTTGACTAAATAACATTTATAACGTCCAAACAGATATGACTACTTACTCGAATAATCAATACCATACAACTACTTATTCACCTTTAAACACGTATACGCTTCATCTTTCTATTCTTACTAGATTTTATTCTTAGTCTTCCTTTTTGAATTTACTATTCTATTTCTAAGTTCGTTTCCTTATCGACTTCTATATATATATATATATATATATATATATATATATATATATATATATATATCGATACGTTGATTTCTAACTATCAAATTATCTTAAAAATATTCTAACTCCTTAAATTCCCGGAAAAATTAGCCATAACCTCCTTTGTACCAGGAGCATCGGGATATTTCAAATAGCCCCCAATAGCCCTCACCAATTCAAAAGAAAAAGAAAAACCAAGCGGCTAGCCGATACGGCGCATAAAATCTCATATATGAATTAAATACATACCTTTTCGTCGAGCATTCTATTTATATACCTTCATACCTTATTCATACCTATCTCATGTATATTTATACCTGCCCAATCTATTTTAACTATACCTGATCGTTTTAACTCAATTCGTTAATTAATTTGTTAATTAACTCTTTAGTCTATTTCACTTTTATATTTGAACATGACATGTTCAAATATATTTTAACTTGCTTATTAACTAATTTGAATCCAAATTTCAAATTTAAGTTCTATATTCGATTTCGAATATCCATTTACAAATGCAATTCACCTTTCAAAGTTCAACTTCAAATTCAAAACTCGATTAACTAATTCCTCTTCGACTTAGTTAATTCTATTCAATTTCTATTCAAATTTTATATCACTTATATTATTTAAATCTATATATCAAATTCTATTCAAATTCTATATTATAAATCCCATTTGAATTTATATATTCAAATTCTATATATTCAAATTCTATATATTCAAATCCTATATTTGAATTCCATTTGAATTCTATATTCAAATTCCATTTGAATTCTATATTCAAATTCCATTTGAATTCTATATTCAAATTCCATTTGAATTTCTATATTCAAACTCTATTTCATTTCCATTGAATCTCATATATTCAAACTCCCTTTGAATTTCTATATCTAATTCGACTTCAATTCCATTGAATTTCATATATTCAAACTCCCTTTGAATTTCTATATTCAAATCTATTTGAATTCTCTTTATTCAAATTCTACATTTAATTCTATATTATAAATCCCATTTTGAAATTCAACACACTTGTCTTTCCCAAAACAAATTCAAAACAGTATCTCTGGTAGTAATTCGTCACTTACAACTCGAAAATGAATACTGATGATGCAGCTGTCACCATCGGAATCTAATTTCCAGCGATCGAAGTGAGTTCAATACTATAAAACCATTTCTAAACATTTGCACTTTGAAATTCATTTCAAAATATAATTCACACTGCTTGTAAAACAATTTGAAATCTCCTAGGATGTTAAATTTTCCTTATTTTTAATCCAAATCCATTGACAAACACTTATCCAATTCTCCAGAGTTTTAATTCAATTTCTGGTTTAAATTTCAGATTTAACTCATCTGATTTCACGTATTTCACTTATATGAATTCTGATTGGTTATTTACATAACCATTTAATTTATAATCTTGCTCGATTATAATACCAACCAATATATCCAATATATATCAAAATATACTTCGGGTAAAATTATTTTCATTTACCCTCTTTTCAAAACATATCGTGCCGACCCATCGTATTCGAGTGTTTATAAACTCTACCGATACAGTGGATCAAGCTGATCGACCAGAACCCATAAACAACTCAACCAATGAATCTCCACAATATAAAACCACTTTATATCAAATTACAAATACGCTCACTCGTATATATACACTCAAACTCAATCTAGGGTATTACTAACCCTATCTCTACTGAGTTACGCCACAGAGCCAAGGTAGAACTTAACTTAAGCTCTGATACCAACTGTAATGACCCGGGATTTTTTCGACTTTGGTTATCGACATAAACACGATGACGACTAACCAAACATCGAAACATACCGGTCACTAATGAAAGAAATTAAAGGGTGAGAATAGATAAGATAGAAACTTAGAATAGAAGAAGAAGAACACAATATCAGAGTAACAAGAATCTCACAGCGGAACGAATAAATATATTTCATAAAAATACAAATTTGTACTTGAATATACATATCATTATCAAAGTACAGCACTTACAACACAGCGGAAATAACTATAACTATATGTTCCTTAAGCCTCCTGCTCCAAGCTCTTCCAGTATATCTGTAAATTCCGACTACTTGACTGCCCATACAAATTTAGGCACCCAAGAGTTTAGGGAAAACAACAAATAAACTCCGGGTCAGTCATGGGACTGGTGTGAGTAAAACAGTTTAAAACAATTCAAGCAGGTAAACGATATCTCATAAGACCACTCCGTATAACGGAACGGGTTTTTCCCTTATGAGAATCCAAATTATCTTTATATCAAAAACCTTTTGATATTATAATAATGTCTATCAACCACAATACAATAATCATCTAGTAGAAACGCTTTCATCTCACGTTCTACATATATAGTATACAATCAAAACCGCAAGCACGTATTGGGTAATGGATTTCCAACTATGTCAAGGTATGGAACCACCTTTCGCTAGTGTACCTCTAGAAAGGAATACACTGGGTTCAACAAGAACATCTTGCAACCCGGTCACACATGATCGACCACTCATTTCGCTTGAGTGTATCGAATGTATATCACCAACAGTTGGGATCAGCAACCGTTTCCCGAATAGGACAACATCAACAATAGATTTTTAGAAGTAAATGAAACTCTAGATCAGGTGATTATACACCCTACTTCGGTGCGACCGACTTAGCCATGCTGCCTGCCCGATTTCTATCATTTACCAGATGTGAGGCTAGAAGCTACGCTTTATCATCGCACCAGATTCACTTTGAATGCCACATCGTCAAATCCATCAAATCACCGATTGACGTCCTCAACCATACATTATGTGTTAGCTAAAAGAAGTTTCCTTCTCCGCTTCCACTCTTGGTACGGTTGGAGAAATCAATATACGTGATCGTCTGGAAATACTGTCAGACATCCGTCCATACAAGTCATCCAGGAACAGGATGAACCGAAGGCACTATTCAATACATCCATCTTAGACACTGTTATCTAAGACTTATACAATAGCCCTAACACTCTACTCCGTCTTTAATTATCTTTGGCATATATGATTCGCAACGCTTATGCCAATACAGAGTGGCTCTTTGGATAATAATTCAACCGGTCTCTCCATATTAACAACGTTAAAATGGTCAAAACATTGATAGTCTGTGATTTAACTATCAAAGAAAAACAGGTGTGCAAACAACGATATTATTTCTAGATGGAAATTCTATCAATCAATCATCAATCATATATATATCTATATATATACTCATATTTCCTATTTCAATATTTGATTACGTTTCTGATTCTATTTGGAAAACATTTCCAAATCTTCTTTACTTGGATTTAAAACAGATGTTTAAATAAACATCGCGACAACAACTCAAACCACTATACTTATTTACTAAATTCACTTAACCACTTTCACTCTCGAACCTTAACCATTTCTAAATTTAAAACGAAGTCAATCAAGTTGGGGTATAACTACCTCTCAGACCTTAATTGAACAACATTTCAAATCTTGAAATAGGTTAAGTTCATCTTTTAACTCTTTAACACTTCCTAACGTAACTCTCGTTCGAATAAATCTCTATTCGATAACTCCTCCCTTCGAATAACTATATTTGATAATCTCTCTAACGAATAACTAGATTCGAAAACCTTTCTTCGAATAAACTAAATTCGATTAACTCTATTTATTTAACCCTAATCGATTAACTCTTTTTACTTAACTCCTTTCGAGTAACTAATTCGATAACTTCTTTCGATTTAACTAAAATCGATAACTCCTTTCGATTAAATTATAATCGGTAACTCCTTTCGAATAACTAATTCGATAACTCCTTTCGATTAAACTATAATCGATAACTTCTTTCAAATAACTAATTCGATAACTCCTTTCGATTAAACTATAATCGATAACTTCTTACGAATAACTAATTCAATAACTCCTTTCTTCTAACTTTATTCGAATAACTAATTCGATTAACTCATTTTAACTCTATTGGTTAACTCTACTGATAACTCTAACTACTAAACTCTAACTGATCACTTTAACTGGTCAACCCTAATTGATTAACTCTAACTGGTTAACGCTAACTCATACTCTATTCGATTAACTCATTTCGATTAACTCATTTCGATTAACTCTTTTGAATTAACTCCTTAAATTTATTCCTTTTCTATTTGTTTATTTAACAAATAACTATTCCCTTTTCAATTCTATTTATTTAACAAATAAATATCTCCTTTATTATAACTTATCCTTCGATTTTATAATTATTATCCTTTATAAAATCCTTTTTCCTTTTCTAAATTAAATCCATCGATTTTATATAAATAATTCATTTTCAAAATACACTTTGAAAATTCCCTTTCCCACATCCAGTATTTCTTATGGTATTTAACATACCATATAACAACGATAAATATCGTCCAAACACACATAATCAACAACAGATTATATACCACATCATATATCACAATATATGAATCACAGTAAAATAAATGTTGAGGAATCCAGTTCTGTTTCCCTGCATCACAGATGTTAAACATTATAGATAACACCACTTTCAGTTCCATATGATATATTCTGTTAAATAGAATCAATATAGAAATTCAACAAACTGACTAGCAGTTCAATCAAACAGTCAACACATAGTCAATAAGCCAATATTTAACAGTTCCAAAAATACAACATGAAATTATAAACTATTCAGAGTTAGTGAGATTTACACACATTGGCGCATTAATCGTTAAATAACGGCTTTCATTTATTTGACTACGACGGACAATTTATTTCGCCATAAATTGTAACGCGCTCGGATTCACTCCCAGTCAGCTCCATGGTGTAGTGTCCGTCCATAAGATCCCAATGGATCTGAATTTTCGAGATTCCGATAACATATGCTTAAGTTATGTAGTTTACAATTTCATACGATATTTATTTTAAACTTACGGGCCTCACCCCTTTTCAAACTCAGCCTAGCCCAACTCTTTCTTCTCAAAAACCCAGGCCCGCCCTCCTCTTCTTCGATGGAAAAATTGATCTGCTCCACTCCTCCTGTACCGAGCTCACACTGCCATTATCAAACCTCCCAACGCCTTATTCTCCCTCCACACTCGATGGTTCTTCAAACCGATTTCACCAATGCGCTCATCATCAAACTCTCCTCCATAACCACCCCTATATGCTGAACTCGAACCCGTTATCCCTGTTACGTTGAACATCCTATCTCGCTCGACATCACCGAACTCAAATTCCACCAAACCACCCAAAACGATGCATGCCAGTGCGGTTTCTCCCCATGAATCCCGATTCGAACCCGAAACCAACCAAACAAGTCTAAATCTTTGGATTCTTCAAGCCCTAGTGCTCGCTGTTAAAAACCCAATTAAGAAAACGACGTCGAACCAATTCCAACGGGTATAGACCTCAAGAGAAACTGACCAGTATTTCAATTATTTAAGTTATAAGATTTATAAAAGAGGATTGGATTAAGTATGAATTTCTGAAGTTGATCTCCAATTACTGGAAGAAAGAATATTGCGGCGGGTTTATTCTGTTGACCCAGGAAATAAAAATCTAGGTTTAGAGAGGTATGTGTTGTATTTATAGGGTATCAAAATATCTAGATATTTTGTTAGGATATTTTAGATATTTTTCTTTTAATATTTTATATTCGTTTTGCCTTTCTAAAAATTCGTGTGATCGCACATGATACCCAAAAATCACGAAACTGGACATGCAGCTAGAGTTCGACATTACGGTCCCAATGAAAATGGTTTCGTCGAATTCCGACTTCGTATGCTCACACAACGTATTTTTAACTATCAAAATACTGACTGTATTTCACATTAAAAATCGGTATGGCCACATACTGACTTCAAAAATCACGGAAATTGAAATCTAACAACTTTTTGACATTGCGGATCCAACAAAATTAGTTTCGTCGAATTCCGACTTCGTTTGCAAAAGTGGCTATTTTTAAAGTTCTAAATAGCCTATTTAAATATATAAATATATTTAAATATAATTAAATTTAATATTTAAAATTAAATATTATCGTCTATATTCACAGAGGAATACTGTACAGCTTCAGAACATTCCTATATGGATTTACAACTCGATATCACATCGTCAGAGTTATATCGATGTTCGATTTCTATTTAAATCCTTTAATAAAATATAATTAAATCGTTATGGTCAGGGCGCTGCATTTCTGAAAATTTGATTTGGACATAACTCAAAATCTACACGATGAAATCCCGATATTTCTCTTCCACTAGAGACATATACTCCACCAGCTCCACACGTTTCTTGTTTCACAGAAATCCGATTTAAAACGAACCATGTATACTCAATTGATGTTCGAATCGCCAAATAGCGAACTACCGCGTCGTTACGCGCTCTATTTTAATTATATTATAATTCTACGTTTCAAACTAACGTCAATTGAATATTTTCGTCAATATAATTCAACTCTAAGCTGAACTAAATCCTTGGGATGACCCAGTTCACAGAATATTGTGATTTCCAATGTTTTGATTATTTCTGAATTAAATATATTATTCTATAATTTAATTTAATTAAATATTCACTATAATTTAATTAGCGACAATTTAATTCCCTAAATCACTATTTATATAATTAATTATAATACCTCTGACAATGCGGGTCATTATAATAATAGTTATCAATCTATTATTGGTATGGCTCCATATGAAGCTTTGTACTGAAGACCATGCAACTCATTATCATGTTGGCTAGAAATTGGTGAGAAATTTGTGCTTGGGCCAGATGTGATAAGAGAAACCTCAGGTAAGATCAAGGTTATTCAGTAGCGAATGAAGGCTGCCCAAGATAGGCAGAAGAGTTATGCTAATAAGAGACGAAGAGAATTGAAATTCTCCATTGGCGACTTGGTGTTTGTTAAGATTTCTCCGTTAAAGAGCGTGATTCGATTTAGTAGGAGAGGCAAGTTAGCACCAAGATTTGTTGGTCCATTCCCAGTTCTCGAACCAGTTGGGAATTTGGCATATAAAGTTGGATTACCAGACAAGACGGAAGGAGATCACAACATATTTCATATTTCCCAGTTAAGGAAGTTCGTGCACGACCCCGATATGACTATTTAACTAGATCAGTTGGATGGCATTGAAGTAGAACCCGAGGCGGTTGGGAACCGCAGGCCGATCCATGATGTCGGGCACGATACGAAACAACTTTAAAGGAAGGCGGTGAAACTGGTCAAGGTTCAGTGGGGTAATAACGAGCATGACTGTACTTGGGAAACAGAGGAGAGCAAAAGGGAGTCGTATCCAGAACTCTTCGCCTGGTAAGATTTCAATTGCAATTTAGCTACTCCGCATGTTAAGATAGACTGGTTGTGTTATTATGGGTGTTTGATTGTTTGTAAATTGTTGATAGGCATGCGGGACCTTTTGTATGTTTTGGTTAAGGAATTTCTGGGGCGAAATTTCTTAAGGGAAGGAGAATGTAACGACCCGCATTCTACGCATCGGAGAATCTAGAATATTCATTTCACTCTCATACGGGGTCGTATAGTCGTGTAGCTTTAGGGAACGACTATTAGGGTCATTTCCTATATTCACGATTTTTGCCGATTTTTAAATGACCGTTTTGCCCCTGGCGAATCTTGTTTTGTCTATAACTTTTTATTGGTAAGGTGTTTTGAACTGAAACCACTTCCACTAGATTTAGATGATGGTTTACCTTTCTGTAGCGTGGTAAGGTATGGCTGAAATAAGGTTTGGAAGGTGAAAACAAATTAACCGGGCCTAATTAGAGTGATTGCAGCTAGGCCCATAACCCATTTCGGGATCAAGGTTATGAGAGGGCTGATTGGGTTAGGGAATTCAAATTTTATTCATTTTTATGGCCGCTACTTACCTCTCTTCAACCCTAACAATGGCCTCCACCTTCCAAATTCATCCTAAATCGCTTTCTAAATCGCGTGTTAGCTTAATCTATACCAAATCAAGGAAGATTAGCGTCAAATCAGAGTTGAAGCTACTGTGTTGCATTGGGAACCGCCCCAAAAACAGTAGTAAAATTAGATCTAAAATCCATTAGTGGCTAAGGTGAGTGATTTGCATTGTTTTTCACTGATTATGGCTAACTAGGGGAGATTGGTGTTAATTAGCGAAATTATGCATGTTAAAATTTTGAAAAAATATGTAAAAATTCTTAAATATTATTTTAGGGCTCTGATAAAAATTTGGGTTAATTTGGACATGTTTTGTTAATCCTATCATTATATATGGTTAAATATGATTAAGGGGAAATCCATGGGTTCTGGGTATGTTTTATTTAAAATAACCTATATGCTTGATGTTTTTACCTTGTTGGTTGATCCTATATGTTGCTACTACTGTTTGGAATGTTTTATGATTGTTTAGTAAAGCTAGAATGGTTGAAAACGCCGTCGTATGGTGAGAATGGACAATATAAGCTTGTTGGAAATGTTGTAGAGATCCGGATCGGATCAGTGGAGGGGATCAGATCGGATGGACCGGACCAGAGCAGTGGCATCTTCAGCAGCATTAAAAAGCATGGCAAAAAGGAAGGCCACTTGCATTGAGTTGGAGTTGGAATCGGACCAGAGCTTGGCATGGGATCGGATCGGACTAAATAGAGAGCAAGAGGACCAAACCGAATCCAAGCAGGAGCACTGAACCGAACTGAGGGAGGAAGCCGAACCAAACCGGTATCTGGAGGCGAAGGAACACCGAACCGAACCGAAGTGGAGTGGAGCGCCAAATCAAAGGAAGAGACATGGACACCATATACCGAACCGAACCGGATTTACTTCTACTTATACACGATGACTCTTCTAAAGACCAACTCCAATTCGATTAAAATGTGAGATGCAAATAAAGTCCAAATGGGATGTTATTACCCAGGATCCAGATGGGAACCAACGATTTAACTTCATGAGTTGGACATTGCTGCGGGACTTGCGCAAGGGGGCTATCGATGTCTGTAGCATTGACTCACCACTAAGAGACAAATATTTGCTATGGATCAGTGCAGTGGAGTTGTCATGACTCCATTGACCAAAGTAATCGTAGCAGGGCTATGAGCTAGTGCAGTGGAGTTGTCCTGACTCCATGGGGGCAAAATGGAGATAGCAAAGTATTAGTGGTTATGGATCAGTGCAGTGGGCCCGTCATGACTCCATGGGGTAGAGTGATTGTAACAAAGAATTGGGTGATAAAAGTGGTAGATATCGTATGCTTTATGCTCTGTGTGAGAGATGTGAGGATGATTGCTATGTTTGATGTTTGTTATCACCATGACATGCACACCCCCTCCCCATTAGTTTCACACCATGTGTTAGCGTCACCTTAGAGTGTTGTACATCCTATTGTGCTAACTCTTTGGTTGCAGGTCCAGGTTTAGGTATGGTTATGTATACCTGTTATTGTTCTGTTTGTGCTGCTTATCGCTTATACCAGACTTTTGTCTGACCTAAAGTTTTATGTCTCTTCTTATTACTCTAGGTTCTCCTAAACGAGCAGACTAGAGACATGTTAGCTGGTTATGCACGAGTAGATGTCCGGAGACGAGCAAGAGGCTTACACGTATTATTCCCATATATTCTCCATGTGTTGTTGCTGGTCACTACTTTGGGCATTAGTAGTGTACCTTCCTATTTTTCTCTAGAGATAGTTTTGAAAGTTTTAATAAAGATGGTCTGGATCATAAGCTATATTATGAATTTTCCGCTGCTATGATGGTTTAGTTTTCAGCTTATGAACTGTCTCGTATGTTTTATATCAAGTTATGTTATTATTATATTTTGTTCCATGCGCTGTAAGATATACTACAGGTTCTTTGTTGGATCATAGTTTCAAATCCCTCCCTTTTTCCCTTCTTTGGACGACCATTCCGTGCTGGTTAGACATCGGCACAACGTGTTTCATTAGAAATGTCGGCTAGTGCGGTGCGGGCCGTCACATCTACGTTATGTATTATTACTTCCACTGCCAAATATAAAATGTAGTATGGCCTTGAGTTGTGTTCACATGAATTGGGTTATGAAATCCGATGTTACTTGAAGACCATGCTCACACCAACCATTCCAATATCATTTAATATATAAATCCAAACCTTGCTCCTTATAGCTAAGAAATAACGTATCTAGCTCGTACACTCTGTTCATTTACGGACTGCTGTCGACAAAAATAAAAATATCATTGTATCGAGCAATGTGCAATGATCCCAAAAGTATAATAAAGTAGAAAAGTTAACTTATTTTGTGAAGTCTCAAAATGCTGATATAGGTTGTAAAATACTTCAAATAAAAAGTTGCTTATTTTCGAACATAAAAATTACAAAAAAAATTCTATATATTAAATTAAGCATACGTCTTGAAAATAAACCTAAATTCGAAGCCAATGTTTAATTAAAATTGAATATATCGTTATGGTTTATAAACAATTCCATAACGACTATTTGAAAATTTGATTTGGGCATAACTCTCAATCTACAAGCCAAAATCCCGATTTTTCACTTCCACTAGAAAATACAGTTCAACAGATTCGAACATTTCTTGTTTCACAGAAATCCGACTTATAACGAGTCATGTACATTCGTTTAAAGTTCAAAACTCAATATTACGAACTACCGCGATGTTACGAGCTCGATTATAATTATATTTTAATTAATACGTTCAACTATCATTTAAATAATATATTCGTTATTATGACTCGAATATAAACAAAATAAATATCGTATATTATCCATATTACACAATAATGCATTTTAACCATTTGCGAACATTTCAGAAATTTAATCTATGATACCATTTACTATATATATATAAATTTAAATATTCAAATGTTTGAATTCAAAACATTCGGAATTATCAGATCAATATATGTAAAATGATTAAATAAATTAATTGTTAAATCGCTAAAATTCTAGGATGTTACATTCTTTCCCCCTTAAAAGAATTTTGTCTGTGAAATTACTAAGGTGGAAAAGGTGCTACAAACTCTATTGATCAGATTAAAAATCTTTCGTTTTACTTCTTAATTTTTGTTTCAACTGACCAAATTAATTTTTATTAAAAATTCAATTTATTTCTATTAGTGAAAATTTTCAAAAATTCTAAAAAATTTCTAACACTTTGAATTTTCGTAAAAATTCACCAGTGTCTCCTTCGTATGGCTTAGTCAGTACAACTGCAACTCACCTCTCCGGGCCTTTTCAAATCCAAAACAAAACCAAATAGCCAAATGGCTTGCCAAACTAAATCTCAAAGTCAAATATGAACTTGTACCTTTTTGTTGGGCATCTCAACTCTATTACTTCTGTGTGATATCGATCCAACATATACAAATGCATTCCTAATCAGTCTCATCTCAATTCATCTCCAACCAATCATTCTCTTGTATCCAAACTGAATTCCATTTCAAACTCAAAATCCATTCTCAATTTCAAAATCTAACTCAACAATCAAATTCCATTCCAGATTAATATCTCTAATCCAATTCAAATTTATTTAACTTAGTTTAAGTTAAATTTCAATTTATTCGTTCACTCTTTCTATTTCAATTTATTTAACTTCATAAGTAAAATTTTGATTTTAGAATTCAATTTTCCGGGTTTTATTTCAAATCAGTTTGAAACATATATAATAATAACAATTCAAAACATTTGAATTTTCGACAACTTATTTCCTCAAGCAATTCAAAACAAAATCTTTGGTAGTAATCCATCACCTAATAACTCGAAAATGAACACTGATGATGCGACCATCATCATCAGAATTATTTTCTAGTAATCAGGGTGAGTTCAATACTATATCATCTCAAACTCATTTTCATACACTTCCATTTTGAAATCACTTCAAAACATTCTTTTTCTGAATTTGAAAAACAATTTCAAATTCACCCAGGATCTTAAAATTTCCATATATTAAATCTAAAACCACTTATAAACCCCTTTCCAATTTTTCAGAGTTTTAAATCTCAATTCTAGTTTAAATCCTGATTTAATTCATATGAATTTATATATTATACTTAAACGAATTTTGATTGGTTATTTAATTCGATTATAATTATAACCAACATATCCAATATATATTTTAATAATTTAAATATAAATACTTCTTTTATATCAAGATATACCTTGTGTAAAATAATTTCATTTACCCTCCTCTAAAAAAACACACTGTGTTGGTTTATCATATTCGAGCGCTTAGAAACCCATATCAGCTTCGCGGTGCCCCACCATCGACCAAAATTCATAAACTACTTAACCAATAAATCTTCATAGTGCAAAACATTATTAATCAATTAACAAATACGCTCTCTCGTATATATACACTCAAACTCAATCTAGGATACTACCGATCTCATCTCTATCGAGTTAAGCCACAGAGCCAAGGTAATTACTTAACCTTCAGCTCTGATACCACTGTAATGACCCAATGATTTTCGACCCTGGAAATCGATATAAAACACCATATCGACTATTCAAATACCAAAAATACCGGATCATTAATAGAAAGAAGTTAGAGGGTGAGAAATAGAAAGAAAGAAAGTTAGAATAGAAGAAGAAGAAGATCACAACAGATGAAACACGAATCTCACAACGGAACGAATAAAATATATTATAACAATACTTTTAAATACAAAACTGTATTAGTACTTACATTCATCATCATCGTAGTACATCATATAAATATCACAAAAGAAATAACTCTCTATATATATCCAACACTAAAGCTTCCTGCTCCAAGCTCCTTCAAAGTTATTTGTAAAATCCCAACTACTTGACAGCCTGTCAAATTTGGGCACCCAAGAGTTTAGGGAAAACAAAACAAAATAAACTCCGGGTTAGTCATGTGCTGGTGTAAGCAAACTCAAATCATTTCAGTTTAACTTTTCAAAATCCTTTTCAAAAGAATGATAATCGTAAGACTGATCCACACATAAACACAGATGGTTTTCACCTTACGATAACCCAAAAACACTTTCCAAAAATCAATACTATTCTGATATTATAATAATGTCTAATACATGTAAATAATAATCTAGCAAAACGCTTACATCTCAAGCTCTACATATATAAATATAATAAAAAACCGTGGGCTCTTATTGGGGAATGGACTTCCAACTCTGACAAGGCATGGAACCACCTTCTGATCAGTGTACTCTAGAAGTTATAAACTGGAGTTCAACAAGAACATCTTGTAACTCAGCCACACATGACCGACCATTCATTTCACTTTAATGTTCCGAATATATTATCACCTTATGGTTGGTATACCAACATAACCATTCTTGAGAGATGCAGAAGCGAAAGAAGTAACAAATATGAATATTCTCTAGATGGTGACAATATACCCTACTTGGGTGCGACCCACTTAGCCATGCTGCTTGCCCGATTTTTGTCATTTCTCAGTTGACGAGGCTTGAGGTCATAACGTATTATTATACAGATCACATCTATATTTACTTTGAATGCCACATCGTCATACCCGTCAAATCACAAATTGATTTCCCTAAAACTATCATGGGTATAAAGCTAATAAAAACAAGTTTCTCCACGACCAAACATAAATACGTTTGAAGAGATCAACTTATACGATCTACTAGATATACTCTGTTAGTCATTCATCCATACACGTTGTCTTGGGACTGGACAAACCGAAGGAATTATTCTGTAAATCCTTCTTAGGCAATTTATACCTAGGATCGCCAGAATAACCCTTGCGTAAACTCCGTCTTCAATTATCTTCGATATATTTGATTCGAACGATAATGCCCATATAAAGTGGTTTTTAGATAATAAATCTGATCCCGGTCTCTCCGTATTGACAACGGAAATGGTCAAAAACTTTGATAGTCAGCTATTTAACTATCAAAGGAAAATATGTGTACAAACAACCATCGTATTCCCAAATGGAAATCTTACCGATCAATCTTCATTTCATTTCCCAATTTCCCATTTATTTCTTATAACCCGTTTAACTTCTCACGGTTTTCTTGGAAAAACGTTTCTATATATTCATAACTCTTTATACTTCCCTATTTCGAAAATACATGCTATTAACACTTGAAAACATTTTCATACCTTATTCACGCATCACTATCCACCAGCCCTAATCGTAAACCAGTAAGAGAACAACTCCCTAAGTATTAACCCCGAAGGCCGAAACCAACATTAGATCAATATCCAAAAAGTTGTTCAACTTAACTAGTCTCCTATCAGTTTCTAATTTCCTTAACTTCTTAAATATGCAAAACGTCTGCTTTTAAATCATTATTCACTTTAAAATGCGAACATTATTCCTTTAAAGAATTATGGACTCATTTTATCAATCTAATCTTCATTTTTATCTATAAATACCTTTACAGGTTCAAATTCTGCTTATCGAATTATTTTATGAATTCGTATTCTTATTTCACTTCATATACTCCATTTATAAATCAACTTCCTATTAAATAATATAAAGTTTATAACTTAATCTCGATTACCTATTTAATTACTAATTATTTGTTTTAAAGCAACTATTAACTATCTTGCCAATTACTGAATTATATAATATATAAATTAATAAGAATAAATCATTTTAATAACATTCGACATTGTCGAATTTAAATTACAAATACTTATTAATTTGTTTCAATTCTATTCCCATTTACAATATCGAAATAATTTCATCGTTTTCTTTCTAAATGATTTCCATTTTTCCTTTTTAGATAAAATCTTTTCTTGAATTTATATTTTTAAAAATAATCATTTTGTTTCGTTTATAAATATCGTTTATAAATCAAATTACTTGTTTTTATATAATCAAAAACAAGTTATTATATTCTAACTGATAGATATTCCATTTCTATTTAAAACTAGAAATTCCTTTTTAAAACCCAATTTCTTTTCCAAATATATTCAAATATATTTTAAGTTATTTATAAACCAATTATTTCAGGTCAATGTTGTCCATCCACCCCAAACACAATAATCAGCATCATATTTTTTATCACATCATGTAAAGAAATATATAAAAATCAACAATAAAATTGTTGAGGAATCCAGTTGGATCTCTCCAACCTGTTTCCCTGCATCCACAGATGTTAATCAACATTTATTTCATATCAATATGAAATAATAAAATAAATAGAATCAATATTTAACTAACGATTTATATATATATAATTGTGTTTGTAATTTCAAACAATTAATAAGCAAATCACCAAAACAAACATCACACACATCATTCAATCATTTTTATCAATATTAAATAACATTTATAAAATTATAGAACTAGACAGAGTTGGTGAGGTTACCCACCTTGTTTGTTAACCGTTAAATAACGGTCAACATTGGTCGATTCAATTGGTTGTATGATTTCTCCATAATTCCCAATAAGATCCAAATGGCTCCAATTAATTTCCAGTACATAGCCTACGTTTATACAGTCTTAATGTGATGAACGGTTCGTCAAACTTTGATAACTTGGCCCACTTTGAAAAAACGATCCGTTCCTTTTAATTTTTGCTTCTTCCCGAATTTCACTCCTGCTCATACAAATGGTCGTACGTTTTAGTATACCATCCCACTTTACTTCATTTACTTGCGTCTCCAGATGCCCCTTCCATTCTACCTCATGTTTACGGCATTCCCTTTCACTGTTGCATTCGTTTGGGTTATCGCTAATTAGAGTCTGACTTTTATTTGTTTTCGTTCATCACGCCCCTAGTACAAAACATTTGCATTTATATATATATATATATATATATATGTATGTATGTATGTATGTATGTATGTATATATACATATTTAGTAAAACTAACTGATACAGCTAATATATGATGGCCTTACCCATAATATCCTTGGTCCATTAAACTAACTCGCAAGTCTGCGACCGTTCTTGCTACAGAATCATTCTCCCCCACTTATTCCCGTGTTTATCTTCAAACCGTCCAAATCTTCATTTATTTTTATTTTTTTGCATCTTTAACTTGGGCTTCACGATTTAAACAAGGCCCATGTTCAAACCATTATTTCACCCACACCAGAAAAATCTTCTTCCTCCTCTGATATAAAACATTCCCTACTCCTATTACTCCTTGCATGGCCATTATGTCACCTTTAAGCTCGTCTGCCTCCTCCCCACATCGCCTTCCTACTGCACACCACGGAGATCAACTCGCATGAACCCCGCCCCTCTGACCTGTACAATATACATTCACGAAGCACATCCCCTGCATGTAAGTACACAATTTGTACCCGCCATTTTGCTTTCCTATTTCCAACTTCTTCCATTCGTGTAAACGTGTTGTTGTATAACTTCAACACGCTGATGTTACTTACTTAAATCTCTCCATGAAATAAATCCAAACAAACCCTAATACTCTTCCCTTCGAAAAAGCAGTCTCTCCAAAGCCAATACGTATAGCTCCCACCTTACTGTTGCGCGCGGCTTCTAACATGAACCCGACTGCTACAAACATGTGTGACCACCTCTATCCATACTCTTGCAAACTAGAGACCTCCCCCTACCCGCATGCTGCTGCTTCACCATCTCTTCTTTCCTTTGAGTGTATCCCCATGCATATCAACCCATCCTAGCTCACGCCCCAACCTGGAATGCAATATCAACTTACTCCACTATATACTGCAAATTGCTCGCCCTAGTAAACCAATGGCCGTTCCTTTTTAAAATAGGTCTGAGAATGAGAAGAAAAGGTTTCATGTATGCAAGATTTAGAGATTTTCCGTGGAAGATTTTGTTTGATTTTAAACTTTTTGTTTCCATTGAAGAATTTATGGGTGAGTTTTCTGAAGCTCCAAGCAACGAACGACGAGGTTTATATTTATAGAGCGAGAAGACTTAAGCTTGAAGTTAATTAGGTCTGCAGGTTCGATTAAACATTGATTTGCCTTGACGGAGGGTATCTTACGGTTTCAATGTCTTGAAGTGAAGGTTGTACGAGACTTAACTTCTAAGTTAAAGAAAATATTTTATTTTATACTTTTACTTCATGATGAAGGTATAATATGTTATATATGAAGGCTGTACGAGACATGTACGAAGTGGACACGGTGTTTTAAAACAAATGAAGCAACCTTATATGTTATATTATATATGTAGGGCATGTATTGTACGTAAATATGTAAATTCGTTATCTGAGTTTAGTTTTCTAAAGAAAATTATAGTTCTGTATTATGTATTATTACTTCCACTGCCAACTATAACATGTAGTATGGCCTTGAGTTGTATTCACATGAATGGGTTATGAAATCCGCTGTTACTTGAAAACCATGCTCACACCAACTATTACAACATTGTTTAATATATAAATCCAAACCTTACTCCTTATAGCTAAGAAATAACGTATCCATCTGATAAACTCTGTTCACTTACGGACCGCTGTCGATAAAAATAAAAATATCATTGTATCGAGCAACGTGCAAATATCCCAAAAATATAATAAAATATACAAGATAACTTATTTTATGAAGTCTGAAAAATGCTGATAGAGGGTGTAAAATACTTCAAATAAAAAGTTGCTTATTTTCCAAAATAAAAATTACAAAAAATTTCTATAAATTAAATTAAGTATACGTCTCGAAAATCTTGTCCAATTCGAAGCCAATATTTAACTAAAATTAAATATATCGTTATGGTTTATAAATAATTCCATAGCAACTATTTGGAAAGTTGATTTGGCCATAACTCTCAATCTATAAGCCAAAATCTTGATTTTTCACTTCCATTAGAAAAATACAGCTCAATAGATTCAAACATTTCTTGTTTCACAGAAATCCGACTTATAACGGGTCATGTACATTTGTTTAAAGTTCAAAACTCAATATTACGAACTAACATGACGTTACGAGCTCGATTATAATTATATTTTAATTAATATGTTCAACTATCGTTTAAATAATATATTTGTTATTACAACTCGAATATAACCTAAAATAAATATCGTATATTATCCAGACTACACAATACTGCATTTTAACCATTTTTGAACATTTCAGAAATTTAATCTATGATCCCATTTATTATATATATAAATTTAAATATTCAAATATTTGAATTCAAGCCACTCTGAATTATCAGACCAATATATGTAAAATAATTAAATTAATTAATTGTTAAAGCGCTAAAATTCTGGGACGTTACAGGCACATATTGATATAGCGCTTCTAATGCAAATGATTTGTGAATACTTCATGTGTTAAACTCAAGAAGGGTATCAAATGCAATAGGCAATATAACTATATGAAATATTTAAATGTCGTTCTAATTGTAACATAATCCATTTTCTAACTTGCAACTTACTAAATTTCACCGCCTTACCTTATAACTTAAAATGCATAACTAATTAATTTTTAATAACTAATTAATCTACTCTAATGTACTAATTAAAGCAAGAGTCTCTCACCCAATCATCAGAAAATAATACACTGCAATTTCTGATATTCCAATGCTTGCTACCACCTAAAATTCCCACCTTTTTAGCTCGGAATATCTTCAAATTCCACGACAACCTTGGTACATCTTCCAACTAGCGAAAGAAGCAATAAATGAAGGAGATTAGGCCAACTAGAGCTCTCCGAAGCTAAGAGCTTCATTGTCCCAAATGGAGAGAGGCCTAGAATGCTCCACAAGTTGTCTCGGGGTATACAGAGCTCACTAAGGAGGTGCTAAGGGTTGTATTTGAGGCTAGGAACCCTAAATGAAGCTCCTTTTCATGTCATGAAGAGAATGAAGGAAGAGAAGAGGAGAAAAAGGGAGTTGCGTACGAAAGGGGAGGTGGGGGCGACGTGAGGTAGGGGCGACTAAGGTTTTAGGGGCCAGGGTTTAGTGGAGGAACCCATTAATGAAGATAGGTGGAGGTAGAAGGAGGAAATGGAAAGTGAAGAAGAATAGGAGAGAAAGTGATTTAAGTAGGAAATTCTCTGTCCACTCGCTCCGATTGCCTGATTTCAAACTATCTCCGTTTACCAAAAAAATTCGGCGCGAGATAATACACGGAATTACGAATCCAACGAATCAAATTTCATCGAACTTCGAGTTCGTTTGACATTCCGTTTAATTTCTCAATTATGCTCAAATTAGCTTTAAAAAAATCGATTTTAGCATATATTTCCTTCCTGTACGCCCAAATGACAACTCTATAGATAATGAAACTTAGGATTCTTCAATTATTTGACGATACGAATCCGTAAAGAAAGTGATGTAGGATTCCGAGATCGTCTCAACAACGTTCCTTTATAAATTGATCGTCAGTTTTACCCAAACGATTTTATCGAGCATGGCCACAAACTAACTCTGTTCAACGTGAAATTTGAAATTCGACAGTGATTTGCTATCTTGAATCCAACAAAATTGGTCTCGTCGAATTCTGAGCTTGTTGGCAAAATTTCCCATTTTAAAGGCGAGGTGAAGGTCTTAAAAATCAAACTTTTAAATTCTGGATTTATAAATCAATTTAACAATTTTACTGAGTTTGTTTTAAGTTGAATAAAATACAGAACTAATTTTGAAATTATTCTCAAATTTTATTTAGCAAAAATAATCAATTCATCTTCAATATTGATCAAAATAACTTAAATCAAAAATTTAAATTGGTTCTGAAATTCCAGGTTGTTACAAATAAGGATTAAATAAAGTCATACAAAATATATATATATATAGGTGTTTGAATTAATAATATATATAAACACCCAAGGGATTACAACCGCTTAATTAGAATATTACCTTAGGTGAATTCAAAATCCAAATGTGTAGATAAGATCAAGGGGACACAGAATAAATGACAGAAGGAAAGGAAATATAAATATAAGGTAAGTTTTAATTAATAAATCAAAATTGAGCATCACCTGGCTTATTGGGTGATTTCTCCCTTAAGCGGTCGACACCTAGTGGTCGACTGCCCTTCATAGGGGATATTGATCGCTTGGTGCGACCTAAGCATTGTGAAATTGGTTTAGGTTAGTTTACGGTTAGTTTTATAGGAAATTAACAGGTGAGATTAAATTATAATAATCTAACGGTTGTTACCCTTTTGCACTCCTATAAATACAACCCTACTCACCTCACCATTCCCTATCCATCTCATTTCTATATGCCTCCATTCTACTAAAATTCCAGAAAATAAGTTTCTTCTTCTCCTATCTCAGTTCTATCCTATTTTCTTTTCTAATCCTAATTCTTATTAGATTAACATTCTGGAATTCTTAATCTATTTGGTGACCCAATTCTATAGGGTTCATCCGTATAGGTCTATAGGCAGAATTGGAGAACAACGTCAATACGCACATACCATTTTTAGTTTGTTGATATTTCCATCGCCACTATCACAGTGAGTTGAATTAAGATTTGTTTAGATTATTCCCTATATTTTGTAGATTTTGTATGAATTTGTATGCCTATGAGGTTTGGGTTTTTAAGATAATATCACAATAAAAAACCCTTAAATCTCCTATCCTTAATTTATCGCAAAATTTACCAATCAATAATTTGGGCTTGTAATTGTTTAGCAACGTTTAAGGAATGATTTTGTAGTTATACTTTTGTTTGGTTGAATTTTCCATTTCAATGTAAATTGAATATAAAATGTTTGTAGTATAAAAAGGTTAAGATTTGATTTGGTTGCAGAATTTAAAAGGTTTGGATTTTTATTTTTAAATAGAGCATTTGAACGTATTTAGATCTGTAATAATCCAATATTAACGTTTTATGTGCAAACATACTAAAGAATAAGTTTGATCCAAACAAAGGTTTATAGTATATATATATTGAATATGTATATATATAACAACATATTTCTCTTTCATTGTTTAAATAATTCTAGCAAGCCTAGGATACAACTTTGAACGATTATTGTTGGTATTTTCTCATTTGTTGCTTATTATTAAATATGCCATGATTTGTGTAGTTTATTATAGGGATTGGGCTTGTATGCTTATATGTGAATAGGATTGACAAAATTCACCGTTAGGACATTTCAAAATTCAAACACTAATTAGCGGTTATAGTGATTATTAAACCATATATTTATATAGCGTAATAAGCGTAAATAAACATAATAATTGCGTAATAAATACGTTAGGATAGGATTTGAATTTTAATGTCCCCATAGGGGCCGTTGCTTGTGTGTGTATAAATCGCTTATATATAAAAAGTAATGACCCACAGACAAGAGGTCAGTCGTCATTTGTGGTAGAAGACTGCCCGTAACTGACCGATAAATCCCGCAACCGCAAGTGAGTCAGGCTAATGTGAGAGGTCTTGGTGTCATGGGCCATTAAATTTAGTACACTGTGACATGGAGTTAAGCCCGCTTGTTGTAGAAGTATGCCTGGAACCGCCCAACGAATCGAGAATCTACGAGTAATCGGTTTAATGTGAGAAGTCTAGTGTGTGTGTGTGTATATATATATATTATATGTGTGTATAGATAGGCTTACCACTCGCCTTAACAAGGTCTTATGTGGATGACTTTCTTTTTATCTAGTTTGGGTCTTATGTGGTTAGGACTAGTCCCATTTCAAAGGTTTATTCCTTTGTTTGGGCCAAAGTCATGGGACCATTTCCTTATTAGATTTGAAGTGGTCTATGGGTCCTCCTTGTCTAAAGTGATTTAGTCATGGTGATAGCGGATTACAGTAGTTTACCAGAATGTCCACTTCCTCTAGGATCTATGTAAGGGTCAACATAGGGACGGGTTAGGTATACGTGGGACGTTGCAAGCAGTTATTGACCACCGCCTATAGGAAGCCTTAAGTGGCATAGGTCTACTACCATAATTTCAGTTAAGTAGTGTTAACGATATTTTTCTTCAACACCGGAGATTGGTCTATGGAAGTGGACCTAAAGGAAAGATGTGATTATTTAGCTTTCATGAATTTGAGGTAGCTTACCGTTTTATTGATATCAAGGTTTTGAGCCCACAGATTAATTACTCTTTCCTCAATAGGGTGATCATCAAGCTCAAGCGACTCAAGAACCAACAGTTATCTTGGGATAAGGGTTTCCTAAACATAACCATTGATATAAGGCTAAAGCGGCTTGTAGGAAGGGGTTCTGCAATGGCTTTGTGGAAGGATCTAAGCTTGAGTAGAAACCCATGACTATGTAGAAAGCGTATGATATATCGTGTTGGAAATAGCTAAGAAAACTCATAAGAAATATGGCAAGTGTTGATCCACTCTTTATTTATATTTTTTTTGGAGTACATAAGTGATTACAATAGAAATCCACAAATTGATTTAGAAATTAGGGTTTACTCTAGAGAAAAAAGTACAAGGATAAGAAATGAAGAATCAATGGGACCTTATTTATAGACAAATTGGGGACCCATTTGCTATTGGGCCAATAGAAACCCTTGTCAGCCACTTTTCCTTTTAGTACCAGATGCTTTTGCTCTCGGCCGCTCTTTTCGCTTTGCTTATGGATTTTTAGGTTGCCTGTTCTAGCTCTTGGAAGGATGGTTCCGGTCTTCGGAACTTCTTTTTGATGTCACGTGTACCTTCTTTGTATTAATACCAAGTATGTCGGAATGGATAGCTTTAGGAAGGCTTCAGGCTTTCGGATACTGGCTTCCGGTCATAAGCTTTCGTTCTTGCTACTAATTCTTCGTGGAACTTGCCTTTATGATTCAAAGGGTTGGTTAATGGATCCACCACCCCTGTCGGTATCGACACTAAGTAGATTAGTGTGGATAGCTTGTCCCTCTTCAAGGTACTGGCTTGCCTTTTGGTAGATTCCTAAAGTGTATTTCGGCTTTCCAAAGGATTGCTTCTGGTGCTTCATTAGTTGCTTGCTAAAGTTGCCTCTAGTGACCATCTAATGGGGGGTATCGGTAGCTGGTTCCCGAATGATTCCGTTATGCTTCAAACTTTGTGCCTTCGATGCTCTCGTCTCTCGATGTATCGGTATTAAGAAAGTTAATACTGGTAGCGCTTTCATTCTTCTAGGTCTCGATTTGTAGAATATCTGGTCATTCTCTTTATTAGCTTCCGGTTTTGGGTGACCCTCCGTTATTTACACTTCGTGCCGGAACTACCATGTCAGTATCCTTTCTTTGCATAGGTTTTGGGTTCTTTCCATTAATGATGGCTTCGATTGCCTGGCGTTCGGGATGTTCTCTTATGCTACGTTGTTCCTGATTCTTGCTTACAGATTCTTCTTCTTTGTTTGAGACAGTCCGTTACCCCTTCACCAATAGCCTATCTCTATGTTAATTTTGGTAGTAACATTTCCCCCCTTATGAAGGGGTAATTTCGACTTTTCAAGTCAATATCTCTCGATCTTGGTGCTGTATGGTTCTGAATATTCAAGGTTTTCTCCTTTCAGGACGGATCTGACCTGCTAATTCAATCCTACTTGTGCGGTTGAGATTAAAAGAGCATATTTTGTTAGAAGTTCCTCCTTCTTCCTCTTCTTTCTTGCAATCACATTGCTCAAACAAGGTTATTGTTCATCAAAATTTCTCGGGCTCTTTTAGGGTTTCAAACCCGATTCTTTATAAGTATTATTAATACAATCGTAGGTGTAAGTTTGCATTATGCCCTTAAACTACTTTAGGAAATTAATCAAAATTCGAAGTATCTAATGCGAGTTAAACCCCAATGATAATTGGGATTGTGCCCAACGGCAGAAGAAATAAGTTACATCTTTTCCCCACACATTTTTGGGGTTTGAAATGCAAAACTATATGTAAATGGTGGTCTCTTGTCAATAAAGAACATACTAGGCTTTCAGTACAAGCGAACCCTACATCTCTGCCGTTTACTTAATTAGCTTTCGATTTTGCCAACAAGAAGATTCGTGTTAATTTAGCTTCTGATCCAATGGGTGCCGGTTTTAGTGGTGGAAATGCTATCACAAAATTTATTTCCCTTTGGTCTTAGTGCTGAAAAAATTTGAAGTGTTTAAATAAAACATTCTAATCTGGAGTTCACTTGTATTGGGTTTCAATACGAACTAGATTTTTGGCAATGATCCAACTAACAGTCTTGTACCAAAGGTCTAGTCGGTCTCCAGCATAGGTGGTTTATGCTTAAGCCTTGTTAATGTTGACTCTCATAGTCAGTTTCGGTGTTTAATGGAACAAATCCCAAACATTAGTAAGCTTCTACGGTATTTACTCACCTACATGTGATTCATACATATCTTCATTTAAAAGAAAATAGGACTAAGACATATGTTATAGTATGATATCACCTAGCAGAATTATGTTAGAGGCTCAACAACCCGGTAGCTCCAAGCTAGGTAGATCTATTAAACTTATCCTGAAGAAGGTACCCATTCTTCAACATTCTTTCATCAATACCCAAGAGGAAGTCGATTCTATTCTCCGAAGTTTTGGTATGACTAATATTGATGCCATTCCCGCTTCCCCACAAGACACCATTCAGAATCCGTCGAAAGGGTAATTTTACCTATACTGCCATTCATATTTGGCATGGAGGTTTCTTCCCTTTTCTGGAGTTTGTACTTAGGTTCCTACGTCAACTGGGGGTTGCCCCCATTCAGCTTTCACTGAATACGTATACTCTTCTTTTATGCTTAGAGATCTTAACACTTGAGTCGTGCCAAACTTCTCTTAACATTAATCTCCTACGATTCATACATCGTTTAGCTAAAGTATCGAACTCGCTCATTCTTCGTCCTAGTCCTGCGAGGGAATGGGTTAATGATCCCATTAATAAATTTAGAGATTAGGAAAGCCAGTCTTTCAACATCAGGTGTCCCCTTGCATTTCAGGGACTTTCATTAACCTTGGTAAGCGATTCTTCTCTTCCTCTCTCTTCTTTTCATCTCTTACCGACTGCTACTTCTTTTCAGCTTCCATTTCCAAAATGGTGGAGCTTGAGGCAGGAGAGGTTCAAGTTGTTGATGCCCTTGGTAGCGTTTCTAAGGAATTGAGGCAGCGTTCTATTCTATTGACTTCGAATAGCTTCCATAAACATGCCCTCTTACCTCCTGGACAAAGATCTTGGACATCCTCCAATCCACTTTCCAGGCGCTACAAGCTTGTCTTTTGGTTTAGATAACTTTAATCTCTCATTGCCTTTATTTCCAGGATCCTCAGTGGGGCGTCTTATTGTAAGGGTTACTAGTTTCTTATTTTTTATAACTAACATTTCGACTTTTCTTTATGCTTTCTCTTTTGCACCTAGTTACCCCAGGAGCTGATGCACACATTGCTCTGGCCACCTCTACCCATTCCAGTGATTTGTCCGGGAAAAAGGCCAACTTTGACTATCGACGAAGGTCCCTCTAAGAGACACAGAGTTGTAAATTTTTTTATCCTATTCCTCTGGAGAAGGAACTGTTGCTTTGCCTAGTGGTTAACCATTACTCAGTCCTATTATCCCTTCTTTCAACATAACCTAACATGGATTCTTCTCCGATTGAGACTACAGGAAGTGACTTCGTTGCAGGCTTTCTAATATCTGACTCTCAGGAAGTTTCAGATTTGAGAGAACATGAGCCAACCTTATTCTCTTCTCAATGTTATGATGATCCTTTGAACCTTCCTTTGTCAACATCTAACTTCGATGTTATTGTTAAATATATTCTTCCTTTTTTTGATGTTTCCAATATGCCATAATCTACCCTTTCAGATTGGTCAGATTTCTACCTTCACCTCATTAAGCAACAACTGTCGATTTATCCCTTTATCTTTTTAATTTCTCGCTAGATGTTTTTTTATAAGGGTTGACATTACCTTATTCTTTTCCAGATATCCAAAGGTTGGCATATTCTTTAGATGGTGATTGCTTCATCATCTCTTGGGGGTGAGTGAGCTCAAAGAAGAAAATGCTGTGTTGGAGTCCAAGTTCCATGACTTAAGTATAACAGAGAGCAAAAGTAATGAGATATGTGAGCAACTCGATTTTTGAGAGTGAGAGAGCGAATATACTAGCTAAGCATGCAACGGAGTTGAGGGTAAAGGAAAAAGCGCTTTCTAACGCTAAACGAGTAATTTATGAAGCTCAAGATAGTGTTTCTTTATTTTTGAAAGCATATCTTCCGGACGTAGTGACAGAGTATTATGAGAAGGCTTTTTTCCTAGCTTACTGTGATAATTTCAAAAACTCCCCTCCATTCACCCTTCTATTTGGAGCTGAGCTATGGAAATAATAACTTTGTCTAAACAGGGTATTGAGGTTCCTAGGAAAAACAAGGTGAAGCTCGAGGATCTTTTAATTCATTGAGGAATCGCCAGAAAACTTAGAGTCTAGTGATGAGGAAGAATTAGTTTTTAATGTTGACGGCGATGATGGAGATGACCAAAATAATGAACAAAAACCCATAGTGCGGAGGCCGCCAGAATAGCAAAGTTGATCGCATATTTTCTTTGTCTGTTAGTGACGGCTCGGGCTTTGGGGATGTGAACGCCAATTCTTCATGTCTATCATTACTCCATATGGTGATGGTATGCCTGCTAAATAGATTGTTTTCTCAGAACCCGATGTAAGGGAGCAAATAATGCAACCTGTCTCCCCTATTCCTCAGGTACAAATTTTTGCTTTTGAGTCACTTCCTATCCTGCATTGGGCTAGTCTTCTTTATTTTGAAACTTACTGATATTTACAAAACATCGCAGCATGACTTCATGCTTCCAGAAGTGATCTTTTGTTACCTATCATTATTATGATAGAAACCCTATTTTTACTAATGACATTGTTTCCAAAGACGACTTGCGTTCTTTATCTAGGTCGAGGAAGGAATTTCTTACAAAATCTCCCTATAAATCCAGCAGGGAATGCTTTATGAAAGAATTTAAGCTTATCTATATGAAGCATCCCTGGCTCTCTTTTAATTTCTTGGGAGATGATACTAAAGAAACTTAAGACTCATCATGCAAAGTTGATATGCAATATGAACAAAGAATGTACTAGAAGGAATAATTAAGCTACTATGATATTGTTAATTATTGCTTGTTTCTATGGATGTTGGGTAACATTTGTATTAACCTCTTTTGAATGAATAGTGTTGTGGTTTATTACCATTATCTATTTCTTGAAAATAAATCCTATAAGAAGAAATTTATATATTTATAGAACAAGAAATTTCAATCGAGGACCCCCCCTCTTTTGCCGAGAAGGATATGTGACTCACCATGAGTCGGGGAAGCTTTTAGAGGTATCCTCTATTGGTACTAACGAAGGGTCCATTTTGTTTGAGGAAATGTTTATGGAGCATTTAAACAGACAAACAAGTGTTTTAGAGGGCTGGCTTAGGCAGAAGGATAAAAATATCCTTGAGCTAAAGAGGGAGATAAAGCCAAATCACTCCATTGATTTTTGCAAGGAAATGGATGAGCTTTATCGTCAAATTGTTGATTTAGAAGTGGAATGTGACAATGCATTAACAAAATGTAAAACTTGGGAATTTGTTTTCGGATGTACCCCCAAAACCTCTACGCCTGAGTTTCCGGGAGTCGCAACAGAGTTAGAGGCCCCAAAGTTTGAGATAAGCACCATATGAGGAATTTCCCATCTAGATTAGACGATTCTTTTCTTAAGAGGTGGTACTGGAAAATTAAGGCCTACCTAAAAGGTTTTTATGACAGAAAATACAATGAGGATACGCTCTAGCGTATCGATTTTTACACTTCCAAAATTGAACAACTACAAAGGGAAAAACATGCTTTACGCAAGAATGCTTTTAGTTTAGAGAAGGAAAATATAAAATAAAACTCTTTGCGCAATTTGCAGAGCCTATAAACGAGCTTTGATACAACCTAAGCCCTTAGATGACCCATACAGGGTTATGGAAAAGTGGTAGAAGATAAACGAACTTTTATGTATTGAAATTCAATATTCTATCACTCCCCCTTTGTCTGAGAGGAGGGAACTCAAGGAAAATGTATTAAGTGTCATTAATTGTCTAATTTTATTTTGAATGACTAATGATATTTTTTATGAATGAACTTATAAATGGGATGTATACTACCTGATATGTGATTCTTACTTATGTTCTGCATGAATAATAGCAAGTTAAATGCAAGGAGTTCTGGAAGACTTTCCTGAACGAGGGGGAAGGTCATAATCTTGGTTTGAAAGCTTTTAAATAGTTGAACCATGTCATCGTCCCAGACACCAGCAGTTGATTCCTTCTTTAAGGATTAGAAATTTACGACACAGATTAGGCTATTAAGGATAGAATTCCAGAAATCACCTCCAGATAGCAATAGGGCTTTGATCTGTCTCCTGAACTAGGGTGCAAAACCAGAAATCCGCTTCTGGTAGCAATAGAAGTTTGGTTCCAAGCCAGATTTAGATTATTAAGAAGGTCAAATATCTCTTTTTGGTAATAATTGAATTTCCAAAACAACCCAGATTCGAATATTTATGGCAGGATCAGAAATCCACTTTCGGTAATAATTGAGATCCGAATCAACCCAGATTCGGATATTGAGATAGGTCCGTAAATCCACTTTCGGTATTTATTGAGATCCAAACCAACCCAGATTCAAATACTAATATAGGACCAAAAATCCACTTGCAGTGTTAATTGAGGCCTAAATCAACCTAGATTCGGGTGTTAAGATAGGAAATCAGAGACCATTTCTAGTACTAGTTTTGTTACACCTTTTTGGTTATGACTTGTGAAGTAGAGGATGTAGGTGCTTCTTGAGCCACTCTCTGGGCTTTTTACTGTCAATGCAGAGTATGTACGTTCTTTGTTAGCCAATCTCTAGGCATGTGCGTCCAGTACGCTTGGCTAGTTTATCCACAAGTAGGTCCCAAGGACATAACCGACCTCCCTCCAGAGGCGCCTTATCCTGACCATCATAGGCGATGATAAGGTCTTAGATTCTTAAGCCCAGCCATCGTAGATGTAAAATTAAGGTTTACTCTTTTGATGCTCTATCCCGGCTATCGTAGGTGGTGATAGAGGCTTACACTCCACCCCCTTCTAGGGGTGCCTTATCCTGGCCATCGTAGGCTATTATAAGGGTTGGCCTTCACTTCTATGGGTAATGCAGAACATAAGTAGAGGTTTAATGTGCTCTTATACGAGAAGAGGTAGGACGTACTTAGTTCATAGTAGAGGAAGGTCGTACTCTTCTACGAGCAGGGGTAGGGCATGCTAATTAGATGCTCTGTCACGACCATTTCTGGTGTGGTTGGAGGCTTACGCTTTTGATGCTTTAACTTGGCCCTTTCTGACTCGGGCGCGGAGAAAGGCTTACACATCACCCTTTTCCGGGGAGTGCCTTGCCCTGGTCAACTTGGGCGGTGACAAGGGTTTTTATCCATTTGTCATTTGACCCATCTTGGGCTATTCCGATCTTTGAGAGGGTTTCTACCCTTAATTATGTAGGCAATCCTTTTCCTAAAGACCATTATCAGATATAGTTTGATCTTTTTACAAAATCTTATAATTGCCCTTGATTGAGGAACTTAGTGATCATTCCCTCGAGGGCTTTGCAGTGATTGGTTTCATGTCCATTTATCATAAGATAATGATAGTAAGGCCCTCCCAGTTTCCTTTTGTACTTGGGCTTCTTCTTTGCGAGTGGCCAATAGTCAATTTCATGCTGAGTTAGGAAGTAAATGTTTCCATTGAGTTGGTAAGGTGGCACTCATTAAGCATTCCTGGTATACAGTTCCTTCCTTGCCATTGGAATTTAGCCCTTTTGTTATTATATCATGTTGTCGCATTCATAACCTTGCTTCTTCTTTCCATGGTATCTCGAAACCGATGCACTATCCTTTTAGTCCATTTGGAAGAAAAGCGCTTAAAATCACTCATCATTTCTTGTTCGAATACCATTCCTTTGGCTTGCTCATAGATAGCCTCTCTCACATGAGAAAAGGAGTTGTACTCCTTTGGTGTAGAATCATTAAGAGTAACCATTGATGTTTGTCCTATGTAGGAAGGGTTGTCATCCCAATAATTAGGATCGTATTGTTCTACTTCCCTTATCCATTTGGTTATTTGCAGAGCTTCCATTCTTAACCTTGATTCTTCCATCACTATCAGTAGTGCCTGACATACCCATTGACATCCAGAAGACTCTCATTAGGACCTTTTGCCCATAATATTGCTTCTTCAAAGCTTAGTCCAACTCCATATGAAATATCACAGCTAGAAATATGGTTGTTAACGACTAGGTCAGAGGTTCAAGCCCTCCTTATAGCGCCAAAATGTTAACGATATTTTTTGTCAACATCGAAGATTGGTCTATCGAAGTGGACCTAAAGGAAAGATGGGATTATTTAGCTTTCACGAGTTTGAGTTAGTTTATAGTTTCCTAGATATCAACATTTAGAGACCAAAAGATTAGTTACTCTTCCCATAATGGGGTGAGTATCATGTTAAGCGACTCAAGAACCAACAGTTATCTTGGGATAAGGGTTTCCTAAACACAACCCTTGATAGAAGGCTAAAACGACTTGTAAGAAGGGGTTCTGCAACGGCTTTGTGGAAGGGTCTAAGCTTGAGTAGAAACCCATGTCTATGTAGAAAGCATACAATATATCGTGTAGGCAATAGCTAAGAAAACTCGTAAAAAAATATAAGAAATATGGTAAGTGTTGATCCACTCTTTGTTGATCTTTGATTTGGAGTACACGAGTGATTAAAATAGATATCCCCAAATTGATTTAGAAATTAGGGTTTACTCAAGAGAAAAAGGTACATGAGAAATGAAGAATTAGTCCCGAATATGAGACCCATGTGGTCTTATTTACAGACAAATCAGGGCCCCTTTTGCTATTGTGTTAGCAGAAGCCCTTATCGGCCGCTTTTTTTATTACTCCCGGATGCTTTGGCTCTCGACCGCTCTTTTGGCTTTGCTTATGGCTTTTTAGGGTGATGGCTCTAGCTCTCAGAAGGATGGTTTCGGTCCTCGGAAATTCTTTTTGATTTCATTTCTACCTTCTTTGTATCGATACCAAGTCTTTCGGTATGGATAGCTTTAGGATACAGTAGGCAGTACGTTCGTGTGAGGGCCTAGATACATGCACTGGGTGGTGTATCGTAGGTAGTAAGGCATTACTACGTGTTGAGACTTGATTCAACTGAGGAGTTTGGATACGACGATACTTATGCTTACATGGCATATTGATGATGGTTCTTTGCGATTACGTGGTGTAATGATTTTGATTTTTGTACGTTGTTCGACGTAGGATGGATGTTGTATATTCTTCCATGGAGTGACGGTGGAGACCGTACTAGGAGGGTGCTACGGGGAGTACCTTGAGATGTGGGGTATAACTGCATATATAAAATATTAGGTTAATCTACCGGGGAGTAGATGGGTTCGACGTGTGTGTAGAAACTTAAGTGTTGTTAATCTATAATAACGTAATAATTAAGAAAACATAACTGAATGGTATATATAGGGTTATTTCATAATGTACAATTTATCGAGTCACCATAACTTTGTGGTCAGACCTACTCCTCATAACATACTCGCAGGTTAGGTTTAAGGCAGAGATTCGGTAGACTTTGGACACTTGTTAGATAGTGTAATTATTTCGATATGACTATACTTGATTATTATTATTTATCTATTCCGCTGTGAGTTGTATTATCGAGATCTGATATTTTTTTTATCTCTGTCTTTTCTACAGGATACCAGACAAACCAACTCGAGATTCGATAGTTTGGAATTTTTGAAAACAAATTGGTCTATCAAAATTTAGGTTGTTACGTATGGTATTAGAGCTTAGGTTTATGATATTTTTATAGATAGAGAGTGAACGTATTCATATTTAAAAAATACAACTATATTATATAAATTCACATAGATCCGTAAACGAACTCACTAAATAGGAAAGAGTAGGGATATCAGTTATGTACACTTAAGTGGTTATGGAAATTTGAGAATTAGAGACCCTTGGTGGTTTAGGTGAAAAGTGTAAAATTTCTTTTTCAAATGAAAAAGCTAGATCCCATATGTTAGTAATTGAAATTTTTGTATTTCGAAATAGTGGGTTTGGCAGTTAAGCCATATAAATTGGAAAAGAGTAAAACAAAAATGGATTAGGAATATATATTTGTGAGAAAGGACCTTTGGGGAAATATTTAGAGAGGTCTATATAAGTTATAACCCCATTTTGAGCCTAGCCCCATTGTTAACTTTTAAGAACCTGAAATTTTAAAAGTTTTGGGTGGTAGTTTATAGTGTTTTTCAAGTTTTGACCTTAAAAGTTTACAATTTAAAATATGTATTAGCTAAAATGTGTAGAAACAATTTGTGAAACAAAAGAGTTGTTTTTTTATGATTTGAAAAAAAGTAAGAAACATATTTGAAAAAGTACACATCGACTTTTGGGGAAAATGGGATACATTTTGGAAACGGTGATTTCCTATTAAATTTTTGTCAAAAATGAATTTTTTCATAAAATTGTGTACATTATAGAGCATGAATAGCTTGCTAGTTTTTAAAATATAAAGTACAAAAGAATTAAATAATAAAACATAGAAAAGATTGCATTTTGTCAGAAAACTAAAATTTTCGCTAAGGAAAATTTTGAAAATCTCTATTCTTTTAACAATAAATTTTGATAATTGTTTTAACATAAACTTTGGTGGGTGGAAAAGGATAAGTTGTAAAATATATAGAAAAGAATTGATGTTTGGGATAAGTTTAGAAATTAACACCTTGTTGTAAGTAAGTGAACTAGCATAGTAAAAATGAGTGGTTGTGAAATTAATTGAGAAATAGTTGTCCTAGTCTACTCCAGGTTTTATGATTTGAAAAAACAAGAGAAGTTTTGTTGGTTTTTTATGAGATGTCAATTTTTTGGTTTGGCAAAAATAAGTTTTAATGAAGGAAAAATAAAGTCTTGAAGCTTTTTGTTTTTGGAAGGAAAATGAAATGACAAAGCAAAACCATGTTTTTAAATCATGGAGTAGCTAAGGATTAGTACCTAGGAAAGACGGGGATTTTTTTTGAGGCTATACGGTAAATAGCAAGAATTATTTTGGAATAGTAGTGAATTCCCATAGAATTTGTAAGTATGATAGAGCCTAGGTTGTGCTTGGAAAAGACTGTTGTGTTATTATGTTGTGTTACACTTTGGTCAAGTGCACAGATGGTTGAAAAATTGGACGTACACATAATGGCTGAAATTTATATGTAGGAGAACATCACTCCATCCTTACGAAATTTCGAGGATGAAATTTCCAGTGGAGGGGAGAATGTAACACCCTGTGTTTATATAAATATTAAACATCAGTATCGATAAATTATGTTTCATAATTTATCCTCGAAACATATACCATTATGTTCGTGGCAATTATCTGATTCGTTTTGATGTATAACTTGCCCAAAATGGGGTCTGTATAGGAAATTTAATAATGAATAAAGATTTAAAAGGTAATATGCATATATATATATATATACACGCGCAAAAACTCGAAATTCGAAATCAGAAATGTGTTATAAACCGGAAATAATAATTCATATAAGAAATATTAGGAATGAACATTAAACATAATGTTATAATAAAAATTAATAGCAGTGGAAAACACCTTCAGGACCTAGGAGCTTCATCACATATAAGGGTCGACCCAGGACATACAAGGGTCGACCCAGGGGTTGACTATTGGATCGACCCAGGGGCTGACCCTAAGGCCGACATACCTCGGTCGACATAAGAGGTCGACCCACCCGAGATCGGATCAGTTTTGTGAGTGAGCTGTTTTTCTGATTTAAATGGTTTGGATTTCATATTATTAAATCAAATAGATCAGAATCTCTTGTACACCTATAAATAGACTAGGAGAGCTTAGCATTCAACTCATATTTTCTGAAGCAACGCCAAGGCTTTACCATTTTCTTTCCTCTCCTAAACTTTCGGAAATTAGAGTTTTAGCTTTTATTGGTTCTGATTCATGGTTTAAAGATAAAGAATGTAGATTCACAATATACATGTTCAGATTTGTTGTCAACGTCAGGTAAATCCTTTGAATCTGAATTATTTAGGTTTCTTTCTTCCTTCCCTTATTCTTTTAGTATCATATTTGTAAATTCGTGGTTATTTGATACTAAATTCTCTTAGGAAGACTATGAATCGTAGATTTGAATCGGATTCAAGATTTGGAATGTTGTCAGGCGAATAGATTTAGAATTGTACCTTTTAGGTAACGATATATTTACCATTTATGATTCCTATTATTCTTAACATGTTAAATACCTATAATTTGTGGTAATTGAGATATAAATTATTTTTAAGTTGTTAAGAATATGTTGTTGTACAAATCTATTATATTAATCTTCTGTTTGGATTAAGAATTGATGTTTTACTAAAATCATGGAATTTACAATAAACATGAATACGTAATTCAAAATATTGTTTAATGACAAATTGGGTATACTGTAAATCAAATTACAATGAAATTGGGAATAATGGAAAAAAGAATAGATGTGCCTAATTTGTATGGAAAAAATTACAGTGATTTGGAAATGGTAAATAACATCTAACTCAAAAATTATAAAGGGGAAATTAGCAGTAGAACAAGTTAGATGGATTTGAAAAAATTGATACATTTCCATGAAGGTAAAATTACTAGGAAAGTAGTTGCATGAAAAGAAAGGAACAATGGATTAGTCTGAAATAGGGATTCTTTTACTGTATTGCACACTAACCAAATAAAAAATATATGTATGCCCATGACAAAAATAAAAGTGATAACTTGCAACTACGGATCTTGATTTATGTGCATTATGGACACAAATCCTTTAACTTTCCACTAATCAATTTAATGACGTGTGTGAAATATTTTTCTGAAATAATGAGAATAAAGAAGACGGTAATTAAATGGATGGTTCAACAGGCAAAGGTTGGTTAATATAAAGGAACCAAGGGAAAATGTGATGGACAAGGAATATAACCTATTATAACTAATTATATAAATGAGAATGTAATATAATACATATGCATGTCCTAAGGCAAGTGGAGTTATAACATGGGTTATAATAAATGAAAAGAGAACTTATTAATAAACATTTTTTAAGAGAACTAAGTTAATAAGTATGCAACAACAACAGGTTGTGATGACAGTGTCAGACGAGGGTATGATTAAATAAGAAAGGATAAAGTAGACTTATGGAATGGAATAAGTTATACTTAATTATATATTAGGTGAACTTGCCATAAGGATTGAGTTAAGATGTACTTAATTATACATTAAGTGGAAAATGTTATTGCAACTTGTAAACATGTAATTGGACAATAAATGACGTGGTAACAAGGAAAAAGGTTGTAGATTACTTTCGTTAATTACAATCTGGGGACTAACGTATTACAGGATTATTAAAGAGCGTAAACATGTTAAGTTAAAACACTGGATTAATAAGCAAGGAATGGGGTTGCAGATTACTTTCTTTAATTATAATCTAAGAAATAACAGGTTACGTCACTAGGCTCATTAATAAACTTAAGACATGAGTAAGTTAAATATGTACGATTACTAAGTGAGAAGGTTCTATTCCTTTGAGATATGTAGGGCTCTAGGAAATCTTGTAAATTGAATAAAAAGGGAATATTTGGGTAATAAAGTTAATTAGTAATTTGATAAGATAAAACAAGCGCCTGGTTAAATGAATAGACATAGGGTCTAATAATACATTAGTGTGATGTGCTTGGACCAGTCCACACGTACAAAAGTGAAAAACCTAATGGGTAGATCATCATGGTGTCTGGAGATACGAGAGTAGCACGTCCATCATAATATTCTGCTTACTTATTCTATCTGATTGTTTTGTGGGACTAGAGCAAAGCACGCAGCTTCCGAGGGACGTGGTAGGGTACTCCGTTGTGGTCCTCTGTGCGGTGCATGCTCTGGTTGTACTTGCAGAGGTTTGGTATGTGCAGTACCACCGGGCGAGTACACCTTGACCGCAACTGTAGTTTGGTAGTCAAAAGGCTGTAGCGGTTGGTGTTGGGTGATTCAGCAGTTTGCCTCGGGAGAGGCGATTTAGGACCAATACAGGATAGTAATCGTCGGGTACCTGTCATTGGCAGTTAGTGTGTGACGCGGAAAGACAAGAGCTAAACTTAGAGACCATCAATCTTTCACAATCGCGACGTTCGTTGTAGGACACGCCAAATTGGATGTAGATTGTTTGATAAGGGCACATCACTTAGCTCTTGATGTAGTCTTTCACTAGTTGAGGATGGGGCCAAAGCCACCGTGAAAATGCAGACCATACTTTAGATATTTGTACTGTAGGCCGGATGAGGCGGGCCTTTATAGATATGGAAAGCTCCCGACCAGTTTCGTGCATTGGATGCAGCCTTATTATAGGACTCGGGGTACAGTAGACAGTATGTTCATGTGGGGGTCTAGATACATGCACTAAGTGGTTTATCATAGAAAATAGGGCATTAATCCATGTTTAGACTTTATTCGGCCGAGGAGTTTGGATACGACGATCCTTACGCTTACATGGCATATCGATGATGGCTCTGTGCGATTACGTGATGTAATAAATTGGATTCTCGTACGTTGTTCGTCGTAGGATGTTGTATACGCTTCCGTGGCATGACGGTGAAGACCATACGAGGAGGGTACTACAGGGAGTACCTTGAGATGTGGGGTATAACTACATATATATACTATATTAGGTTAATCTTCTGAGAAGTAGATGGGTACAACATGTGTGTAAAGCCTTGATTGCTGTTAACCCAAAATAACCTAATAATTAAGAAAACATAATTGAATGGTATGTATAGGATTATTTCAGAATGTATAATTTGTCTAGTCACCAAAATTTTGTGTTTGACTCCCTCTTCATAACATACTCACAGGTTAGGTTTATGTAAGAGATTGGGTAGCCTTTGGACACTTTTTGTATAGTGTTATTATTTCGGTAAGGCTACATGTGATTTTTACAATTTATCTATTCTGTTGTGAGGTGTTAAAAAAATCAGTCTGTCAGAATTTGGGTTGTTACGAGAATAACACATAATCCTGTATTACCTGCCAAAACCCAAGTACCGAAAACACCAAATAGTTGATAGAAAGAAAATTATAGGATAAGGAAAGTAAAGAAAGAAATATTAGAATAGAAGAAAAAAGAAGGATCGAACTAACCAACCCAGAGTCTCATGTCGCAATGGAAACAAGTATAATATAGAAATAATTCTATATAAAGAATTTGTATAGATATCTACATTCATCATAGTACAACAGACAACCAATACATTTGGACAGTTATGCCAACATGTCCTTATATACAACACACAGTGTAACAAATACTAAATACATATCATACGTTTGAACTCCTCTAGCGTGTCTTCTAAGGTTCACTGCGTCCTATACTAAACCTGCAAAACTCGGTCTGACCCGAGCATTGCAAATGCCACGGATCAGTCTGGTGAACCAGCATGAGAAAACTCTCTAAGTTTATAGGTATCATCATCCAACTAATTTAATGTTAAAAATCCTTCAAAGAAAAGGATAATCGTAAGACAGTCCACACATAAATATGGACGGTTTTTACCTTATGATACCCAAATATATTTTTATACTAAAATTCAATGATATTATAATAGTGTCTATATCAGATAAATAATCATCTAGCAGAATGCTTGCATCTCACGCTCCACATGTTGATATATAATCAAAAATCACATGGTGCTTATTGGAGAATGGATTCCAAATATGACAAGGCATAGGACCACCTTCCGAACGGTGTATCTCTAGAGAGAAATACACAAGGGTTCAACAAGAACATGATGCAACCTGACTGCACATGACTAACCACACATTCAACTTGAGTGTACCGAATATATTATCACCAACGGTTGGCACCCACATAACCGTTTCCCGAAAATATAGAGGTGACAAAAGAAATAAACAAATTTTCTCTAGATGGTGACATTACACCCTAATGGGAATGACCTACATTTTCATGTTATCTCCCTAATTTCTGTCATTTCCCGATGGATAATGCTTGAGGTCACGATTACTCTACAAAGAACATCACATTACCTTTGAATGACACATCGTCAGATCCATCAAATCACTAATTGACGTCCACAAATATACTCTTGGTTTTAAGCTAAAAGAAGTTTCCTTCTCCGCCACCAAACTTTGTATATTTGTAAAATTCAACCTACTAACTCTTGGAAATACTCTGTCAGACTTTTGTCCATATAGGTCATCCAGGAACGAGTTGAAACGAAGGTAGCCTCCTACCGCGACCTATATAGGAATTACACAAATGATCATTAACGAGAAGCCCTTGCAATTCATAGTTTTCAACCAATACAGAATCATATTTTGTCTCCGAGAGCGACCAAGAGATTATAAGTAATCATTCCGTTTTATGAAGATCTACGGGTCTTCAGATTCTCCATCCCGACCATTATCTGATATCTTCCATGTTACGTATTTGCCAGTTCGGAATGATAATCTAATATAAATTCGATCCCGGTCTTTCCGCACCAACAATCGATAATAGGCTAGATTTGATAGTTGGTTATTTAACTATCAAATAAGCAACCATGCAACAATAAAAATAAAATGTATTCACTGGTTTGGTCCACAACATCATTCACCCTCTTTAATTAACCATTCATTAATTAAAACTTCAAAATCTTTAAATATTTGGAATACAACATTTTACTCCTCATTCTAAAATAAGAGTATTCTAAAAAAAACTATTTTATTCCAAAGTACTTAGGAAATATCTTATACGTATATTAAATATTCATTTGTATATATCATTTGCAAAACATTTCTAAAATCAATATTCATTGTCTAAAACTAGTAATAAAGTTCCATTTTATAAAAAAAATGTTTAATGTCCAATTCAGTTCAACTATACATTCGTAAAAAGTGTTATGGATTCTATCATTAACCCTTCTTAGCGTATTTATTTATATTCAATTTGCTAGCATTTTCCAAATAGTTGAAAACTTTTCCTTAGCATGTTCTTAACAAAATAACCAACATTTAAGCTTTTACTTGGAAATCTCTTTAATATAAAAAATCCCATTTATAACTTTTTTCTATATAATTCAGCTTATATATGTAATTCTATTTAAAACTTTACATTTAAAAACGTGCCATTTTCATTACTTAGAAAATAGTGTTATATAGCTATCTGAATGGTATAAGTATAGTCACACTTCATACTTGGGCTAAACAATGTTAAATTATACACTGTTTACTTTAAAAATCTAATAGTTCTAATTACATCTCAAAATCATGAAAATAAGTTGCATTATTCCTTTAAGGAAATAATAAACTACTTTCAACATCTTCTACCATTACAAACTAAAACCATCCCTTGATAATAACGAAGTCAGTCAAGTTGGGGTATTATGTTTACCTCTCAGACCTTGATCGACAACATTCTGAAAGTAGATAAAAGTTTGTAATTCTAAATAAAATTCTAATTATAATATCACATCAAATTCCATTTACTATTCTATTAAAAATCATTAATTTACATATCAAAAATTACCTTTGCTTATATTTAATTGACTAAATAAAAAGAAAAAGTAAATTAAGCTTCAGAATTATTTTTAAAATAAAATCGTAGTTTACCCCTTAAGAGAATAACTTTTCTTTATATGATTTAACAACTAATTCTCTCTCTCTCTCCCTTTATATATATATATATATATATATTAAAATATATCATAATTAATTAAAAATCAATTCCAATAACTTCTTATTTTAACGACGGTACTAAAGAGCCAAACGAAAACTATATTACCAAAAAGTGAAATAAGGATTTCTCTTATTAATTTCATACTCAGCCTAATAAATCCATTATATATGATCAACATTATCAATATTACTTAGGAATCCTGTTGGATCCCTCCAAATTGTCATTTCCTGCGTCATAATTTCAATATTTCAATAGATATCAGAATATATGAAATTTGACAACTATTGGTAAGGAATCCAGTTGGATCCCTCCAACCTGTTTTTTCCTACATCACAAATACGTTACCGCAAAATAAAATCATCCATTTCAATATAAAAATATAATTTTCAACAATTAACCAATAATAACAATCCAAGCATCTATCTTTTAATTTAATACGTTTATATTGCAATAAATGTGACCAACAAGGTAAGTTACCTCATTTGTCAGAAATCGTTGAAATAATGATTTGATTTTTATTAAATTAAACGAACGTTTAATTTAACCAATTCCTCTAATATATATAAAATATTCAGCACACTTCATAGAATCAACAAACATAGCATAAAAATAAAAATCCCAATTTATATGAAATATAAGTGGGTCAAACTGAGTGAGATATGCTCATTTGATTCCATTCATCGCTATAGCGGTTCGGTCTTCAATTAAATTAAACAATCGTTTAATCTAACAAAAAGTTCCAGTTGAATCCAAATTCGTCCAAACTTCTCCAAAATATAATGCTTGTTAATACATTATAATAATAACGCCTCTTTTTCGGTTCAATTATGATAACATAGGTAAGAGTTGTACAATTATAAGTATACACAATTTAATAATTAACTTTTAAATTATAGATTAATAATAATATTACTTTTAATTAGCGTGTAACATGCCGATAATTTCTCTTCATTCGCACGCTATTTCATTCCTTCGTGCTCTCGTACAGATCGACACCATGCACACCTCAGTTAACTCACTGTCACACCCCGTACCGTCGACCGGACGGTCATTAGACACCCTTAGAACACATGCCTCACCCTCCTTCATGATAGACCCAAACCTCAGATTTCCTAGCGTCACTAAAACACCCCACCTTTGTTAAGGTCACTCACAAAGGAAATGCCTTAACTTCGGTGGAGCATTATAGGTAAAAGATACAGATAATTTACAAGACAGACATATAAACAGCGGAAAAACTAAATTTATTTCATAAGTACGCGGTTCAGCCAAAACATTACAACAACTATCTCAAACCAACATCCAAAACATTACAACAAAATCTCTATCTTGATTAAAACATAAAGAAGCATAAAATAACAATAAGGCACCATAAATCCCAAATAAGAGTGTATCCAAAGCCATAGCCCCAAGTAAAGAGAATCCAAGCAATACATCTACTCTCTTTAAGCTAGAAATGGTCCGAACTAAGCTGAAGTATTCCCTCCCTGCGGACCTAGGGGGGTAAACATAAGAAAAGAAGATGAAAGAAAAATGGGCCAGACATGAGTCTGGTAAGTCCAGTGATTATTTAGCATGTAAACAGGAAAAAGGATCATGACATGAATAAACTGAACCTAGGACAACACCCTAGAAATAAGATAATAAAACTGAATATGCTATCGCACTCATTACTATTCCTCTACACCTACTTACAAGTGTTTCAACTAGCACCATGTGTTCAAGATAAATGATCCCCTTTATCGATCGGCTCCTACTCGTATATATTCACCACTTGTGTCATTCGACCCCGCTTGATTGTAGATACCTGTGTTGGTCCCACCATGGGGTGTATCAAATCCTATGGTGGCAATCCGACACAATTCAAGATGCACAGTGTATAACTACTGATGCCCAGTGCCTGCTTTTTCCACTCTGGAGTACGTGCACGCCCATACTCCGTCGGAACCTATACTGACGCACCACCCGCCGTTGTTTTGACCGCTTATAATCAGCCTAGTAATCGTGCCCCACCCTTCCTAGTTCAGGGTACTATGATACATCTATGTGGGTTACTGCTGAAATGGGTCCCTGTTACTAGGGTTTCCAAATCAACATGTTAAATGGTTAAGTTTTCTTAAATCAACCTAGCCCCATCCATCAGTTTAGTTAACATGTTGTATTGGTTAAGCGTTTCCTTAATGAACTTAACCCTACCATTCCTGCCTTAGCTTTAATTTATTCACTAAAGCACCAACCACTCACGTTAGATATGTATTGTTGCGGTCGCTTGATGTGCCAGTCGGTTCTGGGCAGTCTTACACCGCAACTCAATCTAACCTCGGGTTCTTTTGGGATTGATGCGCTAACCTCTCACATTAGATCTATATTGTTACGGTTGCTGGATGTGCTGGGTGGTTCCAGGCAGTCTTACACCGTAACTCAATCTAACCTCGGGTTAGACATATTCGTCTTTTACTTAATTTACATATTTACCCTTCATGTTTATATGTAAATTATCCACAATTATTGCCATACAAGTCATCCCCATTTACCCTCTAAATCATGTTCATAATTTTTAGGTATATAAATATACCATTTTATGCCACTAATCATTTATATGATTATGGGCCAAATTATGCTAATAATATGAAATTTAAGGTTTTTCCCCACGTTACCCCGTTATATGTTCGCAAAATTCACATAGAATGTTAGGCTCGCAACTTAGCCTAACTTATATACAAAAGGGGAAAGAAAGGAGCATGTACCCTCCCTACAACATAAAATAATAAGGATCTAACTAAACATGTGTCATATAAATTTGGCATAAAACTATTAACTTGCATTTTTGGATCCAATTAACATGAATCTTAAGCATATGAACGGGGGCTTACATAAAATTACACAAATCCAGTTAGGCACGTAAATGTGAACTTGCAATTTGGATCTAATTAACATGAATCTTAAGCGTATGAACGGGGACTTACATAGAATTACACAAATCCAATTAGGCATGTAGATATGAACTTGTATTTTGGATCCAATTAACATAGATCTAAATATATGGGAATGTAGATCTAAACATATATATGACTTAGCCTAAAACTTGCATGTAACATAACATGAAAAAGTCACCAAATTAATATAATACACGATTAGTTTAACATACAACATAATAAGTCCAATAAACCACAATAGTCTCATAGGCATATATGATAGAATCGTTACAAGAATAGACATGAATCAGCATCACCATTATCTTACAACTGGGCACAACTCTAGTTTTCACTTTATTACAAATCATAACTTTTAATTGTTCACATCTAAATAATAACAGGACTTACAAACAAAAGAAAATCTTGTTTTCTGGGATCTTTTTTCTGAGACCGAAAAGCTATCCTATCCCTTGACGTAGACTATCGATTCTCTAATTAAATTTGATTTGTAGCTTCTAACTTGCTTTCTAGTTGGAGAAGAATGGTGGCTATGCTAGGTTGACCATGGATAGCATGGTGGCTCCTTGGAATGAAATTGTGTGATTTAGGGTTGAGGGTTGGGGTTGCCTTTATAGAGGTTTAGACTTATGTGAGCCGTTAGATCGACCTAGGAGCAATCAGAACCGCCCAAACTAGATAGAGCTATCCAGAAATCGCCACCTATGCCCTAGTGACTCTGCAACAAGTCAGAAAATCGTCACTGTTTGGATCTGGGCTAGGGGGTCCACCCCTATAGGGGGCTCGACACCCCAGTCGACACCCCTCTTGGGGGGTCGACACCTATGTCGACCCCCTGGAGGAGTCAGCCCCTGTGGGCAAGAATTTCCCTGCCCAGCCGATTTACGTGATTTTTCAATGCGAACTGTTTTGTTTATTTGATTATTTAATTTTCTGTTTAAACATGAAATCTTCTGAACTCCATAACTTCTTCACACGGAGTCCGATTCACGCAAACTCCGACTCTATCTCAAGCAGAATTCAGAGACGAACGGAAAGGCGTAATCTGTTTCCCTTAGTTCTCACCTTTACAATAAATATTCTTTAATTCGTTACTTTAATAAACATAGAAACACAGGGTGTTACATTCTCCCCTCCTTAAAGGATTTCGTCCCCGAAATCTTCAAGTCAAGAGGAATGTATATCCTACCATCCAATCGTCCATCTACTCAACCATCAAACACCAACATCCATTGTCCTTAATATTTTCTAATGCTTGTATGAACATATGCAATTGCGCGTGTATATGTTCTTATACTAATGCGAAAATCAGGCGGTCTACTGATTCAGTTGACCTCCTTAATGCAAATTATGTCATTGCCATGAGTCCATTATGATAACATTCCAAGTTTCAATACATATTGCAAATACATATTAATGCAACGTCCATATGATAACATTCCAAGTTTCAATCCATATACAAATACATATATGCATATGCAACATGAAAGTGATTGAGCTGATCTAACACGTAATGTGTGTGTATATGCATCCCCGAGCAACCACTTGCAACCATCAATCATAACATGTTTCAAATACATATTTACATCCATTTGTTTCTACTTAAGGATCAAGAATAGGACCGAGAGGATATACTTAAAAGATAAAGACTAGCGTGCCAAAAAAAAATCTTTACAGAAAAAGAAAGATCAAGTGTATACCCTCAAAAAGGGTATGATGCGCGTATCTAGTCTTCAGTCTTCTAAGTCGCATCTTCTTGAGCTTCACTCCATTGTGCTCTGACTACCTTAATTTCACGATTGCGTAGCTTCTTAATTTATGTTTCCAAAATATGATTTGGAACTCATTTCACTGTCGCCTCTCATTCCACCTCTTCTCCTTCTAGGATACTAGGCACTACAACTTCTATTGTGCCATGCTAATATTTCCTCAAAAGGTCTTCCAAAATCCTACTCAACCTTTCTGTCAGAGGATGATAAGCAATGCTCCTAACCCAAACTCCCTCATTCTCATCTTTGCCATCCTTGTGAAACTACTGCAGCTATATATGTAAGTTGGGCACTTCTTCGCCCTTTGACGGGTGTCGTAGTCTCATCAAGCCTATGGAACCATGCCGCGATGAGGTTACCTCCCAGAAAGCCAGGAGCCCCGGAGACTAAGGAAAGAAGGAAACAAAGATTCAAACAAAGGATCAAAAGATAATGCATATGGCTTTGGGGAATGTGCCTTTAAAACATAACTTTTCTTTTGAAAATGCTTCTTTTAAAACCGTTTTGAAAATAATTTTTCAAATCTTTTATCTCATCCGGTAGCCTTTAGCTCTGATACCAAGTGAAAAACCCCACCTTTGTTAAGGTCACTCACAAAGGGAATGCCTTAACTTTGGTGGAGAATTATAGGTAAAAGATACAGATAATTTACATGACAGACATATAAAAAGTGGAAAAACTAAATTTGTTTCATGAGTACGCGGTTCAGTCAAAACATTACAACAGCTGTCTCAAACCAACTTCCAAATCATTACAACAAAATCTCTGTCTTGATTAAAACATAAAGAAGCATAAAATAACAATAAGGAAACATAAATCCCCAACAAGGGTGTATCCAAAGCCATAGCCCAAGGAAAGAGAATCCGAGCAATACATCTACTTTCTTCAAGCTGGAAATGGTCCGAACTAAGCTGAAGTATTCCCTCCCTGTAGACCGGGAGGGGAGGGGAACGGAAGAAAAGAAGACGAAAGAAAAATCAGTCAGACATGAGTCTGGTAAGTACAGTGATTATTTGGCATGTAAATAGGAAAAAGGATCATGACATGAACAAACTGAACCTAGGACAACAACCTATAAATAAGATAATAAAACTGAATATGCTATCGCACTCATTACTATTCCTCTGCACCTACTTACAAGTGTTTCAACTAGCACCTTGTGTTCAAGATAAATGGTCCCCTTTATCGATCGACCCCTACTCGTATATATTCACTACTTGTGTCATCCGGCCCCGCTTGATTGTAGGTACCTGTGATGGTCCCACCATGGGGTATATCAAATCCTATGGTGGCAACCCGACACAATTCAAGATGCATAGTGTATAACCACTGATGCCCAGTGGCTGCTTTTTCCACTCTGGAGCACGTGCACGCCCACACTCCGTCGGAACCTACACTGACACACCACCCGCCATTGTTTTGACCGCTTATAATCAGCCCAGTAATCGTGCCTCACCCAGCCTAGTTCAGCGTACCATGATACAACTATGTGGGTTACTACTGAAATAGGTCCCCATTACTGGGGTTTCCAAATCAACATGTTAAAATGGTTTAGTTTTCTCAAATTAACCTAACCCCACCAATCAGTTTAGTTAACATGTTGTATTGGTTAAGTGTTGCCTTAATTAACTTAACCCTACCGTTCCTGTCTTAGCTTTAATTCATTCATTAAAGCACCAAACACTCACATTAGATATGTATTGTTGTGGTCGTTGGATGTGTCGGTCGGTTCCGGGCAGTCTTACACCACAACTCAATCTAACCTCGGGTCCTTTTGGGCTTGATGTGCAAACCTCTCACATTAAATCTATGTTGTTACAGTTGCTGGATGTGTCGGGTGGTTCCGGGCAGTCTTACACTGTAACTCAATCTAACCTCCGGTTAGGCATATTCATCTTTTACTTAATTTACATATTTACCCTTCATTTTAATATGTAAATTATCCACAATTATTGCCATTCAAGTCATGCCCCATTTACCCTCTAAATCATGTTCATAATTTTTAGGTATATAAATTATATCATTTTATGCCACTAATCATTTATATGATTATGGGCCAAATTATGCCAGTAATATGAAATTTAAGGTTTTTCCCCGCGTTACCCCCGTTATACGTTCGCAAAATTCACGTAGAATGTTAGGCTCGCAAATTAGCCTAACTTATATACAAAAGGGGAAAGAAAGGAGCATGTACCCTTCCTACAACATAAAATAATAAGGATCTAACTAAACATGTGTCATATAAATTTGGCATAAAACAATGAACTTGCATTTTTGGATCCAATTAACATGAATCTTAAGCATACGAACGGGGGCTTACATAGAATTACACAAATCCAATTAGGCATGTAAATGTGAACTTGCAATTTGGATCCAATTAACATGAATCTTAAGCATATGAACGAGGACTTACATAGAATTACACAAATCCAATTAGGCATGTAGATGTGAACTTGTATTTTGGATCCAATTAACATAGATCTAAACATATGAGAATGTAGATCTAAACATATATATGACTTAGCCTAAAAACTTGCATGTAACATAACATGAAAGAGTCACCAAATTTATATAATACACGATTGGTTTAACATACAACATAATAAGTCCAATAAACCACAATAGTCTCATAGGCATATATGATAGAATCGTTACAAGAATAGACATGAATCAGCATCACCATTATCTTACAACTAAGCACAACTCTAGTTTTCACTTTATTATAATAACGTTTAATTGTTCACATCTAAATAATAATAGGACTTACAAATAAAAGAAAATCTTGTTTTCTGGGATCTTTTTTCTGAAACTGAAAAGCTATCCCTTGACGTAGACTATCGATTCTCTAATTTAGATTTGATTCGTAGCTTCTAACCTACTTTCTAGTTGGAGAAGAATGGTGGCTATGCTAGAGTGACCATGGACATCATAGTGGCTCCTTGGACTGAAATTGTGTGATTTAGGGTTGAGGGTTGGGGTTGGTTTTATAGAGGTTTAGACTTATATGAGCCGTTAGATTGACCTTGGAGCAATCAGAACCGTCCAAACTAGATAGAGCTATCAAGAAATCACCACCTATGCCCTAGTGACTTAGCAACAAGTCAGAAAATTGTCACTGTTTGATTTGGGCGAGGGGGTCGACCCCTATAGGGGGGTCGACACCCCAGTCGACACCCCTTTTGTTGGGTCGACACCCCAGTCGACACCCCTTTTGCGGGGTCGACACCTATGTCGACCCCCTCTGGGGGGAGTCGACCCCTACGAGCGGGAATTTCCCTGCCCAGCTGATTTACATGATTTTGAAATTCGAACTGTTTTGTTTATTTAATTATTTAATTTTATGTTTAAACATGAAATCTTTTGAACTCCATAACTTCTTCATACAGAGTCCAATTCATGCAAACTCGGACTCTATCTCAAGCAGAATTCGAGATGAACACAATGGCGTAACTAGTTTCCCTTTATTCTATTAAGTATTCTTTAATTCGTTACTTTAATAAACATAGAAATAAAGGGTGTTACAGTCGCCAATTTCCTAAAACTAACCCATGAACGCCGACGCTTTCTGGCCCGATTCCGGTCACCACGCAACCTGAAAACCAATCATAGATGTTGGTTTTGAAGCTCTTGACAAGCTCTATAATTCCGTGGTTGAAGGATTTTCGATCTGATGAAGGGGTAGAGAGGAAAATTGAGAAGAAGTGAAGATTTCAGCCATTAGAAATGTTCTAAGGTGGCGATCAGGCTTGGACCACGTAAATATGGGTTAAGGGGATGGCTGACAAATATAAAGAGGGATTAATATTATAATAATAATTTATGAAACTTGCCCCCAAAGTAACTCAATTAAACGACTACATACGACCTCCGATCGCGATGAAAATTGAAATCCTACAATAACTTAATATTCTAAACGCGATGGAACTGGTTTCGTCGAATTCCGAGATCGTTTATAAAACTATTGTTTTAATTTCACAATGTGGATTGATTCGCGTTTATATTGCACACGATCACAAAATAAATCCAACTGACTTGAGATTTGAAATCTTACAATAATTAACCATTATGAATTTAGTAAAATTAGTTTCATTGCAATCCAATGTTATTTGAAAATTGGCTATTCTATAGTTCCATGTTAAATCAATAAAAATATAGATGATTAAACGAAAATCTATGTGTTTACCATTTGCACGATCAAACGATAAGTCCGATCGATACGAAAATCAAAATCTTATAATAACTTACTAATATAGATTCAATGGAACCAGTTTCGTCGCATTCTGAGACTGTTCTCCCAAAATGATATCATATACGTAAAACAATGCTATTTTGGACACCAAATTACCTGATCTCCAAAATTAACTTACTATACACATATCCTGAGACTAAACATCAATACGAATTTAACGAAACATGTCTCACGTCTTAATTTGATTGTTGGCTCAAGTGACATACAAATCCCTATCTAATCCAATTAAATTAAATTAATTAATCATTGTGTAAAATATATGTGCGTTTTTGGCTATGGCATTCACAAACGATATCAGATCGCCACGAAATTTATTTTCATATAATAACTTAGCATTACGGAGCCAATGAAGCTGGTTTCGTTGACATCCCTGAATATTTTAGAATTGGCTATTTTTAACTTGATTAAATTAATATAAAATTCTCATTTCTGCCAATTCATTATTAAACTAAAATTTAAAAACTCTATCAACTTCCATTATATTCCAATAGCATATATAACTATTCAGAAACCATTTTGATCCTTACTAAATGCCAAGTTATAATGATACTTTATTTATTAAAAACCCTTTTATTCTATTCAATAAATCGTTATGGCTTATAGATGATTCCATAGCAACTTTCTAAAAATTATTTTGAGATCACTCAAAATCTACAATATGAATTTTTTTCCTCTTCCATTAGAAAATTATAACTAAATAGGTCCGGGAGATTCTTGTATCAAAGAATTCCAACTTATATTGTATTCTGTATATTCAATTGAAGTTCAAAATGTAAAACTATTAACTACCGCGACACTACTAGCTCGTTTTTAATTAAATATAAATTATATGTTCAACTTCGTTTAATAAACGAATTCCTTTTTACAATTCATATCTAAACTTAACCAAATCCTTCTATGTTGTCTTATTTATATTGTATTGCAAATCCAACTTTATTTTGACCATTTCAAAATTAAATTTATTATTGTATTATTTAAATTGGATTAATACTAAAAATCATTGAATTAGAGTTATTTAAATTTCCAAATCAACACTTAAAACCATTTTTAAATGTTTAATTTAACAGCTAAAAATCCAGATCATCACATTCATCCTCCACTAAAAGAATTTCATCCTCGAAATTACCAAGGTAGAAAAATCCTACAAACCCATTAACTTGCAAAAAAACTCTTCAGTTAAAATCTTCCAATCTATTTCCTGAACTTTTAGTTTCAAATAATCTAATTAGTTTTAAAAGAAAAACCAATTCATTATCGTGAACCAAAATTGTCACAAATTTGAAAATTTTCTAGCACCTTAAATTTTGGAATTTTTTAGTCTCTCCTGTACGGAGGGGCTTCTATGATATTGCAATAACAACAAATATATATATATATATATCGACCCACATGGATGAAAAACCCAATTCATATACCAAAATTTATATTTTCCAATAGACGTACCTTATAAAAGCGCTACTAAGCATGCTTGCTCAACTTATATGCAATTTATGCAACCAAAATCAATCCTCATAGCCTTCTAGTACCTGTAATTAACTCAATTTACCATGTAAGTAACAAATAAATGAAAATTTAAACAATACTTCACTGGCCAACATGTATAACTGCACAAATTTCCAAAACCAAACATGTAGCATCACTCGTTTAGAAAGTATATGTTGATTCATTAGATTTTTGATTCACGACAACAAAGCAATGAAGATCGATTGAAGAGTTAGTTCATATATGTGTGCGTATATATATACATATATATCTCTATGTGTGTGTGTTTTTAGTGTGTTAGATTAATGTTAAAATCTATCCTCATTTTATATAACACAAATACACAAAACACGTGTATGTGTGTGTGTGTGTATATATGTATGTATATATGGCTAAAAACAGCCATTACCGAGGCTTCCACTCTAGATCAGTCGGTTGGTCCAAAAGCTACCAATCGACTGGTAGGGCACTGAAACCCCAGTAACAGCTATTTTCAGCCATATTTCAAATAAATATACGATTTATATTTTCTACCAGTTTACTGGTGATTTTTATACTAGTTAATTGACCTGATAATAACAGCCATATTGTAATGTCTCATATTTTTTGTAGTCAAATATTTAAATTATTTTATTATTTTAAATATTATATTTGGAATATTAATTGATTTTTATATTGAATTCGTTTATTAAAAGGAAGTTTGAACGTTAAATTTATATATATAGTTTAAAATGATCTTGAAACGGCGTGGTAGTTCATAATATTATGTTTTGAACTTTAACTGGATATACAGGATCCGATATAAGTCGGAATTCCATGAAACAAGAAACGTTTGAATTTTACTGATTATACTTTTCTAATGAAAGAGAAAAATTCAGATTTCGTATTATAGATTGTTAGTTATGTCAAAATTAAATTTTCAAATAGTCGCTATGAAATTCGTTATAAACCATAATGTCTATTTAATTAATTTAAAAGGGTTTTAAATACTATTTGATAACATTTAACTCAGAATTGATAATTTTGAGTTGTATAATTTATATTTGAAGCTGTATGATAATTTTATTAGGATAAATACATAATAATAATTTGTTATTATTTAAATGAATTAATTTATATTTACTCGCTATTATATAAGCCTTAAAATATAGTTGTTTTCCTAACGACCTCCGTTTTTGATGAAATAAATTTTATTGGAATACGTATAGCTAGCTATTGCTAGACTTCCGGTTTGGAGCCAAACAGAGTTATTTTATCGGTAGACGAAATTTTTAACTGAACCGATGAATATATTGAAATTTAAAGAGTTGTGCAAACGGAGTCGATTTTCAACAAAATTAATTTCATTGGATCCGCAACATCAGGACGTAGCAAAATGTCTGTTTTTATTGCATTTGGAGATCGGATGTGGCGGTATGAATATTAAAAAATTGACGATATATAATGGTAATTAAATTGCAAAATGAATTCCTTTTCTATGAAGTCACCTACCCCAAATCTCACTTTTGAAGCTACCCCATTTCCTTCACCATTAAGTTTCAAAAAGATATATATATTTATTTATACTTTGTAAAGCATAACCAATTCCCTCCTTTCAAAAACGCTGCAAAACCTATTTATGTACCCACCGTCCTTTAACTTTCTTGCGTGTCAACCATAGGAAATTACTTTTCTGTTAAACTTTGTAAACCTTGTAAACCTTGTCGACCACGTTATTTTTGGAAAACCACCTCCGAAATAGCTATCATACCTATTTCTGCAAACCTATATACTAATACTTAGCCTCCACGTATTCCTCTTCTATAAAACATCACTACCCATTCTACTTCTTCTCTTCATTTCAGCAGTGTGAAATAATGTTTTCCCTCAAGAATGAAAATCCAAACCCACTTGTATAATCTCTCTAAAATCTCTACATTATTTTCTTTGGCTTCCTCTTTCTACTTCGAATGGGTATAAGCTTTGGAAATTCTGGAATGGAGTGCAAGGACAAATCACTGTGGGAGTATGTTCTTATGTGGGAGGCGCAGCCTCAGTTGGGTGCAGACATGAGAGGCTCGAGGCAGGCTTATGGGGATTCAGATCTGGTTCTGGCGGGGCAATGGTGAGGCGCGACTGTGCTACCTGCATGCATGGTGGAAGCCGAGAGAAACAAAAAGACGTGATCATATGAGGAAGGTTTTTATTCAAAAGTTTTCTGTGGGAAGGTAGGTTTTTGCGTGGAGAGGAGTTTATGGCGTGGGTTGGTTGCATGAGTTGAACGTGAAACAGGAAGTAGATGGTTTACTTGAAGGAAAACAATTCAGGGAGCAAAGAGGAGAGGGACGTGGAAACTGGAAGAAGTGAGGCTTTCATGGGTGGGAAAAAAGAAAAAAGGGATTGGAAGGAAGAACAAATATGGGGTAAGGGCCCATGCCAGTCACGAAATGGAAAAGAGAATGTTTGTGTATTTCATTTGGAGAAGGAGAAAGCCTACGTGGCTCAAACAATGTTAAACGGCTGAAGAGTTTTGTTAGGACCATAAAAATATAAATTAAAGGGGCTTCACACCTTTTAGAACTATTTTTTTCGAAAAAAGGAATGAAACTAACAAATGGGCCAATTGTTGCTGAAGGTTCACATGAAAGGGTATAAGAAAATGGAAAGGATAGAAAATGGTGAAGTTGTTCGAACTAAAAAAGCAGCTAGATCGGAATAAGTGATTTTAACCATGCCTAATTATATAATCAACGGGGTAAGTTAAAGTAAGGTATAATTAATTAACAATTTAATTGATTATTTAAACCATTAATGTATTTAACGTATATCTTGTGTATGCATTAACAGAATAGAACAGAAAAAACGACGTTAAACTCGTATCGTCAAACGCTTCATTATAGGGTTGTTTTGGATAGGGATAGAAGAAATTGGAGATTTTAATTAAATTAAACGTATGTTTAATTTAATTAAAAATAAACCATTTAAGTACTAAAGGAAATCAAGGTGAGTTAAACTCATTCAGTTCTTCGCACTTATATTTTATATAAGTCGGGTTTTTATTTTTTGTTATACGATTGTTAATGACTGATTATTTGTTAAAAATATATTCATATATTGATTGATCAGTGAAATTAAAAGTTGTTTAATTTCAGCAAAAACCAAATCGTTAACGTTGATTAATTTCAGCAAAAACCAATCGTTATTTTAACGATTAGACCCAATGGAGGCAATTACCACATTGGTTACGTTTTTAATAATACAAACGTGTTAAATTTAAAGATGGATATTTTGATTGTTGTTATTGTTTGATTGTTGAATATTATATCCGTTTATTGATTGACCGTATTATTTGATATAACATTTTTGAATGCAGGGAAGAACGGGTTGGAGGGATCCAACTGGATTCGTCAAATTTATTAGATGTTATTTATTTTAATATTATCTTTATATAAACTATTCTAATTGAACGATTGATTTGGTTATTCACCGTTGACCTGAAATTCAAGATTTGTTTTGTTTAAACCAATGGGAAATATTGGTTGAGTAGTTGGCAGTATATAGCCTATAAATTAATCGTTTTTTAAATATGGATATATCGTCAGGTAAATCGATAGAAGTAAAGTTATAAGATTTATTTTATAACTGAAGATAGATTTTTAAATCTATTATTTTAAATAAAAGTTATTAAAAGGAAATAAATATTTATTATTTAAGTTTATATTTAATTATTAAATTATTTTATAAAGCAAATTCTGATATTTATCAGGTTCATAAATAAGAGAGTAGAAAATTAATCTAATGGTTAAGAGTTGGATAATAGTTTTTAAGAAAACAATTAGATGGAATTATTTAAATTAATTATGTTATTAATTAATTTTTTTGGCAAGGCATTATATTATTAATTAATTTAAAGGAAGGATCAATTGAATTTGGTTAACGAGATAGTTGTGTTTTGAGTTGACTAAGTTAACTAATCTGGAATTGATTATTAAATGAATATTTTTTTGGATTAATGAAATTGTTTAACGAATATTTTTTTTAGCTTTAATAAAAAAATTTAAAAGGGAATTTACTATTTACTTTAATTAATAAAGAAGTTAACTACTTCTGCAGTAGTTAATGATTGGAGTAAATTATTATTTTAATTAATAATAATTTAGGAGATTACTTTTTAATTCATTTAAAAAGTAATCGAAGTTGAAATGAAATATAATTGAATTGTGAAAGGAGTTATGAACGGCTTTTGTAACAACCCGAAAATCTAGGCCAGTTTAAAATTTTTATTTTGGCAATTTTAGCGAATTTTGAATATTTAAAATGAATTATTTTAAATAATATCGTTGTGAAATTTATTTTGAATAGAATTCGAACGTATATATTATATACGTAGTCGTTAGAATATAAATTAAAGGATAAATTTAGAAGAATTGATATCCCGACTAGTTTGAATTGATATCCAAAGGAAGATTAAAGGATAAATTTAGAAGAATTTATGTAACACCCCGCGAATTCTATAACTGTGAAATTAATAAATTAAAGTATAATTGATTTTAATCAAAGAACTAAGGGAAACGGGATACGCCATTGCGTTCGTCTCGGAAAAATACGCGAAATAGAGTCCGAGTTTTCGAAAAACGGAGTCCGTATGAAGAAGATATGGCCTTCGGAAGTTTTGAATTAAATTTAAAATTCAAACAGAATAAAATAATTCAGAAAATCAAATTTAAATTCCAAAATAGGGCCCAATGGGCCAGGGCGGAAAAACAACCGCCTAACGCACCCAGGTCGACTGGGCTGTCGACCTGGCCTAATCAGGTCGACAGGGCTGTCGACAGGGCTGTCGACAGGCATGTCGACCTGGTCCAGAGCCAGGTCGAACCCAGTCCAACCTGGCTGGCCTATTCTATGTTGGTCGATTTTCTGTGGTCTGCTTTGTCATTAGGGCTAGGTGGCAAGCCCTAATTGGTCTCTCCTTAGGATGAATGGCTACGATCAATCCAAGCAACATCAATGGTCCTAATCAGTTTATAACCTCTATAAAAACAACCCTAGACTAACCCTAATCTATCCATTCAAAAATAAGAACAAAGCCGCCATGTTGCTGAGGAACGACTAGGGGTAGCCACCAATTGGAGAGAGGATTAGGAGGCAAATTCTAAGGCATAAAGCAACTCAATCAAATCAAACCGCATCTTCTTATCCCTAAACTTGAGATTTCGCCTCACCATTGTAAGTAGAGTATTACTTTGGTATGAACAAATAACTGTGTTGATTTGTATACTTGGTTGTGGTGAATAATTCATAATTTGTGCGTTAATATGATTCTTATTGATTTGGAATATTGTATACGTTTGGATATTCACGAATTATGTTATTCATTATAAAGAACTACATGCGGTAGTTCTATGCAAGTATACGTTTGGAATATTCGCAAATTATGTAATCCATGTTGAAGCTACATGTATGTAGTTGATTGAAATTCATGCAAGTTTGGGGTTTTGCTACTATGCCATCATAATATGTATTTTTATACAAAAATCATTTTTGTGAGTAATTGGAATAAGTTTGGGTTATTATAATCCATATGAAATTATGTTGAGAATTTGGCATCATGTATTAAGCCATGCTTTTGTACTAGAACACCTATTTGCAAACTTATGAATATGACTAGGCTATGATTGATAATTTGCATAATTAAAATTGTCAACAAGAATTATATGATGACATATGTGGTACATAGCTAGGTTAGGTTCAAATCCCTTTTTGCAAGTTTACATGACTAAAGTAAAAATCATGATTTCATGTTAGAAATATTTATGCCATGATTATGTGAACAAATACTTATGCCATGCTTATGTTTGACATTATGCCATGCTTATGTTTGACATTATGCTATGCTTATGTTAGAAATATTTATGCCATGCTTATGTTTGACATTATGCCTAAATAAAAATATAGGTTCATGTTGTAGTTATGACTATGTGTCAATAATGATACCCAATTTAGATTCTTATCTCAACTACAAGTTTACATGGTTTGATTCATGTCACTTATGCTTTATGACCAAAGTATATGTCACTACTATGCAAGTACACCAGTTTCTATTTTGTATTTCCAACGTCATATTGCAAGTTCATGCGTTCACATTCCCCCTTTTTGTGTATGTAATCACGCTTTAAGCCTCCCCTTTTCGCATGGCTAAGTTGGGCTTTAAAAGGCTAAGCCCAATATATATATAATAAACGGACGAGTTAAACGGGGGAAAATAACGTTGGGTTAAAATTACTAATGAATGAAAATATAAAATAGAAGGGCCCAAATTCAAGTATGGGTTGGGCCCATGATTGGTGTAACCTTTACACCATTAACTTAATAATGGGCCGCAAATATTTACATATAAGAAAATGAAGAAGAAAGACAAAATATGTAAATGTAGAACATACGATGTGTTTAACCCGAGGTTGGATTGAGTTGTGATGTAAACCTGCCCGGAACCGCCCGGCTGTCCAGTAGTCACAACAATACCTATCCAATGTGGGAGGTTAAACATGGAGCCCAATAAGGACCCGAGGTTAGACTGAGTTGTGGCGTAAGACTGCCCGGAACCAACCGGCAACAGGCAGCCACAACAATACCTGTCTAATGTGAGAGGTCAGGGCCTTAATAAGACAATTAAGGCTGAGTCAGGATTGCTAGGATTAAGTGAACTAAAGACTTAATCAAAATGGAACATGCTAAACTAAACGGACTGGTGGGGGTTAGGTAGGAAAACACTTAACCAACTTAGCATGTTGGCTAGAGATAGAAAACCTAGTAACGGGGGACCCTTTTCAGCAGTAACCCTAGAAGGTGTATCAGGATACCCTGAAACTAGGCAGGGTGGGGCACGATTACTGGGCTGATTGTAAGAGGTCAAATCGACGGCGGTGGTGTAGCAGTGTAGGTTCTAACGGGGTGCGGGCGTGCACACACTCCGGCGCAGAAAAATAAAGCACTGGGCACCAGTAGCATACCTATGCATTCTAAGGTTGTGTCGGGCCGCCGCCATGGGACTTGATACACCCCATGGTGGGACCAGCATAGGTAACTACAACATCGGGGGCCGTAAGACACATGTAACTATGCGAGTAGGAGCCGATCATCATAGAATGGATCACATCACCCTAATTATGGGGTGCCAGTTGGAAACTAGTTTATATGGGGTCAGAGATTAACATGGGGTACGATCGTTTATTCGACCCTAGACAACTTAACCAAGTTATAGTGCTTTCCCACTTCTTGTTTATACTTATCATACCCAGTTCTTTATTCATAGACAAAATAGTACTAGACTTACTCAGGCTTTATGTCTGACTCTACTTTTCTTTCGTCTTCTTTTCTTCCGTTTCCCCCCCCCCCCAGGTCCACAGGGAGGGAACACAGCAGCTTGACCAACCTTAACATCCAACTTGAAGAAGAGAAATGTATTGCTTGGACCTTTTCGTTTGAAACTATGGCTTTGGACAAACTCTATGGGGCTTTTGCAGTTTATCTATGTTTTATTTATGCTTCTTTAAATAATGTAATCAAGACAGATTATAAAAGTGTTATGTTATGTTTTGGAAAAGATGTAAGACAATTATGGTGATGTTGTTGTAGCACGTATTTGCTTTTATGAAATAAAAGTTTGTTGATTCTTTCCGCTGTTTACAAATATGTGTTCTTATATCTGTCTTGTATATCTGTGACTTATACTTATAAACCTCCACCAAAATTAGGGCATTCCCTTTGAGAGTGACCCTAACGGAGGTGGGGTCTTTCACTTGGTATCAGAGCATAGGTTTACCAGATAAGATAAAAGGTTTTGAAAAATTATTTTCAAAAAGGAAATTTAAAGAAGCATTTTTAAAAGAAAAATGTTATTTTATTTTAAAAAGGCAAAGTCCACTCCCCAAAGCCATAGGTATTATCTCTTATCCTTCGTTTTGAATCTATCCTTTTTGTTTCAGCATGTCCCAAGAACTTAACTTGCCAGAAGGGGTGCCAATACCTGGTTGGTTTAGGCGGTTCTTAGAAGCAAGGGCCACTCAGCCAGGTCCTACCGTTCCTCCTCCCCCAGCTGAAGGAAATCATCCAGCTGCAGCAGCACCTTTTCCTCCACCTCCTCCACGGGGAAACACATTTGCTAAGATATGTAAAGATTTTAAAGCTATGGGAGGAAGGGATTTCCATGGAACTGAATCCTTCGTGGCAGCTAGAAATTGGCTGAAAGAAACGGAGGACCTATTTATCATCTTTGGGGTAGAGGATAGACAAAAAGTACAATTGGCAGTGTGGCTATTGAAGGGCGAGGCTTCCTACTGGTGGGAAGTCACTAATGCTGAAAGACCAGTGGAGACATGGGAGGACTTTAGGGCAAGGTTTGAGACTAAATTTCTCTCAGATGCGGAAAGAAGTTTGCAGTTGGAAAAATTCTTATTTCTTAAGCATGGGGACAAGACAGTCAGAGAGTATGTGAATCAGTTCGATGAGCTGGCTAGGTTTGGGCTTGACCTAGTCAACACCCCGCACAAGAAGGCTCTCCGTTTCGTCAAAGGGTTGAATGAGCCATTACACAGTTTGGCCATGACCTATATACCCATGGGAGCCACGTATGAAAGATTGGTGCAAATGGCATTGCTGAATGAAGAGGATAAGGGCAAGAAGGAGACAAAGGAAGAAAGCTCTCAAGGGAAGAAAGAGGGTTTGCAGCCTAAGAAGACAGACTTTAAGAAGGGCGGAAAAGGCAACAAAGAGAAGAGGAAGTGCAATTTCTGTGGCAAAGTGGGGCACTTAGTAAAGGACTGCCGGAAAAAGAAGGCCAAGGAGAATGGTGGGTGCTTTTCTTGCGGTGAGACGGGCCACAGGGCTAAGGACTGCCCAAAGAAACGAGGACAGGGGAAGAGGGCTGGATCCACCCCAGGGGCACAGGTTCATGTGCTGGAAGCGCCACCTTTGCAACAGCGAGGTATAAATACTTCTATAGAAAGTGTAGTTTATCTTTATGATCACCCCGTTCGCACTTTATTTGACTCTGGCGCATCACACTCCTTTATTTCGTCTGCTTTAGTAGAATCTCTGCACCTAAAAACTAGTATGGTAGAGGACCCCTTAATTGTTTCAAACCCAATTGGGGGCCCAGCTCATTTGTCTATGATCTGTGTGGGATTGAAAATTTCTATTCTAAGTGTAGAATTTCAATGTAGTGCCTTTGTTTTGGGCTTTTCGGGTTATGGTTTGATTTTGGGTATGGATTGGCTATCCAGTAATGGGGCCATCCTTGATTGTGAGAAAAGGGTTGTTAGGCTCCTAACCCAGCTCGGTAATACTTTGGAAATTTCTTGTAATCCCTCGTATGCGGTTATGCTTAGTTATCTTGAATCGCTAGATGCCTCTGTTGAAAATCTACAATCAGTTAGAGTGGTCCGGGAATATCCGGATGTCTTCGAAGAGGTGAAGGGCTTGCCTCCGAAGCGGGAAATAGACTTCCGCATATATCTTGTAGATAATGCAAAGCCCGTTGCGTTGCCCGTTAGACACATGGCTCCACGAGAAAGGAAAGAGCTCAGTAAACAGATTAAAGAGCTTCTAGAAAAGGGGTTCATTAGGAGGAGCATTTCAGAATGGGGCGCTCCGGTGGTGTTCGCTACAAAGGCGGATGGTTCACTCCGTCTATGTGTTGACTATAGGGAGCTCAACAAGCTAACGAAAAAGAATAGGCACCCTCTCCCTAGAATTGACGATTTGTTTGACCAGCTTGTAGGAGCGTCTGTTTTCTCCCAACTCGATTTAGCAACCGGTTTTCATCAGCTAAGGGTGGCTGAAGATAGCATCGATAAAACGGCGTTCAGAACCCCAGACGGCTTCTTTGAATGGCTTGTCATGCCTTTCGGCTTGACAAATGCACCTGCTTACTTCGTGGACCTGATGAGTAGGGTATTTAGATGATATCCTTATCTTCTCAAAGAATGAAGAGGAACATGCTCAGCACTTAAGGGCAATCATGGAAACTTTGCGAGTCCATCAACTAAAAGCCAAATTCTCCAAATGCCACTTTTGGAGAGAAGAGGTGAGGTTCCTTGGGCACATAGTATCCAAACAAGGGTTAGCAGTGGACCCTGCTAAGGTAGTGGCGGTACAGGATTGGAAGACACCAAGGAATGCAACTGAGGTCCGAAGCTTTCTAGGACTAGCAGGTTTCTATCGAAAATTCATAAGGGATTTTGCGAAAATCTCAGCTCCGCTCACGAAATTGACTAAGAAGAATCTAGTGTTCAATTGGGACTTGGATTGCGAGTTTGCTTTCCAACGACTGAAAAGGGCTCTCAAAACAGCCCCAGTTTTGACGCTGCCAGATGGGAGCAAGATGTTCACTGTTTATACAGATGCATGTGGGACAGGGCTAGGCGCCGTCTTAATGCAAGAAGGAAGGGTAGTAGCTTATGGCGGAAGGCAGTTGAAAGTGCACGAAAAGAACTACCCAACCCACGATCTTGAGTTAGCCGCCATCGTCTTTGCACTCAAGTCTTGGCGACACTATCTCCTAGGTGAGAAGTTCGAACTTTACACTGACCATAAATTGTTGAAATATCTTTTCTCACAGAAGGATCTTAACTTGAGGCAACAAAGATGGATGGAGTTTCTTGCCTCGTACGATTTCGAAATCTCCTACACTCCGGGCAAAGGCAACGTAGTAGCAGACGCGTTGAGCCGAAAGAAATTGACCCTAAGCCCGTTGTTTGTTGAAAGACAAAGCCTAGAGTTTATAGCCAGCTTCGACTTTAGGCCTTCCTCCGATTTCGTACCAGGCTTGCTAGCATCTCTCGAAGTGCGCCCAAATTTAGTGGATTCAGTAGGGACAACACAACGCGAAGACCCTCAACTTGTGGAAATAATTGATAGGCTAATTAGGGGTGAGACTTCAAGTCACCTCAACAGATACTCCATCGACGATAAGGGTTTGCTAAGGCGGGACGGAAGACTATGCGTCCCACAGACAAAAGATTTAGTAAAGAAGGTTCTCGAGGAAGCACATCACTCCAAGATGACGATACACCTAGGCGGAGATAAAATGTACAAAGACATAAAAAGGACTTTCTTCTGGAACGGCATGAAAAAGGACGTGGCAGAGTTCGTTTCTAAGTGTATGGTGTGCCAACAGGTTAAGGCGGAACAGAAAAAGCCTGGCGGACTGCTACATCCTCTGGAGGTCCCGCAGTGGAAGTGGGATAGCATCTCAATGGACTTCATCGATGGGCTGCCTAGGTCTAGGAGAGGCATCACTAGCATTTGGGTAATAGTGGATAGGCTTACTAAAAGCGCCCACTTTTTACCTGTCAAAAGTAAAAGAACTGCCTCATCCCTAGCATCACTTTACCTCAAAGAAATCGTTCGACTCCATGGAATACCATCTAGCATTGTTAGTGACCGAGACCCCATCTTCACCAGTGAATTTTGGCGGAGTCTGCAAGAAGCAGTAGGAACGCAGTTATGCTTGAGCACAGCCTATCATCCCCAAACCGACGGCCAAACAGAGAGAGTAAACAGAGTTTTGGAAGACCTTTTAAGACTATGCGTCCTTGACTTCGGAGGGACATGGGAAGACCACCTTCCTTTGGTGGAATTTTCCTACAACAACAGCTATCAAGCAACCATCGGAATGGCGCCCTTCGAAGCTTTATATGGAAGACCGTGCCGATCACCCACTTGTTGGTGGGAGTCTACTGATAAGCTCATACTTGGACCAGATATGATCCGAGAGACTTCAGAGAAAGTAGACTTAATACGAAGAAGGATGAAGACGGCCCAAGACAGACAAAAGTCCTATGCCGACAAGAGAAGGACCGACCTTGAATTTGAGGTTGGAGACAGAGTTTTTCTCAAGGTATCACCGCTAAGAAACGTTGTTCGTTTTGGAACCACAGGAAAACTGGCGCCCAGGTTCGTAGGGCCATTCCCTATTATCGAGAAAATTGGGAAAATGGCCTATAGACTAGAGCTACCCGAGAAGTTGGCTGGAGTCCACAACGTTTTTCACGTTTCACATCTCCGAAAATGTCTACATGAGTCAGCCGAGGTGGTAGAGCCAAATATCCTCGAAGAGGCCGAAGTGGAACGCGAAGCAACCATAAGAAAAGTTCCGACCCGCATCTGAGGAACGGAAGTGAAGAAGCTACGCAACCGTGAAGTCAAGCTCGTCAAAGTTCAGTGGAGCGACGCCGAGGGAGACGCGACTTGGGAAACTGAAGCTAGAATCCGTACAGCCTACCCTTTTCTGTTCGAGGGTACATCCTTGATCTTTCATTTTCCTTAAGTTGCGCTTTTATCTATCTTTTTAGGTATATTTCCTCGACTTTATCTTTTAGGTAGAAAACCCTTTGGATGGAAACATGTAATTGAAACATGTTATGGATGATGGTTGCAAGTGGTTGCAAGTGATTGCTAGTGGTTGCTCGTGGTTGCATATACACACACAATCTAGGTTTTAGATCGGCTCAGTCACTTCATATTGCATATGCATATATGTTTGCATTCGTATATGGTTGAACTTTAATGTGTTGTCATGTGGATGTTGCATTTGTATTGAATGATTGTGCACTCATGTAGAATCAAGAATAGGAAAATTTGCATACATAATGGATTCATGGCACTTACATAATTCGCATTAAGGAGGTCAACTGAATCAGTAGACCGCCTGATTTTGCATTAGATAAGTACATGTACACACACACTTCGCATATGATCATGAAGCATTAGAAGTCTTTTAAGGACAATGGATACTCGTGTTTGATGGATGAGTAGATGGATGATTGGATGTTAGGATATACATTCCTCTTAACTTGAAGATTTCGGGGACGAAATCCTTTTAAGTGGGGGAGAATGTAACACCCCGCGAATTCTATAACTGTGAAATTAATAAATTAAAGTATAATTGATTTTAATCAAAGAACTAAGGGAAATGGGATACGCCATTGCGTTCGTCTTGGAAAAATACGCGAAATAGAGTCCGAGTTTTCGAAAAACGGAGTCCGTATGAAGAAGATATGGCCTTCGGAAGTTTTGAATTAAATTTAAAATTCAAACAGAATAAAATAATTCAGAAAATCAAATTTAAATTCCAAAATAGGGCCCAATGGGCCAGGGCGGAAAAACACCCGCCTAACGCACCCAGGTCGACTGGGCTGTCGACCTGGCCTAACCAGGTCGACAGGGCTGTCGACAGGCATGTCGACCTGGTCCAGAGCCAGGTCGAACCCAGTCCAACCTGGCTGGCCTATTCTATGTTGGTCGATTTTCTGTGGTCTGCTTTGTCATTAGGGCTAGGTGGCAAGCCCTAATTGGTCTCTCCTTAGGATGAATGGCTACGATCAATCCAAGCAACATCAATGGTCCTAATCAGTTTATAACCTCTATAAAAACAACCCTAGACTAACCCTAATCTATCCATTCAAAAATAAGAACAAAGCCGCCATGTTGCTGAGGAACGACTAGGGGTAGCCACCAATTGGAGAGAGGATTAGGAGGCAAATTCTAAGGCATAAAGCAACTCAATCAAATCAAACCGCATCTTCTTATCCCTAAACTTGAGATTTCGCCTCACCATTGTAAGTAGAGTATTACTTTGGTATGAACAAATAACTGTGTTGATTTGTATACTTGGTTGTGGTAAATAATTCATAATTTGTGCGTTAATATGATTCTTATTGATTTGGAATATTGTATACGTTTGGATATTCACGAATTATGTTATTCATTATAAAGAACTACATGCGGTAGTTCTATGCAAGTATACGTTTGGAATATTCGCAAATTATGTAATCCATGTTGAAGCTACATGTATGTAGTTGATTGAAATTCATGCAAGTTTGGGGTTTTGCTACTATGCCATCATAATATGTATTTTTATACAAAAATCATTTTTGTGAGTAATTGGAATAAGTTTGGGTTATTATAATCCATATGAAATTATGTTGAGAATTTGGCATCATGTATTAAGCCATGCTTTTGTACTAGAACACCTATTTGCAAACTTATGAATATGACTAGGCTATGATTGATAATTTGCATAATTAAAATTGTCAACAAGAATTATATGATGACATATGTGGTACATAGCTAGGTTAGGTTCAAATCCCTTTTTGCAAGTTTACATGACTAAAGTAAAAATCATGATTTCATGTTAGAAATATTTATGCCATGATTATGTGAACAAATACTTATGCCATGCTTATGTTTGACATTATGCCATGCTTATGTTTGACATTATGCTATGCTTATGTTAGAAATATTTATGCCATGCTTATGTTTGACATTATGCCTAAATAAAAATATAGGTTCATGTTGTAGTTATGACTATGTGTCAATAATGATACCCAATTTAGATTCTTATCTCAACTACAAGTTTACATGGTTTGATTCATGTCACTTATGCTTTATGACCAAAGTATATGTCACTACTATGCAAGTACACCAGTTTCTATTTTGTATTTCCAACGTCATATTGCAAGTTCATGCGTTCACATTCCCCCTTTTTGTGTATGTAATCACGCTTTAAGCCTCCCCTTTTCGCATGGCTAAGTTGGGCTTTAAAAGGCTAAGCCCAATATATATATAATAAACGGACGAGTTAAACGGGGGAAAATAACGTTGGGTTAAAATTACTAATGAATGAAAATATAAAATAGAAGGGCCCAAATTCAAGTATGGGTTGGGCCCATGATTGGTGTAACCTTTACACCATTAACTTAATAATGGGCCGCAAATATTTACATATAAGAAAATGAAGAAGAAAGACAAAATATGTAAATGTAGAACATACGATGTGTTTAACCCGAGGTTGGATTGAGTTGTGATGTAAACCTGCCCGGAACCGCCCGGCTGTCCAGTAGTCACAACAATACCTATCCAACGTGGGAGGTTAAACATGGAGCCCAATAAGGACCCGAGGTTAGACTGAGTTGTGGCGTAAGACTGCCCGGAACCAACCGGCAACAGGCAGCCACAACAATACCTGTCTAATGTGAGAGGTCAGGGCCTTAATAAGACAATTAAGGCTGAGTCAGGATTGCTAGGATTAAGTGAACTAAAGACTTAATCAAAATGGAACATGCTAAACTAAACGGACTGGTGGGGGTTAGGTAGGAAAACACTTAACCAACTTAGCATGTTGGCTAGAGATAGAAAACCTAGTAACGGGGGACCCTTTTCAGCAGTAACCCTAGAAGGTGTATCAGGATACCCTGAAACTAGGCAGGGTGGGGCACGATTACTGGGCTGATTGTAAGAGGTCAAATCGACGGCGGTGGTGTAGCAGTGTAGGTTCTAACGGGGTGCAGGCGTGCACACACTCCGGCGCAGAAAAATAAAGCGTAGCATACCTATGCATTCTAAGGTTGTGTCGGGCCGCCGCCATGGGACTTGATACACCCCATGGTGGGACCAGCATAGGTAACTACAACATCGGGGGCCGTAAGACACATGTAACTATGCGAGTAGGAGCCGATCATCATAGAATGGATCACATCACCCTAATTATGGGGTGCCAGTTGGAAACTAGTTTATATGGGGTCAGAGATTAACATGGGGTACGATCGTTTATTCGACCCTAGACAACTTAACCAAGTTATAGTGCTTTCCCACTTCTTGTTTATACTTATCATACCCAGTTCTTTATTCATAGACAAAATAGTACTAGACTTACTCAGGCTTTATGTCTGACTCTACTTTTCTTTCGTCTTCTTTTCTTCCGTTCCCCCCCCCCCAGGTCCACAGGGAGGGAACACAGTAGCTTGACCAACCTTAACATCCAACTTGAAGAAGAGAAATGTATTGCTTGGACCTTTTCGTTTGAAACTATGGCTTTGGACAAACTCTATGGGGCTTTTGCAGTTTATCTATGTTTTATTTATGCTTCTTTAAATAATGTAATCAAGACAGATTATGAAAGTGTTATGTTATGTTTTGGAAAAGATGTAAGACAATTATGGTGATGTTGTTGTAGCACGTATTTGCTTTTATGAAATAAAAGTTTGTTGATTCTTTCCGCTGTTTACAAATATGTGTTCTTATATCTGTCTTGTATATCTGTGACTTATACTTATAAACCTCCACCAAAATTAGGGCATTCCCTTTGAGAGTGACCCTAACGGAGGTGGGGTGTTTCAATTTATCTTGGATAAAATTAATGGGAACCTATTCCCTAAAAATGTGATTTTGTGAATAAAAGAATATTCTGAATTGGAATGAGGCGTTTGTTGTGTTTGTGTAACATTTGTTTATCATATACGTGGGTTATTCAGAAAGGCCGGGTTTATACCCATTCTGAATAACCGATTCGACCAGATGTCGAAGATGAAGACGGTGGTTGAAGACCGGAAGTCTTCACATCGTTTGGGTGATTACTGATGATCTCGATTGGGCTGTACACCCAAGATGAGGGAAACAGTTGGTGATCGTCCAGACGTACTTGGAAATGGATGGACATGCGAGGAAAGTGCCTCCGGTTTCGTTCAGACCCAGAACGAACTTGTAAATGGAGTGTGTGTCTGACATTGGATTTTATTCTATGTTGATTGATCTCCATTAAATATACATCTGTTTGGTGGCGGAGAATTTATTCTCTTGCTTAACGCCCTTCTCTGAGACGTACAAGCTCAGAGGTTCTATATCGATGGACATCAGTCGCATGGAGTGAATTGCCAGTGTGGCACGCCTAAGTGGCAATTGATCAGGGCTTCTGTTGAAAAGCAAAGTCTTGTGGTTGATGATCAAAGCACGGCCTGTGTGGCGTAGCTTTTTGTATAACGTGAATTCGCGAGCCTCACACCTCGGTATGAGTCAAAAACGGGAGACGGACCGCTGGGAGAGCACGACGTTTCTTTCTAGCTAGGGTGGTGTCAGTGACCTACCAGCCCTGACATTTATATACTTTTCACCTGTGTGGTTGTTGGAATGCGAGGCGCCTCGGATATAGGTCTGTAAGGACCGGGAAACGTGTGTTCAGGAATAACTAATCCTCAAAAGTAAGAGAGGACCGGCCCAGCCGATTCCAAGGATCAAAGTGGGGTCCTGGGACATTTGCTAGAGTGTCTCGAACGCGGAGAGGAGCTTGCCCCTTGCCTCGACTCATGACGGAAATCCAATTTCCAATACGTGTATTGCGGTTTTAATTGTAGAACTAGTATGACGACATGATATATGGTACCCATGCCGTCTATGATTGATATTTATGATTGAAATTGTTTTGACACTATAAACCTATAATAGTATCAAATAATGTGTTTTAAACGTATCAAGCATGCTTTGGTTGTTATAAGGGAAAACCCTATCCTCCGACTTGCGTTGCATTGTGTGATGGGACCTGGGTCTTATAACAGCTTCATTTTTCTTTATTTAGCATTGCGCTGTTTGTTCTATGCACTGGTATTCTTGGGAGGAAACCCGTTCCGTGTTATACGGCGTGGTCCCTTGATTTACCAAACTTTAAAACCAATATTAATAACTGTTTTAGTTCTCACACCAGTCACATGACTGACCTGGAGTTTATTGTTTTAACCTAAACTCTGGGTGCCCTTATTTTCGACATGGGCAGCTAGTAGTTTTGGTTTTGCAGATTTATATTCACAGGATCCTGATTTACAGCTGGAACGATGCTCGGAAAGCTCTGTATCCGTGTATTACTTTCAGTTGTGTTTTATATTGTTTTTCCGCTGCTATGTATTTAAATGTAATTTAAATCTCTGATATTTATCGAATGTAATTTATTCATTTATACTCTGTATATCCTTGTATATGATGGAATTGTTGTAATAACAATGAAATGTTCTTCCGTCTGCGTTCTGATTTGTCCTGTTCTCAAAACGATCAGGGGTTTCGAACGGTCTTTGTCGGTTTAACGATCGATTCAGATCGAGCAAAATTCTTTGCCGTTACAGTTTGGTATCAGAGCTTTGGTTTACAGAGCTCGAGAACAAGACACCTTAGAACCATACGAAAGAATTCATCAGATATTGGATTAGTAATATCCAATTAGAATGACTCGTTAGAGATAGGATCAGTAGTATCCTAGAACAAGTGTGAAGAGTATATTTTTCAAATGAAAACAATTTTGTTTTGAAAATTTAAATCGCTTTATACGTATTTGATTATTTATTTATTTTGAATATGGACAATCCAATATATAAAGGTTTTGTATATACGCGTCATGAACGTATATTCGAAGTTTTAATATACTGGACAGAGATAGAATCACACTCTAGTCGCCCGGACATGATTCTGATGATGGCGCGCCATCGCCAGTATTTATTTTCGTGTTTCGAAGGTGTGATATCTATATATTTCCATTAGACTGGTGTGAGAACCAAAATATAGCTAGAATACATTGTTGTGAATTGGCATCAAAAACATGATTTTCTGTATATATGTATTAAAATTATGAATTTGAAACGTTAAATCACTAATTGATTGATGTTTGTGTTGTTTGTTTATTTGTTTAATAATTTTGAACCATTTAGCCTAATTGTATCAAATATTTAATTGTATTGAAAATTGGTCACATTTGCTTGCATATACATGCACTTACATTGAACAGGTCATAGCAAGGAGGCTAGAGCAGAGAATAAAATTTGTTTGCCCGACAAATAGGTACATGTTTACTATAATTTACTGTTTTGTTTGGGTGATGATGATTTTATGAGCCGATTGGCTAGCTGCTTGGCTTTTTCTTTTTGAGATCAGAAGGCCTATATGGCAATTTCGGGATTTTCCCGTGGCTCCCGGTGTAGGGGAGGTTATGGCGAATTTTTTCGAAAATTTAGGGTATTAGCCAAATTTTTGAAGAATTTGAAAATTCTCAGAAACTGAAAAGTTGGAGAATGGAAGCCAGATCGAACGTAGAGTTGATTAATCAAACCACTTTCGACTTCGTTCCTTTTCGGGGACGAAAAGTTTTAAGTGGGGGAGATTGTAACAACCCGAAAATCTGGGCCAGTTTAAAATTTTTATTTTGGCAATTTTAGCGAATTTTGAATATTTAAAATGAATTATTTTAAATAATATCGACGTGAAATTTATTTTGAATAGAATTCGAACGTATATATTATATACGTAGTCGTTAGAATATAAATAATTATTTATAATTATAAAGGAATTGAAAATGGCGCGGTAGTTCGATAATTCGATTTCAAACTTCAATTGAATGTACCGGGTGCAAAACAATCCGGATTTTAGTGAAACCAAAAACACTAGAATCTATTTGAGAATATCTTTCCAACGAATCCGACAAATTGAAATTTCATAGCGGGACTCAAAAGATATGTCCAGTTGAAAATTCTGAATAGTCGCTATGGAATTCAGGCCCTTAAAAATGGGAATTTTGCAAACGACCTCGGATTTCGACGAAACCACTTTTGTTGGATCCGTGATGTCAAATTATTGTTAGATTTTAAATTTCATAATTTTTCGAATCAATATGTGAGCGTGGCAAAGGAAAACGCGTTTGACCAGTTTAAGTTGATTTTAATCGACTGAAAAATGACCATTTTTCAAACGGTCTCAGAATTCGACGAAATTAGTTTTGTTAGGACCGTATCGTCAATACGAAGCTAGAAAATATTTTTCTGGAATTTTTCGAGTTAGTATGTGACCCCGGTAAATTGAAATGTGCGTTCAAATTCAATATATAGAGTTATATGTTGATTTTGACGAAAACTGATTGTAACGATCGAATCAGCCTACGATACATATCCCATTGTGTTCGGAATGGGGGTAATTAGCTATGGATGACAGTCGGTGGGCTCAATTTCGAGTTCGAATTTTAAAGTTGCTTTTTAGAAATAAATAAATTAATATATATATTTTCATTTAAGCCCTTACCCTCCTCCTCGTTCACTTTCTTCTCAGAAGAAAAAAAAATGAGAAAGGGGGATCGCGATTCCCAGCCCCCCGATCAACGCGCCGCCGCCAGCGAAGGCGTGGGCCACCGCCTCTCCTCCCGCTTTGCCTTCCTCCTCCCCTTCCTCCGCCTTCTTTCCTCCTTCCTCCCTCCTTGTTCCCTCGCTGCACCCCCCTTGCCTCGCGGCAGCCCCCTGTCCCACATCTAACGCCACGCCACCCGCTCCACCTCGCCCTCCCCCTCCTACCGACGCTCCAACACCTCCACCACCACCCTGATGAACGCCGCGCCCCCTACCACCTTTCCCGCCCCCGTCAGCACCTCCGGTGGGTCCCCCTTCGACTGGAAATCCCTCCAAGCCCAAACCCTTCGCTGAAAGTCCTTCGGTTTGTTTAATTTATTTCTATTTGTTTATCTTTCTATGTTATCAATTGCAAAAGTTTAAAACTATAATTTTTATATTATAGAAAGATTAAAAATATGATTTTTGTATAATATAAATATTAAAGATATGATTTTTATATATGTAGTGAATCAAAAATATGATTTTTACATAGTAGGAATTATAAAAATATAATCTTTATGAGATAGAGAATATAAAAATATCATCTTTGTATATGTAGTGAAATAAAAATCTGATTTTTATTATATATACATTGAAGAAAAAAAAGGGGATTTTTATAGTGATGAAATAAAAATTAAATCTTTATATTTGAAAAGGCAAAATCTTTAAGTAGTGAATAGTAGAATAAAAATAGAATTTTTATCTATATAGTAGCGATGTAAAAATAGAATTTTTATCTATATAGTAGCGAAGTAAAAATTCGATTTTTATATATTGAATAACGATGTAAAAATTCGATTTTTATATATTGAATAGCGAAGTAAAAATTCGATTTTTATATATTGAATAGCAAAGTAAAAATTCGATTTTTACATATGTAGTGGCTACGGGCAGCGAAATTGACAAAAAGGGCGAAAACGACGAAGATTTCTACATAAGAAGAGTCGTGGAGTTGGATTAGCTATCGGTGAGAACTTCTCACTCAAAATTTCTTTTTCTAGTTATATATATATATATATATATATGCTAGGATGTAGACGGTGCTTAGCAGCACCCGACACCCGTCATCCACAGACCATGGATGGCTTGTTTGTTTAATTGATGTGTTGTGAAATTTGTTTGTGTTGTTGATGTGAAATCGATAATAAAATGTGGATGTGTTGAAATAAATTAATTATCATTAAAAATATAATTTTTAACGTGAATGTGAATAAATAAATATTTATAAACAAATCGGCTGATTTGTTTATATACACTGATTTGACTGATATTGATTGGGTCGATAAATTTTACACATCGCCCAACTGCACAAATAAAAATCTGTGTTTGTTGATTTGAAACCCCACACGGGTGTTGGGATGATATTTGAGTACACTAATCCCAATTATTTAATTGTATGTCGATCGATTGGTCGACAGGCTGTGTAAGCGTTGATTATTTATATTTGATGCTTATGCAGTTGTGTGTTGCACCTTGGATGATGGTTGATTGTTGATCGTTGCTATTATATACATGTGTTATATGGTGATTGATTGGGCCTCATTCCAATTGGGAAAATAATGAATATTATAAAAGAAAATTCATGTGTTGAATATAAAAATAGTCATGTGTTGACGATATTCATGAGTTGAAACTATTGACGTGTTGAGTGAAATATTTTATACAATAAAATTTACATCTTTATCATATTTAAAATTAGAACTACTTCCCAGTAGGAGTCTAATTAAAAATCAAACGATAGATACCATGATTTTATAAAATATTTTACATAACAAAAATAGTCGTGTGTTGAAAGAAATATAGATTCATGTGTTGAATAGGATAAATATTCATTTGTTGAATAGAATAACGAATTATTGAAATATAAAGCCGTGTTGATTATAGATGCGTTATTTTGACGCGAACGATATTTATATCGATTTTATTCGTTTTATAATGAATATTGAAAAGTGATTTCAAAATTTAATATTTTTAAATGAAATTCAAATTAAATTAGATTAAAATTCAAATTGAAATTTTATTGAATCAATTTGAAATGAATTCGAATCGAATAGAAAATGAATTCAATTCGAATTGAATAGAAAGTGAATTTGAATTCGAATCAATTAGAAATGAATTCAAATTGAATTAAATTGAAATGGAGTTAAAAACGAATTGAAATCGTTTCGAATGAAATTTAAAACGAAGAAATGAATTCGAATTGAATTAAATAGAAGGTAAATTCAAATTGAATTGAAGTGAAACGAATTAGAATTTGAATTGAATTGAAACGAATTTGAATTCGAACGAAATAAAATTTGAAATGAATTCGAATTGAAATCAAATCGATTTGAAATTTAATGTAGCGTTGAAATGGTTTGGAAAACGAATTTAAAACGATTTATAAAATACGTTTTAAAAAGAAAATCGACGAAATATATAATATATATATATATATTATATATATAATGGCCTGAATAGAACGCGCCGCGCCGCGGCAGTTCGTGAATTACGACCATTGACTTCGAATTGACATTACGGGAGATCCGACCGTCGGATTCTTCTAAAACCGAAACCGTTGGGTTCGTATCGAAAAGAGCTTTCCAATGAATATTAGAAATTTGAAATCTAACGGTTGGATTTGGAATTATGTCCAAATCAAATTTGGAAAAGGTTGCTGTAAGTGCCGTTCGATGGTCGTTGATGGAAATCGACTGTACGGGCCTTGATAAAATTATTAAAAATATCTATAATTTGTGTAAAATCATAATATGTGAACTGGAAAGAACTGGGATGTAAAATTCCATATTTGAAAAGATAAAAATAGATTTTTGTCGAAATGAACTAGTTTTGAACTAGAATTAAAATCAATTTATTTTTAAATAAATAAATTGAATTTGAAAGTGATTTTAAAAATAATCAATATTCCCAATACGTGGATTGGACTGGAGTTGAATCGAAATTATCTTCGGAGTATTTCGATGTTGGATTTCGTGACTATACAGATATTGTTATGGGAATTTGAAAGATATATTTAATATCGTTATTTCCAATACGATATTTGCTGGTTTCAGAATTTGATATTGAATATAAGCCGGTATATTTTGTATTCAGATCCTTGTATTTAATATCAAATGTGATTTGGGTTTATCGTGAATCGTGTTTTAGATGACATTGGTTCTTTAACCCAGTTAAAGGCAAGATGTTGGTTTTTGAAAAGATTAAAACTAAGAGGAGTTTTAATGAATCTTTAATTAGATTAAAATGTGAATTAATAATTTAAAGTATCAAATCTGAAAAGGGATCGAGAATGGAGTACCACCAGTTTTGCTCCAATGCGATAGTTAAATCTTTAATTAGATTTGAACGTAAAATGGTAATTAATTTTACCGATAACACCTTGGTGTTAGATATGGAGTATTATCAGTTTTGCTCCATGGGATGAATAGGTTAGGATTGGGAAATAAAATAAATAATTACTTCGGTGTGGTTCGCTAATCCCGACTAGTTTGAATTGATATCCAAAGGAAGATTAAAGGATAAATTTAGAAGAATTTATCTTGGATAAAATTAATGGGAACCTACTCCCTAAAAATGTGATTTTGTGAATAAAAGAATATTCTGAATTGGAATGAGGCGTTTGTTGTGTTTGTGTAACATTTGTTTATCATATACGTGGGTTATTCAGAAATGCCGGGTTTATACCCATTCTGAATAACCGATTCGACGAGATGTCGAAGATGAAGACGGTGGTTGAAGACCGGAAGTCTTCACATTGTTTGGGTGATTACTGATGATCTCGATTGGGCTGTACACCCAAGATGAGGGAAACAGTTGGTGATCGTCCAGACGTACTTGGAGATGGATGGACATGCGAGGAAAGTGCCTCCGGTTTCGTTCAGACCCAGAACGAACTTGTAAATGGATTGTGTGTCTGACATTGGATTTTATTCTATGTTGATTGATCTCCATTAAATATACATCTGTTTGGCAGCGGAGAATTTATTCTCTTGCTTAACGCCCTTCTCTGAGACGTACGAGCTCAGAGGTTGTATATCGATGGACATCAGTCGCATGGAGTGAATTGCCAGTGTGGCACGCCTAAGGGCAATTGATCAGGGCTTCTATTGAAAAGAAAAGTCTTGTGGTTGATGATCAAAGCACGGCCTGTGTGGCGTAGCTTTGTGTATAACGTGAATTCGCGAGCCTCACACCTCGGTATGAGTCAAAAACGGGAGACGGACCGCTGGGAGAGCACGACGTTTCTTTCTAGCTAGGGTGGTGTCAGTGACCTACCAGCCCTGACATTTATATACTTTTCACCTGTGTGGTTGTTGGAATGCGAGGCGCCTCGGATATAGGTCTGTAAGGACCTGGAAACGTGTGTTCAGGAATAACTAATCCTCAAAAGTAAGAGAGGACCGGCCCAGCCGATTCCAAGGATCAAAGTGGGGTCCTGGAACATTTGCTAGAGTGTCTCGAACGAGGAGTGTAGCTTGTCCCTTGCCTCGACTCATGACGGAAATCCAATTTCCAATACGTGTATTAAGGTTTTAATTGTAGAACTAGTATGGCGACATGATATATGGTACCCATGCCGTCTATGATTGATATTTATGATTGAAATTGTTTTGACACTATACACCTATAATAGTATCAAATAATGTGTTTTAAACGTATCAAGCATGCTTTGGCTGTTATAAGGGAAAACCCTATCCTCCGGCTTGCGTTGCATTGTGTGATGGGACCTGGGTCTTATAACAGCTTCATTTTTCTTTATTTAGCATTGCGCTGTTTGTTCTATGCACTGGTATTCTTGGGAGGAAACCCGTTCCGTGTTATACGGCGTGGTCCCTTGATTTACCAAACTTTAAAACCAATATTAATATCTGTTTTAGTTCTCACACCAGTCACATGACTGACCTGGAGTTTATTGTTTTAACCTAAACTCTGGGTGCCCTTATTTTCGACACGGGCAGCTAGTAGTTTTGGTTTTGCAGATTTATATTCACAGAATCCTGATTTACAGCTGGAACGATGCTCGGAAAGCTCTGTATCCGTGTATTACTTTCAGTTGTGTTTTATATTGTTTTTCCGCTGCTATGTATTTAAATGTAATTTAAATCTATGATATTTATCAAATGCAATTTATTCATTTATACTCTGTATATTCTTGTATCTGATGGAATTGTTGTAATAACAATGAAATGTTCTTCCGTCTGTGTTCTGATTTGTCCTGTTCTCAAAACGATCAGGGGTTTCGAACGGTCTTTGTCGGTTTAATGATCGATTCAGATCGAGCAAAATTCCTTGCCGTTACAGCTTTATATTAAAACCCGAGTTTTTATAACAAAGTTATAGAAAGGATTTTTAAGCAAATACGATAGTTTAAATTAAATGTTTGCTTAATGTTTGAATTAAGAAAAAGGAAATTGAGATAAAAAGGTTTATATTAAACCACAATGTTGTAAACAAAGTTTATAAAGACGACGAGAAGTTGATACGTTAATTTTAAATTAATGTTACTTAATAATGAAATTAAGTAAAATGGGAAACTGAAATAAGATTTTCAAAGTGGGAAATGGTTGAATGGATTAGAAAAGGGATTGTTAAAAGTGAATTTGGAAAATGAGTGAGTAATAGGATTTTGCAACAAAAATCCGAGTAATAAAATAAATTGTTTGAAGAAGTAGACATCAAAAAAGGACGTTATTAAGTAATTTCAAAATCAAGGATTTAAGAAATAATGGTTATGTTCGAGAAGGGGATTTTCAAAAGTAAGAAGTTTTATAAAACCATATTTTTAAATAAAATATTTAAATGGGATTTGTTTCGATATTAGAATGAAATATCTTTTTTTTAATTACAACTCATTTCTATCTTAAGATAAGAACATTGTTGATCAAGGTCTAAGAGGTAATTAAAATACCCCGACTTGAACGACTTCAGGATTATCGGAGGATGATATTAGTTGTAATGGTAAAGAGGTAGAGAATGATGTATTATTTGCATATGAGAAATAATAATGAAGTAACAGAAATAAAAGATTTGAAATATGCATAATGAGATTTTCAAAGTAACTGAAATGGAAAGGTTGGAGAACGTATATATAATGATATTCCCCAAGTAAAAGAAGTAAAAGGAGATTGTGTGAAATTGTAATGGTGTTTTTGTGATGAAAGGAAATTAAAAAGGGAGTTTTGGAATGGATTTATTTTAATGAATAAGGGTTGGTTATTATTTCAAATAATAAAACAAGAAATATTTCGTAATGTTGTTTTACGAGAGATAAGATGAATTAATTTCCCAATTATAGATAATGAGTAATGAGGTAACTAAGGATTTGCAAATGATAGTAAAATAGAAAATTAGAGATGATTATTGGATATTATCCCTAAGTATTAAAATAAGACAGTATTGAGAATACTATTATGTTGGATAAGAAGTGAAAAGCCATATTTGTTCTATTTTAAAGATTTAAGAGTTTTAAATTAACCTCCGTTAATTATTTTTAAATTAAAGAGGCCAAGTAATGCCAAGTTCCGAATCAGTGAACTCATTTTATTCTCATTATTGTTCATTTGATGGTTAAACAATTGACTGTCAATTCTGAACCATACGATTGTTGGTACGGAAAGACCAGAATCGAATGTATATTGAAAAACCATTCCAAACCAGCAAATATGTGGAAGACATTGATTGAAGATGGCGCAATCGAAGACCGTGGATCTTCACAAGCGAAAGGACTACTTGTCGAATTCTCTGGAGTTGCGCCCGGAGATATTCTAATGGTGATCCTATCATAAATGAAATCTTCGGATTGCAAGGACTACTTGCTACTGATCCATTGGGTGATACCTAGGATTTGGTAGGAGGGTGCCTTTGGTTCATCCTAATCCTGGATGACTTGAATGGACGAATGTCTGATAGAGTATTTCCAGAGAATCATGTACATTGGTTTCTACCTACGTACTTCTGTTGGTGGTATAGGAACTCGTTCTTTTAGCTTATACACCCAGGGTGTTTTTACGAATGTCAGTTAGTGATATCCAAGGGATCTGACGATGTGGCATTCAAAGTGGATGGAGATGGTTGTTCTAAAGGGTAAGCTTAAAGCTTAAGCATCATCAACCGGGAAATGGTAAAAATTGGGTAGGTCGCGTGGCCATGTAGTTCGCACCCATTAAAAGGGTATATCATTACCTGATCTGGGGAAATCAAAATTCTTCGGTTGTCCCTTTTTATTTATGTATGCTTTTGGCGGTTGGCTGGTCCCCAACCATGGTGATGATATATTCGGTACTCCTAAGCGAATTGAGGGGCCGGTCACGTTTAGCCTGGGTTGCAAGATGTTCTTGTTGAACCCAATGTATCACTACTACAAAACAGGTCATTTGCATCAGTTGTTAAACCCCTGTTGCATCAGTTGTTGAACTGATACAAGTGAAGATGATGCAACAGACAAATTTCTGTTGCATCAGTTACAGAACTGATGCAAATAACCATCACTTGCATCAGTTGTTTAGTACAACTGATGCTATAACGCAGATGCAAATGTCTACATTTGCTTCCGAAGCCTTGATCTATTGCATCATAGTTTTTAAACAACTGATGCTAATGAACAGATGCAAAAATGACATTTGTTATGACCTGTAGCGTATTGCATCAGTTGCCTATGCCATTACAACTGATGCAAATTAAGTGAAGTAACAAAAAAATAAAAAATCCACTATTTCAAAATTTTAAACCTGAAGCAATATTAATTAATAGAATTTAAAATTCTGCAGATGCATTAATACCACCAATCTGATGAAACAAAATATAATTGTATTATCAATCAACATAGTTCATGTGTATACAACCAAAAAAAATACATACTCTAATCATAAAACTAAAGTCAACGTGTGCATAACAAAAAACTTGTAACTACATCCAATTATGCATGATATAAGTCGCCAAGCAATCCCGAACTTCGTCTATCTCTTGTCGGTCATAAGAACCACGTTGTGCAAAGTCCTGCAATTTATAAGAGTAGTAATGTTTTAAAACGTCGTAAATATATAACATATATAGCTAGCTAGGCGAATGAAATAAATTAACATATACCTTTTGTAAATCGATGCCTTGATTGTGGTGTTTTACTATGTCAAGCATATACCTCATCACATAATATACACAATCCGTTGCTTCAGACTGCTGCGGACACTGGCAATATTACAAAACAATTTAATAGTTAGTTTAAAATGAAACAAAAAAAACATAGTATTAATTCATTATTGCAGCTTTTAATAGTCAGTGCTGCATGAATAATACATGGTGATACATGTATGGGGAAAACTCAATGTAACCCTTATATCAACCCGGAAATAACGCTGATGTTGTGCAAAGTAATATCAGTACGTCCTGAAAATAACACAAGTGATGCCAATGCATGCACTAAGAGTTGCAGCAGTAAAGCAGCCAGAAAACCCCAACCCCCATTTTTTGCCCCATTTTCAGATGTTGCAGATCTGATTCAAGTCAGAGAGTGGAACTACATACTTTTATGTTCAGTGATTTGTTAGTATTAAATTGAGTAAAAGAGCACATGATAAGCCAACAAATGGGATTGCAGTATCACCTAATTGTCCAAGTGACTTGGGCATGACTATGTAAACACCACTGTTTAGCTTTGGTAGTTAATACCAATGAAATATTTCAAGACTAATGTTTACAGTGATATTTATTTGATTTATGGAGGCTATATTGTTAAAAATTATATTAATATGTCAGTCTGGCTAGAACATACCAAAGTTAGGCAAAAGCTTCAGAGCCTAATTTGTGCCAACGCAACTGACATGTTGGGCTAACTAAGATTTTTCATTTTTTTCAAACTCAAAACTTAAGGGTTATAAATGTATTGTTATTGACAGTTTGATTTTTAAATTAGTAATGTAACTTTTTTTATTTTTTTTTATTTTTTTGTTATGAGGGATTTATTTTTTAAACACAAATTAAAAGAAAAAGCATTTTAATTTCTGTAGTGGCTCACAAAAATGCAACAGAGATCTGATCAAACAAAACCGAGTACCAAGAGAAAAAAAAATACAGATGCAGAAACTCCAAAGACAGCCACAAACCAAGAAATCCAAACAGGAAGTCAAAGGGAAATACCCAACTGAGCAAGAACTGCAAAAAGGCCAAACCGAACAAACGATCAAAAAAACATTCAAAAAGAAAACTGAGGGCAAACAGTAGCTAACACAAAATATAACCAGGGCCGGTTCCACTGTTTGGGATGCCCTAGGCGAGGCCAAAAAAAACTTGATTGCTAGATCCTTACTCCTATGCTATGGTTGCCCAACAAAACAATAAAACCATGCAAAAAAAGAGTAGTTGCCCCACCAAACAAGGTACGAAAAATTGCCGATGATATGTAAAATCATGCAAAGGAAGGTAAAACCATGAATTGGCAGGAAGAAAAATTTGAGCTGTATGAGCATGTAAAGGGAAAAAGGCAAACATGCAGGGAGAAAGCAATAGATGCAAGCAGGATTCTAAGACACATATATTTGGAATCGTTCAAAACCATTATCTCCACAGTTTGATGATGTATCTAAAATTTGAACCTTTATCATACTCCCCCTGAGCTATTTAAGAAAATCATATATACAGACTCAATATATCATAGATCACTATTTTTGAAGATTTAGTACAGGCAACGTCAGCAAACAAAACCATTCACAGTCAAGGCATAAATTAGTAAACCGAAAAGCTTACATATAGGAGAAGCTTTCATGTCATGGAATTTTGATAATGTATAAACCTCATACTTTTCAAACGTAACATGTTTTTGAAATATTGAAACCCGAAATCACGCAACATGTTTTTGAAATATTCAAACCCGAAATCATGTGCATACTCAGGCATTTGTATATGCAAGTCGCATAGTAGAGAGTTTGTACATTCAGCTGAAACCAAACAAGGTAAGGAGAATTGCAGATGAGCTGTAAAATAATGCAAAGGTAGGTAAAAAAAACATGAAGTGGCAGGAAGAAATTGAGCTAATGCAAAGGAAGGTTAAAAAAACATGAAGTGGGAGGAAGAATTGAGCTGGATGAGCATGTAAGAAAACAACAGCAAGTAGGTAGGAAAACAGCAATGAACGAAAGCACTATTGTTCTTATATCCTAGGAAAGTCAATCTATAGAGAACTATTCCAAATGCCAAGCAGCAATTTGTATTAGTTCTTATATCCTTATCCATATGTATTTTAAATATCCACATTAAAAAGTAAGCAATATATGCCCTTTTTTTTTAGATGTAACCACATTGGCTCTTCTATTTTCATTTCCTTTATATAATTTCTCTATTCAATATTATTTTTAAACTACTTTAATTGTTTTTTAACTTTTAAAGCTTGAATGAGTTTTAAAATATAATTCATATAGATGCACGATAAATTAAAGTACTGTTACAGACATGGTAATAGGATGTACATAAATAAAACAGAATCCATGCTCGAAGTTTCCGCTAGTTGCCTAAATTATACGACTTGCGTCTCATATTCATTCAGTAAATGTTTGATACTGTATATATTATATTTATGGAATAGGACGGTGATATTTAGTTGGTATGACTTAAATTTACAGCTCAAGGAGAAAATGTTTTGACTTTTCAATCATGTTCCTATTTTTCAACAAAAGTAAACAGCCAGCACGAAGAAAATGGTAACAGGAGCATTGCTTTTATGCTCGAAGTTCACCCAACACGAAGAACTTCCATTAAAAATTAGACAGCGCAAACTTATTTGAAACATTGGCTACTGTCATATTTGAAACTTGTTTGGTGTCATTTTCTAAACTAATATGCTTTGCAGGTGGCCTCATTGGCATCTGATCTAAAAGAACAAAGACGAGTGATGGGCAAGAGAATTATGAAAATAGCAGAACTAGGCATCCATGTAGATTTCTGAAGACTCGGACCAAGCATGCCATTCTCAGCGAAAACAATAAACACACGTACCCAATATTTCAGAGTTTATCTGCTCTTTGATTTTGTGATATGTATTCGGCTAAGGAGTTTCTGGCTCTTGAATTATGAAAATAGCATACCATTGGTTATATATATTTTTAGTACTTGAAAGTTCTGTTTGCTTATGATAGAATTCGTGTTAAGTTGTGAGTGGCATATCTTTTGGATAATACTATCATGAATGGTCGGTTGTGCTCAAATGCGTGGCTGGAAACTTTTGAGATGCATGGCTGGAAACTTATGATAGTATTTGATGTTATTTTTTTTGAAAATTATATTGTATTTGATGTTATTTGAATGATTGAATATAACAAAATTGTTATTATGCTTTTCCAAAAAAAATTGTTATTGATAATTTTTACTCGCGTTCCTTCAAAACATTAATCAACCCCATTTTTGTATTGAAAATCAAAATGATAACATAAGCGAGCCCTTTAAACACACGAAATCGCAGTAAATTTAATATTGAAGGTGCCCTTCTATTTACGACATTTATTGAGCCAAATACTCGTCAGAGTGATTTTAATAAAATTATTTATGCCATGATTCATTGCAGAGCAAAATTCCATAGAACTTAGTGGGATATTGATTGATTATTACCTTTACTGAAAGTGAAAGAGCTGCCTCAACAGTCTAATTATCAATTTATCATTCATAGCTACAGGGATTAACATGTTTTTTATTTTTATTTTGTTGTTAATCAAAGTAAACAAGTTGTCATCCGTGGTCTTTTGCTTTGTATGCTTTTTATATATAACTACAGGGATTGCAGTCTTTCTTTCTTTTTTCCATAATTTTATTTTAATGTATTCTACAATTCATTAATATGGATAAAGGTCTAATATAGACTGACCTAAACAATTTCTTTAAAATCAAACAACATCGGTGATTTCAAAGATCCAATCAAACATAAAAGATAAAAATAAATAACCAATAGAAATGAAAAAAACCCACAATCGATTCAAAAGGAAAAACTGAAAAAGAGATGTCACCTTAACATGCTTCCATTGAAAGGAAGTTCCTCGTGACTTACCACCCAATGCCTTGTAAATTTTAAAGGCCCTATATATGCAAGAAAATATAGATATTAATCCATTGTTATTATATAAAAGAGCAAATAAATACAACTTACATGTTCGCTTGTGGCCTAATGTCCAATTTACGTTTGCATACGGCTTGAGGATCAAATACATAGATCTCATTCATTTCTACACGAAAAACAAGCAGTAGACAATGATTCCTGCATTACAAGATTTATAGGAAATTAAAATCGATAGAAAATTCATAACTAATTACTAAAACTTTAATGTTTGTACTCTTCGTATTGCGGGGCCAAAAGTAAAGTCTTAGATTTTGATGCCATCCATGTGTTCGACAAATATGTATTTGTCGCATCTGGAAATTTCCGCACTTGGGAAAGTTTTTGGGGACACATAAACCCGACAGTCTCCACTTTGAGATCATCGCACATATGATTTAAACACCTACAGATTATGTAAACATATATTATTAGTTTCTTTTGTTTACACAATACAAACGAAATATATAATGAATTAAATTATGTTAAGTTGTCGATATTGTATCTCATATTGGTAATCAAATTCAAGTAAATTACTCACATGATGTAAATTTGCAACCATGATGCATTCAACCATGACATACTAAGAAATTGGATAATATCATTCTTCGTGATTTGGATTTCAAAGTCCTCATCGTACGTGAATAAATCCTTATTCATTTGAATTGCGAGGACAACATTATCATCGGATATCGTTTGAATTAGCAAGTCATGGAAATATCTACAATCGCTCGTTAAAGTTTTGAGGATTTCTTCATCCACGATAGATTTGTGCTTTGCAAGCTCATTTGTTATCGTATTGTTGACCTTTTCAATACTATCTTCAAACAAATCCTTGTTTGGTAGAGATGTGGATCCCTAGTTCAAAATTGTAAGTCGATGATATATCATACTAAATTAAAACTTAGCAATTAAACAATAAAACTTGTAAATTAACATACCTTAGTAGTATGCTCTTCCACTTTGTTTTTGGTCACAATAGGTGTAGCCTACACATAACAAACCATTATAAATTTGGACGTGATGTACATTTAATATTGAGATTAAGTATTCGTGTTGAAGTCACTAAGAAACTTAGGCTCAGATAAGAAACACATGCACAGCAGGGTAAAATTGGTATCTATTTAACAAAATGAAATTAAAAATGATTTACAAGTCATTTCTTGTGCTATAAGATGAATTTTGCTAAAAATAATAATAATGACAGTGGGCTTCACAAGTCATTTCTTGTGCGTAAATATTTTGGTTTACTAAAGTGGATGTAATTGCATTTACATATTGTAAATGACCATGACAGTACCATTTACTACTACAGATTTAATATTTGCTAGATTCTTACTGACCAAAATTCTAGTTTACTTAAACTCATACATTTGTAAACCTATTTTTTCCATCATCATTTTTAAGTAATGGCCAATTATTCAGCACCATTTTATGCAACGTCCAATTATTCATTGCATTTTTAAGTAATGACCACGGACAGAAAAGTTATACAAATTATAATGTGCTCCCATGAGTTAGTCATGAAGTGCACTAACATCGATAGAATCCGTATAATCAGCATGTACTGTTTTATTTTTCTAGTAAACTTCTAATACTTGAAACTTAAAACATGAACCTCCTCCCCCAAAGTGAACATGCAGAGCAAGTCCACTGATTTTAAAATAACAGCCCTTACTTTAATCTATATTTTCTTTAATCAACTAGAAACTGGATGCAAATTGAGGACCATTTCTCTTCTACTGAACTGCTCAGACAGAAATTGAAACAAGTGAAACTCAATTCAATTAAATGCATTCATTACCGTATCATTATCTCTTAAGAGCACGAGGCTTTTAGGCCATTGAGCAAAACTCCCAACCGCTTCTCCTATCGTACTGTGATGTTTGGTTGGAACTGGAAGTGGGGTTCCTTCATGCCTAGGCTCCACTGCATCAATTCCGACCTTCACGTGGTCGGCCAAGATTTCTTGATTATGACATTTATCTCCCGGTCTTGAAGCAGGATGTACCATGCCATGACCCACCACGACAATTTGAGAGCCCAAATTCACCGCTAAACGACATTTAGCTGGTTTCTAGAATGACAAATATAAAAACAACAATTTTTCATTAACACTTGACAAGTGAATAAAATCATATACATTTATAAAATCAACTTTTGACTTGTTTACTTGCAAGTCTGCTAAGGGATCCGTCTCATGAGCTTCGTTTGCATATTGTAATTTGCTTGGGTATGTTGATTGACAACTACTACGACGTTCAATTGATGGTGCGTTGTTGACGTCGACATCCTTGGGAATACCCTTTCATTAAACCATGTCACGAAGAGACGGTTAGGTTCATTTGTTAACCATCTTTCATTCTTTAAAGGATTTTCAGACTTTAAAATTGCCATATGCTCCTCTAAGTAAGGATGAACCTCGCTAAGGTGTTGTAAAATAAGTAGGTGGCCTTTGTGATACATTTCATCACCTAGTGAAATCAATTTACCCCCAATTGTACCATGACCGTCAAGTCGTCCTTCATGCCGAGACTTGCACAGTCCAATAGGTTCAACATCGGCTAAGTATTGAGTGACAAATTCAATAACCTCCTCGGCTACAGTACCTTCGACGATACTAGCTTCAGGTCTGTATCTATTCTTTGTTTTTCTTTTTAAAGTTCCCATGTGCATTTCAAACGGATACATATATCTCATAAATACAGGACCACAAATCTTGATTTCTCTTACCAAATGAACAACCAAATGTACCATAACATCAAAAAACGAAGGGGGAAAATACATCTCTAATCTACATAAGGTGACAATGATATCGGCTTGTTGATTATCCAGCATTTCAGGATCAATCACCTTACTGCAAATTGCATTAAAAAATATACAAAGCTTTGTAATAACATGTCTAACATGCTTCGGCAATATACCTCGAATTGCAACAGGTAACAAGTGGTGCATTAACACATGACAGTCATGAGACTTCATACCGGTCAATTTCAAATCTTTCATTGATACACGACTGCTAATATTCGAAGAATAACCTGTTGGAACCTTGATACCACGAAGACACTCGCATAAACTAATTTTCTCCTTTTTGGATAATGTATAACATGCAGGAGGTAAATAGGTACGTTTACCTCTCTCTATTGGTGCTAACTCCTTTCGAATACCCATTCTTAGCATATCTTATCTAGCTTTCTCACTATCTTTTGTCTTCCCAGGTATATTCAAAAGTGTTGCAATGATACTGTCACAAACGTTTTTTTCTATATGCATTACATCTAGACAATGTCTGACTTGTAAATGTCTCCAGTATGGAAGTTCCCAAAATATAGATCTCTTTTTCCACGTGCCTTCTGGAAGAGGAAAGGTTTTGCCAAATACATTTTGAATGTCTTTGACCCGTTCATAAACATCATTTCCTGTTAACGGCAAACGAGCAACTCTACTCTCTATCTCCCCATTGAAAGGCTTCTTCTTTTTACGATAAGGATGATCGAGACGAAGAAATCTACGATGATGCATAAATACATTTTTCTTACAGAAATGTAAGCGCTCAACAACCATATCGTCTTGACAAATAGGGCATGCTTTGGCACCTTTTGTACTATATCCAGACAAGTTACCATATGCGGGAAAATCGTTTATGGTACAAAAAAGCATGGCACGCAATGTAAAATCACTTTTGCTATGTGCATCAAACACGCGCACACCTGTATCCCATAAAATTTTCAGATCATCTATAAGAGGAGCAAGATAAACATCGATATCATTTCCCGGTTGACGTGGTCCTGGAATTAAAAGAGACAACATGATGTGTTTGCGTTTCATACTCAAGTACGGTGGAAGATTGTAAATTACCAAAAGAACCGGCCACGTACTATGTTGACTGCTAAGGTTACCGAATGGGTTTATACCATCTGTGCAAAGACCAAGTCTAAGATTTCTAATTTCTTTGCCAAAACTAGAATACATTGTATCAATATTCCTCCACTGCGGAGAATCGGCTGGATGCCTTAGTAATCCATCATTCTTCCTCACATCTGCATGCCATCTTAAGTTTTTTGCATTTTCTTTATTTGCAAATAAGCGTTTAAACCTTGGGATAATGGGCAAATACCATAAGACCTTTGCAGGAGGCCGTTTCTTATCCGAGTCATTATGAACATTCCCTCGCGACTTATAACGGGATAATCCACACTTGGGACACTCATGTAAGCTCTCATATTCATTTCGATACAATATACAATCATTTGGACATGCATGTATCTTTTTGTACCCTATACCAATTGGACACATAATTTTCTTTGCCTCATAGTTAGAAATATGAAGCTCGTTACCTTCCGGAAGCATATCTTTTAAAAGTTCCAACAACGATGTAAAACTTTTATCACTCCATTCATGTTTTGCTTTTAGATTGAAAAGCTTGAGCACAGCAGACAATACCTTGAACTTAGCACAACCAGGAAACAAAGGCTTCTCGGCATCATTTAATATTTTTTCATATAATCTTGGCTCTTCCATCAAATGTTCTTCAACATCACCAAACATCTCATTAACACGGCCATTCTCATCATTCACCTCATTACTCACGTTATCTTCCTGGTCATTTTCATTGTTGTAATGATGATGATTACTAGAACTAGTCTTACTATCTATGCTTTCACCATGCCATATCCACCGAGTATAATTTAGCTTGAACCCATTACGAATTATGTGGTCTCTAACATGATCTATATCACGCAATCTTCTCTTATTTTGGCATCGTCTACAAGGACAAAAAATAGTCTCTTCCCTTCTTCTTAATTGATCATTCAATGCACACTTGATGAATTCTTCCATTTTGCTTAGGAACTCACCATCACAGCGTTTCACATTGTACATCCAACTCCGATCCATGTGCAAATGCTAGAGACACACTACATAAGAAAATAATATATCATAAGTGTTCAATTCGAAATTATCACTTTCATTTTTATTTTTTCAAAGCATTACAGGAAGCATACTATTTATTGTCCAGCTATTGAAAGAGAAGTAAATTGAGTACCGGATCCTCTTTGCTGGACTTATATATATCGTTAGAAACGTATATCCTAGGATGCTATCTATTGAATTTGATGCAGAAAGAACATATTAAACGTCTGCCTCAAAACAATATAATCCCAATACAATGCCCACTCAATCATAAGTTATAATTGTATAACACAGATCTGAAGTATAATGGCTTCTTCGTCAATAACCCTCTCATCTTCTTCTCCTCTAACTGCGAAAAACTCGACGACAAACAAACAATACACTCAAATTTCTCTTTCGATCTCTTTAAATCCAATAGCACGAACGAAACTTTATTTACATTCATCTGCTCCTTCCACCTCGTTTCCTAGGTTGTTCCCAGCCGCATTTAGAGGACCGGCAATTAGAGATACAAAGAAGAAAAAGAAGCCTATTGAACGAGGAGTGGTTAAGTTATCGGCGCCGAGTGGGATCGAAACTCTAGATGAGAAGATTAAGCCAAACAATTAGTAAACCCCAGTATGTGAGCAGTTTCTATCATCATTTTTTTTAACCAAAAAAAGGAAAAATTCAGCCATAGAAAATTATAACATTCAATATAAATATTTTTTTTTGCATCTTAAGGCGACCCCGGTTTAAAGGGTACTTTTGCAGCCCGTTTGTCTAGATCAGTAGATCTATATCAAGTATGATTATAAAAATTAAATTACTTCTCTCTTATGTTTGGTTGCTGGTTGGTACTGAACTTTACAAGAGTGGGAATCCTCGATATGTAGTTTTGGGTTTGTTCTTTCATTTCCTTGCATTATAATAGTTGGTTTATATAGCACAAAAATTTCCCATTGAAATATTTTTTGCTGTTATCTGCTGCATATCACTGTTTCATTAGATTCCATTGATTGGATTTGTGCATTTTTGTATAATAGGTAAACAATGATGCTAATGATGAGGGTGGTAATGACGGATGCATGGAAACTTTAGTTGGAATTGTGGTTTTGAAGGTGCTATTTTGTAATATTGCTGTTGAAGTAATGTATGCCTTTATTGTGTTTGCTATGTGTTGACTGTAATATAATTTTTTTATCCTATCTTAGGTATAACATTTCGTAAGCAAATGATGATATTGATCAATCAGTATTTGCTTGGTTGTAAGAAAGTTTATATACAATGAAATGTGGCAATAAACGATGATAGGTTTGATTCTCATTTTATTTTGCAACTACTGCTTCTATGGCAACTGATGACGTTGAATTGCAATCAACTACTGAAGGTGAAACTAATGACGTCAACATGTTAAATCTGCGCTCACGATAACTGAAGAATTTCCACCTAACACTGATGATCTCCTAGGAAGTTAGTTATTATGTTTGATTTACCATCACAAGCCTTTAAAGCTGAGTTGAACTGATATCTCAATCAATCATTAGACAAAAAGAAACAACTTTGATATGTGTAGTTAACCTGATGGATAATCTATTTTGGCTAGACAAAAGAGACTGAGCTTGTCATTATATAATTTGAAAGTGTATTATACATCATTTTTTGCTGCATGCTGAAAATGTATTATTTACTTTGGCTAACAAATGGGTTGACTGACCATTTCATGAATTTTGAACTGAATTTGTGATGAATGCAACACAACAAACAATTAGTAAACCCCAGTATGTGAGCAGTTTCTGCTCACAACAAAATACTAAGCTAAACAATTAGTAAACCATAGTTATCAAGCATCCATACAACAAATGAACGGACCACTGAACAGAAGACAAAACCAAAATAACCAAACAAATTAAGCATTAACATGACGTTTATTTAACAACCTGTGATTGAGGTATACTATCCACAGTGCTTGAACTGGCCAAAAAGATGGTCAATGGTAATTTACAAGTAGCTCCTAACGCAATCACACAATAAATTATTTAATCAATAAAACCAAAAGTGGCATTTTATGAATGAGATATGCTATCCACAGTGCTTGAACTTTGAAACACACCTGTCATTTTATTGGTTCAGTTTGCTCAGATCCCATTTTCCTAAGCAAACCGCATGCTGGATTATGTTTTAAGAGGATTTTATGCGCAAAAAGGCCGTACGCTGGATTTTTTTTTTTTTTTTTATAGTCAAAGAAAATGCACGAATGCACTCATGACTCATCTATACACATGCATATAATACACACAACATTCACTGATTCACATGCCCACCTGGTTTTTTTATACCCCTCTGCTGCTCCATGGCAGTGGCCTCTGTGCAAGCCACAGCAGCAGCTCGCCACTGCAGACGGTGGCAGCATCTGCTGCTGCTGCAGTTTTTTTTTTAATAAAAAAAAAGCCTAAATTGCAGCTATGCTAATTAGTGCAGAGTGATTTAGAAAAGGGAAAATGTCACTTATCCTAACCTCTTGAGCATTTGGATGATGATCTTCTATCGATCACTTAGATCAATTTCAATAATTAGTCCATCCTTGATGTTGTAAAGATGCGAATTAATATAAAACATAAAAGCTTAAGCAGTTGACTATACATCACCTTGAGTAAGCTGCTAGTTAACAAACTAGAATTAAAAAAATGGAGCAGCAATTCTTAGTTGATAACAATGTATTACCCTTGAATCAAAATCTTAGTTTATAACAATGCACCGTTAATAATCTGCAATTAAATATGAAGCAGCAAATATTGAGAAGTAAGAAATAGGAAGATGAAAATCTTTATAGTTAGCAAAATAAAGAAAATAGACAACCGTTTGCAGTCCATTGTTAACAAAGTATAATTTGCAAAATAATCTGCAATTAACCGTTTCTCTTTACAGTGTTTAAAAGTCCAAATAAGAACCAGCCTACAGGTTGTTGTATTGTGTTGTTGCTTTCCAACAAAAAGCAATAAAGCAACTCCTGATCGGATTTCACTTTGTTAAATTTACCTCCTCCTTAATTTTCTATTGTGTACATGGCATGTTAGAATAAAATTTTCACATTTATTATTTCTTGTTTCCAAATGAAAATTTGGACCATCATAGACGCGTAGTTACATTTTCATACCCTTTCATATTTCCCTACATCATACATTTTCATATCCTTTCATATTTCCCTAAATCATCTACCATCTAAGGCTTGCAGTTTATGCTACACGACCTACTTCTTTAGTAGGCAAACTGTTTTCTGAGATCACACTACCTATTGGTTGAAAAAACAATTTAGTAGGCAAACTTTTCTTTTTTTTGTTCAGTTGACGATACCTGATAAAACATTGCGCATCGGCAAGGGACATACGCTAAACCCGAATAAAACATAATATGTAAGATGAAATATAATGTCGGCTAATTGCTGAATCATTTTGTTATAATCACAGGCATTCTTGCTTGCCTCGATGGATAAATGAACATTGCAATGGAACAAACCGAAGAGTTTGTAAATGGTCAAATGAAGATTTGAATTTCTCATTTTCTATGGTGTCATGCAACATTTTATTTTCTATCATGTGCTGAAATTACAGTCGCGAGGCCAACAGGTCGTCGATCAGGATGCTGCATGGATGCGACGATCCTAGATGCTGTCGTGGCAGCATCGTGCAGTAACAGGTGTGCGGTAGAAAATGAAAGGAAAAAATAATAGTAAACATGGTCAGGTTTTTTGGGCAGGATGATGCAAGCTAACGGCTAAGCAGTGCAGGCTGGTCCGAAGTTCGTGGCAAATTATTATAGAGAAATATCGAATAGAAAAAAATACAGATAATACAATCAAGTCCATAATACAACTAAAGAGCAACAGACCTACCGCCACAACTAAAGGCCAAGAAGAGCTTTTAAATGAATGTCAGTTTGTTCTATTGCTGGACAAATAAACAACAGACCTACCGCCACAACTGTCCATTGAAAACCCCTTTCTTACCACCACCACTTGCAAGCCAAATCAAAGTGATTTGATGCGACTCTAACTTGCACTATTATGATCTAAGCAGTCTAAATGAACGCTACACACTATAATTTTCAATGAAAAATTCCAAATTTCAATAGGCGATGAGCTGCCGTCAAGTCAGCTTCTTGTTGCACATCGTAATGAGAAGAGAACATGCTATCGGCATTAGACTTTTTCTTCTTAATTTTTGAAATCGTGTTCACTTTCGGCAATGAATATCAAACATGCCAAACCGGGTAAATTTATGCTAAAATATCAGTGCAAAAATATCAGTGAGGATAGCTCGACTTGTGATTATAACTTGACAGTTTATTAAATACAATATCTTTTTGTCGACAAATCAATCTGGATTATTCTTCTGATTTTACTTTGTGTTAATGTTAACTTCAAACCATTCCATGTACTTATTTTCAATTAAATACACTAGCTTCCCTTATTTCAAAAGACCACTGTTACAGGTTACAGGTTACTTTCAGTAAAATCAAAAGACCATTTTAAAATCAAATTCAAGACCACTGTTACAGGTTACTTTCAGTACACATGCAAATTCCCTTATATACAGAAGTTTGTCAGAATATAATGCTTATATAATCGACAAATAAGTTTTTTTATTGAAAACCAAATCTGTCTTCCGCAAATTAGTAATCGTATTTCATCCATGATTGAGCGGTAGAACAAAATATATGTAAAAACCCGTAACTTCCCCGTTAAGGAAAGTGTCGGATAGTTCGAGAACAAGCCACAACAGAACTCATACAGAAGAACATTTCATTGTATATTACAACAATGCATCAGATTACAAGAATATACAGAGTATAAATGAATATTACACAGAAATATCAGAGATTTAAATTACATTTAAATACATAGCAGCGGAAATAATACAATACACATCTAGAAGAGATATACGGATACAAAGCTTTCCGGATATCGTCCCAGCTGTAAACCAGGATCCTGTGAATATAAATCTGCAAAACCAAAACTACTAGCTGCCCGTGTCAAAAATAAGGGCACCCAGAGTTTAGGTTAAAACAATAAACTCCAGGTCAGTCATGTGACTGGTGTGAGAACTAAAACAGTTAATCTTTATTTTTAAAGTTTGGTAAATCAAGGGACCACGCCGTATAACACGGAACGGGTTTCCTCCCAAGAATACCAGTGCGTAAAACAAACAGCGCAATGCTAAATAAAGAAAGATGAAGCTGTTATAAGACCCAGGTCCCATCACACAATGCAACGCAGCCGAGGATAGGGTTTTCCCTTATAACAGCCAAAGAATGCTTGATACGGTTAAAACAAATCGTTTGATACTATTATAAGTGCATAGTGTATAAAACAACTTCAAATCATAAGTATCAATCATAGGCGGCATGGGTACCATATATCATGTCGCCATACTAGTTCTACAATTAAAACCGCAATACACGTATTGGAAATTGGGTTATCATTTATGGTATGAACCGAGGCTAGGGGCAAGATCCTCAACCGATTCGAGACGCTCTAGTCCGCCCCTCAGGAACAGCCGCAACTGCCCCTTGGATCGTCAGGGCCGGTCCACCGATGTGGATTATTATGCCTGAACACTACGTTTCCCCGCCCTTTGGGGCGTAAATCTGGCCCGTCAGCCGACCAGAAGCATCGGCCGAAACCGATATCACGAGGCGCCTCGCTTTTCAGCAAGTAATAATAAGTAACATCCACAGGAGTCAAACTCGTCAGCCAGTTCAAGCACTGACGCCACTCCTAACTAGAAAGAAACGCATGTCCTCCCTGAGGTTCGTCTCCCGTTTTTGATTCATACCGGGTGTGATACTCGCGAATCAACGTTACACAAAGCTACACCACAAAGGCCGTGCTTCGATCATCAACCACAAGACTTTGCTTTTCAACAGAAGCCTTGATCATTTGCATCTTAGCATGCCACACAGGCAGTTCACTCCATGCGATTGATATCCATCAATATATAACCCCTGAGCTCGTACGTCTCAGAGAAGGGCGTTAAGCAAGAGAATAAATTCTCCGCCGCCAAACAGATATATATTTAATAGAGATCAATCACACGGACTAAAATCCAATGTCAGACACACAGTCCATTTACAAGTCCGTTCTGGGTCTGAACGAAACCGGAGGCACCTAGTACCCCGCATATCCATCGATCTCCAAGTACGTCTGGACGATCACTAACTGTTTCCATCTTCTTGGGTGTACAGCCCAATCAAGATCATCAGTAATTACCCAAACGACGTGAAGACCTCCGGTCTTCGACCATCGTCTTCATCTTCGACTTATCGTCGTATCAGTTATTCAGAATGGGATAAACCCGGTCTTTCCGAATAACTCGCGTATATTTTAAATAAGTGTTACACAAACACAACATACGCCTCATTCCAATTCATTAGTCACTAACCGTAAATTAATCAAGAGAATAATTCCCCAAATATTAACCCCGAAGGCCGAAACCAACATCAGATCAATATTCAGAAAACCATTCTGCTTGGCTAACCGACAGTTAGTTTCTAAATTTCACATTCATAGGGAAAGATTCCCATTAATTTTATCAAAGATAAATTCCTTGAATTTATTCTTTAATCTACTTTTGAATATCAATTCAAAACTAGTCGGGATTAACGAACCTTACCGAAGTAATCATTTGTTTTAATTTCCCAATCCCAACCTATTCATCCCATGAAGTAAAATTGGTCATACTTCATATCTAACACCACGGTGTTATCGGTAAATTCAATTACCATTTCACGTTCAAATCTAATTAAAGATTTAACTATCGCCTGGAGCAAAACTGGTGATACTCCATTTTCGATCATTTCAATCTAATTAAAGATTCATTAAAACTCCACTTAGTTTTAATCTTCGACTGGGTTAAAGAATCAGTGTCATTTAAAACACGGTTCACGATAAACCCAAAATCACATTCATTAATTATCGGGTTAAAGAACAAGTGTTATTTAAAACACTGTTCACGATAAACCCAAAAATCAATATCGATTCAATTCCAATTAAATGCTATTTAATTGGTACACTTCATTAAATCTAAATAAAAAGATTTAATCCTTTCTCAACTGGGTTCAAGAACAGTGTTAGTGAAGACACCATTCACGACAAACCCAAATCACATTCGATATTCAATACAAGGCTCTAAATAGAAAATATATCGGCTTATATTCAATATCAAATTCTACGACTAACAAATGTCGTATTGGAAATAACCATATAAATATATATCTTTCAAATTTCCATAACAACACCTGTATAATCACGAATTCCAACATCGAAATATTCCGAAGACAATTTCGATTCAAATCCACTCCAATGCAATCATTGGATATTCTGGTTATTTTCAAAACCCTTTTCAACTTCAATTTATTTATTTAAAAATAAATAGAATTATATTTCTAGTTCAAAACTAGTTCAATTCGATAAAAGTCTATTTTTATCTTTTCAAATATGGAGTTTTTCATCCCAAATCTTCACAAATCATTTCTTATGATTTTACACAAATTATCACTATTTTTAATAATTTTATCAAGGCCCGTACAGTCGATTTCCATCAATGGCCATCGAACTGCACTTACAACGACCTTTTTCGAATTTGATTTGGACGTATCTCCAAATCCAACCGTTAGATTTCAAATTTCTAACATTCATTAGAAAGCTCTTTTCGATACGAACCCAACGGTTCCGGTTTTAGGAGAATCCGACGGTCGGATCTCCCGTAATGTCCGTTTGAAATAAATGGTCGAAATTCACGAACTGCCGCGGCGCGGCGCGTTCTATTCAGGCCATTATATTATATATATTATATATATAATATATACTTCGTCGATTTCTATTTAAAACGAATTATATAAATAGTTTTGAATTCGTTTCAAAAACCTTTTCAACTTCCATTTCAATTCAAATCAAAATTGAATTCCTCTTTATAAATTCATTTAAAATTCATTTCTATTCAATTCAAATTTCAATTCAATTTGAATTCATTTCAATTCGCTTTCAATTCAATTTGAATTCGTTTTCAATTCAATTCATTTCGAAATCATTATATTTTCAATTCATTTCGAAATCGTTATATTTTCAATTCATTTCGAAATCGTTTTCAATTCAATTCATTTCGAAATCGTTTTATTTTCAATTCATTTCGAAATCGTTTTCTATTCAATTCATTTCGAAATCGTTATATATTCAATTCATTTAGAAATCGTTTTCTATTCAATTCATTTCGAAATCGTTATATTTTCAATTCATTTCGAAATCGTTTTCTATTCAATTCATTTCGAAATCGTTTTCTATTCAATTCATTTCGAAATCGTTTTCTATTCAATTCATTTCGAAATCGTTATATTTTCAATTCATTTCGAAATCGTTATATATTCAATTCATTTCGAAATCGTTATATATTCAATTCATTTCGAAATCGTTTTCAATTCAATTCATTTCGAAATCGTTTTAAAATCGATATAAATATCGATCACGTCAAAATGGCGTCAATCTAATCAACACGGCTTCATATATTCCTTTATTTTCAAATATTTTATTTCGAATATTTCTTTTTCAAATATTTCTTTTTCAAATGTTTCTTTTTCAAAACTGGAATGAGGCCCAATCAATTACCATATAAAATTAATTATATGGATTTTCATACAACACATGTATATAATAGCATGGAAAAATAATCAACCATCAACCAAAGTGCACTACACTGTATAAGCATCAAATATAGATATCCAACGCTTAAAACAGCCTGTCAATCAACCGATCGACATATTCAATCAATCAGGATGAGTGAACTTCAAATTTCATCCCAACACCCGTGTGGGGTTTCAAACAATCAAACACATATTTTATTTGTGCTATTGGGCGATGTGTAAAATTTATCGACCCAATCAATGTCCTTCAAATAGGTGTACATAAACAAACCGTCTGGTTTGTAAATGAATATTTTATTCTATTCACTTTCACTATATTCATTCTCACGTTAAAAATTATATTCTTAACGATAAAACATTTTATTCCAACATATGAATTTCTATTATTCATTTACACAATAAAATGATATTTTTATTTTCTAACTTATTTTAGAAAATTTCGGCAGCATAACGGCACGATACTAGAAACGGGACGAGGCCTAGCCTTATCCCCGGTCTAGTGAAGGCCCACGCCATTCACACATCAATCAAAATCACCAAACAACCAAATTCAAATCAAATCATATAACTAATCTATGCAACCAAACAAACAAGTCCATGGTCTGTGGACGATTGTGTCGGGTGCTACTAAGCACCGTCTGCATCCTAGTATATATATATAACTAGAAAAGAAATAGAAAGGTGAGAAATTCTCACAAAAAGCTATCCAAGCTCCACGGCACTTCATTTGCAGAAGTCTTCGTCGTTTCGCCTTTTTGTCAACTTCGTTGTCCGCTTTCACTACATATGTAAAAATCGAATTTTTACTTCGCTATTCAATATATAAAAATCGAATTTTTAGTTCGCTATTCAATATATAAAAATCGAATTTTTAGTTCGCTATTCAATATATAAAAATCGAATTTTTAGTTCGCTATTCAATATATAAAAATCGAATTTTTACTTTGCTATTTTCTATACAAATATTTCTTCTTTTCAAAAATAAATATTTCTCCCTTTTCTACTTTAAAGATGTCGTCTTTCACTACATAAAAATATCATCTTTTTATATCCTACCATATAAAGATCACATTCTTATACTCTTCATACATAAATAAAAATCACATCTTTATTTGTTCACGTTCAATATAAAAATCATATTTTTATGGTGATGTTCATATAATAAAAATGAAATCCTTACCTTTATAAAAATCCAACCTTTCACGTTATATAAATCAAATCTTTTATGTATCAAAATCGAATCTTTCTATGTTTTAAAAATCGAATCTTTATACGTTTTAAAAATCGAATCTTTCTATGTTTTAAAAATCGAATCTTTATACGTTTTAAAATCGAATCTTTCTATGATTTAAAAATCGAATCTTTAAACAAACAAAGATCATATTTTTAATATGCTACCTACATATAAAAATCGGTTCTTTAACTAGTTTTCATACATATAAAAATTAGATTTTTATTTTCAAATCATACATATAAAAATTAGATTTTTATACTCAACTAAAAATGAATTTTTATTTGAGGGATGATTACTTATAAACTAAAACAAAAGAAATAAAGTAAACAAAAAAAAAACTTACTGCGTATGAAGGGGGGGTTTGCTCGCGCTCCAGGAGGAGGACGGGCTGCGGTTGCTCACTGGCGCGTCGGTGGGGCCCTGAAGGAGAGGTGGAAGGTTGCGTCGGGTTTCAGGGGGGGTTTGGGTTCTTGGCGTCGCATAGAAGGGGGAGGGAGCCAGGAGAGAGAGGGAGGAGCGAGAGGGGGGGGAAAGGGCGCTCGCCGGCGACGCGAGGGGGCGGGGCTCCGGCTGGTCGCGACGGCGTCGGAAGGGTTAGGGCACGATGATGATTTTTTTTTCTTTCTGTATTCAATCGGGCTTGGGGAGGAAGAATAAGGGCTTGGCCCATTATATAAATAATATATATATAATTTTAATTACTTTATCTCTCTATAAAGTAGCTTTCTAATACGAACTCGGAATCAAACTCACCGACTGTCGTCCCTAGAATATTACCCCCATCCCGAACACAATGGGATATGTATCGCAGATTGGTTCGACTGTTTGAATCAGTTTCCATTAAATTTACATTTAAATCACTATATTGAATATTAAACGTACATTTCAAATTACCGGGGTCACATACTAACTCTATAAATTCCATAAAAATATTTTCTAGCTTCGTATTGACGATACGGTCCTAACAAAACTAGTTTCGTCGAATTCTGAGACTGTTTGAAAAATGGCCAATTTCCAGTCGATTAAAATCAACTGAAACTGGTCAAACGCGTTTTCCTTCGCCACGCTCACATATTGATTCGAAAAATTTTGAAATTTAAAACCTAGCAATAATTTAACATCACGGACCCAACAAAACTGGTTTCGTCGAAATCCGAGGTCGTTTGCAAAATTGCTATTTTTAAGGGCCTTATATATATAAAAATATATATAAATTCCACAGCGACTATTTCTAATTTTAAACTGGACATATCTTATCATTTCTAAGATGAAATCTCAGTTTGTTAACTTCGTTACAAAGATATAGTTATACAGATTCAAATATTTCTTGTTTCGTTCAATTCTGACTTATATTGAATTCTGTATATTCATTTGAAATTAGAAATCGAATTTTCGAACTACCGCGCCATTTTCAATTCCTTTTATAATTATATATAATTATTATATATTCTAACGACGACGTATATAATATATACGTTCGAATTATATTCAAAATAAATTTCTCGTCGATATTATTTAAAATAATCTATTTTAAATAATATAAAATTCGCTAAAATGGCCAAAATAAAAATTTTAAACTGGCCCAGATTTTCGGGTTGTTACAATCTCCCCCACTTAAAACTTTTCGTCCCCGAAAAGGAACAAAGTCGAAAGTTGTTTAACAATTCAACTCAACTTCTATTGTTTTGATTACGGCTTAAGTTCTTCAACTTTTCAGTTTCTAAGAACTTTTCAAAAATTTGGCTAACACCCTAAATTTTCGAAAAATTTCGCCATAACCTCCCCTGCACCGGGAGCATCGGGGAATTTCAAATAGCTTCCCCGGTCCTTCAGATCTCAAAAAGAAAAAAAAAAGCCAAGCGGCTAGCCAATAGGCTCATAAAATCATCATCACCCAAACAAAACAGTAAATTATGTAGTAAACATGTACCTATTTGTCGGGCAAACAAATTTTATTCTCTGCTCTAGCCTCCTTGCTATGACCTGTTCAATGTAAGTATATGTACATGCAAACAAATGCGACCAATTTTCAATACAGTTCAAAATGTGATGCAGTTAGGCATAATGGTTCAAAATTATCAAACAATTAAACAAACAACACAATCATCAATCAATTAGTGGATTAGAGTTTTCAAATTCATAACTTTGATACATAGTCAAAAATCAGATTTTTGATACCAAATCACAACAATTAGCCCTATCTAATTTTGGTTCTCACACCAGCCTAATGGAAATATATAGATATTACACGTTCGTCACTCGAATATAAATTCTGATGATGATATATCAATCATCAGAATCACCCCCGGGCGACTAGAGTGTAATTCTATATCTATCCAATATATTAAAATTTCGAATACACGCGGATCAGACGTATACGCAAAATCTATATATACTAGATTGTCCAACTCAATATAAATAAATAACCAAATACGAAAAATTGATTTTAAATTTTTCAAAACAAAATTGACTTTCATTTTAAAAATATACTCTTCACACTCGTTCTAGGACACTACTGATCCTATCTCTAACGAGTCATTCTCGTTGGATATTACTAATCCACTTTCTGATGAATTCTTTCGTATGGTTCTAATGTGCCTTATTCTCTGAGCTTTGTAAACCAAAGCTCTGATACCACGTGTAAAAACCCGTAACTTCCCCGTTAAGGAAAGTGTCGGATAGTTCGAGAACAAGCCACAACAGAACGCATACAGAAGAACATTTCATTGTATATTACAACAATGCATCAGATTACAAGAATATACAGAGTATAAATGAATATTACACAGAAATATCAGAGATTTAAATTACATTTAAATACATAGCAGCGGAAATAATACAATACACAACTAGAAGAGATATACGGATACAAAGCTTTCCGGATATCGTCCCAGCTGTAAACCAGGATCCTGTGAATATAAATCTGCAAAACCAAAACTACTAGCTGCCCGTGTCAAAAATAAGGGCACCCAGAGTTTAGGTTAAAACATTAAACTCCAGGTCAGTCATGTGACTGGTGTGAGAACTAAAACAGTTAATCTTTATTTTTAAAGTTTGGTAAATCAAGGGACCACGCCGTATAACACGGAACGGGTTTCCTCCCAAGAATACCAGTGCATAAAACAAACAGCGCAATGCTAAATAAAGAAAGATGAAGCTGTTATAAGACCCAGGTCCCATCACACAATGCAACGCAGCCGAGGATAGGGTTTTCCCTTATAACAGCCAAAGAATGCTTGATACGGTTAAAACAAATCGTTTGATACTATTATAAGTGCATAGTGTATAAAACAACTTCAAATCATAAGTATCAATCATAGGCGGCATGGGTACCATATATCATGTCGCCATACTAGTTCTACAATTAAAACCGCAATACACGTATTGGAAATTGGGTTATCATTTATGGTATGAACCGAGGCTAGGGGCAAGATCCTCAACCGATTCGAGACGCTCTAGTCCGCACCTCAGGAACAGCCGCAACTGCCCCTTGGATCGTCAGGGCCGGTCCACCGATGTGGATTATTATGCCTGAACACTACGTTTCCCCGCCCTTTGGGGCGTAAATCTGGCCCGTCAGCCGACCAGAAGCATCGGCCGAAACCGATATCACGAGGCGCCTCGCTTTTCAGCAAGTAATAATAAGTAACATCCACAGGAGTCAAACTCGTCAGCCAGTTCAAGCACTGACGCCACTCCTAACTAGAAAGAAACGCATGTCCTCCCTGAGGTCCGTCTCCCGTTTTTGATTCATACCGGGTGTGATACTCGCGAATCAACGTTACACAAAGCTACGCCACAAAGGCCGTGCTTCGATCATCAACCACAAGACTTTGCTTTCCAACAGAAGCCTTGATCATTTGCATCTTAGCATGCCACACAGGCAGTTCACTCCATGCAATTGATATCCATCAATATATAACCCCTGAGCTCGTACGTCTCAGAGAAGGACGTTAAGCAAGAGAATAAATTCTCCGCCGCCAAACAGATATATATTTAATAGAGATCAATCACACGGACTAAAATCCAATGTCAGACACACAGTCCATTTACAAGTCCGTTCTGGGTCTGAACGAAACCGGAGGCACCTAGTACCCCGCATATCCATCGATCTCCAAGTACGTCTGGACGATCACTAACTGTTTCCATCTTCTTGGGTGTACAGCCCAATCAAGATCATCAGTAATTACCCAAACGACGTGAAGACCTCCGGTCTTCGACCATCGTCTTCATCTTCGACTTATCGTCGTATCAGTTACTCAGAATGGGATAAACCCGGTCTTTCCGAATAACTCGCGTATATTTTAAATAAGTGTTACACAAACACAACATACGCCTCATTCCAATTCATTAGTCACTAACCGTAAATTAATCAAGAGAATAATTCCCCAAATATTAACCCCGAAGGCCGAAACCAACATCAGATCAATATTCAGAAAACCATTCTGCTTGGCTAACCGACAGTTAGTTTCTAAATTTCACATTCATAGGGAAAGATTCCCATTAATTTTATCAAAGATAAATTCCTTGAATTTATTCTTTAATCTACTTTTGAATATCAATTCAAAACTAGTCGGGATTAACGAACCTTACCGAAGTAATCATTTGTTTTAATTTCCCAATCCCAACCTATTCATCCCATGATGTAAAATTGGTCATACTTCATATCTAACACCACGGTGTTATCGGTAAATTCAATTACCATTTCACGTTCAAATCTAATTAAAGATTTAACTATCGCCTGGAGCAAAACAGGTGATACTCCATTTTCGATCATTTCAATCTAATTAAAGATTCATTAAAACTCCACTTAGTTTTAATCTTCGACTGGGTTAAAGAATCAGTGTCATTTAAAACACGGTTCACGATAAACCCAAAATCACATTCATTAATTATCGGGTTAAAGAACAAGTGTTATTTAAAACACTGTTCACGATAAACCCAAAAATCAATATCGATTCAATTCCAATTAAATGTTATTTAATTGGTACACTTCATTAAATCTAAATAAAAAGATTTAATCCTTTCTCAACTGGGTTCAAGAACAGTGTTAGTGAAGACACCATTCACGACAAACCCAAATCACATTCGATATTCAATACAAGGCTCTGAATAGAAAATATATCGGCTTATATTCAATATCAAATTCTACGACTAACAAATGTCGTATTGGAAATAACGATATAAATATATATCTTTCAAATTTCCATAACAACACCTGTATAATCACGAATTCCAACATCGAAATATTCCGAAGACAATTTCGATTCAAATCCACTCCAATGCAATCATTGGATATTCTGGTTATTTTCAAAACCCTTTTCAACTTCAATTTATTTATTTAAAAATAAATAGAATTATATTTCTAGTTCAAAACTAGTTCAATTCGATAAAAGTCTATTTTTATCTTTTCAAATATGGAGTTTTTCATCCCAAATCCTCACAAATCATTTCTTATGATTTTACACAAATTATCACTATTTTTAATAATTTTATCAAGGCCCGTACAGTCGATTTCCATCAATGGCCATCGAACTGCACTTACAGTGACCTTTTTCGAATTTGATTTGGACGTATCTCCAAATCCAACCGTTAGATTTCAAATTTCTAACATTCATTAGAAAGCTCTTTTCGATACGAACCCAACGGTTCCGGTTTTAGGAGAATCCGACGGTCGGATCTCCCGTAATGTCCGTTTGAAATAAATGGTCGAAATTCACGAACTGCCGCGGCGCGGCGCGTTCTATTCAGGCCATTATATTATATATATAATATATACTTCGTCGATTTCTATTTAAAACGAATTATATAAATAGTTTTGAATTCGTTTCAAAAACCTTTTCAACTTCCATTTCAATTCAAATCAAAATTGAATTCCTCTTTATAAATTCATTTTAAAATTCATTTCTATTCAATTCAAATTTCAATTCAATTTGAATTCATTTCAATTCGCTTTCAATTCAATTTGAATTCGTTTTCAATTCAATTCATTTCGAAATCGTTATATTTTCAATTCATTTCGAAATCGTTATATTTTCAATTCATTTCGAAATCGTTTTCAATTCAATTCATTTCGAAATCGTTATATTTTCAATTCATTTCGAAATCGTTTTCTATTCAATTCATTGCGAAATCGTTATATATTCAATTCATTTCGAAATCGTTTTCTATTCAATTCATTTCGAAATCGTTATATTTTCAATTCATTTCGAAATCGTTTTCTATTCAATTCATTTCGAAATCGTTTTCTATTCAATTCATTTCGAAATCGTTTTCTATTCAATTCATTTCGAAATCGTTTTCTATTCAATTCATTTCGAAATCGTTATATTTTCAATTCATTTCGAAATCGTTATATATTCAATTCATTTCGAAATCGTTATATATTCAATTCATTTCGAAATCGTTTTCAATTCAATTCATTTCGAAATCGTTTTAAAATCGATATAAATATCGATCACGTCAAAATGGCGTCAATCTAATCAACACGGCTTCATATATTCCTTTATTTTCAAACATTTTATTTCGAATATTTCTTTTTCAAATATTTCTTTTTCAAATGTTTCTTTTTCAAAACTGGAATGAGGCCCAATCAATTACCATATAAAATTAATTATATGGATTTTCATACAACACATGTATATAATAGCATGGAAAAATAATCAACCATCAACCAAAGTGCACTACACTGTATAAGCATCAAATATAGATATCCAACGCTTAAAACAGCCTGTCAATCAACCGATCGACATATTCAATCAATCAGGATGAGTGAACTTCAAATTTCATCCCAACACCCGTGTGGGGTTTCAAACAATCAAACACATATTTTATTTGTGCTATTGGGCGATGTGTAAAATTTATCGACCCAATCAATGTCCTTCAAATAGGTGTACATAAACAAACCGTCTGGTTTGTAAATGAATATTTTATTCTATTCACTTTCACTATATTCATTCTCACGTTAAAAATTATATTCTTAACGATAAAACATTTTATTCCAACATATGAATTTCTATTATTCATTTACACAATAAAATGATATTTTTATTTTCTAACTTATTTTAGAAAATTTCGGCAGCATAACGGCACGATACTAGAAACGGGACGAGGCCTAGCCTTATCCCCGGTCTAGTGAAGGCCCACGCCATTCACACATCAATCAAAATCACCAAACAACCAAATTCAAATCAAATCATATAACTAATCTATGCAACCAAACAAACAAGTCCATGGTCTGTGGACGATTGTGTCGGGTGCTACTAAGCACCGTCTGCATCCTAGTATATATATATAACTAGAAAAGAAATAGAAAGGTGAGAAATTCTCACAAAAAGCTATCCAAGCTCCACGGCACTTCATTTGCAGAAGTCTTCGTCGTTTCGCCTTTTTGTCAACTTCGTTGTCCGCTTTCACTACATATGTAAAAATCGAATTTTTACTTCGCTATTCAATATATAAAAATCGAATTTTTAGTTCGCTATTCAATATATAAAAATCGAATTTTTAGTTCGCTATTCAATATATAAAAATCGAATTTTTAGTTCGCTATTCAATATATAAAAATCGAATTTTTACTTTGCTATTTTCTATACAAATATTTCTTCTTTTCAAAAATAAATATTTCTCCCTTTTCTACTTTAAAGATGTCGTCTTTCACTACATAAAAATATCATCTTTTTATATCCTACCATATAAAGATCACATTCTTATACTCTTCATACATAAATAAAAATCACATCTTTATTTGTTCACGTTTAATATAAAAATCATATTTTTATGGTGATGTTCATATAATAAAAATGAAATCCTTACCTTTATAAAAATCCAACCTTTCACGTTATATAAATCAAATCTTTTATGTATCAAAATCGAATCTTTCTATGTTTTAAAAATCGAATCTTTATACGTTTTAAAAATCGAATCTTTCTATGTTTTAAAAATCGAATCTTTATACGTTTTAAAAATCGAATCTTTCTATGATTTAAAAATCGAATCTTTAAACAAACAAAGATCATATTTTTAATATGCTACCTACATATAAAAATCGGTTCTTTAACTAGTTTTCATACATATAAAAATTAGATTTTTATTTTCAAATCATACATATAAAAATTAGATTTTTATACTCAACTAAAAATGAATTTTTATTTGAGGGATGATTACTTATAAACTAAAACAAAAGAAATAAAGTAAACAAAAAAAAACTTACTGCGTATGAAGGGGGGGTTTGCTCGCGCTCCAGGAGGAGGACGGGCTGCGGTTGCTCACTGGCGCGTCGGTGGGGCCCTGAAGGAGAGGTGGAAGGTTGCGTCGGGTTTCAGGGGGGGGTTTGGGTTCTTGGCGTCGCATAGAAGGGGGAGGGAGCCAGGAGAGAGAGGGAGGAGCGAGAGGGGGGGGGAAAGGGCGCTCGCTGGCGACGCGAGTGGGGGGGGCTCCGGCTGGTCGCGACGGCGTCGGAAGGGTTAGGGCGCGATGATGATTTTTTTTTTCTGTATTCAATCGGGCTTGGGGAGGAAGAATAAGGGCTTGGCCCATTATATAAATAATATATATATAAATTTTAATTACTTTATCTCTCTATAAAGTAGCTTTCTAATACGAACTCGGAATCAAACTCACCGACTGTCGTCCCTAGCATATTACCCCCATCCCGAACACAATGGGATATGTATCGCAGATTGGTTCGACTGTTTGAATCAGTTTCCATTAAATTTACATTTAAATCACTATATTGAATATTAAACGTACATTTCAAATTACCGGGGTCACATACTAACTCTATAAATTCCATAAAAATATTTTCTAGCTTCGTATTGACGATACGGTCCTAACAAAACTAGTTTCGTCGAATTCTGAGACTGTTTGAAAAATGGCCAATTTCCAGTCGATTAAAATCAACTGAAACTGGTCAAACGCGTTTTCCTTCGCCACGCTCACATATTGATTCGAAAAATTATGAAATTTAAAACCTAGCAATAATTTAACATCACGGACCCAACAAAACTGGTTTCGTCGAAATCCGAGGTCGTTTGCAAAATTGCTATTTTTAAGGGCCTTATATATATAAAAATATATATAAATTCCACAGCGACTATTTCTAATTTTAAACTGGACATATCTTATCATTTCTAAGATGAAATCTCAGTTTGTTAACTTCGTTACAAAGATATAGTTATACAGATTCAAATATTTCTTGTTTCGTTCAATTCTGACTTATATTGAATTCTGTATATTCATTTGAAATTAGAAATCGAATTTTCGAACTACCGCGCCATTTTCAATTCCTTTTATAATTATATATAATTATTATATATTCTAACGACGACGTATATAATATATACGTTCGAATTATATTCAAAATAAATTTCTCGTCGATATTATTTAAAATAATCTATTTTAAATAATATAAAATTCGCTAAAATGGCCAAAATAAAAATTTTAAACTGGCCCAGATTTTCGGGTTGTTACAATATATAATAAGCAGCCAATCCAGAAAAAGAGCTAAACTCCATGGCTATCTAAGTCCACTATTCAGCCAAAGCTAATCTAATTGAACCAATTTAAGGCTTCTTATCTAATAAAAACAAAATCAAACTACCGCAATCGAAATAAATCAGAAGAGGCAAATTAAAATCGGTAAAAAACAATACCTGAAAACAGCGGCAGGAAATCTGTAATCTTGAATTGAAGAATTGAGGCGAATCGAAAGTCTGTAATCGAAAGAACCGAATCGAAAGAGGGGCACGCACGGTCTTGAATTGAATCTAATCGAAAATCTGTAACCTTGAATTTCCCTTCTTCGTGTTTATCTCTTTTCTTTTTTTTTCTCTGGCGCGAAAAACAAAAAAATAGCGCGTAGAGGAAAATTCCGTATGTCGTGACAAGTGATAAGTCCAACGTTATTTTTAATTTAAGTGAAATACGTGTTGTATCGTGACAAGTGATAAGTCCAACGTTATTTTTAATTTAAGTGAAATACGTGTTGTACATTTTTTTTAATTTTACATATATTTTGCTTCATTTTATTTGCTTCAAATATAAGAACCTGATGCAAATTAATATAAATGCATCAGTTGTTAATGTATGTGATGCAAGTAAAATCACTTGCTTCAGATTATTTGCTTCAAAAATGGTTCACAACTGATGCAAATTACATTTTCAACCTTCAACTGCTTTATCTAATGACAATTGCTTCACGAGGTAACAAGGAACTGACTCAAATAATGCTATTTGCATCAGTTGTTTATACAACTGATGCAACTATGATGATGCAACAGACCTCTTTTGTAGTAGTGTATCCATCTCTGGAGGTACATTGTCAGAAAGGTGGTTGCCCATACCTTCCGGTGGAAATCCATTCTCCAATAAGCACCCGCAGTTTTGATTGTATATTATGTATGTAGAGTGTGAGATGCAAGCGTTCTGCTAGATTGATATTTATTTTATTTAGACACTATTATTATATCAGAAAAGATATTGATTTCAAAAATGTTTTGGGTTATCATAAGGTAAAAACCGTCTGTATTTATGTGTGGATTTGGTCTTACGATAATCCTTTCCTTTTCGAAATTTTTTGACTTTAAATTCAAGTTGTGTGATACCTTTAAACTTGCTGTGTTTTCTCACTTTAGTTCACCAGACTGATCCGGCGTTTGTATTGCTCGGGTTAGACCGAGTTTTAGCAGGTTCAGGTTATCGGATGCTGTGAATTCCGGAGACGAGTTGGAGGTGTTCAAACGTATGATATATGGTATTTATTCCACTGTTTGTTGTGTATGAGGACAGATTAATATAAATTTTCAAATGTGTTGATGTACTCTGATGATTGTAAGTTTTTATTATAATCTCTCTATAATGATTTATGTCTATACTATATTTTATTCCACTATGACGTGAGACTTTGGTTCTGATGTGTTTCTTCTTCTTGTTTCTTCTATTCTAATATTTCTTTCTTATCTCACCATCTAATTTCTTTCTAATAACTATTTTTGTTTTCTATGCTTGAGTTTTGGCAAGTAATACGGGATTTAGGTACTATTGTCAGAATTCGGACGTCTAACTCTTGCGGGTCGTTATAGTGATGTCAGAGCATTTGGTTTAGTAATAACCTTGGCTCGGTGGCGTACCTCGATAGAGATGGGGTTAGTAATACCCTAGATTGAGTTGAGTGTGTATATATATGAGAGCGTATTTGTAAATTTTATATACAAATGTTTTGTATTATGTTATTTGATCGGTTCAAGTTTTGAGAAGCATTGAACTGGCGATGGTTACAATATTATTTTGTAAAAAGGGTAAATGAAATAATTTTACCCAAAATATTTTTTGTATAGAAAATAAATAATTTTATTAAATTATTGAGATATTGTAAGTTGATTGATTTGAATGGAACTCAAATTAGATTAAAAATTTGAATTGGAACTTAACCTAGTTAAGTGAAATTAAATTAATAATGATACTAAAATTAAATTAAATAAATTTGGAAATTGGAAATTGTACAAATAATAATTAAATAGAAATCAATCATATATTAATCGATTGATTTTCAAATATGTTGAATTAAAGTAAATATGAATATTAAATGTAAATTCAATTGATTTGGTTGAGTTGGTTGGCATTGGTGGTTGATTGATTGTTGATTGTTGGCTAGATTAATCAAATATAATTCATCAACCGCTTAAAATAGAGTTTAATGAATCGAAAACCAAGAATATTATAAATTGGAATGAAGATGCATATGATTTGAAATTAATAACTTAACCCGGTATTTGAAAATGAATTGATGCTATCTGTTTGATTTTAGAATCGGTGTAGTCATATTTTTGATTAATGAAATGTCATATGAATATTTTGTGTATTTGTTACTTATATATTGAATTGAGTTGAGTATAGGTGCAAGATGGATATGAGAATTTATTGTTGTTGCGTAAACTGCGTGTAAGTTGAGAAAGTATGCTCAATAGCGCTCGTAAAAGGTACGCTTACGCGAAGATATAAAATTTTGGGTTTTTGGTTTTTGTTTTCCGACCGGGTAGGTCGATGTATATATATTATTTTTTCCTGCGATATCGCAGATGTCACTCCGCACAGGGGAGACTCTGCCTAATGTTCTTGAGAATTCAACGAAATTTTGGTTATTACCTGAAATTTTTATTAACAGTATTGAGTTGTGTTTTGATTTATAATAATCTGGATTTTTTAAAAGTGAATGGGTTTGTAGTATTTTTCTAACCTTAGTAATTTCGGAGCGAAACTCATTTAAAAGGAGAAGATTGTAATGTCCCGTGTTTTTGGTAGTCGGATATTTAAATTATTTTAAATATTATATTTGGAATATTAATGGATTTTAATATTGAATTCATTTTTTAAAACAAAGTTTGATTGTTAAATATATATATGATTTAAAACGAGCTCGAAATGGCGCGGTAGTTCGTAATATTGAGTTTTGAACTTTAATTGGATATACAGGATCTGATATAAATCAGAATTCCATGAAACAAGAAATTTTTGAATCTTATTGATCATAATTTTCTAATAAAAGAGAAAAAAAATCAGATTTCGTATTATAAATTGTCAGTTATGTCCAAATTAAATTTTCAAATAGTCGCTATGAAATTCGTTATAAACCATAATGTTTATTTAATTAGTTTAAAAGGGCTTTAGATATAATTTTGAGAGCGTTTAACTTGAAATTGATAATTTTCAGTGGTATAATTTATATTTGAAGCTATATGATAATTTTATTTGGATAAATACATAATAATAATTTATTATTATTTAATTGAATTAATTTGGAATTAATTTATATTTATTTACTATTATATAAGACTCAAAGTATAGTCGTTTTTCCAATGACCTCCGCTTTCGATGAAACAAATTTTATTGTAATATGTATAGCCTGTTATTGCTATATTTCCGGTTGGGAGCCGAATAGAGTTATTTTATCGGTAGACGAAATTTTAAACTAAACCGATGAATATATTGAAATTTAAAGAATGACGTTGTGCAAATGGAGTCGGTTTTCAACGAAATTAATTTCATCGGATCCGCAACGTCAGGATGTAGTAGAGTGCCTGTTTTTTTGGCGTTTGGCGACTGGGTGAAGTGGTACAAATATTCAAAAATCGACGATATATAACGGTAATTAAATTGCTAAATAAATTCCTTTTCTATGAAGTCACCTGCACTAAATCTCACCTTTGAAGCAACCCCATTTCCTTCACCGTTAAGTTTCAAAAAGATATATGTATATATATATATATATTTATTTATTTATTAATATTTAGTAAAACATAACCTATTCCCTCCTCTTAAAAATGTTGCAGAACATATTTATGTACCCATCGTCCTTTAACTTTCTTGCATGTCAACCATAGGAAATTACTATTCTGCCAAACTTTGTAAACCTTGCCAACTACGTTTTTTTGTGGAAAAACCCCCTCCAAAACAGCTACCATACCTATTTTTGCAAACCTATATACTAATACTTGGTATCCACGTATTCCTCTACTATATAAAGATCCATTCCCATTCTACTTCTTATCTTTGTTTCAGCAATGGTGAAATAATGTTTTATCTCAATGATGAAAATCCAAACCCACTCGTATACTCTCTCTAAATCTCTACATTATTTTCTTTGGCTTCCTCTTACTGCTTCATGGGTAAAAGCTCTAGAAATTCTGGAATAAAGGTTGACATGGGTTTTCCTTTTCTGAAAGAATTGGCACGGGTTCGGGAAGGTGACGCGATGCTCCCTAGTTGCGTGTGTGGTGTTTGAACAAGCAGTAAAGGGAATGAGGTGAGCTGACAGTGCAGCAGTGGAGTGGAAGGACAAATCACGGTGCGATTTTTTTCTCAAGTGGGAGGTGCAACCTCGGTTGGGTACAGGCATGGGAGGCTCAGCCCAGCCTTGTGGGGTTTCTAATCTGGTTCTGATAGAGAAATGGTGAGGCACGGGTGTGCTACCTACGTGCGTGGTGGAAGCGTAGAGTATCACGTGAGAAAGGTTTTTATTCAAATGGTTATTGTGGGAAGGTGGGTTTATGCGTGGAGGGGAGTTTGTGGCATGGGGTGTGTAACGACACAGATTTTTGGTTGATTAATTTTGAATATTTAATATTTATTTTAAATATTTAATTGATAATATAAATGGATTTTTATATTATATTATCGATTTAAATATCGATTTCGATTTAATATCGAACATATCAAGTTATCGAAATACAAATTGTTAATTGAAATCAAAGTTTAAAAACTGAATCGAAACCATTTAGATGATCAGTATAAATTCTATTTCAATATATAGACAATAATAATAATAAATTATTATCGAGAGTTATTTGGTTGAATTTAAATTTATTCTAATTTAATATGGTTATTTTATATATACGTTCAAATTAAATTTCAGAATATTTTCTGTTGAATTCAGAATAGTGTTGTACCATTAGAATGTCTGTCGTTACGTTAAAATAGTGGTTCGTAATGTTAAGTGATGAACCCCGATATATTTTAAACGGATAAGCTCGAAGTCAAATCAGAAATCAAATCAGAATCTATTTAAAAGAAATAAAAATCTCTTTATTTCTAGTCGCGGTTAAATCAAATCAAATCGGTATTAAATTTATATGTACCTTCACCTACCACCTATTCCTTAACACCAAAGTATTCATCAGCTATAAAATCGCACATGCCCCTTTCTTCCATTTTCATTCCTTCTGTAGTTCGATCCAAATTCAATGACAAAAATTACTTTATTTTTCATTTCTAAAATTCAAAAATTAAAGCTTTATATTTCAATTTGCTCCCTCCAATTCACAAACACCCCACTATACTCCTATCTCGTTCGACGACAACAAAAGAGAAGGAAATTGAAGCCGCATTAAATTGAAATCGCAAGCCCCTCTTTCGAAACCCATTTGAAGCCGATCCCCTATGATTCGATGAGCTTTGGAGTGCTTGATTTTTCCAGAGACCGGCTAGGGTTGACAATTGCTCGTGATTAGGGGTTTCGAGTTGCTCTTCGATCTGAGGTATTGAAAGATGTGAGTGGAAGAACTACTGCGGTGTGCGATTGTTTTGAGGGAGGGCGAATAATGATCGCGTGATGAAGGGAGACTAGAGATCGCATTCGCATTCGAATATGTCAGTTCCTGAAGCTGATCCAACATCTGAAGAACGCGAGTTGCAGGGAGTATCGAGATTTAAGCAGGGTTTTGCGATGGTCTGAATATTGACGACAATGTTTTAAGTGAAGTTCGATTTGGTGGATGGAGGGTGTGATGAGGATACTGTTGGGAAGTGGAGCAGTGCGGGTTGGAATTTAGTTCCGTGGGTTTTTGGTATGAACGTAGACAGGTAGCAGTTCAAAAACAAGGGTTGGTTTAGATTTCTTGGGCTGTCGAGTTCGTCGTGGGAGCAACGACAAGGAAGAGAGTAGGATGAGAACTTGAGCGATGGCACCAGCAGTTGTTTTGGTGATCGGATGAAAGATGGAATGGGGATTTGAGTTTGGTTGTTTGGGTATGTACAGGAAGGGCCGTAAGTTTACTCAAGGAAGATAAAGTCAAATGGTGATTAGGCGAGCTGCTAATATGAATAAGGCAATTAAGGTATATATATTTTTTAGCTTAGTAATTTAATTATGATGATTAAAAAAATTTGGCATTTTCAAATTTAATTATGGATATTGACCATAATAAAATAAAATATTATAAAGGGAAATTTAAATTTGTTATAGGATTGAATTACGCAAGACGAGTCGAGTTGGAATCTTAGCTTTGTGGTTAACAAGAAGGGAATTAAAAGTGGAATTAGAATGGATTTCAAGTAAATAAAGGTGAGTAAATCTCACTTACATTTTTACTTAGAATTATTTTTATAAGTCAAAAATAATTGTTTGTTGCTTGTTTGGTTGCATTCAATATTTTTGTGCATCTTAAATATATGAGTTATTTAGGCTTGGTGTGCTATTTTATATATTTATATATATATATATATTGGTGGTTGGATATTCCCGTAGTATCATTAGCGGATGCCCGCAGTACCATTAGCGGATGATTACCCTATGCGCCCCACGCTATTATAGTGGATGACCTTCTATACCGCGATATCCTGCCTCGAAGCAGGATGGGTATTATTTATATTGACTAACGTCTGTGGATGCAGGGAAAATAGGTTGGAGGGATCCAACTGGATTCCTCAAAAATATTATTATTTGTTTGTTTTCACATATATTATCACATATGATATGTTGATTGATAATTGGGTGGTTTGATTGTTTAATTATCACTGGGGCCTGAATGTTGATATAGAAAAATATTGTGAAAGAGATTTTGAGATTTTAAACGGGAAATTCTATTTTTCTATTAATAGAATTTGAAATTCAAATGGATTGAAAATATTGACTTGTTTTGAACAAATAAAACAAGTACTGAAATTTATAAACGATGTTTTATAAATTAAAATATACAGGAAATTAAAGTGACGAATTTATAAATGGCATTTATAAATAAAATGTAATGATTTTCATTGGAAAATCAGGGAAGTGAAATGAATTTTTAAACAGTGTTTATAAATAAAGTGGAAAAATTATCATTGGATAATTTGAATATTTAAATTCAAATGTGAATTTAATATAGAAAATTCAATTGGAATTTGAAATATAGAAATTCAAATAGAATTTGAATATAGAAATGAGAATAGAATTTGAACATAGAAATGAGAATAGAATTCAAATAGGAATTAAAATGGAATTTGAATATAAAGAATTCAAATAGAATTTGAATATAGAAATTTCAAAGAGAATTGAAAATAGAATTTGAAAATAGAAAATTGAAATCATTTCGAAATGGGAACGACGAAATATATTTTAGAATGCGGATTTTTAAACAGAATAAAAAATAAATCCAAAGGATTTATAATTTGTAAAAGGAATTGGGATTTAATATAGAAGATCAAAGTATAAATAAATTACCGCGTTAGGAAAAATCGAAATTTTAGAAAATCGAAAATATGATGTTGAATTGGGAAAAACTGATTTGATCTATATATATATATATATCAGAATGGAGTTGAAATTATTATAAACGAAGTTTAAAACGTTTATATATTAAATATAATTAAAACGAACTTGCCGCAGTGTGGTAGTTCTTAAATTAGCGATTCGAACTTCAATTGAGTGTATATAACTCAGTTTAAGTCGGAATTCTTTGAAACAAGAGTCGTCAGGACCGATTTGATAATAGTTTTCTAATGAAAGAGAAAAATCTGGATTTCGCCGGATAGATTTTGAGTTATGTTAAAATCCAATTTTCAGAAAAACAGCGCCATAATCATTTAAAAACCATAACTGTTTATTTAATTTTATAAAAGGATATTAAGCTAATGAATTTGAATTTCTATTTAGAAAATTTCAGATTTTGAGTTGTAAATTATATGTGAACTCAAGTGGAGAAATGAATTGTTTTTTTGAAACAGAAATCAGATTTTTGATTATTGAATAGAATTAACTAATTTGAACAGTAATTAGTTAATGAGATTTTGAATTGATATTGGGCTTGGAATAAGTGAATTCGATTTGAAAATTTATATTCAAAATCGAAAAGGAAACTAGAACTGAAATTGAAAATCAATTTGGTTATGAGCAATTTAAATATTTTGTTTGAACATGTTATGTTCAAACATGTTATGTTCAAACAAAGAAGTGAAATAGGCAAAATAGCTAATTAAAGAATAAATGAGCGAAAGTAAATTCAAACGATTGGATAGTGTTGAATTGAATTGAAAACAGGTGAGCATGTGTTAGACATGTATGGGATGAAGTATATGAAGATTTTAATTTATGTGCCCGACAAAAAGGTACATGTTTAAATTCATATATGAGATTTTATGTGCCGTATCGGCAAGCTGCTTGGCTTTTTTTTCTTTTGGATTGATGAGGGCCATGGGAGGCTATTTGAAATATCTTGATGCTCCCGGTACAAGGGAGGTTATGGCGAATTTTTCCAAGAATTTAAGGAGTTAGAATATTTTTAAGATAATTTGATACTTAGAAATCAATGTATCGATATATATAGAATTCGATAAGGAAACAAAATCAAAAATAGAATATTGTAAACAAAATGGGAAATCTATAAATTAGAAATAGAAAGCGAACCATATACATGTTTTAAAAATGAATAATTGGTTTTTATAATATTGATTATTTGAGGTAAGTGGTTTTGTCTGTTTTGAAGTTAATGGTGTTTTCAGTCAAGGTCTGAGAGGTAATTTTACCCAACTTGATTGATTTCATTTTTAGTTGATAAATAGCAAGATCCAATCTCGAAGAGAAGTGTTTGATAATAGTTAGTTGATTAAAATATTTTGGGTTGTTGTAACGATGTTTTACACAGCATTCGTTTTAACTCAAGTGATGGAATTTTGGAAATATAAAAGTAAATATTTCCTTAGTATAAATAAAGTAGTCGGGAAAGAGATAAGTGATTGAAATTGTTTCAATTTGAAATAGAATATATTTTCTAAGTGTAGAAAATAAAAGAAGGCGAGATATAGGAATGTTTTCCAAAGAATGTAAGAGATCGAGATGATAATTGAAAATATTTGTTTAACAAATACTGATAAGGAAATGGAAAGGGTGATTTAATTAATGAATAGTAATCAAGGGGCCCAGTGATTGTTTGATTGTTTTGAATGGATGTTTGTTTTTCTTCGATAGTTAAATAACCGACTATCGAAGTATTTGCCAATATCATTGTCAATATGGACAGATCGGTTGGATTATTATCCGTGAACCACTCTGTATTGGCAGTAGCGTTGCGAATCAGATTATATGAAGATAATCGAAGACGGAGTAAAATGCAAGGGCTTTTTCTATTAATAGAAATTGTGCCTTCGGTTTCGTTCAATCCCAGAACGAACGTAAATCGACGAATGTCTGACAGAGTATTTCCAATGATCGAATATGTTGATCTGTACAAATATATACGGTGGCAACGGATTTATTCCCTTAGCATAATATCCAGAATATTTGTGCAAATCAATTAGTGATTAACGGATCTGACAATGTGGCATTTAATGTGATTCTGCTATCAATGAATAGAAAGTAATCGTAGCCTCAGGCCTCAATAACCGGGAAATGACAAAAATCAGGCAGGCAACATAGCTATGTGGGTCGCTCCCATTAGGATGTATAATCACCTATCTAGAGATTTATTTAATTCCTTATTCTATTTGATGCTGTCCCAATCGGGAAACGGTTGCTGATCCCAACCGTTGGTGATGTATATTCGATACACTCAAGCAAAATGAGTGGTTGGTCATGTGTGGGCCGGGTTGCAAGATGTTCTTTTTGAACCCAGTGTATTTCTCTCTAGAGATACACTATCGGAAGGTGGTTCCATACCTTGTCATGTTGGATATCCAATCTCCAATAAGCGCCATGCGGTTTTTGATTTTATGCTATGTATGTGGAGCATGAGATGCAAGCGTTTCGCTAGATTGTTATTTATTTGATTTAGACACTATTATAATATCACTGGATTTTGTATTAAAGTGCTTTGGGTTATAGTAAGGTAAAAACCGTCCATGTTTATGTGTGGGCTGGTCTTACTATTATTTTTTCTTTCGAAAGGATTTTGAAAGTTAAACAATTGGTTGGAGTTTACTCACACCAGTCCCATGACTGACCTAGAGTTTATTTTGTTTGTTTCCCTAAACTCTTGGGTGCCCAAATTTGTATGGGCAGGCAAGTAGTCGGGATTTTACAAATTCATTTGGTGGAGCTGGAAGCAGGAGGCTTCACCAGTTAGCTATAGATTATCATATTTCCGCTGTGTACTATGTTGTATTTGGAAATAGGTGTTTATAACTGTTCCAAGAATAACTGTTGTGCTCTGATAATGGTATGTGTATTCAAAACATATTTGTATTTCAAAAGTTATGTTATATAATATATTTTATTCGTCCCGCTGTGGTATTTGTCTTCTTTGTTTTCTTCTATTCTAATATTTCTTTCTATTTCTCATCCTTTAACTTCTTTCTAATAATGATTCGTATTTCTGCGCAATTTGGGTTGGGCGTTGGGTGTTATTAGTCAACTCAGATAGTACGGATTTGCCGGTCGTTTCAGTTGGTATCTGAGCTTAGGTTGAGTGTATACCTAGGCTTGTGTGGCATGTGCTCATTAGAGATAGGTTCAGTAGTACCCTAGAATGAGTTGAGTGTATATACGAGAGAGCGTATTTGTAAATTGATATAAAAGTTGTTTTATATTGTGTTGGCTAGTCTGTTGAGTGGTTTATGAAGTATGGTCGAATCGTGGGACGCCACGACGTCGATAAGAGTTTTAAATACTTGAACAGAAGATTGAACACGATATTGTTCGAATGTGGGTAAATGATATAATTTTGCCCAAAATTTTATTTTGATATAAAAAGAATAATTTACTGAAATTATCAATGTGTTGGATGTTATCATTATAATCAGATGATATTATAAAATTGAAATGGTTATCTAGAACCAAATAGAATTTGTATATGAATGAAATATACAATTGAGATGAATTAAAACTGGATTCAAGCCATAAATTGGAATTTTAAATCCTGGGAAGTTTGAAAATATTTTCGAAGTATATTAAAAGGATATAGCTTTGTTTTGAAAAGACCGTTTGAATAAAAATCACATTTGAATGGATTTTGAAATAGATAAAGCACTGAACTCACTTTAGTGGCTGGAAAATAATTCTGATGATGACTGCAGCTTCATCAGTGTTCATTTTCGAGTTCTAAATGACGAATGACTACCTTAGAAGAGTTTTAGATAGAAATTGGTTTGAAAGAAAATAAGTTATTTGAAAATTCAAATGTTTTGAATTTGAGATGGTCATAAATATATGTAAATATTTATGTAATTTAAAAAGGATTTAGAATGGAAACCCTGGAATTTAAATTGAGAATTTAAATTTAACTTAATCAAGTTAAATGGATTAGAATCAATTTGACTAGATTAATGAAATACGTATTGAATGTAAATGTACTGATTGTAGATCATTCAAATTAAGTGAATGGAAACCAAAAATTTTGGTGAAATTAAAATTTGTTGAAGTATGAAATGTTGAGTTTCAACATAAATGGAGTTTGAAAAGTAACGGGTTAGTAGCACTTTCCTACCTTAGTAATTTCGGGGACGAAATTCTTTTAAGAGGGGAAGAATGTAACGACCCAGATTTTTGGTTGATTAATTTTGAATATTTAATATTTATTTAAAATATTTAGTTGATAATATAAATGGATTTTTATATTATGTTATCGATTTAAATATCGATTTTGATTTAATATCGAACATATCAAAATATCGAAATACAAATTGTTAATTGAAATCAAAGTTTAAAAACTGAATCGAAACCATTTAGATGATCAGTATAAATTCTATTTCGATATATAGACGAATACAATAATAAATTATTATCGAGAGATTTATTTATTTAAATTTAAATTTATTTTAATTCAATATGGTTATTTTATATATACGTTCAAATTAAATTTTAGAATATTTTCTGTTGAATTCAGAACAGTGTTGTAGCATTAGAATGTCCGTCGTTACGTTAAAATAGTGGTTCGTAATGTTAAGTGATGAACCCAAATATATTTTAAACGGATAAGCTCGAAGTCAAATCAGAAATCAAATCAGAATCTATTTAAAAGAAATAAAAATCTCTTTATTTCTAATCGCGGTTAAATCAAATCAAATCGGTATTAAATTTATATGTACCTTCACTACCACCTATTCCTTAACACCAAAGTATTCATCAGCTATAAAATCGCACATGCCCCTTTCTTCCATTTTCATTTCTTCTGTAGTTCGATCCAAATTCAATGACAGAATTTGCTTTCTTTTTCATTTCTAAAATTCAAAAATCAAAGCTTTATATTTTAATTTGCTCCCTCAAATTCACAAATACCCACTATACTCCTATCTCGTTCGACGACAACAAAAGAGAAGGAAATTGAAGCTGCATTAAATCGAAATCGCAAGCCCCTCTTTCGAAACCCATTTGAAGTCGATCCCCTCTGATTTGATGAGCTTTGGAGTGCTCTATTTTTCCAGAGACTGACTAGGGTTGACAATCGCTCGCGATTAGGGGTTTCGAGTTACTCTTCGATCTGAGGGATTGAAAGATCTGAGTGGAAGAACTGCTGCGTTGTGCGATTGTTTTGAGGGAGGGCGAGTAATGATCACGTGATGAAGGGAGACAAGGGATCGCATTCGCATTCGAATATGTCGGTTCCTGAAGCTGATCTAACATTTGAAGAACGCGAGTTGCAGGGAGTATCGAGATTTGAACTGGGTTGGGCGATGGTCTGAATATTGACGACAATGTTTTGAGTGAAGTTCGATTTGGTGGATGGAGGGTGTGATGGGGATATTGTTGGGAAGTGGGGCAGTGCGGGTTGGAGTTTAGTTCCGTGGGTTTTTGGTATGAACGCAGATAGGTAGCAGTTCGAAAACAAGGGTTGGTTTAGATTTCTTGGGCTGTCGAGTTCGCCGTGGGAGCAATGACAAGGAAGAGAGTGGGGTGAGGACTTGAGCGATGGCACCAGTAGTTGTTTTGGTGATCGGATGAAAGATGGAAAGGGGATTTGAGGTTTGGTTGTTTGGGTATGTACAGGGAGGGCCGTGAGTTTACTCAAGGAAGATAAAGTCAAATGGTGATTAGGCGAGCTGCTAATATAAATAAGGCAATTAAGGTATTTTTTTTTTTAGCTAAGTAATTTATTTATGATGATTATAAAAAAAATCAAATTAGCATTTTCAAAGTTAATTATAGATATTGACCATAATAAAATAAAATATTATAAAGGGAATTTTAAATTTGTTATAGGACTGAATTATGCAAGACGAGTCGAGTTGGAATCTTAGCTTTGTGGTTAACAAGAAGGGAATTAAAAGTGGAATCAGAATGGATTTGCAAGTAAATAAAGGTGAGTAAATCTCACTTACATTTTTACTTAGAATTATTTTTATCAGTCAAAAATAATTGCTTGTTGCTTGTTTGGTTGCATTCAATATTTTTGTGCATCTTAAATATATTGGTTATTTAGGCTTAGTGTGCTATTATATATATATATATATATATATATATATATATTGGTGGTTGGATATTCCCGCAGTATCATTAGCGGATGCCCGCAGTACCATTAGCAGATGATTACCCTATGTTCCCCACTCTATGATAGTGGATGGCCTTCTATACCGCGATATCCTACCTCGAAGCAGGATGGGTATTATTTATGTTGACTAACGTCTGTGGATTCAGGGAAAACAGGTCGGAGGGATCCAACTGGATTCCTCAAAAATATTATTATTTGTTTGTTTTCACATATATTATCATATATGATATGTTGATTGATAATTGGGTGGTTTGATTGTTTAATTATCACTAGGGCCTGAATGTTGATTTAGAAAAATATTGTGAAAGAGATTTTGAGATTTTAAACGGGAAATTCTATTTTTCTAATAATAGAATTTGAAATTCAAATGGATTGAAAATATTGACTTGTTTCGAATAAATAAAACAAGTACAGAAATTTATAAACGATGTTTTATAAATTAAAAAATATACAGGAAATTGAAGTGACGAATTTATAAATGGCATTTATAAATAAAATGTAATGATTTTCATTGAAAAATCAGGGAAGTGAAATGAATTTATAAACAGTGTTTATAAATAAAGTGGAAAAATTATCATTGAGTAATTTGAATATTTTAATTCAAATGTGAATTTAATATAGAAAATTCTAATGGAATTTGAAATATAGAAATTCAAATAGAATTTTAATATAGAAATGAGAATAGAATTTGAATATAGAAATGTGAATAGAATTCAAATAGAAATTAAAATGGAATTTGAATATAGAAAATTCAAATAGAATTTGAATATAGAAATTTCAAAGAGAATTGAAAATAGAATTTGAAAATAGAAAGTTGAAATCATTTCTAAATGGGAACGACGAAATATATTTTAGAATGCGGATTTTTAAACAGTATAATTTGTAAAAGGAATTTGGATTTAATACAAAAGATCAAAGTATAAATAAATTACCGAGTTAGGAAAAATCGACAATTTTAGAAAATCGAAAATATGATGTTGAATTGGGAAAAACCGATTTGATCTATATTAATATATATATATATATATCAGAATGGAGTTGAAATTATTATAAACGAAGTTTAAAACATTTATATATTAAATATAATTAAAATGAACTCGCCGCAGCGCAGTAGTTCATAAATTGGCGATTCGAACTTCAGTTGAGTATATAGAACTCAGTTTAAGTCAGAATTCTTTGAAACAAGAATCGTCAGGACCGATTTGATAATAGTTTTCTAATGAAAGAGAAAAATCTGGATTTCGTCTGATAGATTTTGAGTTATGTCAAAATCAAATTTTCAGAAAAACAACGCCATAACCATTTAAAAACCATGACGGTTTATTTAATTTTATAAAAGAATTTTAAGCGAATGAATTCGAATTTCTATTCAGAAAATTTCGGATTTTGAGTTGTAAATTATATGTGAACTCAAGTGGAGAAATGAATTGTTTTTTGAAATGGAAATCAGATTTTTGATTATTGAATAGAATTAACTAATTTGAATAGTAATTAGTTAATGAGATTTTGAATTGGTATTGGGCTTTGAATAAGTGAATTCGATTTGAAAATTTATATTTGAAATCGAAAAGGAAACTAGAATTGAAATTGAAAATCAATTTGATTATGAGCAAGTTAAATATTTTGTTTGAACATGTTATGTTCAAACAAAGAAGTGAAATAGGCAAAATAGCTAATTAAAGAATAAATGAGCGAAACTGAATTCAAACGATTGGATAGTGTTGAATTGAATTGAAAACAGGTGAGCATGTGTTAGACAGGTATGGAATAAAGTATATGAAGATTTTAATTTATGTGCCCGACAAAAAGGTACATGTTTAAATTCATATATGAGATTTTATGCGCCGTATCAGCAAGCCGCTTGGCTTTTTCTTTTTCTTTTGGATTGGTGAGGGCCGTGGGAGGCTATTTGAAATATCCCAATGTTCCCGGTACAAGGGAGGTTATGGCGAATTTTTCCGGGAATTTAAGGAGTTAGAATATTTTTAAGATAATTTGATAGTTAGAAATCAATGTATCGATATATATAGAATTTGATAAGGAAACGAAATCAAAAAATAGAATATTGTAAACAAAAAGGGAAACCTATAAATTAGAAATAGAAAGCGAACTATATACATGTTTTAAAAATGAATAATTGGTTTTTATAATGTTGATTATTCAAGGTAAGTGGTTTTGTCTGTTTTGAAGTTAATGATGTTTTCAGTCAAGGTCTGAGAGGTAATTTTACCCCAACTTAATTGATTTCATTTTTAATTGATAAATAGCAAGATCCAATCTCGAAGAGAAGTGCTGGATAATAGTTAGTTGAATAAAATATTTTGGATTGTTGTAACGATGTTTTACACAGCATTCGTTTTAACCCAAGTGATGGAATTTTGGAAATATAAAAGTAAATATTTCCTGAGTATAATTAAAGTAGTCGGGAAAGAGATAAGTGATTGAAATTGTTTCAATTTCAAATAGAATATATTTTCTAAGTGTAGAAAATAAAAGAAGGCGAGATATAGAAATGTTTTCCAAAGAATGTAAGAGACCGAGATGATAATTGAAAATATTTGTTTAACAAATACTGATAAGGAAATGGAAAGGGTGATTTAATTAATGAATAGTAATCAAGGGGCCCAGTGATTGTTTGATTGTTTTGAATGGATGTTTGTATTTCTTCGATAGTTAAATAACCGACTATCGAAGTATTTGCCAATAGCGTTATCAACATGGAGAGACCGGTTGGATTATTATCCATGAACCACTCTGTATTGGCAGTAGCGTTGCGAATCAGATTATTTGAAGAAAATCGAAGACGGAGTAAAATGCAAGGGCTTTTCTATTAGTAGAATTTGTGCCTTTGGTTTCGTTCAGTCCCAGAACGAACGTAAATGGACGAATGTCTGATAGAGTATTTCCAATGATCGAATATGTTGATCTATACAAATATATATGGTGGTAACGGATTTATTCCCTTAGCATAATATCCAGAATATTTGTGCAAATCAATTAGTGATTAACGGATTTGACAATGTGGCATTCAAAGTGACTATGCTATCAACGAATAGAAAGTAATCGTAGCCTCAGGCCTCAACAACCGGGAAATGACAAAAATCGGGCAGGAAGCATGGCTATGTGGGTCGCTTCCATTAGGATGTATAATCACCTATCTAGAAATTCATTTAATTCCTTATTATATTCGATGATGTCCCAATCGGGAAACGATTGCTGATCCCAACCGTTGGTGATATACATTCGATACACTCAAGCGAAATGAGTGGTCGGTCATGTGTGGGCCGGGTTGCAAGATGTTCTTGTTGAACCCAGTGTATTCCTCTCTAGAGATACACTGTCCGAAGGTGGTTTCATACCTTGTCATGTTGGAAATCCAATATCCAATAAGCGCCATGCGGTTTTTGATTTTATACTATGTATGTGGAGCGTGAGATGCAAGCGTTCCGCTAGATTGTTATTTATTTAATTTAGGCACTTTTATAATATCACTGGATTTTGTACTAAAGTGCTTTGGGTTATAGTAAGGTAAAAACCATCCATGTTTATGTATGAGCTGGTCTTACTATTATTTTTTCTTTCGAAAGGATTTTGAAAGTTAAACAATTGGTTGGAGTTTACTCACACCAGTCCCCTGACTGACACAGAGTTTATTTTGTTTGTTTCCCTAAACTCTTGGGTGCCCAAATTTGTACGGGCAAGCAAGTAGTCGGGATTTTACAGATTAATTTGGAGGAGCTGGAAGCAGGAGGCTTCACCAGTTAGCTATAGATTATCATATTTCCACTGTGTACTATGTTGTATCCAGAAACAGATGTTTATAACTGTTCTAGGAATAACTGTTGTGCTCTGATAATGGTATGTGTATTCAAAACATATTTGTATTTCAAAAGTTATGTTATATAATATATTTTATTCGTACCGCTGTGAGATTTGTCTTCTTTGTTTTCTTCTATTCTAATATTTCTTTCTATTTCTCATCCTCTAACTTCTTTCTAATAATGATTCGTATTTTTGTGCAATTTGGGTTGGACGTGTGGTGTTATTTTTCAACTCAGATAGTACAGATTTGCGGGTCGCTTCAGGGTGGTTGCATGAGTTGAACGTAAAACAGGAAGCAGATGATTTACTGGAAGGAAAACTATTCAGGGAGTAAATAGGAGAGGGATGTGGAAACTGGAAAAGTGAGGATTTCAAGGGTGAAAAAAGAGAAAGAAAAAAGGGATTGGAAAGAAGAACAGACGTGGGGTTAGGGTGCCATGCTAATTACGAAATGGAAGAGAGAATATTTGTGTATTTCATATGGAGAAGGAGAAAGCCTGCGTGGCTTAAACAAAGTTAAACGGCTGAAGAGTTTTGTTTGGACCGTAAAAATGTAAATTAAAGGGGCTTCAGGCCTTTCGGAGCTATTTAAAAAAATAATGAAAAAAGGGAACAAACAGAACAAATGGGTCGACTGTTGCTGAAGGTTCACGTGAAAAGGTATAAGAATGTGGAAAGGATAAATGATGGTGAAGTTGTTCGAACTAGAAAAGAAGCAAGATTGGAATATGTGATTTTAACCGTGGCCAATAATATAATCAACGGGGTAAGTTAAAGTAAGGTATAATTAATTAATAATTTAATTTATTATTTAAACTGTTAATGTATTTAACGTATAACTTGTGTATGTATTAACATAATGGAACCGAGCAAGTGATGTTGAAAATCGTATCATCAAACACTTCATTATAGAGTTGGTTTGGATAAGGATGGAAGCAGTTGGTGATTTTAATTAAATTAAACATATGTTTAATTTAATTTAAAGTGAACAGTTTAAAGTATGAAAGGAAATCAAGGTGAGTTAAACTCACTCAGTTCTTCACACTTATATTTTATATAAGTCGAGTTTTTATTTTGTGTGCTATGATTGCTAATGATTGATTATTTGTTAAAAATATATTCATATATTGATTTATTTGTGAAATTAAACGTTGTTTAATTTCAATGAAAACCAAATCGTTATTGTGACGATTGGACCCATGGAGGTAACTTACCTCATTGGTCACGTTTATAATAAAATAAACGTGTTAAATTTAAAGTTGGATGTTTTGATTGCTGTTATTGTTTCATTATTGAATATTATATCTATTTATTGAGTGAACGGTATTATTTGAGATAACATATTTGAATGCAAGGAAGAAAATGTTAGAGGGATCTAACTGGATTCCTTAAATATATTATATGTTATTTATTTTCATATTATCTTTATATAAATTGTACTGATTGAATGAATTATTTGGTTATTCACTGACCTAAAATTCAATGTTTGTTTTGTTTAAACCAATGGGAAATATTAGTTGAGTAATTGGCAGTATATGGCCTATAAATCAATCGTTTTCTAAATTTGGATTTGCCTTCAGGTGAATCGATAGAGGTGAAGTTATAAAATTTATTTTATAACTGAAGATAATTTTAAATCTATTATTTTAAATAAAAGTCATTAAAAGGGTTAAATATTTATTAATTGTTGTTCAAGTTTATATTTAATTATTAAATGATTTACAAAGCAGATTTTGATATTTATCAGATTTTTAAGCAAGAGAGTAGAAATTTTATCTAAGGGATAAGAGTTGGATAATTGGTTTTATGAAAACATTTAGATGGAATTATTTAAATTAATTATATTATTAATTTATTTAAAGGAAGGATCAATTGAATTTGGTTACCGAGATAACAGTGTTTTGAGTTGACTAAGTTAACTGTTTTAAACTGGAATTGATTATTAAATGAATTTGTTTTGGATTAATGAATATTTGTTTTTATAAGATTTTTAAAAAGGATAATTACTTTTTATTTTAGTTAATAAAGAATTTAACTACTTCTGCAGTAGTTAATGATTGGATCAAGTTATTATTTTAATTAATAATAATTTAGGAGATTACTTTTTAATTCATTTAAAAGGTAATCGAAGTTGAAGTGAAATCTAATTGAATTGTGAAAGAAGTTATGAACGGGTTTATATTAAAGCCCGAGTAATAAAATAAAATTACCTAAAGAAGTAGATGTTAAAAGAGGACGTTAGTAAGTAATTTCTTAATCCAGGAATTAAGAAATAATGGTTATGTTCGAGAAGATGATTGTAATGACCCGAAAATTTGGAACCAATTTAGAACTCCTAAATTTCATAATAATCAAAATAAAATTGAAAATGGATATTGATATAATTGGAATAGGGTCATAGTAACGAGTTTTAATATAAAAATAGCATATTTACAAAGTAAGTATAAGAAATATTTATTTTTAGACCTTGAAACTGGCTCCATTGAATCTAGAATAATGAAATTAGGTAACCCGCCAAGTTTGGCCAAAAATAGAATCCATTTAATATTGGTTATAGATTGAAAGGTTAAAATCTATACTTAAAACGGATGATTTTGAGGATATCTTGGGAATGAGATATTGCTAGATCGTGAGACCACATCCGTTGTATCCGAAATAGTGAATTTAGTACTCAGGGAAGTTTCGCGTAAAACGGCACCCGTACGTTGAAAAGAAAAAAAATAAAAGGCCAAAACTTGAACTAAATTTTGATGGTAATTTGAATTTGATAATACAAACAGCAAAACTGGAACCTGAGACATATCCAAGTGTAAAGATATAGATTTCGCTCGGACCCAATCGATCGCTCGGACCCAATCGATATGCTAACTCTGGGCATACAACACATCAGAACAAATAACAGAAGACTTTTATAAACATTATAATAATGTTACATCAGAGTACATAATATCAGAGTACATCGAAAATGATAAAAGTATAGCGGAAGATTTATTTACAATAAATGTAATGTAATGCATAACAGAAATAAATAAACTAGCACAACGGAAGACTATCAACGCTCCGGACATAGCTTAAAGCGTCAATCCAAAATCCTGCTCAATAAATAAATATCTGCAAAACAAACCACTCGACTGTCCGTATGGAAAATAGGGGCACCCGAGTTTTCAAGGGAAAAGCAAACTACAAGTCAGTCATGGAACTGGTTTGAGAAGCTCTATAGTTAAAAATTAACTTGTATAAATGATAAGGGAAATCATAGGACCACGCGCTAACGTGGAACTGGTTTACCCCCATGAATGCTAGTGTAAACAACAATCAGTAATAGAGATATGGATCTACTATGCATCAATCCACATGCAATATCCCAATCTACCCATTTAGATTAATCACCACACTTAGATTTTCCAAATCCAATTCAATTTACAGAAATTATCCTTTTGGACTTTATTTCTCGATTTCTATTTCAAATCATTTGAAATATATATCTAACTTTTATATCGAAGTAGATTTCACTTCGGGATCTCAAACCAAATCGTTTGGAAATATGAATTCCAAAACATAACAATGCATATAAACAAGTATGCAACCAAATATTGGGGATCTTCCCTCAGACAAGGTGGTAAGCGCCCCTCCAACTTGATATATATATATATATATATATATATTGTGTGTGTGTGTGTGTGTGCGCGCCTCCTACGCATGGAGCAGGCTACATTGCTGACCACTCACCCTAAGGCACTGGATCCAGCCCATACTTTTAGTTAATCTCGGGTCACGCGAATCATTAGCCACACACTAAACCATTTTATATCTCCAAGTACGGAAAATTATTTCATAACATAATAATCACAAGTACTTTCAACTATAGTACTTCACATCAGCAATTCACACATATGATCAGTCACTATTAATCACATACTTTGAGCTCGTACATCTCAAGAAGGGTGTTAAGTAAGAGAATAAATTCTCCGCCACCAAACAGAGACATCATTAATTGCAACTAATAGAATATGTGACGAACTACAACGTAATACCATAATACATTTTCAAATCATTTCGAAATCATCGGATTTTAGCCCTCAAAATCCTTTCTGTTTTATAAAACATTTTTATAAAACATTCCCTGTCCAAAATTGGGAAAACATTTCATTTCACTTAAGAAAAATATCGTTTCAAACTAATCCATTAAATTTGAAATGAACACAACTCGCTAAACACCTTATCATCATATCGTGAAGTGTTTCACAAGGTATTAGAACACATATATTTTCTATCCAACCCAATGCTAAATGTAAAAGCATATCTTGCTCATAAACTGGTCGAGCACAATCCAAACAATCAATCAATCACAATCATGAATATCAACAACCCATTAAATTTGGTTTAATCACATCACATGTTTTGCTAACTTTAATTACCATTTATTCATTCACAATCTAATCAAAGATTTATTCAAACACCAATTGGTTTTAATCCCAATTATCATTTCTTATTGATTGTTCAATTTTCTGGAAATTAATCTTGCTTTTACTGGGTTAAAGAACCAATGTCATTTAAATATAGTCCACGACAAACCCAAAATCCAATTTGATATTAAATATAAGGCTCTGAATAAAAATAGTCAACATTAAATTCTGAAACCAACGAATATCGTATTGGGAATAACGATATATATATATATATCTTCCAAATTCCCACAACAAAATCCATATGATAACGGAATCCAATATAGAAATATCCTGAAGATTATTTCAATTCAAATCCAATCCAATTTATATTTTGGAAATTTCTGGTTATATCAAAACCCTTTCCAAATCCAATTTATTTATTTAAAGTTTATTGGATTATTAATCTAGTTAATAACTAGTTCAGTTTGATAAAAATATATTCTTATCTTCACAAATGTGGAACTTTTCATCAAAATTCTTTGCAAATCATTTATTATGATTTTACACAAATTATTAATATTTTTCAATAATTTTATCAAGACCCGAACAGTCGGTTTCAAATATCGGCCACCGAACTGCATCCATAGCGACCTTTTCCAAATTTGATTTGGACATAATTCAAAATCCAATCTTTTAGATTTCAAAACTCTTATATTCATTGGAAAGCCCTTTTCGATACGAACCTAACGGTTCTGGTTTTAGGAGAATCCTATGGTCGGATCTCCCGTAATGTCAATTCGAAGTCAATGGTCGAAATTCGCGAACTACCGCAGTGCGACGCGTTCTATTCAGGCCATTGAATATATAATATATATATTATATATATTTCATTGGTTTCCATTTAAAACGTATTTTATAAATTCATTTTAAAATGATTTCAGCTTTCATTTAAATTTTAAATCAAAATTGAATATTCCATTACATGACAATTTTATACATCTCATATATATGTGGGAGAAAAACCTGGTGGGGACCAAGCATAGGTGGGAGGCTTGTGTCGGATGGGGGACCCGTTTCAACCAGTAACCCGTTTGAGTATCTAATCGGGCCCGGTAATAGGCCGGGGTTGGGGCACGCTTATTGGATTGAGTGTAAGAGGTCAAAACGTTAATAGCGGTGGCAACGCGAGTCCAACGGGTTCATGTGCGTGCATGGGTCCGGGCAGGTAGGTAAGACGTTATTGCATCGTGTAGGTATGGCCGTGCATTTTATGTTGGTATCGGGGTTGACACTATGGGGAGTGATACACCCCATTATTGGGCCAGCACGGGTGCCTACGGGGTTTACGGAGCCGATCGAATGGGTAAGGTAAGGGTACCTTAGCGGTGGTAGGAGAAAGTCGGCACCTACGATAGCAGCTAGGTACAAGTAACTACCAAGTTTGACATGTGGGTACAGTTAGTGGGAAGGGATCAACCTTTAGTAAATAGAGACTAGTAGATGTGCGGTGTAATTAAGTAATGTGGTGTAACTTAGCAAAAGTGCTGTGTAATGAAATACATGTTGGTTGAGTTGGATAGTCCTTTGGGTGCTAGTCTGATGTTGACTTCGGTCTTCGGGGTTAGTACTTGGAGGGTTGTTCGCTTAGCCAAGGTGTAGGATTGTCTTAGTACTTAGGAACAGAATCATCTTGTCCATCCTTTTTATCTACCTTATCTATGTTACAGCCATAACATGATGCCTATTTATGTCTTGATCATTTACCTTACGTATTATTTGTTAAAATTACTGGACTCGCCAGACTTTATGTCTGGCCCGTTTTGTTTCCACCTCTTTTCTTTCCTTCCCCCCCTAGGTTTGCAAGGAGGGAATACTACAACTTAGTGTCGATTTCTTTCAGTTGCTTGAAAAGAGTAGATGTATCGCTTTGGACTCTCTCATCTTTATGGCTTTGCTTATGCTCAGTGGGGATTTAGGCATTTATGTTATTTAAGTGTTTTCTTCTTTATGTACTTTGAAGTTTTTGGAAAAGACAATTGATCCTGTTGTAATGGTTTTTGGAGACTACTTATGTAAGCTTGTTTTGAAGTTATGATGATATGAAATAAGTTTTATCTTCCACTGTGTTTTATTTATTTATTCTTGTAATTTATCTGTTCTATACTACTATAACGCTTCATGACATTAATGCATTCCCTTTGCGGGTGACATTAATGGCCATGGGGTGTTACATTATCCTAATTACTTTATTAATTATATCGTTAAAGTTATGGTACTCGCCAGACTTTATGTCTGACCCCCTTTGTTTCTTTCTTCTCCCCCCTCCCCCCAGGTTCCCAGGGTGGGACTGGTACTAGTAAGGCTTGATCAGGATCTTTCTCTCTCTTTTGGAAGTACTTGGATTGCTGAAAGTAGTGTTTAGCTCATCTCTTTTATGGCTACTTATGTTGGGGTTATGCCTTTTATTTTATGTACTCAGAAAACAATTTGCCAAGATGGTTGCTAAGTGTACTTGGTTTTTCTGTTGGTTTATGATGTTGTTGTAATCAAACTATTTCTCCACTGCAATAAATGTTGTTTTGAAAATTTTCAAGTACCAATATTTGTATCTATCTTGTTATATTCTGTTCTATTCATCAATAATACTCCATGAAAGTTAATGCATTCCCTTTGAGAGTGACATTAATGGACGTAGGGTGTTACATATACCTTAGGCTAAGATATGCAAGCTTTTGGGGTAAGAAATAATTTTATTTAAAGTGTTTAAAACTAGTTTTAATCATATGCATACAAGTTTTTTGTTTAGATTACTAAAAGGGAAAACCTAAGTAAATTTGTGGTGAATATTCATGGATTAAGGTTGTAGTTAATAGCTTATCACTTCCATGAAGTTTATAAGTGAATCTGTTGAGATTAGAAGTTAGATCCTAAAGGTAATAAGCTAATTACCTATATAAGTGATTAGAAAATTTAAGAGTAATATTGTGAAAGCTATAAGAACCTTTGAAAATTGTAATCATAAATTTAAGTTATCTAAATCCATGGAGAAAATCTTATGTATGAATATATTTAGATTTGTAAATCAATATATATTTAACAGTATATTCATGTTCATTAGAAAAGGTATTAAGATTACAAGGGATAATGTTAATTATAATCCTTAATGGCTAGGTTGTTAAACATTCGAGAGAGAGCGCAAAGCTGTGATAGTCTTACAGTGAAGGAATTGAAGGAACTTACTGGGATGGTGAGTGGTTTATCCTCTCACATTTGCTTGTGGTATTTGTTTATGTGAGATGATTTCATGCATGTTGTTGTGTGGTTTGAAATGTCTGATATCGTTTGGAAACCCTACACAGCTCGTGGGATGAAATTACACTAGTCCCATGTGTTTATTGCATGGATTGCTATGTATTAGTAAACGCCTACACAAAGTATTGGGATGATGACACACCATTCCCAAGTGTTCACTAAATTGTGTATGTGGTTGTTTTGCAGATGTCATAGTGTTTGATATTTAGATTGGGTTGACCAATGGTTATGAGCTCCATTTGGTTTTATATGTGATTTGGATGGCCTTTTAAGGCAATAGTGTGGTTTTGTCGATGCTCCTGTATAGGGAAGGTTATGGCAAAATTTTCCGAAAATTTAGAAACCAAATTGACACTGACATATATGGTTAAATAACTAACAGGTTTGGTTGCAACTCGTTAGACACATGACATCTTGTATGTTTATTGGATGTTTGTATGCACCCATATTCTCGGGTTATACAGGAGTTGAATGAGTCTCATTTCAGAAATTGGATTTTAAGCGATTATTTTAATAATAAAATAATCGAGAAAAATAAAAGTTTGAATTTAAGTTCCAACACTTTTCGAAAATGAAATCGAGTTAATAACAATGAACTTTTACAAAAGAACGAACTGTTTTTGAAGAAGTTAATAACAAGTTATGGCTTATCAAATTTTGAAATGAATAGTAAATCGATTTTACGATGAATAGTAAATTGAAGTTGCGTTTGCCTAACAAACGAACTCGATTTTGCAAAATTACAGTTCTAATGTTCTTACTTATCTTTAGACGTCAGCCTATTTTGAAACTTTAATAATCATTTTTTAAGAATAATATTATTTTAATGATTTAAATAGCAGTTTAAATATTCAAGTGTGGAATAATTGATTTAAAGGTCAAAAATGTGGAAATTGAATTCCAAAAGTTATTTAATATGGATTGAATAATTATTTAACTTATTTTGAAGTATTCTGATTCAGTTTTAATAATAAGTCACTTTTGGGTTCAAACAGGACTCGTCGCGTAGCGACAGTTCACGAATTTCGACCCAAAATTTGAAACTGAAATTTCAGAAGATCTAACAACGATTTCTTTTGAAATCCATCATGTTTTATTCGATATTTGAATAGCTTTCCAACAAAAGAAAAAGAAACATTTTCCATCGGTCAGATTTTCCTATAAGTCTAAATCAGTTTGACTGGAAAATCCAGTTTCGGTAGTTTAAGTGCCAAGTTCGAATTTTTCGTAAAAAAGGTATTTATAAATTATGTAATAATATGGAAAAATCATATTAGATGATTTAAAATTGTTTTGGACCAAACATGTTAATATTTGGTTAGATAAAAATAAATCTTGTTAAAGTGAGCTATTTAGCAACTAAAGTGAACCATTCAGGAAGTCCGGTTTGACCTTTAATAAGACCTTTATTTAATTTCAAAGGTGTCTTCAGTTGATCTATCCAATTCGTAGGGAATCGGCTTCCGACTAATATAAATGTTTTCTGGGGAACCCTGATGAAACCATTATGTATCTGCAATTCGTGAATAGTTCACCTGTCGACATCAATATAATTCAGTTTAAACATTTAATGAGAATTTCATTTAAACATAAATGAGTTTATTTATTAATAAATGAGATTATTAATAAGGGTAAATTAGCATACAAGTTTCCAATCTATTTAAATAAATTGAGATTAAATACAAACCGGATTGGTTAATGACTAAGATATATCTCCATGGACGATGACTTAGACTATTCAATGGATTTAAAAGGCAGTGTCCTTATCCTGCTTATAGTGTTTATTGGGTATAGAGGTTTATATCGATTATAAACCAATATGATTTCTATAGAGATTCCAATATAAAAGGAAATATGATTTTGGGTTTGTTATGGATGATGTCTTCAATAACATGGTTCTTTGGCCCATGAAAAGGTAAGAAAATTTTCCAAGTTAAGCAAATGAAATCTTTATTTATAAAGATTTTTGGGGAAGGGATGAACATGTTTTACATGAGGCAAATGTCGAATAACCAATAAGGATTATTGGAAAGATTTAAGTTGGAATTTGAAGTTAAGCAATTAGATCCGAGCGAGTGTTTCCAGGATGAAAGCTTAACGATTTGGAGTTCCGTAGGGAATCGGGGCTTCATATGTAGGCCGGACGTATTCTATTATCGGTATATTATGTTATGTCGTCAAAGGTATGCAAAATCAGACTTTTATTTTAAAGTGCTTTTGTTTCAAAAAAATCCGCTGCAATGATATTATCTTTTATCTGTTCCGCTATGAATTTTGGATTCCAATGTGTTTTGCTCTGATGAACCCTAACGAAATGTAATTTTGTTTGTGTTGAATCGACGTGGGTTCGGGTTTTTGTCGTTTTGAAGTCCGTAAAAATATGGGTTGTTAAAGTGATTTTCAAAGTAAGAAATTTTATAAAACCATATTTTTAAATAAAATAGTTAAATGGGATTTGTTTCAATATTAGAACGAAATATCATTTTTTAATTAAAACTTATTTCTATCTTAAGATAAGAACATTGTTGATCAAGTCTGAGAGGTAATTAAAATACCCCAACTTGAACGACTTCAGGATTATTTGAGGATGATATTAGTTGTAATGGTAAAGAGGTAGAGAATGATGTATTATTTGCATATGAGAAATAATACCCAAGTGATGGAACTAAAAGATATGAAATATTCATAATGAGACTTCCTAAGTAACGAAAATGGAAAGATTGGAGAACGTATATATAATGATATTCCCGAAGTAAAAGGAGATTGTGTGAAATTATAATGGTATTTTTGAGATAAAAAGAAATGAAAAAGGGAGTTTTCGAATGGATTTATTCCAAAGAATAGCGGTTGGTTATTATTTCAAATAATAAAACAAGAAAGATTTCGTAATGTTGTTTTACGAGCGATAAGATGAATTTGTTTCCCAGTTATAGATAATGGGTAATGAGGTAACTAATGTTTTACAAATGATAGTAAAATATAAAATTAGATACGATTATTGGATATTTTCCCCAAGTATTAAAATAAGATGGTTTCGAGAATAATATTATGTTGGATAAGAAGTGAAAAGCCATATTATTTCTATTTAAAGATTTAAGAGTTTTAAATTAACCTCTATTAATTATTTTTAAATTAAAGAGGCCAAGTAATGCCAAGTACTAAATCACTGAACTCATTTTATTCTCATTATTGTTTATTTGATGGTTAAATAACTGACTATCAAATCTGACCGATACGATTGTTGGTACGGAAAGACCGGGATTGAATGTATATTTACAAACCATTCCAAATCAGCAAATACGTGGAAGACGCTGATTGAAGAAGACGTAATTGAAGACCGTGGATCTTCGTAAGCAAAAGGACTTGAGAAGACCCGAACTTCCCCGTGAAGGAAAGCACGGATTGCGTTGAGGACAAGACAAAATAGAACGCAGACAGAAGAACATTTCATTATTATTACAATAATTCCATCATATACAAGAATATACAGAGTATAAATGAATAAAATACATTCGATGAATATCAGAGATTACAATAAATTACATAGCAGCGGAAAAATATACAAAACACAACTGAAAGTGATACATGGATACAGAGCTTTCCGAGCATCAATCCAGCTGTAAATCAGGACCCTGTGAATATAAATCTGCAAAACCAAAACTACTAGCTTCCCGTGTGGAAAATAGGGGCACCTAGAGCTTAGGTTAAAACAATAAACTCCAGGTCAGTCATGTGACTGGTGTGAGAACTAAAACAGTTATTTAAAACTTTAAAAGAGAGTAATTCAAGGGACCACGCTGTAAAACACGGAACGGGTTTCCTCCCAAGAATACTAGTGCATATAACAAAACAGCACAATGCTCTTTGGAAAAATGAAGCTATTATAAGACCCAGGTCCAATCACACAATGCAACGCATGCCGGAGGATAGGGTTTTCCCTTATAATAGCCAAACATGCTTGGTACGTTTAAAACAAATCATTTGATACTATTATAAGTTTATAGTGTCAAAACAATTTCAATCATAGACGGCATGGGTACCATATATCATGTCGCCATACTAGTTCTACAATTAAAACTGCAATATCACGTATTGGAAATTGGATTTCCATCATGAGTCGAGGCAAGGGGCAAGCTCCTATCCGTTCGAGACACTCTAGCAAATGTCTCAGGACCCCACTTTGATCCTTGGAATCGGCTGGGCCGGTCCTCTCTTACTTTTGAGGATTGGCAATTCCTGAACACACGTTTCCCGGTCCTTACAGCCTTATACCCGAGGCGCCTCGCATTCCAACAACCACACAGGTGAAAAATATATAAATGTCAGGGCTGGTAGGTCACTGACACCACCCTAGCTAGAAAGAAACGTCGTTCTCTCCCAGCGGTCCGTCTCCCTTTTTGACTCATACCGAGGTGTGAGGCTCGCGAATTCACGCTATACACAAAGCTAAGCCACATAGGCCGTGCTTTGATCATCAACCACAAGACTTTGCTTTTCAACAGAAGCCTTGATCAATTGCCACTTACGCGTGCCACACAGGCAATTCACTCCATGCGACTGATGTCCATCGATATACAACCTCTGAGCTCGTACGTCTCAGAGAAGGGAGTTAAGCAAGAGAATAAATTCTCCGCCGCCAAACAGATGTATATTTAATAGAGATCAATCAACACAGAATAAAATCCAATGTCAGACACACAGTTCATTTACAAGTTCGTTCTGGGTCTGAACGAAACCGGAGGCACTTTCCTCGCATATCCATCCATCTCCAAGTACGTCTGGACGATCACCAACTGATTTCCTCATCTTGGGTGTACAGCCCAATCAAGATCATCAGTAATCACCCAAACGATGTGAAGACTTCCGGTTTTCAACCACCGTCATCATCGTCGACATCTCGTCGAATCGGTTAGTCAGAATGGGTATAAACCTGGACTTTCTGAATAACCCACGTATATGATAAACAAATGTTAAACAAACACAACAAACGCCTCATTCCAATTCAGAATATTCTTTTATTCACAAAATCACATTCTTAGGGAATAGGTCCCCATTAATTTTATCAAAGATAAATTCTTCTAAATTTATTCTTTAATCTTCCTTTGGATATCATATCAAACCATATTATGGTTTTCCAAACTAGTCGGGATTAGCGAACCACACCGAAGTAATTGTTTATTTTATTTCCCAATCCCAACCTATTCATCCCATGGAGCAAAACTGGTAGTACTCCATATCTAACACCATGGTATTATCGGTAAAATTAATTACCATTTTACGTTCAAATCTAATTAAAGGTTTAACTATCGCTTTGGAGCAAAACTGGTGGTACTCCATTCTCGATCACCTTCAGATTTGATAATTTAAATTATCAATTCACATTTCAATCTAATTAAAGATTCATTAAAACTCCACTTAGTTTTAATCTTTTCAAAAATCAATATCCTATCTTTAACTGGGTTAAAGAACCAATGTCATCTAAAACACGATTCACGATAAACCCAAAATCACACTCTATTGTTAATCGGGTTAATGAACAGGTGTTGTTCAAAACACCGCTCACGATAAACCCAAAAACCAATTCAAATTCAATTCCAATTAAATATTATTTAATTGATACACTTCATTAAATATAAATAGAAAGATTTAATCTTTTTCTCTATTGGGCTTAAGAACAGTGTTAATGAAGACACCATTCACGACAAACCCAAATCACATTCGATATTAAATACAAGGCTCTGAATAGAAAATATACCGGCTTATATTCAATATCAAATCCTGAAACCAACAAATATCGTATTGGAAATAACGATATAAAATATATCTTTCAAATTCCCATAACAATATCTGTATAGTCACGAAATCAAACATCGAAATATTCCGAAGATAATTTCGATTCAACTCCAGTCCAATTCACGTATTGGGAATATTGATTATTTTTAAAATCACTTTCAAATTCAATTTATTTATTTCAAAAATAAATTGATTTTAATTCTAGTTCAAAACTAGTTCATTTCGCCAAAAATATATTTTTATCCTTTCAAATGTGGAATTTTTCATCCCAGTTCTTTCCAATTCATATATTATGATTTTACACAAATTATTAATATTTTTAATAATTTTATCAAGGCCCGTACAGTCGATTTCCATCAACGGCCATCGAACTGCACTTACAACGACCTTTTCCAAATTTGATTTGGACATAATTCCGAATCCAACCATTAGATTTCAGATTCTAATTTTCATTGGAAAGCTCTTTTCGATACGAACCCAACGGTTCCGGTTTTAGGAGAATCCGACGGTCGGATCTCCCGTAATGTCAATTCGAAGTCAATGGTCGAAATTCACGAACTGCCGCGGCGCGGCGCGTTCTATTCAGGCCATTATATATATAATATATAAATTATATATATTTCGTCGATTTCCTTTTAAAACGTATTTTATAAATCGTTTTAAATTCGTTTTCAAAACCATTTCAACTCTATATTCAATTTCAAATCAAAATTGAATATTTCATATCATTTCTATATAATTGATAATATTTTCAAAACGTTATATTTTGAAATCATTACCTTTTCTATATTCATTATAAAAACGACTATAATCTATATAAATATCGTTCATGTCAAAATAGCGCAACTCTAATCAACACGGCTTTATATATTTCAATAAATTCGTTATTCTATTCAACAAATGAATATTTATTCTATTCAACACATGAATCTATATTTCTTTCAACACATGACTAATCTCAACACATGAGTACTATCAACACACGACTATTTTTGTTATGGAAAATATTTTATAAAATTATGGTATCTATCGTTTGATTTTCAATTAGACTCCAACCGTAAAGTAGTTCTAATTTTAAATATGATAAAGATGTAAATTTTATTATTAAAATATTTTACTCAACACATAAATAGTTTCAACACATGAACATCGTCAACACATGACTATTTTTATATTCAACACATGAATTTTCTTTTATAATATTCATTATTTTCCTGATTGGAATGAGGCCCAATCAATTACCATATAACGTTAATTATATGGGTTCCATACAACACATGTATATAATAGCAACGATAAACAATCAGCCATCATCCAAAGTGCACCACACAACTGTATAAGCATCAAATTTAAATAACTAACGCTTATAACAACATGTCGACCAATCGATCGACATAAAATTAAATAATTGGGATTAGTGTACACCAAATATCATCCCAACACCCATGTGGGGTTTCAAATCAACAAACACAGATTTTTATTTGTGTAGTTGGGTGATGTGTAAAATTTATCATCCCAATCAATATCAGTCAAATCCGTGTGTATAAACAAATCGGCCGATTTGTTTATAAATATTTATTGATTCACTTTCACGTTAAAAATTATATTTTTAATGATAATTAATTTATTTCAACAAATGAATATTTATTTTCCAATCATTCCACAACACAATCAATTTTCACAACACATCAATCAAACAAATAAGCCGTCCATGGTCTATGGACGACGGGTGTCGGGTGCTACTAAGCATCGTCTGCATCCTAGTATATATATATGACTAGTAAAAGAAATTAAGGTGAGAAGTTCTCACTAATAGCAATCCCAACTCCAAGACACTTCATTTGTAGAAATCTTCGTCATTCTTGCTTTTTGTCACTTTCGTTGCCCGTAGCCACTACATATATAAAAATCACATTTTTATATTGTTGTCATGTATATAAAAATCGTATTTTTATAATCATTCTATATGGATAAAAATTATATTTTTACACCGCTACTATATAGGTAAAAATTCTACATCGCTACTATATAGATAAAAATTCTATTTCTACACCGCTACTATATAGATAAAAATTCTATTTTTGCATCGCTACTATATAGATAAAAATTCTATTTCTACACCGCTACTATATAGATAAAAATTCTATTTTTACACCACTACTATATAGATAAAAATTCTATTTTTACACCGCTGCTATATAGATAAAAATTCTATTTTTACACCGCTACTTTATAGATAAAAATTCTATTTTTACAACGGTGTTCATATAATAAAGATTATATTTTTATCATGCTACTGTCTATATAAAGATTTCCCCTTTTCAAATATAAAGATTTCGCCATTTCTAATATAAAGATTTCGCCTTTTCAAATATAAAGATTTCGCCTTTTCAAATATAAAGATTTCGCCTTTACTGTCTATATAATATAAAAATCGTATTTTCAATACTTCTACTTTATAAAAATTATATTTTTATACTTCACATATGATAAAAATTATGTTTTTAACCTTTCTATAATATAAAAATTATATTTTTATTCTTCACATTATATAGAAATTATATTTTTATATAATGGAAGAAAATCACATCTTTATGATTTAAAAATAATCTCTTTTCATATTGTTATAAAGATCAAATCTTTCCCCATATAAAAATTATATTTTCGCCTCACAAAAAATGAAACCTTTTCTTAACTAAAAACACAAACTTTATCACATAAAAATCACAACTTTTAAATACCAATAAATCTAATTTTCCATTAGTAAAAATCTATGCTTTATCTATTTAAAAATCTAGACCTTATCATACCATTAAAAATCGGATTTTCAATTTAAACCATTTCATAAAAAAAAGGATAAACATTCAAAACAATGCTTTTAAAGTAAATAGAAATACTTACTGATTTTTAGCGGAGGAGGGGGTGTTGCAGGCGAAGGAGAGGGAGGTGGAGGCACTGACTATGGTGGTGGCGCGTCAGGGTTTCAGGGGGGAGCGGGTCGGAGTTGCTGCGCGTGGAGGAGGAGGCTTCGCGAGGTAGGAGGGAGGAAGGAGAAGGGAGCGCGAGGTGGGGAGGGGGCCTAGTCGGAGGCGCCCGCCTCCTGGTAGCCGCGCGGCGGCGATAGGGATTAGGGCACGAGCCCTTTTCCCTTTTTTTATTTGGTTCTGAACGATTGAAAATGAAGAGAGAGGAGAGGGAAAGGAGTTGACTTATATATATATAAATATATATTTATTTTAATTAAGGTCCAAAAAGCAACCTTTTATTACGAACTCGAAATTAGACCCACTGCCTATCGTCCATAGCTAAGTACCCCCATTCCAAACACAATGGGATATGTATCGTAAGCTGATTCGACTATTTCGATCAGTTTTCGTCAAAATCAACATATAACTCTATATATTGAATTTGAACGCACATTTCAATTTACTGGGGTCACATACGAACTCGAAAAATTCTATAAAAATATTTTCTAGCTTCGTATTGACGATATGGTCCTAACAAAACTAATTTCATCGAATTCTGAGACCGTTGGAAAAATGGCCATTTTCCAGTCGATTAAAATCAACTGAAACTGGCCAAACGCGTTTTCCTTTGCCACGCTCACATATTGATTCGAAAAATTATGAAATTTGAAATCTAGAGATAATTTGACATCCCGGATCCAACAAAAGTGGTTTCGTCGAAATCCGAGGTCGTTTGCAAAATGGCTATTTTTAAGGGCCGAAATTCCATAGCGACTATTCTAAATTTTCAACTGGACATATCTTTTGATTCCCGCTATGAAATTTTAATTTTTCGGATTCGTTGGAAAGATATTCTCAATTAGATCCTACTATTTTTGGTTTCGCTAAAATCTGGCTTATTTTGCACCCGGTACATTCATTTGAAGTTTGAAATCGAATTATCGAACTACCACGCCATTTTCAATTCCTTTTATAATTAAAATAAAATTATTTATATTCTAACGACGACGTATATAAATATATACGTTCTAATTCTGTTCAAAATAAATTTCTCGTCGATATTATTTAAAATAAATCATTTTAAATGTTCAAAATTTGCTAAAATTGCCAAAATAAAATTTTTAAACTGGGTCGCATTTTCCGGGTTGTTACAGGACTGCTTCTCGAATTCTTTGGAGTTGCGCCCTAAGATATTAACGGTGATCCTGTCATAAATGAAATCTTTGTATTGCAAGGACTACTTTCTACTGATCCGTAGGGTGATACCTAGGATGTGGTAGGAGGATGACTTCGGTTATTCCTATTGCTGGATGACTTGTATGGACAGATGTCTAACGGAGTATTTCCAAAGGATCACATACATTGTTTTCTACAAACGTACTTCTGTTGGTGGCAGAGGAATTTGTTCTTTTAGCTTATACACCTAGGGTGTTTTTGTTGACGTCAATTAGTGATATACAATGGATCTGATAATGTGGCATTCAAAGTGGATGGAGATGTGCTGTTCTAAAGGGTAAGCTTAAACCTCAAGCCTCATCAACTGGAAAATGGTAAAAATCGGGTAGGCCGCATGGATATGTGGGACGCACAAGGGCATATCATTACCTGATCTGAAGAAATCAAATGCCTTCGGTTGTCCCTTTTTATTTTTATATTCTTTCTGTGGTTGGCTGGCCCCCAACCATGGTGATGATATAATTGGTACTCTCACGCGAAGTGAAGGGTCAGTCATGTTTAGCCTAGGTTGTAAGATGTTCTTGTTAAACCCCCCAACGTGTTCATCTCCGGAGGTACATCGTCGGAAAGGTAGATGCCTATACCTTGCCATGGAAATCCATTCTCTAATAAGCGCCTGTGGTTTTGATTGTATATAATGTATGTAGAGCGTGAGATGCAAACGTTCTGCTAGATTGATATTTATTTGTATTTAGACACTATTATAAAATCAGAAAAGATATTGATTGTAACACCCCACCTCCGTTAAGGTCACTCACAAAGGGAATGCCTTAACTTTGGTGGAGCATTTTAGTAAACAGAACAGAAACTTACAAGACAGATAAAATAGTACTTGAAAAATTTATAACTTTATTTCAACAGAAACCGAAATAAACTTGGTTACATCCTTTCAAATCACATTATCAAAATTCAAGTACAAAATATCAGTCTTGTACAAAAGCCTTAAGAATGCATAGTTTAAAATCATAATCCCCATAGAATGGAAGCTATACATAGCCAAGCCATACTTTACGCACTTCAAGCAGAAGAAACCCGGATCAAGCTAAAGTATTCCCTCCTTGGATAACCTGGGGGGAAAACGGAAGAAAGGAGGCGAAACAACAAGGGTCAGACAAAAAGTCTGGCAAATCCAGTGATTTTCATTTATGTACAGACAATAATAACATGACATGAAAATAAAACTGGATGAGAGTTAACTGTAACAGGTGTAAAAGATATAACAGTAGAACTGAATGATATAAGCTATTGTTTTACACTTCTCTGTACTAATACTAGTATAACAGAATTAGGTGTCACCCTAATGTCTAAACTGAAACAGAAATGGGTACAGAATAATTTAACAGAAACAGAATGCTAATAATGGGCCTTTACTACCCGATCAGAAACAGACAGAAGCAGAAACGGATTAATCCCTACGGGAACAGAATGTAGAGTTAGGTGTACACTAGTAATGGGCCTTTACCACCCGAACAGACGGTACCACGCAGAAACAGACAGGTGTTACCACCCAATAGAAACAGACGGTACCAACAGAAACAGACAGAACTAAGTGTACCCTAAAACCCTACCCCAAGCGATCGGCTCCCTAATACATAAATATCATGTGTCGGCCCCACAGTAGGGTGTATCACTCCCTAAAGTGACAACCAATTGGCACAGACCTATTTACAGATGTCACGGCGTCTTACATCCTCGGAGGCAGACCGGGATCCATGCACGCACATGACCCGGTTGGAACGCACCATCAACACCCCTCGTCATTATCAGAATGAACCGCTTATAATTAGTTCAGTAAGCGTGCCCGGACCCTACTTACTGTTGGGTCAAAGTTTTGATACCAGAAAGGGTTACTGACTAATATGGGTCCCAAACAACAGATGACACAGCTAATTCCCCTCCTAACCTTGTGTCCCCAGACTAACAGATTTCAGCTTAACTTGTTTACAAGTTTCAGACATACAAAATTTAGATTAACTAGTTCACAGATCAGACAATCAAGTTAACAGGTTTTCAGACTAACGGATCAGATGTTCGAATTAACAGGATTACAGATTAACTGGTTACAGATTAACAGACTTACAGTTTAACTGGTTACAGATTATCTAACTTTGTATTGGGCCTACGGATTCACGAAACGGGTTTATCAGATTCATTGGTCCGATTGGTTTAGCCTTACCCAACACGTTTTAGACATCATAATTATCTCAGATTTTCATTAATTAAATATTAATGTCCAAACCTCTCTCATTAGACTGACAGTTTGCGGCTACTGGTTAGGCCGGTTGGTTCCGGGCAGGTTTTTGTCGCAAACTGAGTCTAACCTCGGGTTTCAAGCACGTTATGACTAACTTCTCACATTAGAACCTATTGTTTGCGACCACTGGAATATGCCGGGCGGTTCCGGGCAGAATTACGCCGCAAACTCATTCTAACCTCGAGTTAGCCATGTTTATCTTTGCGGCCAATTAATTAATGATTCACCATTTATACCCATGCCTAATATACATGTCAATTATTCATAACTATAGCCAATTCAGATTATGTCAGTAGCGGACTAATTATATCAACTCAACAGATATTGCAGATAACATATTTTTTAGATTAGGCGACTTAACGGATTTAGAAGATTAAGCAAACTAGCAGATCTAGCATTTTCAACAGACTTAGCAGATGACAGATTTGGCAGATGTACAAATCTAGCAGACTAGGCAGTAGAGCAGAACTAGCAGATTAAGCAATATAACAGAACTAGCAGATTAAGCAATATAGCAGAACTAGCAGATTAGGCAAATATAACAGATTTAATCATTCCTTAAAGTTTCACAAACATATGTTTCCTAATTTTAAATTTGGCTTAAGCATGCCTAAATAATTGTCATGATTCACACTATGATCATATACCAAATATAACCATCGATTACTATGCATGTCATATATCCCAAAGATCCCTTACTTAGGTGTTTATTTACATTTAATAGATGTCCTACTTTAATGTAAATCTTTATACCTAAGCCATAATTTCTTTGTCTCAAGTCATATGTTAACAACCATGGTTCCTCTTCTTCCAATTCATAGAATATGCATAGATCTAAATCTAGTTTACAACCTATGTCCTTTTTCTTAAATCAGTCACAGATTAACCATGTCCAATTATTCCACATTCATTATTTGTCCCAAACATTTTAGCATTCGTGCGTTAATCTCTTAGGAGATTGGCGCAGGCTCGTAGTAGCCTGGCTATAGAACAGAAAGAAGAAGAGATACAGAATAAAATAGATCAGAACAGAACATACACAATCTCAAATTCAGATTTACAATCATGTCACAATTATGATTAAAGTTTATATCGGAAAATAACTGCACTTTCCTTGGTTGGATTAAAGAAAGAACTTTAATTGTTGTAGAATCGTGCAGAAGCTTTAATCTCTAATTTGAATTGAGTTGCTTAGGTTGATGTTGATTAGCTTCTAGTTTTGATTCCAGCAGAGTAGCGAGGCCATTTTTATTTTTATTTAGAACAGAGGCAAAGAAGAAGCAGAATTGAATTATGTGTAGAGAAGGCTAGGTCTTAGGTTGTTTTTTTAGGTGTAGCAATTCATTTCAGCCATCAGATTAACCCTAAAACCAATCCGGACCATCAAAAATCGTCCCTGGGCTTCAAAAACGTGTTCTGGACCGAAACAAGCCGACCAGGTCGACCTGTAGGGGGTGAGGTCGACACTATAGTCGACCCCCATGGGGAGGTCGACTCCCAGGTCGACCTGGCCCCCAGGTCGACCCCCAGGTCTACCTGCCCAGTTCTGTGCTGACCGAAACCTTCTGAATCTTCCACAGGCCATAACTTCTTCATCCGGACTTCGATTTTCGAAAACTCGGACTCTATTTCATTTAAAATATCGAGAGGAACGCAATGGTGATGTCCATTTTACCTAATTCCTGATTCTTAAATTAATTATCCTCATTTTACTATCTTTTCCGTTACACACACCGTTATCGAACTAATTTTCCTTCTCTTTCATGTATTAATTAATTCTTCTTATGCATCACCATTATTTACCTATCATAAGCATATTTTCATATATTTTATTTCATTTTTAATTATACTTAAAAATGCAGGGTGTTACGTTCTCCCCTCCTTAAAGGATTTCGTCTCCGAAATCTTCAAGTTAAGAAGAATGTGTCCTACCATCCAATCATCCATCTACTCAATCACCAATCACAGGCATTCATTGTCCTTAAGAGATTTCTAATGTTGTATGAACATATGCAAGAAGTGTGTGTATATGTTCCTTGTCTAATGCAAAGATCAGGCGGTCCACTGATTCAGTTGACCTCCTTAATGCGAATTATGCCAGTGCCATGAGTCCAACATGTATGCAATTTTCCTACTCGATACATATCATTTCTACATGAGTGCACAACCATTCAGTCATATGCAACATACATGTGCTGAGTCAATCATTTTGCATCCACAAAAATTAAAAATGCTCACACATCCATATGTAGCATGAGAGTGTTTTCGAGCCGATCTATTGCCTAGTGTGTGTATATGCATCCACGGGCAACCAGCAGCAACCACTTGCATCCACTTGCAACCATCAAACATAACATGTCTCAAACACATGTTTACACCCATTAGTTTCTACCTAAAGTTCGAAGATTCGATCGATAGGATACAACCGAATGACGGAAGCGAGTACAGATAGAACAAAAACTTGGTTCCCGTTAGGCATGGGTCCTAAGTATCGGCCCCGAAGACCGAAACCAACATCAAATTGACACCTAGAGGATTACCCTCTTTAGACAATGTCAAAACTGGAAATCTTATCAGAAGTATTCAGATATTTACAGACTACTGGTACAGATCAGGTTCCCTAATGGCTCTTAGGAAGTTAAGCATGATAAAATCATACCCCACGAAAACTCAGAATGTATGCGTCATACATGATGCCTAACACAGATATCCCTAAAACCCCAATCTCAAATAGATGAGCCATAACCCTTATGGGTCTGAGTCTACAGCGGAATTCAGAAATAATACTAGTATTAAAGTGCAGAGTATCGATTACAAAATCAAAATACCAGAATCAAAAAAAGTCTTATCTCCATAATCAGATAAAGAAATTAAACCTACTATAGAAATTTTCCTATTTCTATCCTAGCCGCTAGCCTCGAGAGTGTTCGCCTGCCCTCCTTGCCCTCGTCTCTTCGGGCAGTCCCTAGTGAAGTGTCCTATCTCTCCACAGTTGAAGCAAGTGCCTTTCCTTTTTCTGCAATCCTTGTTCAGATGAGTCGAGCTCCCACAAGTAAAGCACTTTTTCCCCTTCTTATCTTCGGACTTCTCATCCTTCTTTTGTGTTTCCTTTTTGGGCCATGCTTTCTTATTCTGTGGTTCTTCCTTCTTTGTCTCTTTCGGGCCCTTGTCTTCCTCGTGCAGTAGTGCCATGTCCACCAATTTCTCGTAAGTCGCTCCCATGGGTACGTGGGTCATGGCTAGGCTGTGCAGTGGCTCGTTCAATCCTTTAACAAAGCGGAGAGCCTTTTTATGCTGAGTGTTGACTAAATCCAATCCGAACCTAGCTAGTTGGTTGAGCTGGTTGACGTATTCCTTGACCATCATACTTCCTTGCTTAAGAGATAAGTACTTTTCCAGTTGTAAACTCCGTTCAGCTTGCGAGAGAAATTTTGTCTCAAACCTTGTTCTGAAATCCATCCATGTCTCAACCGGCCTCTTGGCGTTAGTGACTTCCCACTAGTAGGAAGCTTCGTCTTTGAGCAGCCATACCGCCAACTGTACCTTCTGCCTATCGTCCACCTCGAAGATAACGAATAGATCCTCAGTTTCCTTGAGCCAGTTCCTCGGTTCGACGAATGATTTAGTTCCCTTGAAATCCTTTCCACCCATGGCCCTAAAATCTCTACAGATCTTTGAGAAAGCAATTGCACGAGGAGGGGGCGGAGGAGGAGGGGCATCATTTGCTGGACATGCGGCGGCGGTCCTAGCCTCAAGATATTGACGAAACCAACCGGGTACATGAACACCCTCTGGTATCTCAGATGCTTCAGACATGCTGAAACGAAAAAAGGAAAGATTCAATACAAAAAGGACTGAAGGAAAGATATATGGCTCTTGGGGATCATGTTTTTCAAAATAAGCTTTATTTTTGAAAATACTTCCTTTCAAAACCTTTTTGAAAATAGTTTTCCAAAAACTTTACCCAATCTGGTAACCTTCAGCTCTGATACCAAGTGTAACACCCCACCTCCGTTAAGGTCACTCACAAAGGGAATGCCTTAACTTTGGTGTAGCATTTTAGTAAACAGAACAGAAATTTACAAGACAGATAAAATAGTACTTGAAAAATTTATAACTTTATTTCAACAGAAACCGAAATAAACTTGGTTACATCCTTTCAAATCACATTATCAAAATTCAAGTACAAAATATCAGTCTTGTACAAAAGCCTTCAGAATGCATAGTTTAAAATCATAATCCCCATAGAAGGGAAGCTATACAGAGCCAAGACATACTTTAAGCACTTCAAGCAGAAGAAATCCAGATCAAGCTAAAGTATTCCCTCCTTGGATAACCTGGGGGGGAACGGAAGAAAGGAGGCGAAACAACAAGGGTCAGACACAAAGTTTGGCAAGTCCAGTGATTTTCAGTTATGAACAGATAATAATAACATGACATGAAAATAAAACTGGATGAGAGATAACTGTAACAGGTGTAACAGATATAACAGAAGAACAGAATGATACAAGCTATTATTTTACACTTCTCTGTACTAATACTAGTATAACAGAATTAGGTGTCACCCTAATGTCTAAACTGAAACAGAAACGGGTACAGAATAATTTAACAGAAATAGAATGCTAATAATGGGCCTTTACTACCCGATCAGAAACAGACAAAAGCAGAAACAGATTAATCCCCACGGAAACAGAATGTAGAATTAGGTGTACACTAGTAATGGGCCTTTACCACCCGAACAAACGGTACCACGCAGAAACAGACAGGTGTTACCACCCAACAGAAACAGACGGTACCAACAGAAACAGACAGAACTAAGTGTACCCTAAAACCCTACCCCAAGCGATCGGCTCCCTAATACATAAATATCCTGTGTCGGCCCCACAGTAGGGTGTATCACTCCCTAAAGTGACAACCAATTGGCACAGACCTGTTTACAGATGTCACGGCGTCTTACATCCTCAGAGGCAGACCGGGATCCATGCACGCACATGACCCGGTTGGAATGCACCATCAACACCCCTCGCCATTATCAGAATGAACCGCTTATAATTAGTTCAGTAAGCGTGCCCAGACCCTACTTACTGTTGGCAAAGTTTTGATACCAGAAAGGGTTACTGACTAATATGGGTCCCAAACAACAGATGACACAAGTAATTCCCCTCCTAACCTTGTGTTCCTAGACTAACAGATTTCAGCTTAACTTGTCTACAAGTTTCAGACATACAAAATTTAGATTAACAAGTTCACAGATCAGACAATCAAGCTAACAGGTTTTCAGACTAACGGATCAGATGTTCGGATTAACAGGCTTACATATTATCTGGTTACAGATTAACAGACATACAGATTAACTGATTACAGATTATCTAACTTTGTATTGGGCTACGGATTCACGAAACGGGTTTATCAGTTTCATTGGTCCGATTGGTTTAGCCTTACCCAACACGTTTTAGACATCATTATTATCTCAGATTTTCATTAATTAAATATTAATGCCCAAACCTCTCACATTAGACTGACAGTTTGCGGCTACTGGTTAGGACGGTTGGTTCCGGGCAGGTTTCTGTCGCAAACTGAGTCTAACCTCGGGTTTCAAGCACGTTATGACTAACTTCTCACATTAGCACCTATTGTTTGCGACCACTGGAATATGTTGGGCTGTTGCGGGCAGAATTACGCCGCAAACTCATTATAACCTCGAGTTAGCCATGTTTATCTTGGCGGCCAATTAATTAATGATTCACCATTTATACCCACGCCTAATATACATGTCAATTATTCATAACTATAGCCAATTCAGATTATGTCAATAGCGGACTAATTATATCAACTCAACAGATATTGCAGATAACAGATTTTTCTGATTAGGCGACTTAACGGATTTAGCAGATTAAGCAAACTAGCAGATCTAGCATTTTCAACAGACTTAGCAGATGACAGATTTGGCAGATGAACAAATCTAGCAGACTAGGTAGTAGAGCAGAACTAGCAGATTAAGCAATATAACAGAACTAGCAGATTAAGCAATATAGCAGAACTAGCAGATTAGGCAAATATAACAGATTTAATCATTCCTTAAAGTTTCACAAACATATCTTGCCTAATTTTAAATTTGGCCTAAGCATGCCTAAATAATTGTCATGATTCACACTATGATCATATACCAAATATAACCATCGATTACTATGCATGTCATATATCCCAAAGATCCCTTACTTAGGTGTTTATTTACATTTAATAGATGTCCTACCTTAATGTAAATCTTTATACCTAAGCCATATTTTCTTTGTCTCAAGTCATATGTTAACATACCATGGTTCCTCTTCTTCCAATTCACAGAATATGCATAGATCTAAATCTAGTTTACAACCTATGTCCTTTTTCTTAAATCAGTCACAGATTAACCATGTCCAATTATTCCACATTCATTATTTGTCCTAAACATTTTAGCGTTCGTGCTTTAATCTCTTAGGAGATTGACGCAGGCTCGTAGTAGCCTGGCTATAGAACAGAAAGAAGAAGAGATACATAATAAAATAGATCAGAACGGAACATACACAATCTCAAATTCAGATTTACAATCATGTCACAATTATGATTAAAGTTTATATCGGAAAATAACTGCACTTGCCTTGGTTGGATTGAAGAAAGAACTTTAATTGTTGTAGAATCGTTGCAGAAGCTTTAATCTCTAATTTGAATTGAGTTGCTTAGGTTGATGTTGATTAGCTTCTAGTTTTGATTCCAGCAGATTAGCGACGCCATTTTTATTTTTATTTAGAACAGAGGCAGAGAAGAAGCAGAATAGAATTGTGTGTAGAGAAGGCTAGGTCTTAGGTTGTTTTTATAGGTGTAGCAATTCATTTCAGCCATCAGATTAACCCTAAAACCAATCCGGACCATCAAAAATCGTCCCTGGGCTTCAAAAACGTGTTCTGGACTGAAACAGGCCGACCAGGTCGACCTGTAGTGGGGGAGGTCGACACTATAGTCGACCCCCATGGGGGAGGTCGACTCCCAGGTCGACCCCCTGGTCGACCTGGCCCCCAGATCGACCCCCAGGTGGACCTGCCCAGTTCTGTGCTGACCGAAACCTTCTGAATCTTCCACAGGCCATAATTTCTTCATCCGGACTCCGATTTTCGAAAACTCGGACTCTATTTCATGTAAAATTTCGAGAGGAACGCAATGGTGATGTATATTTTACCTAATTCCTGATTCTTAAATTAATTATCCTCATTTTACTATCTTTTCCGTTACACACACCGTTATCGAACTAATTTTTCTTCTCTTTCGTGTATTAATTAATTCTTCTTATGCATCACGATTATTTACCTATCATAAGCATATTTTCATATATTTTATTTCATTTTTAATTATACTTAAAAATGTGGGGTGTTACATTGATTTCAAAAATATTTTGGGTTATTGTAAGGTAAAAAATGTCTGTATTTATGTGCGGATTTGATCTTACAATTATCCTTTTCTTTTGAAAAGATTTTGACTTTAAATTCAAGTTATGAGTTACCTTTAAACTTAGTGTGTTTTTCTCATTTTGGTTCACTGGACTGATCCGGCGTTTGTAATGCTCGGGTTAGATCGGGTTTTAAAATGTTCAGTTTATCAGATGCTGTGAAGTCGAGAGACGAGTTGGAGGTGTTCAAACGTATGATATTTTGTATTTATTCCGCTGTGTATTGTATATGAGGACAGATTAATATAACTGTCCAGATCTGCTGATGTACTCTAATAATTGTAAGTTTTTATTTAAAGCTCTTTATAAATATTTGTTTCTATATTATATTTTGTTCCACTGCGATGTGAGACTCTGATTCTAATGTGTTTCTTCTTGTTGTTTATTCTATTCTAATATTTCTTTCTTATCTCACCCTCTAATTTCTTTCTAATAACTACTGTGCTTTCGATATATGATTTTTGGCAAGTAATACAGAATTTATTTATTATTGTCAGAATTCGAACGTCGAATTCTTGCAGGTCATTACACATATTTTCTAAAAGGTCACCATCTTTCATGAAGAGATTCTTCTTCATTTATAATAGAAATGGTTGCTTCTCTTCGCTGAAACTCTTCATGAAAGTTGACTACTCTTGAACCAATATATATATAAATTACAAACTTAATATACAAACTACTGAATCTTCTTATATTTTTTGATCTTAAACTATATATTCTCTCGCATTATAAAAGCTTACTCAAATATTCAAATTGCTTCTTGAATCATTGAATTTATTTCAAATCTCTTAATTCAATAAGCAATATACTTCCTTCAATCTTCACATACACGTTATATCACTACAACAAAAACACTATATTACACCTTTAATTTTACAACTGTGGAAAAAACACAATTGTAATAAATGTTTTTTTACAACAGTCAATTCTCTAAAGTTGTAATAGATTTATTTTTTTACAACTTTTCATTTTATTAGTTGTAATAGATGCCTATTACAAACCATATTACAACTTTAATTTTACAACTGTGGGAAAAGCACAGTTGTAATAAATGTTTTTTTCAACAGTCACTTCCCTAAAGCTGTAATAAATATACTTTTACAACTTTTCATTTTGTTAGTTGTAATAGATGCCTGTTACAACCTTTATGCTTATAATATATCTATATTTATTAACTAATTATATTAATATTTGATAATAATTAATAATAAACTTAGGAATCAATAATATTTATTAATTATTATTAAATAATTAATATTTTATAAGTAGTAATTTATTTTTAATAGTTAATGCTTTTAATAATTATTAATCGATTGTAACTAAGTAGAAATAAGTAAAAGTTAAATAATAACTATTACTAATAAGTAATATTTGATTTGGTAGTAACTATTTTAGCAGTTTTAATCAATATAATTATAAATATAATTTTGGCAACTTGTCTGTTCAGCTGTTAACAATCGCTTATTTGTGCTTTTGACAGATTTTTTTAATTTAAATAAGTAATTAATAATAGTAACTATTAATGAAAAAATTGTTTAAAAATAAATAATAACTAAACAAATAGAAAATGCAAATGCACTACAAATTAAAGAAGGATTCTATACACTACAACAAAAATGCTAATTTGATAAAGACACAAATTTTTTTGTCTTTAAGAAGGTCTAATTAGAGATAAATTAATTGTGTCTCAAATGATTTTTTTCAAAGACCGTACGGCTGTCTGTAGCGGGCCTCAATTTTATTTACATGGCCTATGTTCAGTTACTACTCGCTTCACTAGATATTACTCACGTTAAGTCCCCACGACACCCCGGCCGCTATGTCCTTTCTCCTAAAAAATTATAACCCTAGTTTTTCTTGACTTCTTGCAAAATAATAACAGAAGGGAGAAAACAAAATCATTGGTACTCTTGATCTTTTGAAGAAATTAACTGTAAGTTCTCACGAATCTACTTATGAAGCTTTAAAAATTTGATTTATAGTCTGTCCCTCTAGCAGTTTTGCATCGATTAATTAGATCTGGTTGCAAGTACGGATTTTAATTTGGTGGTAATTTTTACAAATTTGCATTTGATATGTTGATGGTGATTCGATTTCTGATTTTATTTACTGGCTGACTCTGATTTTATAAAGTTTTCATTATTAACAGAAATGATATCAATTGACAAATGGTCCAAATTTTCACCATCGAAACATTTGCCACAGTTCTCATCCATCATACTCAAGGAAAATTTTCATTTTCCCTCTTTCTCAAAAATCTCCTCCCACTTCTCTCTTTAATTTTTTTCTCTTATTTTATTTTCCTTTAGATTTTGGTCATTCTTTTATGTTCATGGTCGTTGCTTCCCAGATTCATGAATAATTACCCAGGGGAAGTGGAGATTGTTCGGAATATGTATGACATAAGCCTAAGCAACCTGATTTGTGATGAGAGCGGCGATTAATTGAAAGAGATCAAGGTTCCATAGTACAACTATTCTGCCATGAGGAGCTTCAGATAGGCTATGCATATTGTCAACTATTCGAAATTGGATGGATAGTTTGCGGACAAGAGAGGATCACACAAAGCGAAGTGTTATGGTGGTAACTTTGAGTTGGAGCTAGTTGTAAGGAGAGGGCATGTTAATGGGAAAATGACTTGTGGAGGGAATACTTTGCCTTAGTCTTAATTTTTACAATTGCTTCTTATTATTGTTAGAGAGAATTTGGATTAAAATGTACGTTTGGTATCTAGAGTTACTGTCAATGTTAAGGTGGTTGTAGAGAAGATAATAACGAGGTGGGCTTGCATTATTTAATATAGTTACTAGGGAACGATTAGTAATGGATATGGAAAAGAAGAGTATAGAGGGAAGTTGGGATAGCATTTGGGGTGTGTGGGCAGGGAATGACTATGTCAGGATGTCAGGTTAGGTAGGAGGTCGATCGTGGTGCATCTGAACTTGCTGGAACATGGGAGAAGAACACTGATTGGTAATAGGGAGTTTTATCCGATGGATTAAGTGAGGAAACAAGGGAATAAGGAGTAGTGTACATGTGCATAAGGTCTTGCATTTGCTTTGCCTATGGGTTAATAAGGAGAGGTTGAATCAATAAGTTTAAAAAATGAAATAGCACAGGGTATACTTTACAAGTCAGCAGCAAAGTAATAGGAGATTCCAGTAATTGGGACTCCAATGCGAATCCCATGTACAAGGTTGATTGGTCGAGTCACCGAACCATCCAGGTGTAGTACACAAGCATATTTAGCCGCGAATTCAATGTATTTGGTTCACAGTCGATGCAGGTAAGCTATATTATGGATTCATTATTTTATCTCTTTTCTACTTTATACTAAATTTAGTAAACACTTAACGTAGTGTTTGGTTTTTATTCTATTAAATTAAATTTACTGATAAGAAAATAATGAAGTAACAAGAGACTCTAGACAAGATAGCTGATGGAGGTACTCCTCGCACTATCAGTGTTTTAATGCATGGAAATCTAGTAGATTCTGGTTGATTAACCATGAATTTAATGAACTTGTTTCACAGTAGATGCAGATTTGCTGAAAAGCAAGTGATGAAATTACAAGAGACTCTAGATGAGATACCTAATGGAAGTAATCCTCACACTATCAGTGTTTTAATGCATTGAAAACTAGAAGATTCTGGGAAACTAGAGGATAGAGTTGAGGTTATTGGAGTTTACAAAGCTGAGTGTTAGAGCTGGTCCAACATAGAGAACTGTCAAGTCTTTATTCAAGGTCTGCTTAATACTACAATTTTCAATTCCTTTAAACAAGACAACATGATAGCATGCACTCAAAACTATATTCAAAACTCGTAGATTATTGTAGAGCTAGAAGCTTACATTGTTAATATGTAAGTCAGAACAATTGAATTGAATATTTTTGTTAAATACCACGTGATATGCGCAAAATTGCCTCTTTCATTGCAAAAAATAAAAATAAAAAATTGATATCAATTGAAATTTTTGTCTATTATCTTGCTTGGGATATGATTCACGAAGTTGAGAAGAATTATGAGGTACCGACGTGGATAGCCAAGAAGGATGTAATTGATTTTTATTGTTCTTCCTAATTTTTTTCTCAGATGTATGTATCCATGTTATTAAAGAAGTTTCTTAAAATGATTGCAGTAACATATAAAGTTATTCTTTTATGTTAAGGATTTTTTCCTAATTCATTGTTGTATTTTACTTCATTGAGATAGCTTTTACTGGTTTTGGAAAGTTCCCATGCTTTATAATTTGTTTGACTTCTGGTAGGCCAATATATCATCCTTTGGTAGAATCCTTATATTTTCATTTCACGCATTACCTTGATAAAAGATGCACATAAACATGTTACCCATTAAGCTTTCGTGTTGATATTGAATTAACTAAAGGATAAAGAATTAGAACAAACATAACATTTATAAAAATTAGGAGACCATGGCTAGTATATACAATATTAAGGGTGGGTTTAGCAGATGTATGACAAAATTTGAGTTGATTTTTTGTACTCAGAACTAAAATAAGTTTTGGATTTGTAAGTGAAGTCGCTAAACAATGTCCAATATTTTTGGACTAAGTAATCACATATATAGCCAACAATGCTAGAAATAAGCACTTCCCACTAACAACTTCTTCACTTAACCGCTTTCATTAATCACTTCTTCTAGTTCATAGTTTTCTCTCCACACATGCACGCGCACACACATATTAGGTTACTCAATTATAGATTTAGATTAGGGAACAGACATTGTTCATCAACTTCACAATCATAGTTGCATTGTTAACCCTGTAATAGCAATCTAAAAATGAACTATTAAATCACATCTGCACCTTAATACTAAAATTAGTTAAAGGTGCATATTCTACGTAGTGATAAACTGCATATTTGGTTGTAAAACAAAAGTTTTTGATGTAGTGGCAGAAGTAGTCAATTGGAATTAAGTTAGATACACAAGACAATATTTTGTAGCTTTATACCTATAGATATATTTCACATGTAAAGCTTTATACCTATTGAAATTGCAACCTGTCTTTACCACTGATTTATGCGAAATATGAACTACATGGGTTGTATTTATTATCCAAATGCTTTACGATAATTGTTGTTGAGACTGATTTGAGATTTTTGCTATTGTCTTTAGTATCGGTATTGGGATTTAAAGCTATTTCCAATGAGACAGACCTAGTGTCCTATTTAAAACCAACATAAATGTCTCTAATGTTTTTGTAACCAATGCAAGTTGTCTCTAGTTTTTTTGAGACCTGATTTTAAAGACAACTTTTTTGTTTCAAGTTTGTCTCAACCACAAAATTGAGACAAATTCTGCTGATTAAATACTGAATAACAGCGTCTCTACTTATCTTTATTTTTGTAGTGATAAGGTTGGGTTAAGGGGGCCGATAGGTTGATATTACCAAAGGCTGGGCTTCTCTTCAGGTATGTTATCCCATTATTTTCTTTTCTTTTGCCGTTTATTTGGTACATAATCATATCCTTTTAATATCTCTAAGTTAGACATTTTCTATAAGGCTCTAGGATTGTGCTTACGAGAAATTAAATAAAAAGGATCCGTTCTTGGTTCATGCGACCATCAAGAAGTATCGCTAATCACAATAGAGAGTGTAACAACCCGTAACTTCCCCGGTAAGGAAAGCACGGATAGAATTGAGGACAAGACCAATCAGAACACAAACAGAAGAACATTTCATTGTTTATTACAACAATTCCATCAGAATACAAGAATATACAGAGTATGAATAAATATTACACAGAAAATATCAGAGATTTAAATACATTACTCCAGCGGAAAAATAATACAAAACATAACTGAAAGAAATATATGGATACAGAGCTTTCCGAATATCACTTCAGCTATAAACCACGATCCTATGAAATATAAATTTGCAAAAACCAACTACTAGCTGCCCGTAAGGAAAATAAGGGCACCCAGAGTTTAGGTTAAAACAATAAACTCCGGGTCTGTCATGTGACTGGTGTGAGAACTAAAACAGTTATTTAAAACTTTACTTTGAAAGAGAGTAATTCAAGGGACCACGCCGTATAACACGGAACGGGTTTCCTCCCAAGAATACCAGTGCATAGAATAAACAACACAATTCTTTTTCGAATAAAGAAGCTATTATAAGACCTAGGTCCCATCACACAATGCAGTGCAAGCCGGAGGATAGGGTTTTCCCTTATAATAGCCAAACATGTTTGGTACGTTCAAAACAAATCATTTTGATACCATTATAGTATAAAGTGTCAAAACAACTTCAATCATAAATATCAATCATAGATGACATAGTATCCCATGCTACTATGTCACCATATTAGGCTCTACAAATAAAACCGAAATATCTCGTATTGGAAATTGGATTTCCGTCATGAGTCGAGGCAAAGGGCAAGCTCCTCTCCGCTTCGAGACGCTCTAGCAAATGCCTCAGGACTACACACTCTGGGCAACCCTTGGAATCGGCTGGGCCGGTCCTCTCTTACATTTGAGGATTGGCAATTCCTGAACACATGTTTCCCGGTCCTTACAGACCTATAATCGAGGTGCCTCGCAATCCAACAACCACAAAGGTGAAAATAATATAAATGTCAGCCAGTTTAAGCACTGACACCAACGTAGCTAGAAAGAAACGTCGTGTTCTCCCAGTGGTCGCTATCCCGTTTTTGACTCATACCAAGGTGTGAGGCTCGCAAATTCACGTTATACACAAAGCTGTGCCACGTAGGCCGTGCTTTGATCATCAACCACAAGACTTGGCTTTTCAACAGAAGCCTTGATCATCTGCCACCTAGGCATGCCACACAAGCAATTCACTCCATGCGACTGATGTCCATCGATATATAACCTCTGAGCTCGTACGTCTCAGAGAAGGGCGTTAAGAAAGAGAATAAATTCTCCATCGCCAAACAGATGTATATTTAATAGAGATCAATCAGCACAGAGTAAAATCCAATGTTAGACACACAGTCCATTTACAAGTCCATTCTGGGTCTGAACAAAACCGGAGGCACTTTCCTCGCATATCCATCGATCTCCAAGTATGCCTGGATGATCACAAACTGATTCCCTCCTCTTGGGTGTACAGCCCAATCAAGATCATCAGTAATCACCCAAACGATGTGAAGACTTTCGGTCTTCAACCACCGTCTTCATCTTCGACATATCGTCGAATCGGTTATTCAGAATGGTTATAAACCCGGCCTTTCTGAATGACCCGCGTATATAATAAACAAATGTTACACAAACGCAACATACGCCTCATTCCAATTCATCAGTCACTAAACGTAAATTAGCAAGAGAACAATTCCCCAAATATTAACCCCGAAGGCCGAAACCAACATCAGATCAATACCCATGAAACCATTCTTCTTAGCTAACCTACAGTTGGTTTCTAAATTTCACATTCTTAGGGAAAGGTTCCCATTAATTTTATCAAAGATAAATTCTTTTTAATTTATTCTTTAATCTTCCTTTGGATGTCATTTCAAACCAGGTTAAGGTTTTCCAAACTAGTGGGGATTAGCGAACAACACCGAAGTAATTATTTATTTTATTTCCCAATCCTAACCTATTCATCCCATGAAGCAAAACTGGTAATACTCCATATCTAACACCATGGTCTTATCGGTAAAATTAATTACCATTTCACGTTCAAATCTAATTAAAGATTTAACTATCGCTTTGGAGCGAAACAGGTGATACTCCATTCTCGGTCATTTTCCAGATTTGATAATTTAAATTATCAATTCACATTTCAATCTAATTACAGATTCATTAAAACTCCTTTTACTGGGTTAAAGAACTAATGTCATTTAAAACACAGTTCACGATAAACCCAAATCACATTCTATTTATTATCGGGTTAAAGAACAAGTGTTATTTAAAACACCGTTCACGATAAACCCAAATCCCATTTGATATTAAATACAAGGCTCTGAATAGAAAATATATCGGCTTATATTCAATATCAAATTCTGAAACCAACAAATATCGCTTTGGAAATAACGATATAAAACATATCTTCCAAGTTTCCTCCAAAATATCTGTATAATCGCGGAGTCTAATATCGAAATATTCCAAAGACAATTTTGATTCAAATCCATTCTAATTCATATATTGGAAATTCTAGTTATTTAAAACCCATTTCAAATCCAATTTATTTATTTAAAAATAAATAAATTATTATTCTAGTTACTAACTAGTTCATTTCGATAAAAATCTATTTTTATCTTTTCAAATATGGGATTTTTCAGCCCAATTCTTTCCAAATCATTTCTTACGATTTTACACTAATTATTAATATTTCTAATAATTTTATCAAGGCCCATACAGTCGATTTCCAATAACGGCCATCGAACTGCACTTACAGCGACCTTTTCTAAAATTGATTCGGACATATCTCCAAATCCAACCGTCAGATTTCAAATCTCTTGTATTCTTATAAAGCTCTTTTCGATACGAACCCAACGGTTCCGGGTTTAGGAGAATCCGACGGTCGGATCTCCCGTAATGTCCGTTCGAAGTCAATGGTCGAAATTCACGAATTACCGCGGCGCGGCGCGTTCTATTCAGGCCATTATACATATAATATATATATATATATTATATTATATATATATATTTCGTCGATTTCCTTTTAAAACGAATTTTATAAATCATTTCATATTTGTTTCAAAAACAATTTCAACCTTCATTTCAAATTCAAATCAAAATTGAATTTTCCATTATAAATTCTTTTTACATTCATTTCTATTTGATTTCAATTCAAATCGATTTCAATTCAATTTCAGTTCATTTTCATTTCGATTTGAATTCATTTCATTTCAAATTCATTTTATATTCAATTCAATTCAAATTCATTTTATATTCTATTCAATTCGAATTCATTTTATATTCTATTCAATTCAAATTCATTTTATATTCTATTCAATTCGAATTCATTTTATATTCTATTCAATTTTTAAATCTCTTTTCAATATTCATTATAAAAACGAATATAATCGATATAAATATCGTTCGTGTCAAAATAGCGCATCTCTAATCAACACGGCTTTATATTTTTTAATAACTTCGTTATTCTATTCAACAAATGAATATTTATTCTATTCAACACATAAATCTATATTTCTTACAGCACATGACTAATCTTAACAAATGAGTACTGTCAACACGTGACTATTTTGGTTATTTAATATATTTTATAAAATTATGATTTCTATCATTTAATTTTTAATCAGACTCTAACCGTAAATTAGCAAGAGAGCAATTCCCTAAATATTAACCCCGAGGGCCGAAACCAACATCAGATCAATATCCAGGAGACCACTCATCTTATCTATTTTCCAGTTAGTTTCTAATTTTATATATGATAAAGATGTAAATTTTATTGTTAAAATATTTCGTTCAACACATGAATCTATATTTCTTACAACACATGACTAATCTCAGCACATGAGTACTGTCAACACATGAATCTTTATTTTATAATATTCTTTATTTTCCCAATTGGAATGAGGCACAATCAATTACCATATAATGTTAATTATATGGATTCCATACAACACATGTATATAATAGCAACAATAAATAATCAACCATCATCCAAAGTGCACCACACAACTGCATAAGCATTAAATATAAATAATTAATGCTTACACAGTCTGTCGACCAATCGATCGACATACAATTAAATAATTGGGATTAGTGTACGCCAAATATCATCCAAACACCCGTGCGGGGTTTCAATCAACAAACACTTAATATTATTTGTGCAGTTGGGCGATGTGTAAAATTTATCGTCCCAATCAATGTCCTTCAAATTGGTGTACATAAACAAACCGTCCGGTTTGTAAATGAATATTTATTTGTTCACATTCACATTAAAAATTATATTTTTAACAATAAAATATTTTTAACAATATAAATATTTTATTTTATTTCACATCACACAATCAATTTTCACAACACATCAAACAAGCATACAAGCCGTCCATGGTCTGTGGACGACGGGTGTCGGGTGCTACTAAACACCGTCTGCATCCTAGTATATATTTTTAACTAGAAAACAAGATTAAAAGTGAGGAGTTCTCACCGACTAGCTAAACCAAACGCCACGACTCTTCATATGTAGGAATCTTCGTCGCGCTCGCCCTTTTGTCAATTTCGTTGTCCGTAGCCACTAACAATATAAAAATCACATTTTCATATTGTTACTATATAGACAAAAATTCTATTTTACACCGCAACTATATAGATAAAAATTCTATTTTTACCACGCTATTCTCTATATAAAAATTATATTTTTATATTTCTACTTCTTATATAAAGATCGAATTTTTATTTCGCTTCATATATAATAAAAATTGAATTTTTAACTTCACTTCATATATATAAAAATCAAATTTTTATCTTCACTTCATATATATAAAAATCGATTTTTTATCTTCACTTCATATATATAAAAATCGAATTTTTATCTTCACTTCATATATATAAAAATCGAATTTTTATCTTAGCTAAAAATTATATTTTTACTTCGCTATATAAAGGATAAAAATCATACCTTCCTATTTGTAAAAATCTAATCTTTCCTATGATAAAAATCACAGCTTTCATCAATAAAAATCTCATCTTTTTATCGGTGTTGAATATGTAAGAATCGAATCTTTTTAAGTTAATCATATAAATAAAAACCACTTCTAATTTCAGTAAAAAAACAGTATTCTATCACTAAATTAATTTCATAAATTACATATGATAAAAATAAAAAGAAATAAAATAAACTAAACAGAAAACTTACTGTATTTTTTTTTCAAAGGGGGAAGTTGAGGTCGAGGGGCGCGATGGAGGTGGTCAGATATGGGGAGGAGGTGGCAGTTTGAACATGGGCGACGGTTTTTGGGGCTTCACGATGGAGGGAGGCTAGCGTTGGAAAAGGGGGGGAATGGAGAGGGAGGAGGAGGGGAAGAAGGGGAGGGCGCCCCTTTCCCTGGCGGCGGCGCGCCATAGGAGGCGGCGGCGCGCTGCTTGGGGGGGCTCCTCCCCATTCGCCTTTTTTTTAATTCCTCGATCGGTTCAGACAATGGTAGGGGGGTTGACTTTGGGAATAGGAGATAAAGGGGAGGGGGTTTAAATATAATTAATTTATTTTATTTAATTTCAAAAAGCAACTTTTTATTTCGAACTCAAAATCAAACCCACCGACTGTCATCCATAGCTAATTACCCCCATTCCGAACATGGTGGGATATATATCGTAAGCTGATTCGACTGTTTCGATCAGTTTCCGCCAAAATCAAAATATAACTCTATATATTAAATTTGAACGCACATTTCAATTTACCGGGGCCACATACGGACTATAAAATTCCCGAAAAATATTTTCTATAGCTTCGTATTGAAGATACAGTCCTAACAAAACTAATTTCATCAAATTCTGAGACCGTTTGAAAAATGGCCATTTTCCAATCAATTAAAATCAACTGAAACTGGTCAAACACATTTTACTCCGCCACACTCACATATCAATTCAAAAAATTGTGAATTTGGGAATCTAGCAATAACTTGACACCACGGTTCCATCAAAAGTGGTTTCGTCGAAAACCGAGGTCGTTTGCAAAATTTCCATTTTTAAGGGATGAAATTCCATAGCGACTATTCTGAATTTTCAACTAGACGTATCTTTTGATTCCCGCCATGAATTTCAATTTTTCGGATTCATTGGAAAGATATTGTCAAATGGATTCTAATATTTTTGGTTTCGCTAAAATCCGGTTTATTTTGCACCCGGTACATTCATTTGAAGTTTGAAATCGAATTTTCAAACTACCGCGCCATTTTCATTTACTTTTATTTTTGAAATAAAATAATTATATTCTAACGATGATATATATAAATATATACGTTCTATTTCTATTCAAAATAAATTTCTCGTCGCTATTATTTATAATAATCTATTTTAAATATTCAAAATTCATCAAAATTGCCAAAATAAAAATTTTAAATTGGCTCGCATTTCCGGGTTATTACAATCTCCCCCACTTAAAACTTTTCGTCCCCGAAATGGAACGAAGCCGAAAGTTGTTTAACTAATCAACTCAACTTCCATTATTTTCTTTACGGCTTAAGTTCTTCAACTTTTCAGTTTCTAAGAACTTTTCAAATTTTTCAAAAACTTGGCTAACACCCTAAATTTCCGAAAAATTTCGCCATAACCTCCCCTGCACCGGGGACTTCGGAATATTTCATCTAGCCTCCCATGGCCTTCTTCAATCCAAAAGAAAAAGAAAAAGCCAAGCGGCTAGCCTATCGGGTTACAAAATCATCCAAACCCAATAAATTTGTGAGCATGTACCTATTTGTCGGGCAAACAATTTTATTCCTCTGCTCTAGCCTCCTTGCTATGACCTGTTCAATGTAAGTAGATGTATATGCATGCATTTTCAAATAATTTTCCATACAGTTCAATATTCGGTTCAATTTGGCATAATGGTTCAAAATTTCAAACAAATAAACAAACAACACAACCATCAATCAATTAGTGAATTAGAATTCAAATTCATAATTTTGATACATATACAGAAAATCATGTTTTTGATGCCAAATCACAACAACAAACCTATCTAGTTTTGGTTCTCACACCAGTCTAATGGAAATATATAGAAATCACACCTTCGAAACATGAACATAAATACTGATGATGTGGCCACATAACCAGAATTATCCCCAGACGTCTAGAATGTGATTCTATATCTATCCAGTATATTAAAACTTCGAATATACGTTCATGACGCGTATATGCAAAATCTTTATATACTTGATTGTCCAAATTTAATACAAATAAAATATTCAAATATGTTTAATTGAATTTAATTTTCAAAACAAAATTTGTTTTATTTAAAAACATACTCTTCACATTCGTTCTAGGATACTACTGATCCCATCTCAAACGAGTCATTCTTATAGGATATTACTAATCCAATTTCTGATGAATTCTTTTGTATGGTTCTAATGTGTCTTGTTCTCGAGTCCTGTAAACCAAAGCTCTGATACCAGCTGTAACAACCCGTAACTTCCCCGGTAAGGAAAGCACAGATAGAATTGAGGACAAGACCAATCAGAACACAAACAGAAGATCATTTCATTGTTTATTACAACAATTCCATCAGAATACAAGAATATACAGAGTATGAATAAATATTACACAGAAAATATCAGAGATTTAAATACATTACTACAACGGAAAAATAATACAAAACATAACTGAAAGAAATACACGGATACAGAGCTTTCCAAATATCACTTTAGCTATAAACCAGGATCCTGTTAAATATAAATCTGCAAAACCCAACTACTAGCTGTCCGTGCGGAAAATAAGGGCACCCAGAGTTTAGGTCAAAACAACAAAATCCAGGTCAGTCATGTGACTGGTGTGAGAACTAAAACAGTTATTTAAAACATTACTTTGAAAGAGAGTAATTCAAGGTACCACGCCGTATAACATGGAACGGGTTTCCTCCCAAGAATATTAGTACATAGAATAAACAGCGCAATGCTTTTTCGAAAAATGAAGCTATTATAAGACCCAGGTCCCATCACACAATGCAGCGCAAGCCGGAGGATAGGGTTTTCCCTTATAATAGCCAAACATGCTTGGTACGTTCAAAACAAATCATTTTGATACCATTATAGTATAAAGTGTCAAAACGACTTCAATCATAAATATCAGTCATAGACGACATAGTATCCCATGCTACTACGTCACCATACTAGGCTCTAAAAATAAAACCGAAATATCTCGCATTGGAAATTGGATTTCTGTCATGAGTCGAGGCAAGGGGCAAGCTCCTCTCTGCTTCGAGACACTCTAGCAAATGCCTCAGGACTACACACTATGGGCAACCCTTGGAATCGGTTGGGTCGGTACTCTCTTGCGTTTGAGGATTGGCAATTCCTGAACACACGTTTCCCGGTCCTTACAGACCTATAATTGAGGTGCCTCGCAATCCAATAACCACAAAGGTGAGAATAATATAAATGTCATCCAGTTTAAGCACTGACACCACCGTAGCTAGAAAGAAACGTCATGTTCTCCCAGCGGTCACTATCCCGTTTTTGACTCATATCGAGGTGTGAGGCTCGCGAATTCACGTTATACACAAAGCTGTGCCACGTAGGTTGAGCTTTGATCATCAACCACAAGACTTTTCTTTTCAATAGAAGCCTTGATCATCTGCCACTTAGGCATGCCATACAGGCAATTCACTCCATGCGACTGATGTCCGTCGATATACAACCTCTGAGCTCGTACGTCTTAGATAAGGGCGTTAAGAAAGAGAATAAATTCTCCGCCGCCAAACAGATGTATATTTAATAGAGATCAATCAGCATAGAATAAAATCCAATGTCAGACACACTGTCCATTTAAAAGTCCGTTCTGGGTCTGAACGAAACCGGAGGCACTTTCCACGCATATCCATCGATCTCCAAGTACGCCTGGACGATCACCAAGTGATTCCCTCCTCTTGGGTGTACAACCCAATCAAGATCATCAGTACTCACCCAAACGATGTGAAGACTTCCGGTTTTCAACCACCGTCTTCATCTTCGACATATCGTCGAATCGGTTATTCAGAATGGGTATAAACCCGGCCTTTCTGAATGACCCGCGTATATAATAAACAAATGTTAAACAAACACAACATACGCCTCATTTCAATTCATCAGTCACTACCGTAAATTAGCAGGAGAACAATTCCCCAAATATTAACCCCGAAGGCCGAAACCAACATCAGATCAATACCCAGGAAACCATTCATCTTAGCTAACCTACAGTTAGTTTCTAAATTTCACATTCTTAGGGAAAGGTTCCCATTAATTTTATCAAAGATAAATTCTTTTTAATTTATTCTTTAATCTTCCTTTGGATGTCATTTCAAACCAGGTTAAGGTTTTCCAAACTAGTCGGGATTAGCGAACAACACCGAAGTGATTATTTATTTTATTTCCCAATCCTAACCTATTCATCCCATGAAGCAAAACTGGTAATACTCCATATCTAACACCATGGTCTTATCGGTAAAATTAATTACCATTTCACGTTCAAATCTAATTAAAGATTTAACTATCGCTTTGGAGCAAAACTGGTGATACTCCGTTCTCGGTCATTTTCCAAATTTGATAATTTAAATTATCAATTCACATTTCAATCTAATTACAGATTCATTAAAACTCCTTTTACTGGGTTAAAGAACTAATGTCATTTAAAACACAGTTCACGATAAACCCAAATCACATTCTATTTATTATCGGGTTAAAGAACAGGTGTTATTTAAAACACCATTCACGACAAACCCAAATCCCATTTGATATTAAATACAAGGCTCTGAATAGAAAATATATCGGCTTATATTCAATATCAAATTCTGAAACCCACAAATATCGCTTTGGAAATAACGATATAAAACATATCTTCCAAATTTCCTCCAAAATATCTGTATAATCGCGGAATCTAATATCGAAATATTTCAAAGACAATTTCAATTCAAATCCATTCCAATTCATATATTGGAAATTCTGGTTATTTAAAACCCATTTCAAATCCAATTTATTTATTTAAAAATAAATAAATTATTATTCTAGTTACTAACTAGTTCATTTCGATAAAAATCTATTTTTGTCTTTTCAAATATGGGATTTTTCATCTCAATTCTTTCCAAATCATTTCTTACGATTTAATACTAATTATTAATATTTTTAATAATTTTATCAAGGCCCGTACAGTTGATTTCTAATAACGGCCATCGAACTGCACTTACATCGACCATTTTTGAAATTGATTTGGACATATCTCCAAATCTAACCGTCATATTTCAAATCTCTTGTATTCGTTAGAAAGCTATTTTCGATACGAACCCAACGGTTCCAGTTTTAGGAGAATCCGACGGTCGGATCTCCCATAATGTCCGTTCGAAGTCATTGGTCGAAATTCACGAACTACCACGGCGCGACGCGTTCTATTCAGGCCATTATATTATATATATATATATATATATATATATATATATATATATATATATATTTCATCGATTTCTTTTTAAAACGAATTTTATAAATCGTTTCAAATTTGTTTCAAAAACAATTTCAACCTTCATTTCAAATTCAAATCAAAATTGAATTTTCCATTATAAATTCTTTTTACATTCATTCCTATTTGATTTTAATTCAAATCGATTTCAATTCAATTTCAGTTCGTTTTCAATTCGATTTGAATTCATTTTATATTCAATTCAATTCGTATTCATTTTATATTCTATTCAATTCGAATTCATTTTATATTTTATTCAATTCGAATTCATTTTATATTCTATTCAATTCGAATTCATTTTATATTCTATTCAATTTTTAAATCTCTTTTCAATATTCATTATAAAAACGAACATAATCGATATAAATATTGTTCGCGTCAAAATAGCGCATCTCTAATCAACACGGCTTTATATTTTTCAATAACTTCGTTATTCTATTCAACAAATGAATATTTATTCTATTCAACACATGAATATATATTTCTTACAACACATGACTAATCTCAACAAATGAGTACTGTCAACACGTGACTATTTTCGTTATTTAATATATTTTATAAAATTATGATTTCTATCATTTAATTTTTAATCAGACTCCAACCGTAAATTAGCAAGAGAGCAATTCCCTAAATATTAACCCCGAAGGCCGAAACCAACATCAGATCAATATCTAGGAGACCACACATCTTATCTATTTTCCTATAAGTTTCTAATCTTATATATGATAAAGATGTAAATTTTATTGTTAAAATATTTCGTTCAATACATGAATCTATATTTCTTACAACACATGACTAATCTCAACACATGAGTACTGTCAACACATGAATCTTTATTTTATAATATTCTTTATTTTCCCAATTGGAATGAGGCCCAATCAATTACCATATAATGTTAATTATATGGATTCCATACAACACATGTATATAATAGCAATGATAAATAATCAACCATCATCCAAAGTGCACCACACAACTGCATAAGCGTTAAATATAAATAATTAACGCTTACCAGTCTGTCAACCAATCAATCGACATACAATTAAATAATTGGGATTAGTGTACGCCAAATATCATCCCAACACCCGTGTGGGGTTTCAATCCACAAACACTGAATATTATTTGTGCAGTTGGGCGATGTGTAAAATTTATCATCCCAATCAATGTCCTTCAAATAGGTGTACATAAACAAACCGCCCGGTTTGAAAATGAATATTTATTTGTTCACATTCACATTAAAAATTATATTTTTAACGATAAAATATTTTTAACTATATAAATAGTTTATTTTATTCCACATCACAAAATCAATTTCCACAACACATCAAACAAGCATACAAGCCGTCCATGGTCTGTGGACGACGGGTGTCGGGTGCTGCTAAACACCGTCTGCATCCTAGTATATATTTTTAACTAGAAAACAAGATTAAAAGTGAGGAGTTCTCACCGACTAGCTAAACCAAACGCCACGACTCTTCATATGTATGAATCTTCGTCGCGCTTACCCGTTTGTCAATTTCGTTGTCCGTAGCCACTACATATATAAAAATCACATTTTTATATTGTTACTATATAGATAAAAATTCTATTTTTACACCGCTACTATATAGATAAAAATTCTATTTTTACCACGCTATTCTCTATATAAAAATTATATTTTTATATTTATACTTCTTATATAAAGATCGAATTTTTATTTCGCTTCATATATAATAAAAATCAAAATTTTATCTTCACTTCATATATATAAAAATCGAATTTTTATCTTAGCTAAAAATTATATTTTTACTTTGCTATATAAACGATAAAAATCATACCTTCCTATTTGTAAAAATCTAATCTTTCCTATGATAAAAATCATAGCTTTCATCAATACAAATATCATCTTTTTATCGGTGTTAAATATGTAAAAATCGAATCTTTTTAAGTTAATCATATAAATAAAAACCACTTCTAATTTCAGTGAAAAAAAAACAGTATTCTATCACTAAATTAATTACATAAATTACATAGGATAAAAATAAAAAGAAATAAAATAAACTAAACAGAAAACTTACTGTATTTGTTTTCCAGAGGGGGAAGTCGAGGTCGAGGGGGGTGCTGGAGGTGGTCGGATATGAGGAGGAGGCGGCAGTTTGAACATTGGCGGCGGTTTTTAGGGCTTCACGATAGAGGGAGGCTAGCGTCGGAAAAAGGGGGAATGGAGAGGGAGGAGGAGGGGAAGAAGGAGGGGGGCCCTTTCCCTGGCGGCGGCGTGCCATAGGAGGCGGCGGCGCGCTGCTGTGGAGGGAAGCGCGGCTCCTCCCCATTCGCCTTTTTTTTAATTCCTCGATCGGTTTAGACAATGGTAGGGGGGTTGACTTTGGGAATAGGAGATAAAGGGGAGGGGGTTTAATTATAACTAATTTATTTTATTTAATTTCAAAAAGCAACTTTTTATTTTGAACCCACCGACTGTCGTTCGTAGCTAATTACCCCCATTCCGAACACGATGGGATATATATCGTAAGCTGATTCGACTGTTTCGATCAGTTTCCACAAAAATCAAAATATAACACTATATATTAAATTTGAACGCACATTTCAATTTACCGGGGCCACATACATACTCTAAAAATTCCCGAAAAATATTTTCTAGCTTTGTATTGACGATACGGTCTTAACAAAACTAATTTTGTCAAATTCTGAGACCGTTTGAAAAATGGCTATTTTCCAGTCGATTAAAATCAACTGAAACTGGTCAAATGCGTTTTACTCCGCCACGCTCACATATTGATTCGAAAAATTACGAATTTTTGAATCTAGCAATAACTTGAAACCACGGATCCAACAAAAGTGGTTTCATCGAAAACCGAGGTCATTTGCAAAATTTCCATTTTTAAGGGCCGAAATTCCATAGTGACTATTCTGAATTTTCAACTGGACGTCTCTTTTGATTCCCGCTATGAAATTTCAATTTTTCAGATTCGTTGGAAAGATATTGTCAAATGGATTCTAATATTTTTGGTTTCGCTAAAATCCAGTTTATTTTGCACCCGGTACATTCATTTGAAGTTTGAAATCGAATTTTCAAACTACCGTGCCCTTTTCAATTCCTTTTATATTTGAAATAAAATAATTATATTCTAACGACGATCTATATAAATATATACGTTCTATTTCTATTCAAAATAAATTTCTCGTCGCTATTATTTAAAATAATCTATTTTAAATATTCAAAATTCATCAAAATTGCCAAAATAAACATTTTAAATTGGCTCGCATTTCCAGGTTATTACAGAGAGTATTCAATTTGGACTAATCGCTATCTAGCACTTGAGCAACTTCTATGCAGCTCAAGAGAGGATGAATTGAAAAGTTAAAATTTGACTTAAACCTTGGTGATAGATTGTAAACATAGTAGAGCGTACTATAATGTTTTTGACCAGAACATTAATGCTGCTACCTGATTTTATGTTTCTTAGATTTTTAGTGCAAGCATATGACATTAACGCTACATGTTTGTTTTGTAGATTTTAGATCTTGTCCCTATCCTTGCTCATGAGTATTTCCAAGAAAAAATTCCCGTCACATTATCTCCTGTTCAGACTTCAATATTATTGTGCATGGGTTTGCAGAATCGGGATATTGCTCACATGAAGGTCAGTTCATTGTCCTTCTCCAGTACAAAATGTCGTTGAGACACATGGACATAAAACGGTTGCATCAATTTGGTTATTTATGTTCAGAAAGCAATGAAATTGGAAGGGGAGCAGTTAATGTCATATTCTAGGAAAGTGATGACGAAAGTGTAGAAGTATGTGAATAGAATTACAGCTGACCAAATTGAGTCGTCACATCCACGTCTAAGAGAAGTTAATATGCAGTTCTTAGTGTATCATTAGACGAGGATCTCGGTCAAGCAGCCAAAGAAGTTATGTTAAGTATTGCAAGTTCAAAATATGTTTGGCGGTTACATTTAAATAGTTAAATCAACTTATGAGTTACTTATGAATACTTGTACATTTGCCAATAATTTACTAAAGGGTGAAACAAGTTGCTTAGAGCAATGACTGACTTCAACGTGCTCAACTAATTTTTGTTTCAATTTCTATGTTTGTAATACGAACACTTCTCTTTCAATCTCTCAAGGAATGTTTGTCATTGCATTTAAATAGTCAGAACAGCTAATATGTTTGCCAGTAATTTACAAGAAGGTGAAATAAGTTGCTTATTGCAATTTTAGTTTCTATGATCTAGTTAGAACTACTTGTTAAAAATTGTGGAGTTTCCTATTTCTGATATGTTTGTAAGAGAGGTTCATGTAACAATGATTTTTTGAATTAGGCCTTGTCTTTTGTGAAATAGGAACTACAAACTAGCAACTGATAGAAAGTGCAAGTCGCATTTTTTGGAAGGTTTTCAATGTTGAATAAAAAGGAATTTCTTTATTAAAAAGTAATCATAATAGTTACATAAATAATTTTTTTTATTAAATAACTGCATTTTTTCATCATTGTCAAAATTTATTGAAATTTTTGGAAAGTGCAAGTCAACCTACATTTTTAATCAAAAATGTGCCAGTTACACTGCAATCTCTGTTTCAGAAAATAAGTGTAATAACCTGGAAATCCGAGTCAATTTTTTTTTTTGGCGAATTTAATGAATTTTGAATATTTAAAATGAATTGTTTTAAATAATAACGACCAAAATTTATTTTGAATAGAATTCGAACGTATATATTTATTTGAATCGTCGTTAGAATATAAATATTTATTTTAAATTATAAAAGGAATTGAAAATGGCGCGGTAGTTCGAAAATTCGATTTCAAAGTTCAAATGAATGTACCGGGTGCAAAATAAACCGGATTTTAGTGAAACCAAAAATATTAGAATCTAATTGAGAATATCTTTCCAACAAACCCGAAAAATTAAAATTTCATAGCGGGAATCAAAAGTTATGGCCAAATGAATTTTCAGAATAGTCGCTATGGAATTCAGGCCCTTAAAAATGGAAATTCTGCAAACGACCTCGGATTTCGACGAAACCACTTTTGTTGGATCCAAGATGTCAAGTTATTGCTAGATTTCAAAATTCGCAATTTTTCGAATCAATATGTGAGCGTGGCGAAAGAATACACGTCTGACCAGTTTTAGTTGATTTTAATCGATTGGAAAATGGCCATTTTTCAAACGGTCTCAGAATTCGATGAAATTAGATTTGTTAGGACCGTATCGTCAATACGAAGCTAGAAAATATTTTTCTGGAATTTTTAGAGTTCGTATGTGACCCAGGTAAAAAGAAAAGTGTGTTAAAATTAAATATATACTGATTTATATTTTAATTTTGATAAAAACCTATCGAAACAGCCGAATTGGCTTACGAAACATATCCTATTGGGTTCGGAATGGGGGTAATACACTAGGGATGACAGTCGTTGGGTTTGATTCGGGGTTTGAATAGAAAATTCACAATTTGGAAAATTAAATTAAATTAATATATAATTATTTACAAACCCCCCTTATCTCCTCCCTTTTGGTCAACTCCACCCTCGCGTTTCAATTGCAGTTCGAAGACATAAATAAAAAAAAGAGAAAAAAAACCCGTACCCCATCGCTCCCTCCCCCCCGATCTGACCTCGCCGCTGCTCTTGGGGCTCCTCTCCGTCGCGATCACCACCCCATCACAGGAGCCCTCTAGCGCCCCTCTCGGCCAACGATGAGGCCATCCCCCAGCTCCCAAGAACCCGCAAACCACCCTCCGCCTCCCTGAACCGCCATGGTGGGATACGCACCCAAGTCGAGCGCCACCTCCGGCGCTACAGCACCCCGGGGCCGCACCCAACACCCCTTCTACCTTTGACGAACCAAAGTAAGCCTTTTATCCCTTCCTTTTTGATTCGATTTAGAATTAAATGGCATAGAATTCATTTTCAGTTTTATAGGGATGAAATTGCAGCAATAATATAATTTTTTAGCTATTAAAAATTAAAAAAATTGGATTATGAAAGCCTTGATCTTTGGTTAAGAAAATTTTGATTTTTAGGATGATAAAAATACGATTTTTAAGTTAGTTAAAAATATGGTTTTTAGCAATGAAGAAAAAAATAGGATTTTTACCAAAGAAAAGTATATATTTTTATCTATGTAAAGACGATATTTTTATCTATGTAAAGACGATATTTTTATCTATGTAAAGACGATATTTTTATGTAAAGACGATATTTTTATCTATGTAAAGGCGGTATTTTTATCTATGTAAAGACGATATTTTCATTTATATAAAGACGGGATTTTTATTTATCCAACAGTGAAGTAAAAATGTGATTTTATCCATATGGCATCGAAATAAAAATATGATTTCTAATATTAACTGCGTGAAACAGAGTACGTTGGGATCATGATGGAGGATAATACGCAGTGGGATAAATCCAAATTCAAACCACAGTTCAGAAATAAAACTGGAGAAGTGGATCCCAATTGTGAGAACTTCTCACTTTTAATTTAATTTTTCTAGTTAAAATATATACTAGGATGCAGACGGTGTTTAGTAGCACCCGACACCCGTCGTCCACAGACCATGGACGGCTTGTATGCTTGTTTGTTTGATTTTGATGTGTAGTTGACTGTGTGATGTGATGTGAAATGAAATAAAATATTTTATAGTGGAAAATATTTTATAGTTAAAAATATAATTTGTAACGTGTATATGAAATGAATATTTATAAACAAATCGACGATTTGTTTATATACACTAATTTGACTGGTATTGATTGGAACGATAAATTTTACACGTCACCCAACTGCACAAATAAAGTCTGTGTTTGATTGTTTGAAACCCCACACGGGTATTGGGATGATATATGACATACACTAATCCCAATAATTAGTTGTATGTCGATCGATTGATTGACAGACTGTTATAAGCGTTAAATATTTATATTTGATGCTTGTATAGTGTAGGACGCACTTTGGATGATGGTTGATGATTTATCATTGCTGTTATATATGTGTGTTGTAGAAAATCCATATAATTAATATTATATGGTAATTGATTGGGCCTCATTCCAGTTTTGAAATAGAATATCTGAATAGAAATATTTGAAAAGAGATATTTGAAATAGAATATTAGAAAATAGAAATATATGAAGCCGTGTTGATTAGATTGACGCCATTTTGACGTGAACAATATTTATATCGATTTTATTCATTTTTAAATGAATATTGAAAAGTGATTTCAATAATCGAATTGAAATTGAATAGAATAGAAAATGAATTCGAATTAAATTGAACAGAATTGAAATTCGAATTAAATTGAAATTCGAATTAAATTGAAATGAATTGAAATTCGAATTAAATTGAAATTGAATTGAATAGAATTCAAATCGAATTAAAATTGAATTGAATAGGAATTCAAATCGAATTGAAATTGAATTGAATAGAAAATGAATTCGAATTAAACTGAATAGAATTGAAATTTGAATTAGATTGAAATAGAATTGAAATCGTTTTGAATTGAATTTAAAATGTATTGAAATTGAACTAAAAATCGATTTGAATTGAAATCAATTTGAAATGAATTTAAAACGAATTTGTAAGGGAAAATTCAATTTTGATTTGAATTTGAAAAGGAAGTCGAAATCGTTTTGAAAATGAATTTAAAACGATTTATGAACTACGTTTTAAAAGGAAATCGACGAAGTATATATTATATATATATTATATAATGGCCTGAATAGAACGCGCCGCGGCAGTTCGTGAATTTCGACCATTGACTTCGAACGGATATTACAGGAGATCCGACAGTCGGATTCTCCTAAAACCGGAACCGTTGGGTTCGTATCGAAAAGAGCTTTCTAACTAACATTAGAGATTTGAAATCTAACGGTTGGATTTGGAATTATGTCCAAATCAAATTTGGAAAAGGTCGTTGTAAGTGCAGTTCGATGGCCGTTGATGGAAATCGACTGTACGGGCCTTGATAAAATTATTAAAAATATCAATAATTTGTGTAAAATCATAAGAAACGATTTGTAAAGAATTGGGATGAAAAGCTCCATATTTGAAAAGATAAAAATAGATTTTTATCGAAATGAACTAGTTTTGAACTAGATTAATAATTTATTTATTTTTAAAAATAAATAAATTGGATTTGAAATGGTTTTGAAAATAACCAGAATTTCCAATAATTGCATTGGAATGGATTTGAATCGAAATTGTCTTCGGAATATGTCGATGTTGGATTTCGTGATTATACAGATATTGTTATGGAAATTTGAAATATATATATATATATACCGTTATTTCCAATACGATATTTGTTGGTCATAGAATTTGATATGGAATATAAGCCGATATGTTTTCTATTCAGAGCCTTGTATTTAATATCAAATGTGATTTGGGTTTGTCGTGAATGGTGTCTTCATTAATACTGTTCTTAAGCCCAGTTGAGAAAAATATTAAATCTTTTTATTTAGATTTAATGACGTGTACCAATTAAATAATATTTAATTGGAATTGAATAGGTATTGATTTTTGGGTTTATCGTGAACAGTGATTTAAATAACACTTGTTCTTTAACCCGATAATTAATGGAATGTGATTTTGGGTTGTCGTGCACGGTATCTTCAATAATACTGTTCTTAGACCCAAAGGAGTTAAGAAAATCAGAAACTAACTGGAGATTAATTAAGTTGAATGGTTTCTGGGGTATTGATCTGAGACCCAAGTGGCAAATGATCAAGGCTTCTGTTAAAAGCAAAGTCCTGTGGTTGATGATCAAAGCAAGGCCTTTATGGCATAGCTTTGTGTAACGTTTATTTCGCGAGTTTCACACCCGGTATGAACCAGAAACGGGAGAAGACATCAGGGAGGGCATGCATTTCCTTCTAGTTAGAAATGGCGTCAGTGGTTTTACACACTGTGACGAGTTTGACTTATGTGATTGTTGGTTTGCGAGGCGCCTCGGATGTATCGGTGACTGTGTGAAGCCGATGGAGTCATTCGTTGGCTCATTTACGCCCCATAGGGCGGGGAGACGTATTGTTCAGGCATAATAATCCACTCCGTGTGGACCGGCCCTGACGATCCAAGGGGAAGTTGCGGTTGTTCCTGAGGGGCGGACTAGAGGGTCTCGAATCGGTAGAGGACGATCCCTAGCCTCGGTTCATACCATAAATGATAGCCCAATTTCCAATACGTGACTTTGCGGTTTTGATTGTAAACCTAGATATGGCGACATGATATATGGTACCCATGCCGTCTATGATTGATATTTATGATTGTATATAAAATCAGAAAAACTGGAAACGAGCTAAGATGGATGGTTTCTTGGGTATTGATCTGATGTTGGTTTCGGCATTCGGGGTAAATACTTAGGGAATCGTTCTCTTACTAATTTACGGTTGGAGTCTGATTAAGAATAATAAAACATGAAATTTCACGTATCAAGCATTCTTTGGCTATTATAAGGGAAAACCCTATCCCCCGGCTTGCGTTGCATTGTGTGATAGGACCTGGGTCTTATAATAGCTTCATTTTTTTTATTTTGCATTGCGCTGTTGTTATATGCACTGGTGTTCTTGGGAGGAAACCCGTTCCGTGTTATACGGCGTGGTCCCTTGATTTACCTAACTTTAAAATAAAGATTAATAACTGTTTTTAGTTCTCACACCAGTCACGTGACTGACCTAGAGTTTATTGTTTTAACCTAAACTCTGGACGAAAAGTTTTAAGTGGGGGAGATTGTAATAACCCGGAAATCCGAGCCAATTTAAATTTTTTATTTTGGCGAATTTAATGAATTTTGAATATTTAAAATGAATTATTTTAAATAATAACGACGAAAATTTATTTTGAATAGAATTCGAACGTATATATTTATTCGAATTGCCGTTAGAATATAAATATTTATTTTAAATTATAAAAGGAATTGAAAATGGCGCGGTAGTTCGAAAAATCGATTTCAAAGTTCAAATGAATGTACCGGGTGCAAAATAAACCGGATTTTAGTGAAATCAAAAATATTAGAATCTAATTGAGAATATCTTTCCAACAAATCCGAAAAATTGAAATTTCATAGCAGGAATTAAAAGTTATAGGCAAATGAATTTTCAGAATAGTCGCTATGGAATTCAGGCCTTTAAAAATGGAAATTCTGCAAACGACCTCGGATTTCGACGAAACCACTTTTGTCGAATCCATGATGTCAAGTTATTGCTAGATTTCAAAATTCGCAATTTTTCGAATCAATATGTGAGTGTGGCGAAGGAAAACGCGTTTGACCAGTTTCAGTTGATTTTAGTCGACTGGAAAATGGCCATTTTTCAAACGGTCTCAGAATTCGACGAAATTAGTTTTGTTAGGACGGTATCGTGAATACGAAGCTAGAAAATATTTTTCTGTAATTTTTAGAGTTCATATGTGACCCAGGTAAAATGAAAAGTGTGTTAAAATTAAATATATACTGATTTATATTTTAATTTTGATAAAAACCAATCGAAACAGCCGAATTGGCTTACGAAACATATCCTATTGCGTTCAGAATGGGGGTAATAGGCTAGGGATGACAGTCGTTGGGTTTGATTCGGAGTTCGAATAGAAAATTCACAATTTGGAAATTTAAATTAAATTAATATATAATTATTTACAACCCCCCCCCTTATCTCCTCCCTTTTGGTCAACTCCAACCTCGCGTTTCAATTGTAGTTCGAAGACATAAATAAAAAAAGAGAAAAAAAACCTGTACCCCGTCGCTTCCCCCCCCCCCCCCCCGATCTGACCTCGCCGCTGCTCTTGGGGCTCCTCTCCGCCGCGATCACCACCCCGTCACAGGAGCCCTCCAGCGCCCCTCTCGGCCAACGATGAGACCATCCCCCAGCACCCAATAACCCGCAAACCACCCTCCGCCTCCCTGAACCGCCATGGTGGGATTCGCACCCAAGTCGAGCGCCACCTCCGGCGCTACAGCACCCCGGCGCCGCACCCATCACCCCCTCTACCTTTGACGAACCAAAGTAAGCCTTTTATCCCTTCCTTTTTGATTTGATTTAGAATTAAATGGCATAGAATTCATTTTTAGTTTTATAGGGATGAAATTGCAGCAATAATATAATATTTAAGCTATTAAAAATAAAAAAAATTGGATTATGAAAGCCTTGATCTTTGGTTAAAAAAGTTTTGGTTTTTAGGATGATAAAAATACGATTTTTAAGTTAGTTAAAAATAAGGTTTTTAGCAACGAAGAAAAAATAGGATTTTTACCAAAGAAAAGTATATATTTTTATCTATGTAAAGAGGATATTTTTATCTATGTAAAGACGATATTTTTATCTATGTAAAGACGATATATTTATCTATGTTAAGGCGGTATTTTTATCTATGTAAAGACGATATTTTCATTTATATAAAGGCAGGATTTTTATTTATCCAACAGTGAAGTAAAAATGTGATTTTATCCATATGGCGTCGAAATAAAAATATGATTTTTAATATTAGCCGCCTGAAACAGAGTACGTTGGGATCATGATGGTGGATAATACGCAGTGGGACAAATCCAAATTCAAACCACAGTTCAAAAATAATACTGGAGGAGTGGATCCCAATGGTGAGAACTTCTCACTTTTAATTTAATTTTTCTAGTTAAAATATATACTAGGATGCAAACGGTGTTTAGTAGCACCCGACACCCGTCGCCCACAGACCATGGACGGCTTGTATGCTTGTTTGTTTGATTTTGATGTGTAGTTGACTGTGTGATGTGATGTGAAATGAAATGAAATATTTTATAGTGGAAAATATTTTATAGTTAAAAATATAATTTTTAACGTGTATATGAAATGAATATTTATAAACAAATCGACGATTTGTTTATATACACTGATTTGACTGGTATTGATTGGGACGATAAATTTTACACATCGCCCAACTGCACAACTAAAGTTTGTGTTTGATTGTTTGAAACCCCACACGGGTATTGGGATGATATATTACATACACTAATCCCAATAATTAGTTGTATGTCGATCGATTGATTGACAGACTGTTATAAGCGTTAAATATTTATATTTGATGCTTGTACAGTATAGGACACACTTTGGATGATGGTTGATGATTTATCGTTGCTGTTATATACATGTGTTGTAGAAAATCCATATAATTAACATTATATGGTAATTGATTGGGCCTCATTCCAGTTTTGAAATAGAATATCTGAATAGAAATATTTGAAAAGAGATATTTGAAATAGAATATTGGAAAATGGAAATATATGAAACCGTGTTGATTAGATTGACACCATTTTGACGTGAACGATATTTATATTGATTTTATTCATTTTTAAATGAATATTGAAAAGTGATTTCAATAATCGAATTGAAATTGAATAGAATAGAAAATGAATTCGAATTAAATTGAATAGAATTGAAATTCGAATTAAATTGAAATGAATTGAAATTCGAATTAAATTGAAATGAATTGAAATTCGAATTAAATTGAAATTGAATTGAATAGAATTCAAACCAAATTAAAATTGAATTGAATAGGAATTCAAATCGAATTGAAATTGAATTGAATAGAAAATGAATTCGAATTAAACTGAATAGAATTGAAATTCGAATTAGATTGAAATAGAATTGAAATCGTTTTGAATTGAATTTAAAACGAATTGAAATTGAACTGAAAATTGATTTTAATTGAAATCAATTTGAAATGAATTTAAAACGAATTTGTAAGGGAAAATTCAATTTTGATTTGAATTTGAAAAGGAAGTTGAAATCGTTTTGAAAACGAATTTAAAACGATTTATAAACTACGTTTTAAAAGGAAACCGATGAAGTATATATTATATATACCATATATATAATATAATGTCCTGAACAGAACGCGCCGCGCCGCGGCAGTTCGTGAATTTCGACCATTGACTTCGAACGGATATTACGGGAGATCCGACCGTTGGATTCTCCTAAAACCGGAACCGTTGGGTTCATATCGAAAAGAGATTTCTAACGAACATTAGAGATTTGAAATCTAACGGTTGGATTTGGAATTATGACCAAATCAAATTTTCCAAATCAAATTTGGAAAAGGTTGCTGTAAGTGCAGTTCGATGGCCATTGATGGAAATCGACTGTACGGGCCTTGATAAAATTATTAAAAATATCAATAATTTGTGTAAAATCATAAGAAATGATTTATGAAGAATTGGGATGAAAAGCTCCATATTTGAAAAGATAAAAATAGTTTTTTATCGAAATGAACTAGTTTTGAACTAGAATAATAACTTATTTATTTTTGAAAATAAATAAATTGGATTTGAAATGGTTTTGAAAATAACCAGAATTTCCAATAATTGCATTGGAATGGATTTGAATCGAAATTGTCTTCGGAATATGTCGATGTTGGATTTCGTGATTATACAGATATTGTTATGGAAATTTGAAACATATATATATATCGTTATTTCCAATACGATATTTGTTGGTCGTAGAATTTGATATTGAATATAAGCCGATATATTTTCTATTCAGAGCCTAGAATTTAATATCAAAATTGATTTGGGTTTTTCGTGAATGGTGTCTTCATTAACACTGTTCTTAAGCCAAGTTGAGAAAAAGATTAAAACTTTTTATTTAGATTTAATGAAGTGTACCAATTAAATAATATTTAATTGGAATTGAATTGGTATTGATTTTTGGGTTTATCGTGAACGGTGTTTTAAATAACACTTGTTCTTTAACCCGATAATTAATGGAATGTGATTTTGGGTTGTCGTGAACGGTATCTTCAATAATACTGTTCTTAGACCCAAAGGAGTTAAGAAAATCAGAAACTAACTGGAGATTAGTTAAGTTGAATGGTTTCTGGGGTATTGATCTCATGTTGGTTTTGGCCTTCGAGGTTAATACTTAGGAATTGCTCACTTGTTAATTTACGGTTAGGGACTGAATGAAATGTGATGTGATTTTGGGGTTTATCGTGAGCCGTGTTTTAAATGACACTGATTCTTTAACCCAGTTAAAGATTAAAACTAAGTGGAGTTTTAATGAATCTTTAATTAGATTCAAAAGATTGAGAATGGAGTATCACCAGTTTTTGCTCCAGGCGATAGTTAAACCTTTAATTAGATTTGAACGTGAAATGGTAATTGAATTTACCGATAACACCGTGGTGATAGATATGAAGTAAGACCAGTTTTACTTCATGGGATGAATAGGTTGGGATTGGGAAATTAAAACAAACGATTACTTCGATAAGGTTCGTTAACCCCGGCTAGTTTGAAGTGATATTCAAAGGAAGATTAAAGAATAAATTCGAAGAATTTATCTTTGATAAAATTAATGGGAACCTTTCCCTAAAAATGTGAAATTTAGAAACTAACTGTAGGTTGGCTAAGCATAATGGTTTTCTGGGTATTGATTTGATGTTGGTTTCGGCCTTCGGGGTTAGTGTTTGGGGAATTATTCTCTTGTTAATTTATGGTTAGTGGCTGATGAATTGAAATGAGGCGTATGTTGTGTTTGTGTAACACTTGTTTAATATATACGCGAGTTATTCGGAAAGACCGGGTTTATCCCATTTTGAATAACTGATTCGGCGATTAGTCGAAGATGAAGACGGTGGTTGAAGACCAGAGGTCTTCACGTCGTTTGGATAATTACTGATGATCTTGATTGGGCCGTACACCCAAGAGGAGGGAATCAGTTGGTGGTCATCCAGACGTACTTGGACATCGATGGATATGCGGGGTACTAGGTGCCTCCGGTTTCGTTCAGACCCAGAACGAACTTGTAAATGGACTGCGTGTTTGACATTGGATTTTATTCTGTGTGATTGATTTCTACTAAATATATATCTGTTTGGCGGTGGATAATTTATTCTCTTGCTTAACGCCCTTCTCTGAGACGCACGAGCTCAGGGGTTATATACTGATGGATATCAAACGCATGGAGTGACTTGCCTGTGTGGCATGCCTAAGTGGAAAATGATCAAGGCTTCTGTTAAAAGCAAAGTCTTGTGGTTGATGATCAAAGCAAGGCCTTTGTGGCATAGCTTTGTGTAACGTTTATTTCGCGAGTTTCACGCCCGGTATAAACCAGAAACGGGAGAGGACATCAGGGAGGGCATGCGATTCCTTCTAGTTAGAAGTGGTGTCAGTGGATTTACACGCCCTGACGAGTTTGACTTATGTGGTTGTTGTTTTGCGAGGCACCTCGGATATATCGGTGACTATGTGAAGCCGATGGAGTCATTCGTCGGCTTATTTACGCCCCATGGGGCGGGGAGACGTATTGTTCAGGCATAATAACCCACTCTGTGTGGACCGGCCCTGACGATCCACTGGGCAGTTGCGGCTGTTCCTGAGGGGTGGACTAGAGCGTCTCGAATCGGTAGAGGATGATCCCTAGCCTCGGTTCATACCATAAATGATAACCCAACTTCCAATACGTGACTTTGCGGTTTTGATTGTAAACCTATATATGGCGACATGATATATGGTACCCATGCCGTCTATGATTGATATTTATGATTGTATATAAAATCAGAAACGAACTGGAAATGAGCTAAGATGGAAGGTTTCTTGGGTATTGATCTGATGTTGGTTTCGGCCTTCGAGGTTAATACTTAGGGAATCGTTCTCTTACTACTTTACGGTTGGAGTCTGATTAAGAATAATAAAACATGAAATTTCACGTATCAAGCATTCTTTGGCTATTATAAGGGAAAACCCTATCCCCCGGCTTGCGTTGCATTGTGTGATAGGACCTGGGTCTTATAATAGCTTCATTTTTCTTTATTTAGCATTGCACTGTTGTTATATGCACTGGTGTTCTTGGGAGGAAACCCGTTCCATGTTATACGGTGTGGTCCCTTGATTTACCTAACTTTAAAATAAAGATTAATAACTGTTTTTAGTTCTCACACCAGTCACATGACTGACCTGGGGTTTATTGTTTTAACCTAAACTCTGGACGAAAAGTTTTAAGTCGGGGAGATTGTAATAATCCGGAAATCCGAGCCAATTTAAAATTTTTATTTTGGCGAATTTAATGAATTTTGAATATTTAAAATGAATTATTTTAAATAATAACGACGAAAATTTATTTTGAATAGAATTCGAACGTATATATTTATTCGAATCGTCGTTAGAATATAAATATTTATTTTAAATTATAAAAGGAATTGAAAATGGCGCGGTAGTTCGAAAATTCGATTTCAAAGTTCAAATGAATGTACCGGGTGCAAAATAAACCGGATGTTAGTGAAACCAAAAATATTAGAATCCAATTGAGAATATCTTTCCAACGAATCCGAAAAATTGAAATTTGAATCAAAAGTTATAGCCAAATGAATTTTCAGAATAGTCGCTATGGAATTCTGGCCCTTAAAAATGGAAATACTGCAAACGACCTCGGATTTCGACGAAACCACTTTTGTTGGATCCATGATGTCAAGTTATTGCTAGATTTCAAAATTCGCAATTTTTCAAATCAGTATGTGAGCATGGCGAAGGAAAACGCATTTGACCAGTTTTAGTTGATTTTAATCGATTGGAAAATGGTCATTTTTCAAACGGTCTCAGAATTCGATGAAATTAGTTTTGTTAGGACCGTATCGTCAATACGAAGCTAGAAAATTTTTTTTTGGAATTTTTAGAGTTCGTATGTGACCCAAGTAAAATGAAAAGTGTGTTAAAATTAAATATATACTGATTTATATTTTAATTTTGATAAAAACCTATCAAAACAGCCGAATTGGCTTACGAAACATATCCTATTGCGTTCGGAATGGGGGTAATACGCAAGGGATGAGAGTCGTTGGGTTTGATTCGAAGTTCGAATAGAAAATTCACAATTTGGAAAATTAAATTAATATATAATTATTTACAAACCCCCCTTATCTCCTCCCATTTGGTCAACTCCACCCCCGCGTTTCAATTGCAGTTCGAAGACATAAATAAAAAAAAGAGAAAAAAAACCTTAACCCGTCGCTCCCCCCCCCCCCCACGATCTGACCTCGTCGCTGCTCCTGGGGCTCCTCTCCGCCGCGATCACCACCTCGTCACAGGGGCCCTCCAGCGCCCCTCTCGGCCAACGATGAGACCATCCCCCAGCACCCAAGAACCCGCAAACCACCCTCCGCCTCCCTGAACCGCCATGGTGGGATTCGCACCCAAGTCGAGCGCCACCTCCGGTGCTACAGGACCCCGGCGCCGCATCCAACACCCCCCTCTACCTTTGACGAACCAAAGTAAGCCTTTTATCCCTTCCCTTTTGATTTGATTTTGAATTAAATGGCATAGAATTCATTTTCAGTTTTATAAGGATGAAATTGCAGCAATAATATAATTTTTAAGCTATTAAAAATAGAAAATTTTGGATTATGAAATCCTTGATCTTTGGTTAAGAAAAGTTTTGATTTTTAGGATGATAAAAATACGATTTTTAAGTTAGTTAAAAATATGGTTTTTAGCAATGAAGAAAAAATAGGATTTTTACCAAAGTAAAGTATATATTTTTATCTATGTAAAGACGATATTTTTATCTATGTAAAGACGATATTTTTATCTATGTAAAGACGATATTTTTATCCATGCAAAGGCGGTATTTTTATCTATGTAAAGACGATATTTTCATTTATATAAAGACGGGATTTTTATTTATCCAACAGTGAAGTAAAAATGTGATTTTATCCATATGGCGTCGAAATAAAAATATGATTTTTAATATTAACTGCGTGAAACAGAGTACGTTGGGATCACGATGGAGGATAAAACGCAGTGGGACAAATCCAAATTCAAACCACTATTCAGAAATAAAACTGGAGGACCGGATCCCAATGGTGAGAACTTCTCACTCTTAATTTAATTTTTCTAGTTAAAATATATACTAGGATGCAGACGGTGTTTAGTAGCACCCGACACCCGTCGTCCACAGACCATGGACAGCTTGTATGCTTGTTTGTTTGATTTTGATGTGTAGTTGACTGTGTGATGTGATGTGAAATGAAATAAAATATTTTATAGTGGAAAGTATTTTATAGTTAAAAATATAATTTTTAACGTGTATATGAAATGAATATTTATAAACAAATCGACGATTTGTTTATATACACTGATTTGACTTGTATTGATTGGGACGATAAATTTTACACATCGCCCAACTGCACAAATAAAGTCTGTGTTTGATTGTTTGAAACTCCACACAGGTATTGGGATGATATATGACATACACTAATCCCAATAATTAGTTGTATGTCGATCGATTGATTGACAAATTGTTATAAGCGTTAAATATTTATATTTGATGCTTGTACAGTGTAGGACACACTTTGGATGATGGTTGATAATTTATCGTTGCTGTTATATATGTGTGTTGTAGAAAATCCATATAATTAACATTATATGGTAATTGATTGGGCCTCATTCCAGTTTTGAAATAGAATATCTGAATAGAAATATTTGAAAAGAGATATTTGAAATAGAATATTGGAAAATAGAAATATATGAAGCCGTGTTGATTAGATTGACGCCATTTTGACGTGAACGATATTTATATCGATTTTATTCATTTTTAAATGAATATTGAAAAGTGATTTCAATAATCGAATTGAAATTGAATAGAATAGAAAATGAATTCGAATTAAATTGAATAGAATTGAAATTCGAATTAAATTGAAATGAATTGAAATTCGAATTAAATTGAAATTGAATTGAATAGAATTCAAATCGAATTAAAATTGAATTGAATAGGAATTCAAATCGAATTGAAATTGAATTGAATAGAAAATGAATCGAACTAAACTGAATAGAATTGAAATTCGAATTAGATTGAAATAAAATTGAAATCGTTTTGAATTGAATTTAAAACGTATTGAAATTGAACTGAAAATCGATTTGAATTGAAATCAATTTGAAATGAATTTAAAACGAATTTTTAATGGAAAATTCAATTTTGATTTGAATTTGAAAAGGAAGTTGAAATCGTTTTGAAAACGAATTTAAAACGATTTATAAACTACGTTTTAAAAGGAAATCAACGAAGTATATATTATATATATTATATATATAATATAATGGTCTGAATAGAACGCGCCGCGGCAGTTCGTGAACGTCTTAAAACCAGAACCGTTGGGTTCGTATTGAAAAGATCTTTCTAACGAACATTAGAGATTTGAAATCTAACGGTCGGATTTGGAATTATGTCCAAATCAAATTTGGAAAAGGTCGCTGTAAGTGCAGTTCGATGGCCGTTGATAGAAATCGACCGTACGGGCCTTGATAAAATTATTAAAAATATCAATAATTTGTGTAAAATCATAAGAAATGATTTATGAAGAATTGGGATGAAAAGCTCCATATTTGAAAAGATAAAAATAGATTTTTATCGAAATGAACTAGTTTTGAACTAGAATAATAATTTATTTATTTTTAAAAATATTGGATTTGAAATGGTATTGAAAATAACCAGAATTTCCAATAATTGCATTGGAATGGATTTGAAAAATATATATTTATATCGTTATTTCCAATATGATATTTGTTGGTCGTAGAATTTGATATTGAATATAAGCCGATATATTTTCTATTCAGAGCCTTGTATTTAATATCAAATGTGATTTGGGTTTGTCGTGAATGGTGTCTTCATTAACACTGTTCTTAAGCCCAGTTGAGAAAAAGATTAAATCTTTTTATTTAGATTTAATGAAGTGTACCAATTAAATAATATTTAATTGGAATTGAATTGGTATTGATTTTTGGGTTTATCGTGAACAGTGTTTTAAATAACACTTGTTCTTTAACCCGATAATTAATGGAATGTGATTTTGGGTTGTCGTGAACGGTATCTTCAATAATACTGTTCTTAGACCCAAAGGAGTTAAGAAAATCAGAAACTAACTGGAGATTAGTTAAGTTGAATGGTTTATGGGGTATTGATCTGATGTTGGTTTCGGCCTTCGGGGTTAATACTTAGGGAATTGCTCACTTGTTAATTTACGGTTAGGGACTGATTGAAATGTGATGTGATTTTGGGGTTTATCGTTAACCGTGTTTTAAATGACACTGATTCTTTAACCCAGTTAAAGATTAAAACTAAGTGGAGTTTTAATGAATCTTTAATTAGATTGAAAAGAACGAGAATGGAGTATCACCAGTTTTTGCTCCAGGCGATAGTTAAATCTTTAATTAGATTTAAACGTGAAATGGTAATTGAATTTATCGATAACACCATGGTGATAGATATGAAGTAAGACCAGTTTTACTTCATGGGATGAATAGGTTGGGATTGGGAAATTAAAACAAACGATTACTTCGGTAAGGTTCGTTAATCCCGGCTAGTTTGAAGTGATATTCAAAGGAAGATTAAAGAATAAATTTGAAGAATTTATCTTTGATAAAATTAATGGGAACCTTTCCCTAAAAATGTGAAATTTATAAACTAACTGTAGGTTAGTTAAGCAGAATGGTTTTATGGGTATTGATCTGATGTTGGTTTCGACCTTCAGGGTTAGTATTTAGGGAATTATTCTCTTGTTAATTTATGGTTAGTGGCTGATGAATTGGAATGAGGCATATGTTGTGTTTGTGTAACACTTGTTTATTATATACGCGAGTTATTCGGAAAGACCGGGTTTATGCCATTCTGAATAACTGATTCGGCGATTAGTCGAAGACGAAGACGGTGGTTGAAGACCGGAGGTCTTCACGTCGTTTGGATAATTACTGATGATCTTGATTGGGCCGTACACCCAAGAGGAGGGAATCAGTTGGTGGTCGTCCAGACGTACTTGGACATCGATGGATATGCGGGGTACTAGGTGCCTCAAGTTTCGTTCAGACCCAGAACGAACTTGTAAATGGACTGCGTGTCTGACATTGGATTTTATTCTGTGTGATTGATTTCTATTAAATATATATCTGTTTGGTGGCGGAGAATTTATTCTCTTGCTTAACGCCCTTCTCTGAGACGCACGAGCCCAGGGGTTATATACTGATGGATATCAAACGCATAGAGTGAATTGCCTGTGTGGCATGCCTAAGTGGCAAATGATCATGGCTTCTGTTAAAAGCAAAGTCTTGTGGTTGATGAACAAAACAAGGCCTTTGTGGCATAGCTTTGTGTAACGTTTATTTCGCGAGTTTCACACCTGGTATGAACCAGAAACGGGAGAGGACATCAGGGAGGGCATGCGTTTCCTTCTCGTTAGAAGTGGCGTCAGTGGTTTTACACGCCGTGACGAGTTTGACTTATGTGGTTGTTGGTTTGCGAGGCGCCTCGGATATATCGGTGACTATGTGATGCCGATGGAGCCATTCGTTGGCTCATTTACGCCCCATAGGGCGGGGAGACGTATTGTTCAGGCATAATAATCCACTCCGTGTGGACCGGCCCTGACGATCCAAGGGGCAGTTGCGGCTGTTCCTGAGGGGAAGACTAGAGCGTCTCGAATCGGTAGAGGACGATCGCTAGCCTCGGTTCATACCATAAATGATAACCCAACTTCCAATACGTGACTTTGCGGTTTTGATTGTAAACCTATATATGGCGACATGATATATGGTACCCATGACATCTTTGATTGATATTTATGATTGTATATAAAATCAGAAACGAACTGGAAACGAGCTAAGATGGATGGTTTCTTGGGTATTGATCTGATGTTGGTTTCGGCCTTCGGGGTTAATACTTAGGGAATCGTTCTCTTACTAATTTACGGTTGGAGTCTAATTAAGAATAATAAAACATGAAATTTCACGTATCAAGCATATTTTGGCTATTATAAGGAAAAACCCTATCCCCCGGCTTGCGTTGCATTGTGTGATAGGACCTGGATCTTATAATAGCTTCATTTTTCTTTATTTAGCATTGCGCTGTTGTTATATGCACTGGTGTTCTTAGGAGGAAACCCGTTCCGTGTTATACGGCGTGGTCCCTTAATTTACCTAACTTTAAAATAAAGATTAATAACTGTTTTTAGTTCTCACACCAGTCACATGACTGACCTGGAGTTTATTTTTTTAACCTTAACTTTGGGTGTCCTTATTTTGACGCGGGCAGCTAGTAGTTTTGGTTTTGCAGATTTATATTCACAGGATCCTGGTTTACAGCTGGAATGATATCCGTAAAGCTTTGTATCCGTATATCTATTCTAGTTGTGTATTGTATTATTTTCAGCTGCTATGTAATGTATTGTAATATCTGATATTTATCGAATGCGTAATATTGATTTATACTATGTATATTCTTGTAATTTGATGAATTGTTGTAATATACAATGAAATATTCTTCCCTCTGCGTTCCTTTGTGGCTTGTTCTCAATTCTATCCGGGATTTCCTTTCTGGGGAAGTTCGGGTCGTTTCAATAAGTTCTGGAAATGTTTGCAGAATAGGTTCTGAAAATGTTCCTTTGTTTGGGTCTATGTTCCTATACTGAGTTTTTTGCTGCAGACTAATTTTTCCATTTTTTGGGTCTATGTTCGTGTACTGTTCTGAAAATTTTTATACCAAGCATCAGTTTCTTTTTCTACTGAACTTATTAATTTTTTTTTTTTGCAGTCCCACCGTGGACTGCAATGTTGGAAAGTTTAGATTGGTGTGGCGTTGGATCCAGAAGCATTCTTGTGGAAGCCGAATTCCGAAATGACTACCATTGGAGAAGTTGTTGGATCAACTATGGCTTGGAATAAAAATTACGTTGCCTTCAGCTAGAGTGCTTTCGTAGGGTATGCTTATGTATCTTTTGTGGACAAAACTTCTATCTTTATTATGTATATTTTGTGTTAGATCAATGTATGTATTTTAAAACAGTTATGTTTTTTGTGACGGGTTTAGTTGGTGATGTACTATGTGTATGTTGATCGAATGTTACGTTAATTAATATATATGAATGATTCTATATAGTTATATTTGTTGCATTGAAATATGAGTCATATTATTATTAATATATATGAATTCTTTATATTAGTAAGGTGCATATAAGTTACAACAACAAAAAAGTTGTAATAAATCATTTTACAACGGTGTAAAAAAGTTGTAATATTCTGGAAGTCACAACGGTAATCAGTAGTTGTCATACTAATGATCTTATGATATTTAAATGTCTACAACAATGGGGAATAAAAGTTATAGTAAAATTTATTACAACGGTGAGTAAAAGTTGCTAAATATCCTATTTAACAACTGTGTTGCAATGGTGTAAAAAAATTGTAAAAGATATAAGTATATTACAACTTCTTAATACACGACAGTGGCTCCACCGTTGTATAAACTTTTTACAATGTTTTTGCACCGTTGTGATATAGTATATTTGTTGTAGTGTATACTTGAGGATAAGATTATAGGAAGGGTGTACTCAACTATTGGCGATTCCGTGTTATTCAAGAACATAATAAGATGTCAAGCTCCTGTTGTATTGGTGAAAGTCTCGTATCGGTGCTCAGGCGGGAAATTCGTGTCGATGCTCGGGTCTGTTGTTTACACGTTCCTCCGGGTGAAGTGAGTGTGTTGATAGTTAAATTCCATAAGGAGTTTGAGACTGGACGTGGGATGGGAAGTTTGAACCCGTATAAAATTCCTGGGGTCACTTTACTTACTGCATTCACTTATCTGTGATATCTTATATTGTTTAATATTTATTTGCATAACTATTGTACAAGATAAGTTAGAATTTCATAGACACTTTCGCATATTCTGCATAAAAGATCATATTCTAAGTCACACATGACTTTTTAGTATATGCAATACAGGGTTAAATTATTTAGTTTCAATTCAAAAGCGGTTCCATTCAATTTATTATATTGGAATTCAAATTTTTTTTTGGCTTTCAGTTCATTCAACTCTTTTTATTAAACCATTGCGGAATTATATTCAACTCATCTAACATACAACTATAAACAATGCACAACCAATTTAACCCGATCATTCATTGTTTTATTAAATTCAATTGGTTTGGTTAAATTCAAAGCAATATTCAACATTAATATTTATTTATTTTGCCTTCATTTTTGTTCAACATATTTTAATATTAATCTGTTAATATCTAATTGACTTCTATTCAATTATTATTTATTCGATTTTCAAATCCAAAATCTATTTTATTTAATTCCATCTCTATATCATTCTTAAGTTAGCTCCACTTGACCAAGTTAAGTCCAATTTCCATATTCAATTAAGTAAATGATTTCTGTTTTGTTCACTTCCATTTCATAATCCATTCAATCCTATTAAATTACACAAATAAGAATTTGACTTTCAATTCAAAGACGTTTTAATTTAACTCAAGTTAAATTTCATTTCATATGATTCATTTCAATTCTATATTAAAATTTTCATTTATTAATTTCATATGTGAAATCTGCTTATGTTATATTTAAACATTTCGAATTATAATCCAATTTGAATTCCATTTAAATCAATTAAACAAACCAATAATACCTTAATTTAATAAAATTGTGTTTTTATAAAAATATAATTTGGGTAAAATTATTTCATTTACCCTCTTTCAAAAATGCTAGGCAAAAATAATTTAAAACTAATTTTATGTTCAGTTAAAAATATGCGCTCTCGTATATATACACTCAAACTAAATCTAGCTTATTAGTAACCAAAATTACTATCCCAATCTCTATTGAGTTATGTCGCAGAGCTAAGGCTATCACTTAACCATTAGCTCTTATACCAACTATAACGACCCAGTGGAAATTCGATGCTTGGATTTCGACAATAATACTTAATCTCGTGTTACTTGCCAAAACCCAAGTGTAACACCTCATAATTTCAAAGAACACTATTATGTTAAACTAAACAATAATTAATTAAATATTGGGAATTAAGTAAAACGTACTACACCATTGCGTTCTCATCTCGGTATTCTGCATAAGATAGACTCCGAGTTTGCGTAAAACGGACATCATATGAAGGAGATATTAAGGTTTGAAGTTTTATACATATAAGTATAATATATAGATAAATCATGTCCAGAAATCAAAAATCAAATAAGAGGGAAGAGGAGGAATTCGGCCAGTTTGGGGTCAACCCCATGCCCCATGGATGTCGACCCATGATTCGACCCCATAATAGGGGCGTCGACCCCTAGGTCGACCCCAGTCAGATCTAGGGTAGATCCAGTTCTGTAAATGCGGAATCATTTCTTGGCCAAATTCGTTGACATTAGGCTATAAATAGGACCTCATTTCTATTGTTTTATTCACCAAAAACAATGGAGACAATGAGGTGTTGCCCCAACTCAGATTAACTAGCCTATTCTTCTGTAACAACAATTTATTCATATCAAGGATCTCTACTACAATATCAACCATCAATTCTTTGTTCTTTAGATCCAATCACGGTGATTTCATGTTATTTTTAGATGTCAACAATTAATAGTAATCTTGACATGTTTATAAGTTGGATATAAACCTGTGCCTGTCAATAACCTGAATCATAACTAAATAGATCTGCCATCACTTGTATACCTGATCCTCTGTTTAGTTCTTGCATGCCTATCTTTATTATGCTTATTCTATTAAAATGCCTAATCATGTAACCATATGCCTATACTGCTAGTATGCTTATTTTTTTCATCATATGTCTGTCTTGTTATTATGCATATTCTTGTTCTCTTCTCCCGCTTTTCCCCTTTTGATTTTTATAACCAGGCTACATTCGAGCCTAGGCCTATCTCTGAAATATGCGAGCGCACGAAGATAAGAATGATAAATTTAGGGCATTACTTATATTAAAACATGATTGGGATTTGGGCATAGTTTATACCTTGATCTAAAACTTTAATTTGGGGCACTATGAATCAGATTGGGATTTTGGGCATAATCTTGGATAAACATGAATACTTGGTCAATAATGAACACACATAGATTTACAGTAATTAGAAACTGTAACCGCACTTAGACACAAGGTTAGATTATGTTTATTTTAGAAGTCTGCCCAGAAACGCCCGACAAATCTAGCGTCCAATAATGGTTAATCTAATGTGAGGGGTCGAGTGCATGAATGTACACGCAATGGTGCTAAGACACGAGGTTATGTCCGACTTGTGGTAGAAGTTTTCTTGGAACCGCCTGGCATATCCAGCATCCACAAGTGGTAGGCTTAATGTGAGAGGTCTAGTACATTAACAACCGTAAATGGATAACTTGTTAACCTGTAATACTTAACCTGTTTAAATCTATGGGGTGTTACACAAACCTATTAAATTGATTAGGGGATAAGTAAATTTGCTTGAATCAGTGGGGGTTAAGTAAATCTTGTTAAATCTGTGGTAGCGGGTTATATCTATATAAACCTGACAAACTTAACATGTTTTACATGTGGGGGTTATGCAACCTTGTTAAACTGTAAGGCATAACCTGCCAAAATCCTAGTAGTGGGGATGCAAGCCTAGGGGAAGCTTTTATCATCTGTTGTGTGGGACCCGTTTCAGTCAGTAACCATTCTTGGTATTAAACGGGGAACCCCGACCTAGGTCGGGGTTGGGGCACGCTTACTGAGCTGATTATAAGAGATCACTTGTGTGATGGTGTTGATGGCGCATTCCAACAGGGTCATGTGTGTTCATGGGTACGGTTTTCTTAGGGAAATTAAGACGTTGTGACATCAGTAAATATGGTTGAGCATCTTGAAAATAACAAGATTGCCACTTTAGGAAGTGATACATCCTGCTGTGGGGCCAACACAGGGTATCTATGGGGTAGGAAGCCAATGGATTGGGGGTAGTAATTAGGGTACATCTAGTCTCTCTTTGTTTAGGAGCCTGTTATTGTTGTTGGGGGGTAACGCCTGTTATTCCTGTTGGGCTGCCTGTTATTGTTGTTGGGGGTAAAACCTATCACTAGAATACACCTAAGTCTACCATCTTGTTCTTGTTGGGATAATCTTGTTCTTGTTATACAAGTATTGTGCAGAGAAAAGTAATTGAGAAATGCAATATATTTTGTCATGTTTATTCTGTTTATCCTACTTAGTCTGTTATACCTGCCTTATGATATTGTTATCTCTCTCATCCAGTTTATATACATGTCATAATGTTTTTACTTATTTATACGCTAAATGTCTCGCCAGACTTTATATCTAAACCACTTTGTTTATTTATTGATGTAATGGGGCTTCTGTATTTCAGATTTATGTTGTAACAGAATTTGGACCACAATGTTTTCTATTTGGAAAATAAAGTTTTAAATTCCGTTATTATTTTATATCTGTCTTGTGATGTTTCTATTTCTATTTACCTATAACGCTTCACGAAACTTAATGCAATCCAATAAAGAGTGACATGAACGGACGTGGGGTATCACATTTGGTGTCAGAGCTAAAGGTTACTAGATCGCATAAAATATTTTTACAGTTGTTTTCAAAAGGTTCTAAAAGAAAGTATTTTCAAAGAAAAGTATGATTTTGAAAAACATATTCCCCAAAGCTATATAAAATATCTCTCGATCCTTTACTTGAGTCCCTTTCACTTTTTCTTTTCAGCCTAGCTGAGGAACCGATTCTTCCCAGAGGGTGTCCCCATTGCGGCGTTGTTCCGTAGGCATGTTAAAACTACGGCACATGTCAAAGGTCAAGGAAGTGCCTAACCTCCATCTATAGCCGCAGTAGTTTCACCTACGGCTAATTTTCTCTCAGGCTTAGTAAGGATTTCCATGCGATGGAGGCAGCTTTCAAGAGGCTTGTTAACATGTTACACAAGGATTGTAAAGAGGAGAATAAGGGTGTATGGCTGAGGAGCACAACCCAATGATGAGAAAAATGGTGGCTCGAGAAGGGAACATAGATGAAAGAGGGAAAGCCTAATAAAGTTAAAAAAAGGCAAAAAATATATTATGGTTGAAGGTGCTTGGGTCATTTGGTCAAAGGTTGGAAAAAAAGAAGGAATGCTTATTTTCACTGTGGTGAGATCAGCCACTTTATTAAGGATTGCTCGAAGAAGCAAGGACAAGGCCAAAGGGTAGGATCTTCTGGAGGGCAGATGCATGCTCTCGTGGCCGGTGTGCTGGATGGAGGTAGGAAAGTTTCTGTTAAAGGTTTGATTTCTCTTTCCAATCATCATGTTAGAACTCTTTTTTGATTCTGTCGCTACGCATTCTTTTATATCTAATTCTGTGGTTGAGTCTCTACACCTTAGTACTAATGTCTCAAACCCCAATGGAGGTATGGCGCATTTGTCGATCATTTATTGGGGTTTGAGAGTATTTGTATTGGGCGTCGAGTTTGAATGTGATGCATATGTGCTTAGTTTCATGGGCTATGGTTTAATTCTAGGGATGGATTTGCTAACATTGTATGGTGCCATTCTGGATTGTGAGAGGAGGGTCATTAGACTTTTGACTTGCCACGGGAGAACCCTTGAGATTTCTTGTGACCCTAAAGGGTCTGTCATGCTTAGTTTCTTAGAGTCGCTTGATGCACCTATCGATGATCTAGGATTTGTACCAGTATTCTATGAGTATCCAGATGTTTTTAAGGAGGTTCGGGACTTACCTCCAAGGCAAGAGATTGATTTCCTTATATACTTGATGGACAATGTAAAGCCAGTTTCATTGATTGTACGCCATATAGCTCCGAGAAAAAGGAGGGAGCTCAGCAAACAAGTAGTGGAGCTACTGGAGAAAGGCTTTATTAGGTGAAGCATTTCTGAGTGGGGTGCTCCAGTAGTATTCGCCACTAAGGCAGATGGTTTGCTTCGCTTATGCGTGGATTATAGGGAGTTGAATAAGCTCACTAAGAAAAATAGGCACCCACTTCCAAGGATAGCTAATCTGTTTGGTTGGCTTATTGGTGCGTCTGTTTTCTCCCAGTTAGACTTGGCCACAGGGTTTCATCAATTGAGGGTGGACGAGGACAGTATATACAAGACCGCCTTTAGAACTACGGATGGTTTCTTCGAATGGCTCATCATGCCTTTTGGGTAGACAAATGCACCGGCCTATTTTGTGGATTTGACGAGTAGGGTGTTTCGGGAGTTTCTAAATAAGTTCGTTGTGGTCTTTGTTGATGACATCTTGATTTTATTGAAGGGCGAGGAAGAGCATGCCCTACATTTAAGGGAGGTTTTGAAAACTCTTCATGCGCACCAGCTTAAGGCGAAATTCTCCAAATGTCTTTTTTGAGAAAGGAAGTGATATTTCTGGGGCATGTGGTCTCTAAGGATGGGATAATAGTAGATCCCGTGTAAGTTGTTGTAGTTCAAGATTGACAGATCCCAAAGAATCCAACTGAGGTGAGGAGTTTTCTTGCTATAACGGGCTATTATAGGAAGTTCATTAAGGACTTCGCAAAGATATCAGCCCCACTCACCAGCTAACGAAGAAGAATCTGACATTTTCTTGGGATATGGACTGTGAGGATGCTTTTCAGCGATTAAAGAGGGCTCTGACAATAACCTCAGTCTTAACTTTTCCTGATGGGAACAAGGTGTTCACAGTATACACTGACGCATGTGGTACAGGGATTGGTGCGATTCTAATGCAGGAGGGAAGGGTAGTATGTTATGGAGGTAGACAGTTAAGAGTTCATGAGAAGAACTACCCTACCTATGACTTAGAGTTAGCTGCCATAGTATTCGCACTTAAGACTTGGCGTCATTATCTACTTGGAGTGAAATTCGAGTTGTACACAGACCATAAATCTCTCAAGTAGTTGTTCTCGTAAAAGGACCTCAATTTGAGGCAACAAAGATGGATGGAGTTCCTAGCATCCTATGACTTTGAGATTGCTTTTACCCCTGGCAAGGGTAATGTCGTGGAGGACTCACTGAATAGGCAGAGGATGATCTTGAGTCCTTTATTTGTAGAGAGGAAGAGCTTTGAGTTTATGTAAACTTTTTATTTTAGACCCTCCACCGAATTCACACCTGGTTTATTGGCATTATTAGAGGTGTGACCTACTTTGTTGGATCAGATAGAAACTTCGCATCGATAGGACCTATAGAGATAGCAGATATATTAGATAGGCGCAGTAGAGGGGAGACCTCCAATCACCTCAGTAGATATTCCACAGATGATAGAGGGTGGTTGCGATGAGATGAAAGGCTTTGTGTTCCACGAGTTGGGAGTTTGTTGAAGACAGTCCTTAAGGAAGCCCATCATTCTAGGATACTATTCATCCAGGTGGTGATAATACGTATAGAGTTACGAAGAGGGTTTTCTATTGGGACGGGATGAAGAAAGATGTAGCAGAGTTTGTTTCTCGATGTTTGATCTGCCAGCGAGTCAAGGCTGAGCAAAGAATGCCCAGGAGTTTACTTCATCCTTTGGAGGTTCCACTATGAAAGTGGGAGGGCGTCTCTATGGATTTCATTGATGGTTTTCCTAGATCGAGGAAAGGCAACACCAGTATTTGGGTTATAGTTGACAGGCTTTCTAAGAGAGCTCGTTTTATTCCTGCTAAAAGTAAGAGGATGGCGGCATGGTTGGCAACAGTTTATCTTCATGAGATAGTCCGTCTACATGGAGTACCTTCCAGTATTATGAGCGATCGTGACCCCATTTTCACCAGTGATTTTTGGAGGAGCTTACAAGAGGTATTAGGTACACAGTTGTGTTTGAGAACCGCTTATCACCCGCAGACCGATGGACAGACAGAGATGGTGAATAGAGTTCTTGATGATCTTTTAAGACTGTGTATCCTAGACTTCGGAGGGACTTGGGAAGAGCATCTTCCTTTGGTAGAGTTCGCCTACAACAGTTATCAGGCTAGTATATGTTGGATCTAGACTAACCCTAGAAAGAGTGGTGAATAGGGTTTATTGAATTTTATCGAGAGATTTCATATAATCACAACACAGATTTTAGCAGGGGAAGTAAATGAAGAAAATAAATAACGCACAGGTATACCCAGCTTCGGCAGACTCTGCCTACTACTGCATTCACTAAGGTTTCTACTAGGTAATAGAACAGATCCCGCTTATAAGACCATGTAAATTCGCGAACCCCTCGCTCCTACTCTAATCCTACACACAAAACCATAGACTGATCTATATCCCCTGGATCAGATTTCCCCGGATTACAGCCCCTTAACCCTACTTTTTTACAAACTCTAGTAAACTACCAGTAAAAACCCTAACTGGACTCCCTAGAATTTTACAAACTTTAGAAACTAATGGATTGATTACAGATGGAACTAAAACAAAACAAAATAAAAATAAACAAAGAAAACCCCTTTTCAATTTAAAAAAACTAAACCCTTTTATTAGACTTGGTCGGCCAATTTGTTATTTCTTTTTTCTCGATCACTTTGCTTTGTGGAAAATAAAATGGCGACCTAGGGTTTCCTTTCAAACCCCTAAATCGTGATGCTTGGTTGATGAAATTAGATTCTCTAATGCTCGACTTTTTGGGTTCTATCTCTGGCGGCTTGCATCTTCGATTTATTTGCGAATTTTTTGATTATCGAAACACAAAATAGAACTGTAATTCTTCTGAAATTTTGAATCTTTACTTGAAACGATTTTGTCGGTTTCGATGCATGTCGATGATGAAATGGGTCTGTATGTACAGAGTATAGAAAACACTAATCACTCTCTGATTTTGTAACAACCCGATTTTTGTCGACTTCGGTTATTGCCATAAACTCAATGACGACTAACCAAACATCGAAAAATATCGGAAAGTAAATGGAAAGAAGTTAGAGGGTGAGAATAGATAAGATAGAAACTTAGAATAGAAGAAGAAGAAGAACACAACATCAGAGTAACATGATCCCCACACCGGAACGAATAACATATAATACATAACATAACTTTGAAATATAAAACTGTACTTGAATATACATATCATTTCAGAGTACAGCACTTACAACACAGCGGAAATAATAATAGCTATACAATTCTGAAGCCTCCTGCTCCAGCTCTTCAAGTATCTGTAAATCCCACTACTTGACTGCCCATACAAAATTGGGCACCCAAGAGTTTAGGGAAAACAAAACAAAATAAACTCCGGGTCAGTCATGTGACTGGTGTGAGTAAACTCAAATCATTTGTTTAAATTTACAAATCCTTTCAAAAGAAAGGATAATCATTTTTAAAACAATATTTTTCTGATATTATAATAATGTCTAATCACAAGTAATATCAATCTAGTAGAACGCTTTCATCTCACATTCCACATATATAATGCAATCAAACACCGCGGGCGCTTATTGGGTAATGGATTTCGAACTCTGACAAGGTATGGGTCCACCTTCTGATCAGTGTGCTCTAGAAGCGATACACTGGAGTTCAACAAGAACATCTTGTTAACTCGGCCACACAAGACCGACCACTCATTTCACTTGAGTGTATCGAATATATTGTCACCTTACTGTTGGTAAACCAACATAACCATTCCCGGGAGATATAGAATTTAAAGAAGTACAAATATGAATATTCTCTAAATGGTGACAATATACCCTACTTCGGTGCGGCCCACTTAGCCATGCTGCCTGCCTGATTTATGTCATTTCCCAGTTTATGAGGCTGGAGGTCATAACGTATCTTTCAACAAATTACTCATTCATTTACTTTGAATGCCACACCGTCATACCCGTCAAATCACAAATTGATTTCCCAAAAAATACCACGGGTATAAGCTAAGAGAAACGAATTCCTCCGCCACTAACGTAAATACGTTTGAAACGATCAACTTATGCGATCTACTAGATATACTATGTCAAACACTCGTCCATTCAAGTTGTCCTGGGACTGGACAAACCGAAGGCACTATTCAGTACATCCATCTTAGGCAATTTTTACCCAAGATTTATACAACAGCCCTTGCACTTTACTCCGTCTTCAATTATCTTTGGTATATATGATTCGCAACGCTTATGCCAATACGGAGTGGTTCTTCGGATAATAATCCAACCGGTCTCTCCGTATTGACGACGGAAAATGGTCAAAACTTCGATAGTCTGTGATTTAACTATCAAAGAAAAGCACGCGTGCAAATAACGATATTATTCCCAGATGGAAATCTTATCGATCAATCATCAATCAACATTATCCCTTTTATATTAATTTATCTATTAGCTTATTTCCAGTTTCCATATATTTGAAATTTCTTATTTTCTAAATCTAGAAAATATACGTTATTAACTTTGGAAAACGTTTCCATAGTTATTCCCATTTCTCATTTACTATTATTAGAAAATATTGCTGATTCTTATTTGGAGAACATTTCCAAAACTCCTTCATCTGATTTAAACTAATGTTTAAATCAACATCGCTATGCCAACACAAACGATTACGCTCATTACTAATTTCACTTAACCATCCTTTACTATCAAACCTTACCATTCCTTAGTTAAGAAGTAAGTCAATTAAGATGGGGTATAATTACCTCTCAGACCTTAACCGAACAATGTTTTAACTTCGAAATAGTCAAAGTTTAACTTTTAAATCTTTAAAAAACTTCCTTACGTAACTCCCAGATTCTATTTACGAATCCACTTCTTTTACAGAAACATTGGTTACAACGATAACGTTATAATCCCTACTTTCGAAATACCTAACTTCAATTATAACTTTTATTCTTTTAATGTGAATAAATAAATAAACACCTAATTTATAAATAAATCTTGATTTAAAAGCCGGAAAAGTATAAGTACTTTCCCGAATTCGATATAATCGAATTCGACGTTTAACTGTCTTTGAATAACTAATATTCGATTAACCCACTTCAAATAACTTATTCGATTAACTCTCTCGAATAACTAAATTCGATAACTCCTTTCGAATACACTATATTCGATAACTTCCTTTTTGATTAACTCAAATTCGATTAGCTCTAACTCGATTAACTCTAATCGATTAACTCTCCTTGAATAACTTATATTCGATTAACACTCTTCGAATAACTTATATTCGATTAACACCTTTCGAATAACTAATTTTCGATTATCTCTCTTCGGATAACTAATATTCAATTATCTCTTTCTATTAATTAAAATCGATGAACTCCTTTCGATTAAACTAAAATCGATAACTCCTTTCGATTAACTAAAATCGATAACTCCTTTCGATTAAACTAAAATCGATAACTCCTTTAACTCTATTCTAATAAACAATATTCGACCAACTCTAATTAAATAAATAATATTCGATTAACTCCTTTGGATTAACTCATCAGGATTAACTCGGTTTGATTAACTCAATTTGACTAACTTAACTTAATTAACTCGACTTATTTAACTCAACTCGACTAACTCAACTAACTTGACTCGATTAGCCCGACTCGACTAACTCGACTAACTATGTTCAATTAACTCTAATTCTAATCAATTAATTCTAATTCTAATCGATTAACTTTAACTGGTTAACTCTTCGTCCATACTCAGTCTCAAATATCGATGTTGAAATCGATTCTTACTTCTCTATATAAGTCCTGGCTTATATATTCTATTTATCAAATGATAAATATTTTACTTAATTTATAAAATATTATTTATATATCGTTCTTTCCAATTTAACTGTTAAAACAGATTTCTATCTAATTTCATTTTAAATAAACCCTTTCCATTTATCTGTTAAAAATAGATTTCCATTTTCTATTCATTTTCTAAATATTCCTTCGATTTAATTCTATTTATTTAACTAATAAATAATTCCTTTGATTTAATTCTATTTATTTAACCAACGAATAATTCCTTTGATTTAATTCTATTTATTTAACCAAAGAATAATTCCTTTGATTTAATTCTATTTATTTAACCAATAAATATTTCCTTTCAATCTTCCTATTTATACAAATATTTTCCTTTATATTTGTTTTACAAATATTTCCCTTTATATTTGTTTTACAAATAATTTCCTTTATATTTGTTTTACAAATATTTCCTTTTTATCTATATTTATTTTCTTTATAAATATTTCTTTTATCTTCACATATTTTTCTAAATAAATATTTCTTTTATTTCTATTTACTTTCTAAGTAAACATACTTTATATGGTTTTATTTATTTTCCCAATAAATATTTCTCTTTATAAAATCCTTTGATTTTATAAATAAATTTCCTTTTTATAAAATCCCTTGATTTTATAAATATTTTCATTTCAATAAACACTTTGAAAATTTCCCTTTCAAATTCTTATTTGTAAATGTTTTACAAATATTCCCTTTTCGATTCATTTGTAAATGGTTTTACAAATATTCTCTTACGATCCTTTTCACAAATAATTTCCCTTTTTATTTGTTTCACAAATATTTTCCTTTTATATTTGTTTTTTGATTTTATAATTATTTTCTTTTATAAAATCCTTTTCCTTTTATATATAAAATCCATTGATTTTATATAAATAATTCATTTTCAAAATACACTTTGAAAATCTCCTTTTTACATTCCCGTATTTCATATGGTATTTAAAATACCGAATGTCAATGATCAATATCATCCAAACACACATTAATCAATAATAGATTATATATCACATCATATATCACAATATATGAAAAACAGTAAATAAATGTTGAGGAATCCAGTCGCATTCCTCCAACCTGTTTCCCTGCATCACAAATGTTAAACAATATAATTAACATCGATTTCATTTCAATATGAAATATTCTGCTAAACAGATCAATATATATTTAATGATATATATATATATAATTTCAACCAACTGACTAGCAGTTCAATCAAACTGTCAACACACAACAATCAAACAATATTTAATAGTTCTAAAAATACGTTATAATAATATGAACTGTTCAGAGTTGGTGAGTTTTACTCACTTTGGCAATACATCGTTAAAGAACGATAAACTGTTGTTTGATTTGAATCAAACAATTAAATTCGCCGTAAATTCAGACGAGCTCCAATCCACTACCAGTCAGTTGCATTGTGGAGCTCTCGTCCATACGATCCTATTGGATCCTGTTTTATCGAATTTCGTTAATGTATGATGAAGTTATGTCAATTCGAAGTTAACGTACGTTAAAATTTTTAAAATACATGGGTTTAAAACATAAATGGGCCTTACCCCTTTTATAAAATCATCCTAACTGCCATCAAAAGCCCACCCGATATTTGCTCCTTCCCCAGCGTAAATTCACGATCTCCAGGCAAAACCAATGGTGTAAAGACCCGCAACTTCCCCGGTGAGGAAAGCGCGGATAGTTCGAGAACAAGCCACAAAAGGACGCAGACAGAAGAACATTTCATTGCCTATTACAACAATTCCATCAGATTACAAGAATATACAGAGTATAAATCAATATTACATTCGATAAATATCGGAGATTACAATACATTACATAGCAGCGGAAAATAATACAATACACAACTAGAAGTAATACGCAGATACAAAGCTTTCCGAGTATCGTTCCGGCTGTAAATCAGGATCCTGTGAATATAAGTCTGCAAAACCAAAACTACTAGCTGCCCGTGTCAAAGTAAGGGCACCAAGAGTTTAGGTTAAAACAATAAACTCCAGGTCAGTCATGGGACTGGTGTGAGAACTCAAACAGTTATTAATCTTTATTTTAAAGTTAGGTAAATCAAGGGACCACGCCGTATAACACGGAACGGGTTTCCTCCCAAGAACACCAGTGCATAAAACAAACAGCAAAATGCTAAATAAAGAAAAATGAAGCTATTATAAGACCCAGGTCCCATCACACAATGCAACGCAAGCCGGAGGATACGGTTTTTACCTTATAATAGCCAAGAATGCTTGATACGTTTAAAACAAATCATTTGATACTATTATAAGTGCATAATGTATAAAACAACTTCAAATCATAAGTATCAATCATAGACGGCATAAGCGCCCCATCCCACTATGTCGCCATATATAGGATTACAACTAAAATCGAAACATCACGTATTGGAAGTTGGATTTCCATCTGTGAACCGAGGCAAGGGATCGTCCTCCACCGAATTCGAGACGCTCTAGCCCGTGTCTCAGGCAAGTACTCAGTCAAACCTTTAGATCGTCAGGACCGGTCCACCGATGTGGATTAAAATGCCTGAACACTGCATTTCCCCACCCTATGGGGTGTCAATGAGCCAACAAATAACTCCATCGGTCCCGGATCGACCGATATAACCGAGGCGCCTCGCAACAGCAACAACCACATAAGTCAAACTCGTCAGGGCATGTAAAACCACTGACGCCACTTCTAACTAGAAAGAAACGCATGCCCTCCCTGAGGTCCTCACGTTTCTGGTTCATACTGGGTGTGAAACTCGCGAATTTAAACGTTACACAAAGCTATGCCACAAAGGCCGTGCTCTGATCATCAACCACAAGACTTTGCTTTTCAATAGAAGCCTTGATCATTTGCCACTTAGGCATGCCACACAGGCAATTCATTCCATGCGATGGATATCCACCAATATATAACCCCTGAGCTCGTACGTCTCAGAGAAGGGCGTTAAGAAAGAGAATAAATTCTCCGCCGCCAAACAGATATATATTTAATAGAAATCAATCCCACAGACTGAAATCCAGTGTCAGACACACAATCCATTTACAAGTTCGTTCTGGGTCTGAACGAAACCGGAGGCACCTAGTACCCCGCATATCCATCGATCTCCAAGTACGTCTGGACGATCACCAACTGTTTCCCTCCTCTTGGGTGTACAGCACAATCAAGATCATCAGTAATTATCCAAACGACGTGAAGACCTCCGGTCTTCAACCACCTTCTTCACCTTCGACTTATCGTCGTATTAGTTATTTAGAATGGGATAAACCCGGTCTTTCCGAATAACTCGCGTATATAATAAACAAGTGTTACACAAAAACAACATACGCCTCATTCCAATTCATCAGTCACTAACCGTAAATTAATCAAGAGAATAATCCCCTAAATATTAACCCCGAAGGCCGAAACCAACATCAGATCAATACCCAGGAAATCACTCTGCTTAGCCAACCTATAGTTAGTTTCTAAATTTCACATTCTTAGGGAAAGGTTCCCATTAATTTTATCAAAGATAAATCCTTTAAATTCATTCTTTAATCTACTTTTGAATATCAATTCAAACTAGTCGGGATTAGCGAACCTTACCGAAGTAATCATTTATTTTATTTCCCAATCCCAACCTATTCATCCCATGAAGTAAAACTGGTCATACTTCATATCTAACACCACGGTGTTATCGGTAAATTCAATTACCATTTCACGTTTAAATCTAATTAAAGATTTAACTATCGCCTGGAGCAAAACTGGTAATACTCCATTCTCGATCTTTTCAATCTAATTAAACATTCATTAAATCTCCACTTAGTTTTAATCTTTAACTGGGTCAAAGAATCAGTGTCATTTAAAACACGGTTCACGATAAACCCAAAATCACATTCCATTTCAATCAGTCCCTAAACGTTAATTAGCAAGTGAGCAATTCCCTAAGTATTAACCCCGAAGGCCGAAACCAACATCAGATCAATACCCCAGAACCCATTCAACTTAACTAATCTCCAGTTAGTTTCTGATTTTCTTAACTCCTTTGGGTCTAAGAACAGTATTATTGAAGATACCGTTCACTACAACCCAAAATCACATTCCATTAATTATCGGGTTAAAGAATAAGTGTTATTTAAAACACTGTTCACGATAAACTTAAAAATCAATATCAATTTAATTCCAATTAAATATTATTTAACTGGTACACCTCATTAAATCTAAATAAAAAGATTTAATCTTTTTCTCAACTGGGTTCAAGAACAGTGTTAATGAAGACACCATTCACGACAAACCCAAATCACATTTGATATTAAATACAAGGCTCAGAATAGAAAATATATCGGCTTATGTAATAACCCGGAAATGCGAGCCAGTTTAAAAAATTTATTTTGGCAATTTTAGCGAATTTTGAATATTTAAAATGAATTATTTTAAATAATATCGACGAAAATTTATTTTGAATATATTTAGAATGTATATATTTATACGCGTCGTCGTTAGAATATAAATAATTATTTATAATTATAAAAGGAATTGAAAATGGCGCGGTAGTTCGATAATTCGATTTCAAACTTCAAATGAATGTACCGGGTGCAAAATAAACCGGATTTTAGTGAAACCAAAAATAATGGAATCTAATTGAGAATATCTTTCCAACGAATCCGAAAAATCAAAATTTCATAGCGGGAATCAAAAGATATAGCCAAATGAATTTTTAGAATAGTCGCTATGGAATTCAGGCCCTTAAAAATGAAAAATTTTCAAACGACCTCGGATTTCGACGAAACCACTTTTGTTGGATCCGTGATGTCGAATTATTGCTAGATTCCAAATTTCATAATTTTTCGAATCAATATGTGAGCATGGCAAAGGAAAACGCGTTTGGCCAGTTTCAGTTGATTTTAATCGACTAGAAAATGGCCATTTCTCAAACGGTCTCAGAATTCGACGAAACTAGTTTTGTTAGGACCGTATCGTCAATACGAAGCTAGAAAATATTTTTCTGGAATTTTTAGAGTTCGTATGTGACCCCGGTAAATTGAAATGCGCGTTCGAATTCAATATATAGAGTTATATGTTGATTTTGACGGAAACTGATCGAAACGATCGAATCCGCTTACGATGCATATCCCATTATGTTCGGAATGGGGGTAATTAGCTAGGGACGATAGTCGGCGGGTTTGATTTCGAGTTCATATGAAAAGTCAACCCTAGGAGAAATTAAATAATATAATTTAATTTTTATAAAAACCTTTTTATACACCCCCCCTTTTTCTCAGTATTCTCTCTCTCAGATGAATCGAAAAGAAAGAAAAACTTTTCGATGTTTCAGCCCCCCCCCCCCGATCGTCGATCGACGCGCCACCAGGCGCCGTCGCCTCCACTCCAGCATCCCCTCCTCGTCTTCGTCCCCCTTCATCTCTGCCCCCTCCAACCCCGATCTCCTCCGTTCGAGAGCCCCTCCACAGCCGAGACCGCACGCCGCCACACTGAACCACCTCCGCCCGACACCCCTTGCCGCCTCCCATTGACCAGCGCCGCCCCTCAGCACCACCAGTGTGTTCCCTTCTGGCCCCATTCTCCCTTCTTCTTCTTCCTTAATGCTACATCCCCCAAATCAGTTCAACTCCGCCGCCATGGCCAAACCCTAGCTCCTCCGCCAACTCCAGTCTCCGTTGACAGCTTCCACCACCATCCGATGTTCAATAACAGTGAGTTTTTAATTAGTTTATTTATTTAAGTAGGTAAAATTGAAATTTTTACTTAGGTAAAATGCGGATTTTTGCTTATATAAAATACGATTTTTAAGTAGGTAAAGATATGATTTTTTTTAAAGTTATAAAGAAGTGGGTTTTATTTATGAAAAGAGACGAAAGATTATATTTTTATATACGTATAAAAGAAGGAAAAATTGTTGTATGATGTAGGGAGTAAAAATCTAATTTTTTTTTATAGGAAGGAAGAATAAAAATATAATTTTTATATAAGGAAGACAATAAAAATATAATTTTTATATTATAGAAAGAATAAAAATATAATTTTTATAAAGTAGATGTTATAAAAATATAATTTTTATAATATAGAAAGGTTAAAAATATAATTTTTATAAAGCAGAGATTATAAAAATATTATTTTTATAAGGTAGAGATAATAAAAATATAATTTTTATAAAGCAGAGATTATAAAAATATTATTTTTATAAGGTAGAGAATTTAAAAATACGATTTTTATATATGTAGAGAAATAAAAATCTGATTTTTATTATATATATAGTGGAATAAAATTGTGATTTTTATAGCGTTAAAATAAAAATAAGATTTTTATTATGAACAGTGTGAATAAGAGTGCGATGGAACTGACTGGAAGCAAAACCGAATCTAGACCGTTCCGAAATAAAGAATGGCGGAGTGGAACCCTCGGTGAGAACTTCTCACCTTTTAAATTTTCTTTTTCTAGTTATATTATAATATATACTAGGATGCAGATGGTGTTTAGTAGCACCCGACACCACTGTCCACAGACCATGGACTTGTTTGTTTGGTTGCTTAGATTAGTTAGATTATTTGATTTGGAGTTGGTTGTTTGGTGAATTGAAATTGATTTGATTGATATGTGTATGGCGTGGGCCATCACTAGACCGGGGATAAGGCTAGGCCTTGTCCCGTTTCTAGTATCGTGCCGTTATGCCGCCGAAATTTTCTAAAATAAGTTAGAAAAATAAAGATATCATTTTATTTAATAAATGAACTGAATAGAATATTCATAGGTTGAATAAAATAATTTGATCGTTAAAAATATAATTTTTAACATAAATGTGAATAAATAAATATTCATTTACAAACCAGACGGTTTGTTTATGTACACCTATTTGAAGGACATTGATTGGGACGATAAATTTTACACATCACCCAACTGCACGAATAAAATCTATGTTTGATTGTTTGAAACCCCACACGGGTATTGGGATAAAATACGACATACACTAATCCCAATAATTAGTTGTATGTCGATCGATGGATCGACAGGCTGTTATAAGCGTTAGATATCTATATTTGATGCTTATACAGTGTAGTGCACTTTGGATGATGGTTGATTATTTATCGTTGCTATTATATACATGTGTTGTATGGAATCCATATAATTAACATTATATGGTAATTGATTGGGCCTCATTCCAATTTAGAAAATAAAGAATATTGTAAAATAAAGGTTGTGTTGACAGTACTCATCCGTTGAGATTAGTCATGTGTTGAACGAAATATTTCAACGATAAAATTTACATCTTTAATATTATAAAATAAAGGTTCATGTGTTGACAGTACTCATCCGTTGAGATTAGTCATGTGTTAAACGAAATATTTCAACGATAAAATTTACATCTTTATCATATATAGAATTAGAAACTAACTGGAAAATAGATAAGAAGAATGGTCGCCTGGATATTGATCTGATGTTGGTTTCGACCTTCGGGGTTAATATTCAGAGAATCGTTCTCTTACTGATCTACAGTTGGAGTCTGATTTAAATCAAACGATAGGTACCATAATTTTTATAAAATATATTAAATAACAAAAATTGTCACATATGGACAGTACTCATTCGTTGAGATTAGTCATGTGTTGACAAAAATATAGATTCATGTATTGAATAGAATAAATATTCATTTGATGAATAGAATAACGGAATAATTGAAATATATAAAGCCGTGTTGATTAGAGATGCGCTATTTTGTCGCGAACGATATTTATATCGATTATATTCGTTTTATAATGAATATTGAAAAGAGATTTAAAAATCGAATATTTAGAGAATCAAATTTGAATAGAAAACGAATTTGATTTGATTTGAATAGAAAATGAATTTGATTTGATTTGAATAGAAAACGAATTTGATTTGGTTTGAATAGAAAACGAATTTGATTTGAATTGAATAGAAAAATAATTCGAATTGAATTAAATATAAAATGAATTCGAATAGAAAATGAATCCAAATTGAATTGAAAACGAATCGAAATAGGAGAAAATCAATTTGAAATGAATTCAAATTGAATTGATATTTGAATTGAATTGAAATGAATTTTAAAACGAAATTATAAGGAAAAATTCAATTTTGATTTGAATTGGAAATGGAAGTTAAAATGTTTTTGAAATGAATTCAAAACTATTTATAAAATCCGTTTTAAATAGAAATCAACGAAATATATATTATATATATTATATATATATATAATATAATGGCCTGAATAGAACGCGCCGCACCGCGGCAGTTCGTAAACTTCGACCATTGACTTCGAATGGACATTACGGGAGATCCGACCGTCGGATTCTCCTAAAACCGGAACCGTTGGGTTCGTATCGAAAAGAGCTTTCTAACGAATATTAGAAATTTGAAATCTAACGGTTGGATTTGGAGATACGTCCAAATAAAATTTGGAAAAGGTCAGTGTAAGTGCAGTTCGATGGCCGTTGATGGAAATCGACTGTACGGGCCTTGATAAAATTATTAAAAATAGTAATAATTTGTATAAAATCATGAGAAATGATTTGGGAAAAATTGGGATGAAAAACTCCATATTTGAAAAGATAAAAATAGATTGTTATGGAAATGAACTAGTTTTGAACTAAAATTAAACCCGTTTATTTTTAAATAAATAAATTGGATTTGAAACGGGTTTTAAATAGAATTGATTTGTGGGTTTATCATGAACGGTGTTCTAAATAACACTAGTTCTTTAATCCAGTAATAAATAGAATTTGATTTGGGTTTATCATGGACTGTGTTTTAAATGACACTAGTTCTTTATCCCAGTAAAAGGAGTTTTAAGGAATCTGCAATTAGATTGAAATGTGGATTGATAATCTAAATTATTAAATTTGGAAAATGAGCGAGAATGGAGTATCACCAGTTTTGCTCCAAAGCGATAGTTAGATCTTCAATTATATTTGAACGTGAAATGATAATTAATTTTACTGATAACACCGTGGTGTTAGATATGGAGTATTACTAGTTTTGCTTCATGGGATGAATAGGTTGGGATTGGGAAATAAAATAAATAATTACTTCGGTGCGGTTCGCTAATCTCGACTAGTTTGGAAAACCATAATTTGGTTTGAAATGACATCCAAAGGAAGATTAAAGAATAAATTCAAAGAATTTAACTTGGATAAAATTAATGGGAACCTTTCCCTAAGAATATGAAATTTAGAAACTAGCTGTAGGTTAGCTAAGAAGAATGGTTTCCTGGGTATTGATCTGATGTTGGTTTCGGCCTTCGGGGTTAATATTTGGGGAATTGCTCTCTTACTGATTTACGGTTAGTGACTAGTGAATTGGAATGAGGCGTATGTTGTGTTTGTGTAACATTTGTTTACTATATACGCGGGTTGTTCGGAAAGTCCGGGTTTATACACATTCTGAATAACCGATTCGACGATAAGTCGAAGATGAAGACGGTGGTCGAAGACCGGAAGTCTTCACATCGTTTGGATAATTACTGATGATCCTGATTGGGCTGTACACCCAAGAGGATGGAAATAGTTGGTGGTCATCCAGACGTACTTGGAGATCGATGGATATGCGAGGAAAGTGCCTCCGGTTTCGTGCAGACCCAGAACGAACTTGTAAATGGATTGTGTGTCTGACATTGGATTTTATTCTGTGTTGATTGATCTCTATTAAATATACATCTGTTTGGCGGCTGAGAATTTATTCTCTTGCTTAACGCCCTTCTCTGAGACGTACGAGCTCAAAGGTTGTATATCGATGGACATCAGTCGCATGGCATGAATTGCCTGTGTGGCACGCCTAAGTGGCAATTGATCAAGGCTTCTGTTGAAAAGCAAAGTCTTGTGGTTGATGATCAAAGCACGGCCTTTGTGGCGTAGCTTTGTGTATAACATGAATTCGCGAGCCTCACACCTCGGTATTAGTTAAAAACGGGATAAGGACTGTAGGGAGAGCACGATGTTTCTTTCTAGCTTTGGTGGTGTCAGTGACTTACCAGCCCTGAAATTTATATACTTTTCACCTATGTGGTTGTTGGATGAGGCGCCTCGATTTTAGGTCTGTTAGGACTGGGAAACGTGTGTTCAGGAATAATTAATCCTCAAACGTAAGAGAGGACCGGCCCTGAAGCATCCAGGGGTTACCCAGAGTGTGTAGTCCCGAGGTATTTGCTAGAGTGTCTCGAAAGCGGAGAGGAGCTTGCCCCTTGCCTCGACTCATGACGGAAATCCAATTTCCAATACGAGATATTTCGGCTTTATTTGTAGAGCCTAGTATGGCGACATAGTAGCATGGGATGCTATGCCGTCTATGATTGATATTTATGATTGAAATTGTTTTGACACTATACACTTATCATAGTATCAAATGATTTGTTTTAAACGTACCAAGCATGTTTGGCTGTTATAAGGTAAAACCCTATCCTTCGGCTTGCGTTGCATTGTGTGATGGGACCTGGGTCTTATAATAGCTTCATTTTTCGAAAAAGCATTGCGTTGTTTATTCTATGCACTGGTATTCTTGGGAGGAAACCCGTTCCATGCTATACGGCGTCGTCCCTTGAATTACTCTCTTTTAAAGTAAAGCTTTAAATAACTATTTTAGTTCTCACACCAGTCACATGACTGACCTGGAGTTTATTGTTTTAACCTAAACTATGGGTGCCCTTATTTTCGACACGGGCAGCTAGTAGTTTTGATTTTGCAGATTTATATTCACAGGATCCTGGTTTACAGTTGGAATGATATCCGGAAAGCTCTGTATCCGTATATCGCCTTCAGTTGTGTTTTATATTGTTTTTCCACTGCTATGTAATTTATTGTAATCTCTGATATTTATCGAATGTAATTTATTCATTTATACTCTATATATTCTTGTATCTGATGGAATTGTTGTAATATACAATGAAATGTTCTTCCGTCTGCGTTCTATTTTGTCGTGTTCTCAAGGTAATCCGGGCTTTCCTCACCGGGGAAGTTATGGGCCATTACAGCTTATATTCAATATCAAATTCTACGACCAACAAATATCGTATTGGAAATAACGATATAAATATATCTTTCAAATTTCCATAACAATATCTGTGTAATCACGAAATCCAACATCGAAATAATCCAAAGACAATTTCGATTCAAATCCATTCCAATTCAATTATTGGAAACTCTGGTTACTTTTAAAACCCTTTTCAAATCCAATTTATTTATTTAAAAATAAATAGAATTTTAATTCTAGTTCAAAACTAGTTCATTTCGATAAAAATCTATTTTTATCTTTTCAAATATGGAGTTTTTCATCCCAATTCTTCCTAAATCATTTCTTATGATTTTACACAAATTATTACTATTTTTAATAATTTTATCAAGGCCCGTACAGTCGATTTCCATCAACGGCCATCGAACTGCACTTTCAGCGACCTTTTCCAAATTTGATTTGGACATAATTCCAAATCCAACCGTTAGATTTCTAATTTCTAATATTCTTTAGAAAGCTCTTTTCGATACGAACCCAACGGTTCTGGTTTTAGGAGAATCCAACGGTCGGATCTCCCGCAATATCCATTTGAAGTCAATGGTCGAAATTCACGAACTACCGCAACGCGGCGCGTTCTATTCAGGCCATTATATTATATATATAATATATACTTTGTCGATTTCCTTTTAAAACGTATTTTATAAATCGTTTTGAATTCGTTTTCAAAACGATTTCAACTTCCTTACAAATTCAAATCAAAATTGAATTTCTCCTTATAAATTCGTTTTAAATTCATTTCAAATTGATTTCAATTCAAATCGATTTTTATTTCAATTTCAGTTCGTTTTCAATTTCAATTCGAATTCCTTTCTATTCAATTTCAATACGAATTCATTTCTATTCAATTTCAATTCGAATTTCAATTCTATTCAATTTCAATTCGAATTTCAATTCTTTTCAAAATATCAGATTTTGAAATCACTTTTGATATACATTATAAAATGAATAAAATCGATATAAGTATCGTTCACGTCAAAATGGCGTCAATCTAATCAACACAGCTTCATATATTTCTATTTTCAAATATTCTATTTCAAATATTTCTATTTCAAATATTTCTATTTCAAATATTTCTTTTTCAAATATGGAATGAGGCCCAATCAATTACCATATAATGTTAATTATATGGATTTTCTACAACACATGTATACAATAACAACGATGAATAATCAACCATCATCCAAAGTGCATTCTACGTTGTATAAGCATCAAATATAAATATTCACCGCTTATAACAGTCTGTCAATCAATCGATTGACATACAACTAAACAATCGGGATTAGTGTACGTCAAATATCATCCCAATACCCATGTGGGTTTTCAAACAATCAAACATAGATTTTATTTGTGCGGTTGGGCGATGTGTAAAATTTATCGACCCAATCAATATCAGTCAAATGTGTGTATATAAACAAATCGTCCGATTTGTTTATTTTTATTTCATTTCATATACACGTTAAAAATTCTATTTTCAACTATAAGATATTATTGACTATATAAATATTTTATTTCATTTCACATCACATCACACAATCAACTACACATCAAAATCAAACAAACAAGCATACAAGCCGTCCATGGTCTGTGGACGACGGGTGTCGGGTGCTATTAAACACCGTCTGCATCCTAGTATATATTATTAACTAGAAAGCAAAATTAAAAGGTAAGAAGTTCTCACAGAGGGTTCCACTCCGCCGTGCTTTGCTTTTGAACTGTTGAATCATCTGAATCTGTTTGCAATTCCAATGCAGTTCTTTCCACGCTGTTCAGATAAAAATTATATTTTTATTGCTTCATTCAATAGATAAAAATCATATTTTTATTTTTCTACTTCATATATTTTTCGACGCTTCATTCCATATAAAAATTATATTTTTATCTTCACTTCATATATATAAAAATCGTATTTTTAAGAGAATAAAAATTAGTTCTTTCACATGCTACCTGTATAAAAATCATACCTTTAATATGTTACAAGCATAAAAATCATATCTTTACCTAAACAAAGGTTATATTTTTCCCTCCTAAAGAAAGATTTTTATTTTTGTAAAGACTGATTTTATATTTTCAAAATCAAATTCTCTTTTATATTTTTAAACATCTTCTATTTTAAATTTTCAAACATCTTCTACTTTATTTTTTAAACATCTTCTACTTTATATTTTTATATATTCTTAAAGCACTTGCTGTTTTATTTTTAAAACATGGGTATATAAATTAAAACAAATAAACAAATAAAAATAATAATTACCCTCATTTCCTCTAATCAAGTCATTAGGGGATTAAACCCCTTCTGCTTCATTCCAGGTTGAGTTCGACCTTGTTCCTCCGCCAAATCAACTAAGAACGCCTCTAGGAAGAGAAGGAAGGGGTGCTCACGGAGTTGCTGTCGGCGTCGGAAGAGGTACGGCGGGCGATGGAGGCAAGGGGGGGTTTGTTGATGGCCGTCGCGGTTTACTGGAGGTGGGAATTTTGCTCGAGGGGATGTCGAAGGGGGAGGCTGGTGGCGACCGATTTGGTGGCGACGAGGGCGGTGTACTGGCGACGGGCTAGGGTTGGAGGTTAAGACGTTTTTTCTTTTCTTTTTAAATTGAAATCCATCGTTGACCGATAGAGGATGAGGGAGGGAGAATAGAAGAAAAAGGGGTGAGTTGGATTATATTATATAATATATATATTTAATTAATTTAAATTCTAAAAGCTACTTTTCTTTTCAACTCAAAATCGAACCCACCGCCTGTCGTCCATAGCTAATTACCCCTATTCCGAACACAATGGGATATGTATCGTAAGCTAATTTGATCGTTTCGATCAGTTTTCGTCAAAATCAACATATAACTCTATACATTGAATTTGAACGTGCATTTCAATTTTCCGGGGCCACATACGAACTCTAAAAATACCCGAAAAATATTTTCTAGCTTCGTATTGATGATACGGTCCTAACAAAAATAGTTTCGTCGAATTCTGAGAACGTTTGAAAAATGGCCATTTTCCAGTCGATTAAGATCAACTGAAACTGGTCAAACGCGTTTTCCTTTGCCACGCTCACATATTGATTCGAAAAATTATGAAATTTGAAACCTAGCGATAACTTGACATCACGGATCCAACAAAAGTGGTTTCGTCGAATTCTGAGGTCGTTTGCAAAATGGCTATTTTTAAAGGCTAAAATTCCATAACAACTATTCTGAAATTTCAACTGGACATAACTTTTGATTCCAGCTATGAAATTTTTATTTCCCAAATTCGTTGGAAAGATATTCACAATTAGATTCAAATATTTTTGGTTTCACTAAAATCCGGTTTATTTTGCACCCAGTACATTCATTTGAAATTTGAAATCGAATTATCGAACTACCGCGCCATTTTCAATTCCTTTTATAATTAAAATAAAATATTTATATTCTAACGACGATGCGTATAAATATATACATTCGAATTCTATTCAAAATAAATTTCTCGTCGATATTATTTAAAATAATTCATTTTAAATAATCAAAATCCATCAAAATTGCCAAAATAAAAATTTTAAAGTGGCTTAGAATTTCGGGTTGTTACAAATGGCCATTTTCGAACCTTCTTGCTTCACGTTCTCCTCCTTCCTTTCACAAATCAACAAACTAACTACACCGTTCTTCCTCCCATCACCTCCTTTTCAACTTCACCCCTAAAACACCTAACTCGAGACCACTGCTCAGGTCATGACTACCAGGTGTACACGAGGAACATTGAACCTTATTGCGATGGAAAACCCCAAATAAAACCACACAAGGGCGGTTTCCGATCGAATACCCAAATCCAAACTCAGTTTCTCAAATCAATGCTCAAGCTCTTCAAAACATCGAACCCTACCTCGCGTCTGACCTTACTTCCACCGAACAAAAAATGCTTCGAACAAATCCTAATGGGTACTAACAGGAGGATCATCTCACCGACAATTCAATAATGTTATCCTTTGATTTTAAAGATTTTATTTCACTTTTATATTGATTTTTGAAGTTGGAAATACTTCCTAGAAGAAAATGAGACCATGGCGGAATTTGTTTGACCACCGAGCGAATGGATTTTAGGTTTAGGAATTGTGTGGGGTTATTTATAGAAAGAATTTTATAATTTTATATTTTATATTTAAGCAGTCGTTGATTTTATTCGTTTTTAGAAATTCCTGTAATCACATGCGATACCCAAAAATCACGAAACTGGACATGTAGCTACAGTTTGACATTACGGTCCCAACGAAACTGGTTTCGTCAAATTCCGACTCTGTTTGCTCACACAGCGTATTTTTAAAGGTCCAATTATCGACTATTTTTCACATTAAAATCGCCCACGGCCACATACTGACTTCAAAAATCACGAAACTGGAAATCTAACAATAATTTAACATTGCGGATACAACAAAATTAGTTTCGTCAAATTCTGAGGTCATTTGCAAAACTGGCTATTTTTAAAGCTCTAAATAAGCCTTTTAAATATATAAATATATTTAAAAATAATTAAATTTAATATTTAAAAATAAATATTATCATATATATTCACAACAGAATATTATATAGCTCTAGAATTTTTCTATATGAATTTCTAACTCGATATATCAAATCCAGCTTTAAATCGATAATCGATTTATGATGAAATTCCTTTTTAAAATATAAATAAACCGTTATAAATTATAACGGAACTCCACAGCGACTTTTCTGAAATTTGATTTGGATGTAAATCAAATTCTACACAATGAAATCCCAATTTTTCTCTTCCATTAGAAAAATATACTTCACCAGCTTTGAACGTTTCTTGTTTCACAGAAATCTGACTTAAAACGAACCCTGTATATTCAGTTGAAGTTCAAATCGCCAAATAGCGAACTGCCGCGCCGTTACGCACTCGTTTATAATTATATTATAAACTATACGTTCAACTGTCGTCGATTGAATATATTTGTTCATATAATTCAACTCTAAACTGAACTATATATTTTAAATAATCCAATACACACTATATTGTGAATTTTGTTATTTACGATTATTCCAGAAATATATTATTTTATTATTTATATTAATTAAGTATAAATATTATTTAATTCTGGTTATCGATATCGCCCACTCGATATTGAATAATTAAATTAATTAATTATTCAATAGCTAAAAATGCGGGTCATTACAATCTTTCCCCCTTAAAATAATTTCGCCCTCGAAATTGCTAAGGTATGGGACGACCCTATCTGCTGGGTAAAAATTTATCTGTTTACCACTTAACTTCAGTTTAAAGTGAACCAATTAATATCGACTAAAATATTAATTTATTCCGACTAACCAAAATTTTCAAAAATCCTAAAAAAAAATTCTAACACCTTTCATTTTCGAATTTTTTTTCATAACCTCCTTTGTACAACCCTTCGATAAAACCACAACTCGCCTCTCTAGGCCTTCTCCAACCCAAAAGAAAATGAAACAGCTAAGCGGCTTGCCAAATCGGCTCATAAATCACCAATCTCATATCAAAATAAACTTGTACTTTTTTGTCGGGCATATCGTTATATCCTTTACATCTGCTATCAATTTAGCATGTACCAATATCATACAGATCAAATCCAAATCACTTTTTATCTCGTACACAACTATTCGCTTATAACCAAGCCAAATTCCATTTCAATTTCAAGTACCATTCTTGATTTCAAACTCTTATCAATCCCACTTACTTGATATCATTCTAATCCAATTCAATTTCCACTTAATTGGTTTTCAATTCAATTCCAATTTATTTCCATAAATTTTTATATTAAATTTGTTTTTAATTCAAACAGTCCATTTCTGGGAGTTTTTAAATAGTTTATCTCTTTCAAAAATCAAATTTTCCCTTTTGAAATTCAACACAACTTGTTTGACCCAAAAAAATTCAAAACAAAATCTTTGGTAGTAATCCGTCACTTACAAACTCGAAAATGAACACTGATGATGTGGCCAGCATCATCAGGGTTATTTGCCAGCTTACTGAAGTGAGTTCAATACTATAACACTTTCAAAACCATTTCTAAACACTTTCATTTTGAAATTCATTTCAAAATACCATTTACAATGCTTGTAAAACAATTTAAATTTGCCCAGGATTTTAAAATTTCCGTATATTAAATCCAAATCCATTTATCAACAATTATTCAAATTTCCAGAGTTTAATTTCAATTCTGATTTAAGTTTCAGATTCATTTCGTATCACTTATATGAATTATGATTGGTTATATGTATGACCATTTAACTTTTATAATCTTACTCGATTATAATAACAACCAACATATCCAATGTATATTATAATAATTCCAATATAAATCCTTTATACCAAAATATAATCTTGGGTAAAATTATTCCATTTACCCTTTTTTCAAAACATACCATGTTGGTTTATCGTATTCAAGTGTTTATAAAACTTCTAATGATACAGTGGATCAAACTGATCGACCAGAATTCATAAACAACTCAACCAATAAATCTCCACAATATAAAACCATTTTAATATTGAATAACAAATATGTTCACTCGTATATATACACTTAACTCAATCTAGGGTATTACTAACCCCATCTCTACTGAGTCACGCCACAGAGCCAAGGTAATTACTTAACCTTAAGCTCTGATACCAACTGTAACGACCCGGAAAAAGGCGATCTTGGTTATCCGATATACAACACATATCGAACATCCAAGGATCGAAAAATACTGGAAAGTTAATGGAAAGAATTTAGAGGGTGAGAATAGATAAGATAGAAACTTAGAATAGAAGAAGAAGAACAACACAACATCAGAGTAACACTATCCCCCACAGCGGAACGAATAACATATAATACATAACATAACTTTGAAATATAAAACTGTACTTGAATATACATATCATTTCAGAGTACATCACTTAAAACACAGCGGAAATAACAATAGCTATACAATTCTGAAGCCTCCGACTCTAGCTCTTCAAGTATCTGTAAATCCCGACTACTTGATTGCCCATACAAAATTGGGCACCCAAGAGTTTAGGGAAAACAAAACAAAATAAACTCCGGGTCGGTCATGTGACTGGCGTGAGTAAACTCAAATTATTTATTTAACTTTACAAATCCTTTCAAAAGAAAGGATAATCATTTTTAAAACAATATTTTTCTGATATTATAATAATTTCTAATCACAAGTAATATCAATCTAGTAGAACGCTTTCATCTCACGTTCCACATATATAATACAATAAAACACCGTGGGCACTTATTGGGTAATGGATTTCCAACTCTAACAAGGTATGGGTCCACCTTCCGATCAATGTACTCTAGAAGCGATACACTGGAGTTCAACAAGAACATCTTGTTAACTCGGCCACACATGACCGACCGCTCATTTCGCTTGAGTGTATCAAATATATTGTCAGCTTCCTGTTGGTAAACCAACATAACCATTCCCGGGAGATACAAAATTGAAAGAAGTACAAATATGAATATTCTCTAGATGGTGACAATATACCCTACTTGGGTGCGGCCCACTTATCCATGCTGCCTGCCCGATTGCTGTCATTTCCCAGCTGATGAAGCTGAAGGTCATAACGTATCTTTCAACAGATTACTCATTCCTTTACTTTGAATGGCACATCGTCATACCCGTCAAATTACAAATTGATTTCCCCAAAAATACCACGGGTATAAGCTAGAGAAACGAATTCCTCCGCCACCAACGTAAATACGTTTGAAACGATCAAATTACGCGGTCTACCAGATATACTCTATCAGACACTCGTCCATTCAAGTTGTCCTGGGACTGGACAAACCGAAGGCACTATTCAGTACATCCATCTTAGGCAATCTTTACCCAAGATTTATACAACAGCCCTTGCACTTTACTCCGTCTTCAATTACCTTTGGTATATGATTCGCAACGCTTGTGCCAATACGGAGTGGTTCTACGGATAATAATCCAAACGGTCTCTCTGTATTAACGACGGAAAATGGTCAAAACTTCGATAGTCTGTGATTTAACTATCCAAGAAAAACACGTGTGCAAAAAACGATATTATTCCCAGATGGAAATCTTATCGATCAATCATCAATCAACATTATCCCTTTTATTTTAATTTATCGTTAATTTATCTATTTCCTTATTTCCAATTTCCATATATATGAAATTTCTTATTTTCTAAATCTAGAAAATATACGTTATTAACTTTGGAAAACGTTTCCATTGTTATTCCCATTTCTCATTTTCTATTATTAGAAAATATTGCTGATTCTTATTTGGAGAACATTTCCAAAACTCCTTGATCTGATTTAAACTGATGTTTAAATCAACATTGCTATGCCAACACGAACCATTACGCTCATTACTAATTTCACTTAACCATCCTTTACTACCAAACCTTACCATTCCTTAGTTAAGAAGGAAGTCAATCAAATTGGGGTATAATTACCTCTCAGACCTTAACTGAACAACATTTTAACTTCAAATAGTCAAAGTTTAACTTTTAAATCTTTAACAAACATCCTTACGTAACTCTCGGATTCTATTTACGAATCCACTTCTTTTACAAAAACATTGGTTATAACGATAACGTTATAATCCCTTCTTTCGAAATACCTAACTTCAATTATAACTTTTATTCTTTTAATGTGAATAAATAAATAAACACCTAATTTATAAATAAATCTTGATTTAAAAACCGGAAAAGTATAAGTACTTTCCCGAATTCGATATAATCGAATTCGACGATTAACTCTCCTTGAATAACTAATATTCGATTAACCCACTTCGCATAATTTATTCGATTAACTCTCTCGAATAACTAAATTCGGTAACTCCTTCTTTCGAATACACTATATTCGATAACTCCCTTTTTGACTAACTCAAATTCGATTAGCTCTAACTCGATTAAATCTAATCGATTAACTCTCCTCGAATAACTTATATTCGATTAACACTCTTCGAATAATTTATATTCGATTAACACCTTTCGAATAACTAATTTTCGATTATCTCTCTTCGAATAACTATTATTCGATTATCTCTTTCTGTTAACTAAAATCGATGAACTCCTTTCAATTAAACTAAAATCGATAACTCCTTTCGATTAACTAAAATCGATAACTCCTTTCGATTAAACTAAAATCGATAACTCCTTTCGATTAACTAAAATCGATAACTACTTTCGATTAAACTAAAATCGATAACTCCTTTAACTCTATTCGAATAAACTATATTCGATTAACTCTAATTGAATAACTAATATTCGACTAACTTCTTTGGGTTAACTCATCTTGATTAACTCGATTTGATTAACTCAGTTTGACTAACTCGACTTATTTAACTCAACTCGACTAACTCGACTAACTTGACTCGATTAGCCCGACACGACTAACTCGACTAACTATGTTCAATTAACTCTAATTCTAATCAATTAATTATAATTCTAATCGATTAACTCTGACTGGTTAACTCTTCGTCCATATTCAGTCTCAAATATCGATGTTGAAATCGGTTCTTACTTCTCTATATAAGTCCTGACTTATATATTCTATTTATCCAATGATAAATATTTTACTTAATTTAAAAAATATTATTTATAAATCGTTCTTTGTAATTTATTTGTTAAAACAGATTTCTATCTAATTTCATTTTAAATAAACCCTTTCCATTTATCTGTTAAAAACATGTTTCCATTATCTATTCATTTTCTAAATATTCCTTCGATTTAATTCTATTTATTTAACCAATAAATAATTCTTTTGATTTAATTCTATTTATTTAACCAATAAATAATTCCTTTGATTTAATTCTATTTATTTAACCAATAAATAATTCCTTTGATTTAATTCTATTTATTTAACCAATAAATAATTCCTTTGATTTAATTCTATTTATTTAACCAATAAATAATTCCTTTGATTTAATTCTATTTATTTAACCAATAAATATTTCCTTTTAATCTTTCAATTTATACAAATATTTTCCTTTATATTTGTTTTTACAAATATTTTCCTTTATATTTGTTTTACAAATATTTTCCTTTATATTTGTTTTACAAATATTTCCCTTTATATTTGTTTTACAAATGATTTCCTTTATATTTGTTTTACAAATATTTCCTTTTTATCTTTATTTATTTCCTTTATAAATATTTCTTTTATCTCCATATATTTTTCTAAATAAATATTTCTTTTATTTCTATTTACTTTCTAAGTAAACATTCTTTATATGGTTTTATTTATTTTCCCAATAAATATTTCTCTTTATAAAATCCTTTGATTATATAAATAAATTTGATTTTTATAAAATCCCTTGATTTTATAAATATTTTCATTTCAATAAACACTTTGAAAATTTCCCTTTCAAATTCTTATTTGTAAATGTTTTACAAACATTCCCTTTTCGATTCATTTGTAAGTGGTTTTATAAATATTCTCTTTCGATCCTTTTCACAAATAATTTCCCTTTTTATTTGTTTCACAAATATTTTTCTTTTATATTTGTTCTTTGATTTTATAATTAATTTCTTTTATTAAATCCTTTTCCTTTCATATATAAAATCCATTGATTTTATATAGATAATTCATTTTCAAAATACACTTTGAAAATCCTTTTTTAACATTCCCGTATTTCATATGGTAATTAAAATACCGAATGTCAATGATCAATATCATCCAAACACACATCAACCAATAATAGACTATATATCACATCATATATCACAATATATGAAAAACAAAAAATAATTGTTGAGGAATCCAGTCGGATTCCTCCATCCTGTTTCCCTGCATCACAGATGTTAAACAATATAATTAACATCGATTTCATTTCAATATGAATTATTCTGCTAAACAGAATCAATATATATATTTAACGATTTATATATATATTTTTATATATATAATTTCAACCAACAGACTAGCAGTTCAATTAAACAGTCAACACACATCAATCAAACAATATTTAACAGTTCTAAAAATACGTTATAAACATATGAACTGTTCAGAGTTGGTGGGTTTTATTCACTTTGGTAGTTCGTCATTAAAGAACGATAAACTGTTGTTTGATTTGAATCAAACAATTAAATTCGCCGTAAATTCATACGATCTCCAATCCACTCCCATTTAGTTCCATTGTGGAGCTCTCGTCCATACGATCCTATCGGATCCTGTTTTGTTGAATTTCGTTAATGTATGACGAAGTTATGTCAATTCGAAGTTAACGTACATTAAAATTTTTAAAATACATGGGTTTAAAACATAAATGGGCCTTACCCCTTTTATAAAATCAGCCCAACTACCATCAAAAGCCCACCCGATATTTGCTCCTTCCCCAACGTAAATTCACGATCTCCAGCCAAAACCAATGGCCATTTTCGAACCTTCGTGCTTCACGCTCTCCTCCTTCCTTTCACAAATCAACAAACTAACTACACTGTTCTTCCTCCCATCACCTCCTCTTCAACTTCACCCCTAAAACACCCAACTCGAGACCACTACTCGAGTCGCGGCTACCAAGTGTCCACGAGGAACATTGAACCTTATTGCGATGCAAAACCCCAAATAAAATCACACAAGTGCGGTTTCCGATCTAATACCCAAATCCAAACTCAGTTTCTCAAATCAATGCTCAAGCTCTTCAAAACGTCGAACCCAACCTCGCGTTTGACCTTACTTCCACCAAACGAAAAATGCTTCGAACAATCCTAACAGGTACTAACAGGAGGAGCATCTCACTGGCAACTCAATAATGTTATCCTTTGGTTTTAAAGATTTTTTTTTTCACTTTTATATTGATTTTTGAAGTTGGAATACTTCCTGGAAGAAAAGGAGACCACGGCGGAAATTGTTTGACCACCGAGTGACTGGATTTTAGGTTTAGGAATTGTGTGGGGTTATTTATATAAAGAATTTTATATTTTGTATTTTATATTTAAGCAGTCGTTTATTTTTTCGTCTTTAAAAATTCCTGTAATCACATGCGATACCCAAAAATCACGAAACTGGACATGTAGGTACAATTTGACATTATGGTCCCAACGAAACTAGTTTCGTCGAATTCCGACTCCATTTGCTCACACAGCGTATTTTTAAAGGTCCAATTATCGATTGTTTTTCACATTAAAATCGCCCACGGCCACATACTGACTTCAAAAATCATGAAACTGGAATTTAACAATAATTTAACATTGCGGATCCAACAAAATTGGTTTCGTCGAATTTTGACGTCGTTTGCAAAACTGGCTATTTTTAAAGCTCTAAATAACCCTTTTAAATATATAAATATATTTAAAAATAATTAAATTTAATATTTAAAAATAAATATTATCGTATTTATTCACAACAGAATATCATACAGCTCTAGAATATTCCTATATGAATTTCTAACTCGATATTTCAAATCCCGCTTAAAATCGATATTGGATTTATGATGAAATTCCTTTTTAAAATATAAATAAATTGTTATAAATTATAAAGGAATTCCATAGCGACTTTTCTAAAATTTGATTTGTATGTAAATCAAATTCTACACGACGAAATCCCGATTTTTCTCTTCCATTAGAAAAATATACTTAACTAGCTCTGAACATTTCTTGTTTCACAGAAATCCGACTTAAAACGAACCTTGTATATTCAGTTGAAGTTCAAATCGCCAAATAGTGAACTTCCGCGCCATTACGCGCTCGTTTATAATTATATTATGAACTATACGTTCAACTGTCGTCGATTGAATATATTTGTTCATATAATTCAACTCTAAACTAAACTATATATTTTAAATAATCCAATTCACACTATATTGTGAATTCTTTTATTTCCGATTATTCCTGAAATATATTATTTTATTGTTTATATTAATTAATTATAAATATTAATTAATTCTGGTTATCGATATCGCCAACGCTATTTTAAATATTTAAATTAATTAATTATTCGACAACTAAAAATGCAGGTCATTACAGATTTCCTCAAATGACTTTTTTTGATTTGTGCGTGTTTTCCCCTTTTGATAGTCACGACTTTGAATTCTTGCTGTGAATTTGTTGACGAATCTAGACTTGATATTCTCCCTTTTATGAATCTGGTCGATTGAAGATTGTTGCTTGTCCATGAATGCTAAAAGATTCTTTTCCATAAAAATGAAATATCTGGAATCGATTTAAAGACGATGACCCATATTTGCTTCTTTGTGTATTCTTTGATAAAGTTCTTGCCCAAAATTGTGTACATGAAATTGTAAGAAATTCATTGATGCCAAGTATGCTAGAATTTATTGATTGATTTTATTTTTGGAAACAGCACCATGATTTATGAAATTGATGATTCTTGTCCAACTAAGAAAAAAGTATCTTGCCTTATATTTGATATTACACCTTACCATATATATGAAACATTGCTTGATAGTCTCTTGGCTATTTCTGGGAATTGATTTATGCAATGATTTAGAAAAAAAACTTTTTCGAATAAACTTACATTTAAAAATTGTCTAAAAAAGTCTTTCATGCTGTAGTTCGCGTCGCACATCCATCCATGATTATTTTCACTGAGTTGCACCATGCATTTTTCTTAGCTGAGTTGCTGCTTTTACAAGTTGTGCATGCTTGGTTTTGTCATGTTCACATGTACACTGTTCCTATCTTGTGCCCTTGTTGTATGCTTGTATGCACTCACGTAAAAATTTCCATGACCATTCTATGTCCATTTCCCAATGTTGAATTTCAGAAATTTATCATGCATAGATTCTTGTTTCCATCCACTTCAACACACAACTGAACTGTCCTGATATTAGTTGCTTTGATTGCTCACTTTGCCAATCTGGCTCGACCTATTTCCTTGTGGGTTGGACTTTGACTTGTACATTGAGTGTTTCCTTGTTGTACCGTTGAGATTCATGCTGCTTTGCTGCTTTAAGTTGTGCTCTTGTAACTGCTGCACAGACGTTTGACACTTTTGAAACTTGCTGCTATGTCATGCATTTTGTCTTGTTCAATGTTGATTTGTGTCCATTTGAGTTCTGATATTCAAGTTGCACTTGTCACTTTGAAGTTTGTGTGGCCACGCCTACTAATGTTGTATCGACTCGAGATTAGGTATGCATCATTTCTTATTGTCGGCTTGTGCACTCTTGTACATGGTCTGTAGCATTGTACACTTTTGTTCTGCCTTGTCCATTGAATTATGCTGCTCTTGCTTATGTTGATATGCACTGAGTTGAGTTGGTCCACGTGGCTGCTCCTCAGTTGCACATTGATTGGCGAGGCAGTGCACACGTGTATATTTATACATTTGTGTACATGTAGCAATCCAGAATAGTTTTCTTGTCCCTGTGCTATAATATACGTATATACATACAATGTAGATCTATATATGTATCGTGCATATGCAGTATATGTGTGAGCGCTAGATGGATCAGATCGAGTCATGAAAAATGATGAGAAACACAACGAAATTCTAAGGCAAATAAAATTTTACAATAAATTTATATTTATATGCACTTCAGTTTTATTTCTATTGCAGTGTACTGTTTGTGTTTCATGTGACAGGTAAGCAGATGGTGACTGGACTAACAGAAGCCTGTGAAGACAGAAATGATTGTGTTAGTGAGTGTATGTAATAGTGAATGTATGTATATATGAAATTGTATAGAGTGACTGAGAGTTATTATGAGAAACATTGTATGAAACTGAATGTGAATGAATTGTATATCTGTGAAATTGTACAATTAGTGGAGTTATAAAGTTCGTACTGTTTGAATGTTGAAATAAAATATTATATTCAAATAAAATACTGTTTCAATATTTGAATTCTTGTACAATCGTATTTTATTTAAATATAAATATTATATTCCTCTCTGTGATGTAGTATAACAGTACAATAACAAACACATTTATAATAATATATATTTGTTTGTTATCGTCAAACAATAATCATATAATTGTTATATACAACAACGTTATTTACAAAAATCTCTCCCTTTTGATGATGACAAATAAATAAAAGATTTTGAGCATAGTAAATGTGTTTGACAGTGAAGTATTGAACTCCCCCTACTTGAAAGCTCCCCTTACAACAGTAACTCCCCCTAAATGTGCATGAGTGAAAAAAATGAAAACTAAATGGAATTTTCAATATTAAAATATTTATAAAATATTCACTCATAAATCAAAATCTCAACCCATTCTCCCTCTCTTGTTATCATCAAAAGGATTCAGAAATTAAAATGGTGATGAAAAATGGACTAAATATATTAATTCAGCTTAAGAGGAAGAATTGTTATCATAAATCTCAATCAATCAAACAAAAATCATAATATTATACGAACTAGAAGCAAATTTCACATCCTGGAGTATGAAGGATTTACAATGAAATTTATAAAAATGGAGAGAGTTTTAAAAATATGAATTTCAAATTATTTACAAAAGAGTTTCTATAAAAAAAAATAAGCACAAAAACAGTGATGGATTTGGACAATACTTATAAAATCAATTTAAGTGACGCAATCAAATAATCTCAAATACCAATAGCCATCAATCAACAAATCATAATATTTCATAAAATATTAACCCATTTCTCAAATTAGAAAATGGATTGATAGGCTGGTTTTTATCTTGGATATTTAGATGAGATCAGTTGCAGCTTAAATATAAGTAATCTCATAACCATGCATGACCAGAGCTAGGAATTTTAAACGAGGTTAGAGAAAACACTTATGAATATTATATTTTTATTATTTTCAGTTTCAAAATGAAAAACTCCTTAGTATATAAAACCAATATGGATGACAGAAATGTGGTAGGTACAGAAATGGTTTGTGAAATAAATTTCTAAATTAAGAACATTATGAAATATGCTAAACTGTACTGGGATTGTTGAAAATTTTCAATTATCACTAATTCTGAACAATAATATAACCACAATTTCATCACAAATATTTCCATTGTTTATTCAAGATGATTTTAAAAATATTAAACTATCCACATTAATATAAAATCATGATGGATGATAGAATAATGGTTAATAAAGAAGATGTTCATGAAATAATTGACAATTTAAAGAAATTATAATAATTGTTCAATCATCATGAAAAAATAAATAAATATTTCCTCTTGTTGTGAAATGTACTGTAGTCACAACTCATCACAATTTCAAAATCTGGTAAATTTTTTAATGAATTATAAATACAGTTTAATTTGGTTATTGATTTCAATTTCTGAATGAATAATAAATAAATAATTTTAAAAATTGAAAATCAATTACAAGAGAGAATTGGGATATCTACACAAGACAAGAGAGATTAAAAATATATATAGCAAAAACTAATTCCGCACTTCTAAATTAATACCACTTGATGTCTCTGTTAATGAGGATTTTAACAATGACACAGGAGACGAACAAGGATATCTCAGACAATAGAATTTTTAGTCACAAAGCCTAAGCAGACAAGATTAATCAATCAAGCAAATTAATTCCATTTATCAGAGCAACGAGAAAATTTAATCAACACAAGGAGTCAACAAGAATATTTCCAAGGTGATTCCTTTTTATTAGAGTAACACAATCAAACAAATTTACACCAGACTTGTTAAGAGAATTTTTCACAAATATTTTAGATAGTCACAAAAGGTTATTCATGATCCAAGATTTAAAAAATATGGTTTATTTTGAGGGAATATGAAAATATAAGGATTCAATGAATCAATCACACCAAATTATAAAATTTAGATTCGGGATGTGTGTGAGATTCAAGAAATCAATAATTTCAAATGATTTCAAATCAAATGATCATGAAATAACAGTGAGATTTAAGGCCAGATTTTCAAAGATTTTTTTCACAAATACTTCTGATAAGTACAAGAGCAATTTCAGAATATTTACATCAAGCTTGAGAAATTCATGATCAAGAAGTTAAAACGGTTTATTTGAAATCACTTGACTAACTGTAAGTTCTGAGATATAAAGAATCAATCACACAAGATTATTAATTTCAAAATGAAGAAGTGTGTGAGATTCAAAATATCAAAAATTTCAGATAATTTCAAATAAACAGATTCCAAGTAAAAAGATCATGAATAATAATGAATTCCAAGATGCAATCCATGATTCAAGGTAATGCAGAATATCCAAGCCAATATGAAAACCAATGAAATGATCACAAATGAAAATTTGCAGTGTGTTGTACTGAGTATAATATTTCAAATTTTACTAAAATGAATTAGAAGTAAGTCAAAACAGCAAATATGTGTGACATTCCAATATATTTTCAGATCTTCAAAATTTTAGAATTTAAACTAATAGTTTTCAAGATATAAAGTTTTCAAGATATAACAAGAATTCTTCAGCACTGTTAGGAATTCATGAATAAGAAAATAAATTCAAATTAATTACAGAAATTTAGAAATTTAAATTCAAGATCTGCAAATGATTGAAACATTAAAGTTTTATTCAAATAAAGAGAATTTCCAGAAAATCATAAATTATGCAATTTGAAGTTAAAAAAAGCACAAGAGAAATTACAATGATATGACAGTGACAAATCAAATCAGAAAAATCAAAGAAAATTTCCAAAAGGGGTAGAAGGAGGAATACACAAAGAAAAAAATATATTTACAAAGATGAGTTTAGAGGTTATACCAGAAATCGATGTAAACCAGAATCTTTAACTCATCAAATGTTGGGCTAAGGACCTTTGAATGATATAGAAATATGGAACAACTTGAATTCAATTTCCTTTTAGCAAACTAGTTCCTCAGCCTCCTCCGATACCTAACAATTCAGGGGATCGAGTGGTCTAACAAAATTAGCCAAACCACTCATAGTTGTATTCATATGTTTTGGTACCCAAACCTGTCTGTATAACAATCCATTAGAATTTATCTTCGTAAATTTAGGAACCCAGATCTGTTTGATTTTAGTCAAAGTCATTTTATTTTTATTTGGGATCTAAGATCGTTTAAATGGTTTGTTATAAAACAAATTCACGTCATGTTTATGATTAAAAAATCCTTCGATTAGTTAAAATTTTCAAATCGATTCTTTTCAAAGCAATTTGAAGGATTTTTAAAATCACTTGAATTCCGAGAGTTTCCCAGATTTCCTATGTTGTTAAACAATGAGATGTATAAATAAATTGTTCAATAGTAAGATAATCATATATGATATTCATAGCATGAGTATTGAAAACAATATTTCTCTTATTTAACATATCAACCCCATTGATAACAATATCCCAACATTTAATATTAATAGGTTCGAAATAAAATTCAAGTTTGGATTTCCAGTTTAAAAAATCTGTTCCATCGAAAATAGTTGGAGATGAACTGGACTGACTCTCACTAGGCTGACATCTAGGATAACCATAACTCTAGAGTTAAAGAAAATACCTGCTCTGATACCACTTATTGGATCTAGATTAATCCCAGAGAGGAGGTGAACAGGGTTTATTGAATTTTATCGAGAGATTTAATATAATCACAACATAGATTTTAGCAGGGGAAATAAATGCAGAAAATAAATAACACACAGATATACCCAGCTTCGGCAGACTCTACTTACTGCTGCATTCACTAAGGTTTCTACTAGGTAATAGAAGAGACCCCGCTTACAAGACCATGTAAACTCGCGAACCCCTCGCTCCTATTTTAATCCCACACACAAAACCCTAGACTGATCTATATCCCCTAGATCAGATTTCCGCGGATTACAACCCTGTAACCCGTAACCCTAGTTTTTACAGACTCTAGTAAACTGCCAGCTAAAATGCTAACTGGAGCCCCTAGAATTTTACAAACTCTAGAAACTGAATGATAATTACATACGGAACTAAAAACAAAACAAAATAAAAAGAAATAAAGTAAAACCCTTTTTCAATTTAAAAACAAACTAAGCTCTTTTATTAAACTTGGCCGGCGCATTCATTATTTCTTTTTACCCGATCACTTTTCTCTGTGGAAAATAAAATGGTGGCCTAGGGTATCCCCTCAAATCCCTAAACCGCGATGCTTGGTTGATGGAATTTGATTCTCTGATGCTCGAGTATTTTTGGCTTAAGTTTCCGGCGGCTTGCATCTTCGATTTATTTGGGAATTTGTTGTTGATAGAAACACAAAATAGAATTGTAAGTCTTCTGAAATTTTGAATCTTTTCTTGAAATGATTTTGTTGGTTTCGATCCCGTCGATGATGAAATTGGGGGGGGGGGGTGTACAGGGTATAGAAAACCCTAATCACTCTCTGATTTCCTCAAATGTCTTTTCCTGATTTGTGTGTGTTTTCCCCTTTTGATAGTCATGGCTTTGAATGCTCGCTGTGAATTTTTTGTTGAATCTAGACTTGATATTCTCCACTTTTTGAATTTGGTCAATAGGTGATTATTGCTTGTCCATGAATGTTGAAGGATTTTTTGCCATAAAAATGAAATTTCTTAAACCGATTTAAGGACCATGTTGACATATTTTCTTCTCTTTGTATCCTTTGATAAAGTACTTGCCCAAAACTGTGATCATGAAATTGTGGGAAATTCATTGTTTCCAAGTATGCATGGAAATTATTGATTGATTTTGTTTCTGGAAACAGCACCATGATTTATGAAATTGATGATTCTTGTCCAACTAAGAAAAAAGTATCTTGCCTTATATTTGATATAACACCTTACCATATATGTGAAACATTGCTCGGCCATCTCTCGGCTCTTTCTGGAAATTGATTTCTTCAATGATTTAAAAAAATCTTTGTCGAAAAAACTTACATTTAAAACTTGTCTAAAAAGTTTCCATGTTGTAGTTCGCACTGTACATCCGTGCATGTTTACTTGCACCAAATTTCTCACTGAGTTGCACCATGCATTTTTCTTAGCTGAGTTGCTTCATTTACAAGTTGTGCATGCTTGGTTTCGTCGTGTTCACATATACACTGTTCCTAGCTTATGCCCTTGCTGTATGCTTGTATACACTTATGTAAGAATTTCCACGACCATGCTATGTCCATTTCCCAATGTTAAATTTCTGAAATTGATCATGCATTGATTCTTGTTTCCATCCATTTCAACACATAACTGAACTGTCCTGATATTATTTGCTTTGATTGCTCAATTTTCCAATCTAGCTCGACCTATTTCCTTGCTGGTTGAACTTTGACTTGTACATTTGAGTGTTTCCTTGCTGTACAGTTGAGATTCATGCTGCTTTGTTACTTTAAGATGTGATCTTATAACTGCTGCACTGACGTTTGCCACTTTTGAAACTTGCTGCTATGTCATGCATTTTGTCTTGTTCAATGTTGATTTGTGTCCTTTTGAGTTTTGATTTTCCAGTTGCACTTGTCACTTTGAAGTTTGTGTTGCCACGCCCACTTATGTTGTATCGACTCGAGATTGGGCATGCACCATTTCTTATTGTCGGTCTGTGCACTCTTATACATGGTTAGTAGCATTGTACACTTTTGTTATGCCCTGTCCATTGAATTATGCTGATCTTGCTTGTGTTGATATGTATTGAGTTGAGTTGGTCCACGTGGAAACTCCTCAGTTGCACATTGATTGGCGAGGAAGTGCATGCATGTATATTTATACATGTGAGTACATGCAGCCATCCAGAATAGTTTTCCTGTCCCTGCACTGTAATATGTGTATATACATACAATGTATATGTAAACATGTATTGCGTGTATGCAGTATATATGTGAGCACTAGATGGATCAGATCGAGTCATGAAACATGATGAGAAACACATTGAAATTCTGAGGCAAATAAAATTCTTCAATAAATTTATACTTGTATGCACTTCAGTTTTATTTCTATTGTAGTGTACTGTGTGTGTTTCATGTGACAGGTAAGCAGATGGTGACTGGGCTAACAGAAGCCTATGAAGACAGAAGTGATCGTGTTAGTGAGTGTATGTAATAGTGAATGTATGTATATATGAAATTGTATAGAGTGAATGAGTGATTGATAGTTGCAGTGAGGAACATTGTATTAAAGTGAATGCAAATGAATTATATATTAGTGAAATTGTACAATTAGTGGAGTTATAAAGTTTGTACTGCTTGAATGTTGAAATAAAATAATATATTCAAATAAAATACTATTTCGATATTTGAATTCTTGTACAGTCGTATTTTATTTAAATATAAATATTATATTCCTGTCTATGATGTAGTATAATAGTACAATAACAAACACAATTATAATAATATATATTTGGTTGTTTTCATCAAACAAAAATCATATAATTGTTATATACAACAATATTGACATGACACCCTTCGAGGAATTGTACGGACGACCCTATAGATCACCAACTTGTTGGTGGGAGTCTACAGAAAGGCTTCTACTTGGACCTGAGATGATTAGAGAGACTTTTGAAAAGATTGTTCTTATTCGAAGGCGCATGAAGACAGCTTAGGACCGGTAGAAGTCCTACGAAGATAAGAGAAGGACCGATATTGAGTTTGAAGTAGGAGACATGGTTTTCATCAAGGTATCACCTTTGAGGAATGTAGTTCATTTTGGATATGTAGGGAAATTGGCACCTAGATTTGTAGGGCCATTTCCCATAACATATAGGATTAGCTAAATGGCCAATAGAGTAGAGCTACCAGAGAGACTGGTCGGTGTTCATGATGTTTTCCACGTTTCTCATTTACGGAAGTGCTTGCATGATACCATAGAAGTAGTTGAGTCGAGTATGCTTGAGGAAGTAGAGGTGGAATGGGAGGCGACAATTAGACGAGTTCCTATTCGTATTCTTGGATCAGAGATTAAGAAGCTACGCAACCGAGAGGTCAAGTTAATGAAAGTTCAATGGGGAGAAGACTTCGAGAATGCAACATGGTAGAATGAAGACAAGATTCGCATTTCGTACCCATTTCTTTTCAAGGGTATGTTCTTAACTTCTTTTTTCGAAACTTTCATTCGTACTTGCTTCTGTTATTTAAGAATATCTTATTGATCGAATCTTCGACCTTTAGGCAGGGAACCCATGGATTTAAACATGTGTTTGAAGCATGTTATGTTTAATGGATGCAAGTGTTTGCTAGTTGTTAGATCCAAAAATGGCTCTAACACCCAAATTAGGAATAATTTCTGATGAAATGAAATTAAAACTGAAGAAAACGCACAATTTATAGTGGTTTGGCATTGAATAGCCTACATCCACTTTCTACTTTTTATATTGATGACTTGAATGTAGATACAACAATAATTCTTACTCACTTTCACTCATATCATACATAGATTCATTCCATTCTCTCTGAAATGTACTTTATAAGATGATTGCAATATGAAAATGGTGATGGAATTCGGTTCTCAAAGGGGTTTTAACTTTGAAAATGCCAAAAGATTCTTTCAAATGACCCTTGATGGTCTATTTATAGATGAAAAATGCTTCTGGAACGACTCCGGTTTGGATCCACGGGGCGCCCATCCCATTAGTGTCAGATTCGGAGCTCTTAAGATGGTGCCAGCACACTGAATTAGTGGGTGAACATGGGGGAATGGTCTTCTAACTGCTCCGAATCTTCAGGGATCGTGGGCGTAACTGTAGCGGCTTCAATTATCTGAGTTCGGATTGGTTCGGATGGAAGAATGGAAAGGCGGATCGGGTGTGTGAAGGAAAGGGAGCGAATCGGTTTCCTCCGATCTGATTCTGCCCCTGTTCCTTTGTTTTCTGCTCCACAACGTTTTGGTTTGGCCTAGTCATTCCAATCCGATCCAGTCTCCTAAAGGGAATTTCTTTGATCAATACTCTTCACCAATTGATATTTTAACTTTGGATAGCCTAGTTCACAAAGTAGGCTAACATTTTGCCCCCTCAAAGTACGCTTCTATTGAAGATAAAAGTGTGCTTCGAAATGGTCAGCCCATTGGTTCCTGAACCAAAACCGCTAAATAATCATTTCCATTTATTTGTAGGGACGTGCTGCTTCATTAATTCATATCTTTTGTAGTCTATAAATATACCATAGAATGCGCAAATTGCTTTCTTTGTTTCAAATAACTCTTAGAACTCTGCTTGATGTCCAGTAGCTCCTCCACGTAAACCTGTGCATATTTCTGTCACGACAAGGAATTTCGCTCGATCTGAATCAGTCGTTAAACCGATCTAGACCATTCGAAACCCCTGAACGTTTGAGAACAGGACAAATCAGAACACAAATAGAAGAACATTTCATTGCTATTACAACAATTCCATCAAATACAAGAATATACAGAGTATAATTGAATAAATTACACTCGACAAATATCAGAGATAACAATAAATTACATAGCAGCGGAAAAAAATACAAAGCACAACTGAAGGTGATATACGGATACAGAGCTTTCCGAATATCATTCCAGCTGTAAACCAGGATCCTGTGATATAAATCTGCAAAACCAAAACTACTAGCTGCCCGTGCGGAAAATAGGGGCACCCAGAGTTTAGGTTAAAACAATAAACTCCAGGTCAGTCATGTGACTGGTGTGAGAACTAAAACAGTTATTTAAAACTTTACTTTAAAAGAGAGTAATTCAAGGGACCACGCCGTATAACACGGAACGGGTTTTCTCCCAAGAATACCAGTGCAGAGAATAAACAACGCAATGCTTTTTCGAAAAATGAAGCTGTTATAAGACCCAGGTCCCATCACACAATGCAACGCAAGCCGGAGGATAGGGTTTTACCTTATAACAGCCAAACATGCTTGGTACGTTTAAAACAAATCATTTGATACTATAATAAGTGTATAGTGTCAAAACAATTTCAATCATAAATATAAATCATAGACGGCATAAGTGCCCCATACCACTATGTCGCCATACTAGGTTCTACAATTAAAACCGCAATACACGTATTGGAAATTGGATTTCCGTCATGAGTCGAGGCAAGGGGCAAGCTCCTCTCCGCGTTCGAGACACTCTAGCAAATGCCCCAGGGTTACGCACTCTGGGCAACCCCGGATCCTCTAAGGTCGGTCCTCACTTACGTTAGAGGATTAGTTATTCCTGAACACATGTTTCCCGGTCCTCACAGACCTATAATCGAGGCGCCTCGCATTCCAACAACCACATAGGTGAAAAGTATATAAATGTCAGGGCTGGTAAGTCACTGACACCACCATAGCTAGAAAGAAACGTCATGCACTCCTTGGGTCCTTATCCCGTTTTTGACTCATACCGAGGTGTGAGGCTCGCGAGTCCACGCTATACACAAAGCTACGCCACGTAAGCCGTGCTTTGATCATCAACCACAAGACTTTGCTTTTCAACAGAAGCCTTGATCATTGCATCTTAGCGTGCCACACAGGCAATTCATGCCATGCGACTGATGTCCATCGATATACAACCTCTGAGCTCGTACGTCTCAGAGAAGGGCGTTAAGCAAAAGAATAAATTTTCCGCCGCCAAACAGTTGTATATTTAATAGAAATCAATCAACACAGAATAAAATCCAATGTCAGACACACAATCCATTTACAAGTCCGTTCTGGGTTTGAACGAAACCGAGGCACTTTCCTCGCATATCCATCCATCTCCAAGTACGTCTGGACGACCACCAACTATTTCCATCCTCTTGGGTGTACAACCCAATCAGGATCGTCGGTAATAATCCAAACGATGTGAAGACTTCCGGTCTTCGACCACCGTCTTCATCTTCGACTTCTCGTCGAATCGGTTATTCAGAATGGGTATAAACCCGGCCTTTCCGAACAACCCACGTATATTAAAAACAAATGTTACACAAACTCAACATACGCCTCATTCCAATTCAGAATATTCTTTTATTCATAAAATCACATTTTTAGGGAAAGGTTCCCATTAATTTTATCCAAGATAAATTCTTTAAAATTTATCCTTTAATCATCCTTTGGATGTCATTTCAAACCATATTATGGTTTTCTAAACTAGTCGAGATTAGCGAACCACACCGAAGTAATTATTTATTTCATTTCCCAATCCCAACCTATTCATCCCATGAAGCAAAACTGGTAATACTCCATATCTAATACTATGGTGTTATCGGTAAGATTAATTACCATTTCACGTTCAAATCTAATTAAAGATTTAACAATCGCTTTAGAGCAAAACTGGTAATACTCCATTCTCGCTTATTTCCTAAATTTGATAATTTAGATTATCCATTCACATTTCAATTTAATTGCAGATTCGTTAAAACTCCTTTTACTGGGTTAAAGAACTAGGTGTTATTTAAAACACAGTTCACGACAAACCCAAAGCACATTCTATTTGTTATCGGGTTAAAGAACTAGTGTTATTTAAAACACCGTTCACGATAAACCCATTTCAAATCCAATCAAATATATTAGAAATTCCGATTATTTAAAACCCCTTTTTAAATCTAATTTATTTATTTAAAAATAATTGGGTTTTAAATTTAGTTCAAAACTAGTTCATTTCGATAAAAATCCAATTTTATCTTTTCAAATATGGAGTTTTTCACCCCAATTTTTCCCAAATCTTTTCTTATGATTTTTCACAAATTATTACTATTTTTAATAATTTTATTAAGACCAGTACAATCGATTTCCAACAATGGCCATCGAACTGCACTTACATCGACCTTTTTCCAATTTGATTTGGACGTATCTCCAAATCCAACCGTTAGATTTCAAATTTCTAATATTCGTTAGAAAGCTCTTTTCGATACGAACCCAACGGTTCCGGTTTTAGGGGAATCCGACGGTCGGATCTCCCGTAATGTCCGTTTGAAATAAATAGTCGAAATTTCACGAACTGCTGCGGCGCGGCGCATTCTTTTCAGGCCATTATATTATATATATAATATATATAATATATATTTCGTCGATTTCTATTTAAAACGAATTTTATAAATAGTTCTGAATTCGTTTCAAAAACATTTCGACTTCCATTTCAATTCAAATCAAAATTGAATTTTTCCTTATAAATTCGTTTTAAAATTCATTTCTATTCAATTCAAATTTCATTTCAATTTGAATTCATTTCACTTCGTTTTAAATTCAATTCAAATTCGTTTTCAATTCGATTCAATTCAAAGTGGTTTTCTATTCAATTCAAATTCGTTATATATTCAATTGAAATCAAACTCGTTTTCTATTCAATTCGAATTCAAATTCGTTATATATTCAATTCAAATTGGTTTTCTATTCAATTCAAATTCGTTATATATTCAATTGAAATCAAACTCGTTTTCTATTCAATTCGAATTCAAATTCGTTATATATTCAATTCAAATTCAAATTCGTTATATATTCAGTTCAAATTGGTTTTCTATTCAATTCGAATTCAAATTCGTTATATATTCAATTCAAATTCAAATTCGTTATATATTCAATTCAAATTGGTTTTCTATTCGATTCAATTCAAATTGCATTTCGAAATATTCGATTTCCAAATCACTTTTCAATATTCATTTTAAAATGAATAAAATCGATATAAATATCATTCACGTCCAAAATGGCGTCAATCTAATCAACACGGCTTCATATATTTCTATTTTCAAATATTCTATTCAACAAATGAATATTTATTTTTGTCAACACACGACTAATCTCAACGAATGAGTACTGTCCACGTGTGACTATTTTTGTTATTTAATTTATTTTATAAAAATTTGGGTATCTATCGTTTGATATCAAATTAGACTCCAACCGTAAATTAGTAAGAGAACGATTCCCTAAATATTAACCCCGAAGGTCGAAACCAACATCAGATCAATACCCAGGAGATCACTCATCTTATCTATTTTCCAGTTGATTTCTAATTTCATATATGATAAAGATGTGAATTTTATTGTTAAAATATTTCGTTCAACACATGACTAATCTCAACGGATGAGTACTGTCAACACACGAACCTTTATTTTATATTGATAAAGATGTAAATTTTATTGTTAAAATATTTCGTTCAACACATGACTAATCTCAACGGATGAGTACTGTCAACACATGAACCTTTATTTTATAATATTCTTTATCTTCTAAACTGGAATGAGGCCCAATCAATCACCATATAATATTAATTATATGGATTTTCATACATCACACGTATATAATAGCATGGAAAAATAATCAACCATCAACCAAAGTGCACTACACTGTATAAGCATCAAATATAGATATCTAACGCTTATAACAGCCTGTCAATCAATCGATCGACATATTTAATCAATCAGGATGAGTGAACTTCAAATTTCATCCCAACTCCCGTGTGGGGTTTCAAACAATCAAATACAGATTTTATTTGTGCAGTTGGGCGATGTGTAAAATTTATCGACCCAATCAATGTCCTTCAAATAGGTGTACATAAACAAACCGTCCGGTTTGTAAATGAATATTTATTTATTCACATTCACTATATTCATATTCACGTTAAAAATTATATTTTTAACGATAAAATATTTTATTTTAACATATGAATTTCTATACAGTTCATTCTTTAAATAAAATAATATTTTTATTTTTCTAACTTATTTTAGAAAATTTCGGCGGCATAACGGCACGATACTAGAAACGGGACGAGGCCTAGCCTTATCCCCAGTCTAGTGAAGGGCGACGCCATTCACACATCAATCAAATCCATTCATTTCACCAAACAATTCAATTTCAATCAAATAATCTAACTAATTTTTGCAATCAAACAAACAAGTCCATGGTCTGTGGACGATTGTGTCGGGTGCTACTAAGCACCGTCTGCATCCTAGTATATATATATATGACTAGAAAATGAAATTGAAAGGTGAGAAATTCTCACCAATAGCTATCCAATACCACGACTCTTCATTGATAGAAATCTTCAGCGTTCTCGCCTTTTTATCACCTTCGTTGCCCGTATTCTCTACATATGTAAAAATCGAATTTTCACTTCGCTATTCAATATATAAAAATCGAATTTTTATTTTGCTATTCAATATATAAAAATCGAATTTTTACTATGCCATTCAATATATAAAAATCGAATTTTTATTATGCTATTCAATATATAAAAATTATATTTTCACAACGATGTTATATAGATAAAAATTATATTTTTATCACGCTATTTTTCATATAAGATTTTGCCTTTTTACATATAAAGATCTCGCCTTTTTACATATAAAGATCTCGCCTTTTTACAAATCTAGTCTTTCGCCCTTTAAAAATCTAAGCTTTTCGTAATGAAAATACAACCTTTTCATTATTAAAAATATAATCTTTTCATAAGGAAAAATCATATTTTTATACCACCTTTCAACACTAAAAATCGTATAATTATCGGAATAAAAATCGCATTTCCTTTACAAAGTTATATATATGAAAAGCAAGCTATTTACTTCAACAAAAATCAAATTTTTAAATGAATTAAGCTGAATAATTAAAGTAAAACTTACATTGGGCATTGGCGAGGCGAAGTGGTGGTTCGGGATGGTCGGAGGGTGACACTGGAGGTGCTGGAGGTTTCTCAGGTCGTCAGAGCAGCGGGGAGGTGCTGAACCGGGCGCCGACAGCTTGTACAGAGGAGGGGGAGGGTCGCGAGGCAGTTCAGAAGCGAGGCGGGGGTGTGAAGTGGCGTGGCGTCGCCTGAGGGTGGGGCGCTTGGGCTGGGCGGCGCGTCTCATTTGGCTAGGGCACGGGGAGGGGGTTTCGTTCTAGCGCGGCTGTCTGGTGGTAGAAGAGGAGACGTAATCAAGAGAGGGGGGTTTCGCCTGAGGCGCGGTGGGCCAGCGGTGGCGCCAGAGGCCGCTACGGTGGAGGATCGACGTCTTTTTTTTTCTTTTTGATTTCGTTCTGAAATGATACGGGGGGGGGGGGGGGGCAGAGATATAGGAGAGAAAGGTATTTTTTATTATTTAATTAATTTATTTTTCGCCAAAAAGCAACTTTTATTTTCGATCTCAAAATGAGGCCCACCGCCTGTCGTCCATAGCGTTTTACCACCATTCCGAACACAATGGGATATGTATCGTAAGCTGATTCGATCGTTTGAATCAGTTTCCGTTGAATTTACCTTTAAATCTATATATTCAGTTTTAAACATACATTTCAATTTACCAGGGTCACATACGAACTCTATAAATTGCAGAAAAATATTTTCTAGCTTCGTATTGACGATACGGTCCTATCAAAACTAGTTTCGTCGAATTCTGAGACCGTTGGAAAAATGGCCATTTTCCAGTCGATTAAAATCAACTGAAACTGGTCAAACGCGTTTTCCTTCGCCACGCTCACATATTGATTCAAAAAATTATGAAATTTGGAATCTAACAATAACTTTACATCACGGACCCAACAAAAGTGGTTTCGTCGAAATCCGAGGTCGTTTGCAAAATGTCTATTTTTAAGGGCCTGAATTCCATAGCGACTATTCAGAATTTTCAACTGGACATATCTTTTGATTCCCGCTATGAAATTTCGATTTTTCAGATTCGTTGGAAAGATATTCTCAATTAGATCCTAATGTTTTTGGTTTCACTAAAATCCGGATTGTTTTGCACCCGGTACATTCAATTGAAGTTTGAAATCGAATTATCGAACTACCGCGCCATTTTCAATTCTATTTATAATTATATAAAAATATTTATATTCTAACGACGACGTATATAATATATACGTTCGAATTATATTCAAAATAAATTTCTTGTCGATATTATTTAAAATAATCTATTTTAAATATTCAAAATTCATTAAAATTGCCAAAATAAAAATTTTAAACTGGCCCAGATTTTCGGGTTGTTACAATCTCCCCCACTTAAAACTTTTCGTCCCCGAAAAGGAACAAAGTCGAAAGTGGTTTGATTAATCAGCTCTACGTTCGATCTGGCTTCTATTCTCCAACTTTTCAGTTTCTGAGAATTTTCAAATTTTCAAAAATTTGGCTAACACCCTAAATTTTCGAAAAATTTCGCCATAACCTCCCCTGCACCGGGAGCCACGGGAAAATCCCGAAATTGCCATACAGGCCTTCCGATCTCAAAAAGAAAAAGAAAAAGCCAAGCGACTAGCCAATAGGCTCATAAAATCATCATCACCCAAACAAAACAGTAAATTATGTAGTAAACATGTACCTATTTGTCGGGCAATCAAATTTTATTCTTCGGCTCTAGCCTCCTTGCTATGACCTGTTCAATGTAAGTATATGTATATGCAAGCAAATGCGACCAATTTTCAATACAGTTCAATATTTGATTCTATTAAGCGTAATGGTTCAAAATTATCAAACAAATAATCAAACAACACAAACATCAATCAATTAGTGGATTAGAGTTTCAAATTGATAAATTTGATATATATACAGAAAATCTTGTTTTTGATGCCACTTCACAACAATGTGTTCTAACTATATAAGTTTTGGTTCTCACACCACTCTAATGGAAATATATAGATATCACACCTTCGAAACACGAATATAAATACTGATGATGTGGCCACATCACCAGAATTATTCCCGGGTGTCTAGAATGTGACTCTATATCTATCCAATATATTAAAACTTCGAATATACGTTCATGACGCGTATACGCGAAATCTATATATACTCGATTGTCCATATTCAATATAAATAAATATTCAAATACATAAAAAGTGATTTAAATTTTCAAAACAAAATTGTTTTCTTTTGAAAAATATACTCTTCACACTAGTTCTAGGATACTACTGATCCTATCTCTAACGAGTCATTCTAATTGGATATTACTAATCCAATATCTGATGAATTCTTTCGTACGGTTCTAATGTGCCTTGTTCTCGAGCTCTGTAAACCAAAGCTATGATACCAAATGTCACGACAAGGAATTTTGCTCGATCCGAATCATTCGTTAAACCGATCTAGACCGTTAGAAACCCTTGAACGTTTGAGAACAGGACAAATCAGAACACAAATAGAAGAACATTTCATGGCTATTACAACAATTCCATCAGATACAAGAATATACAGAGTATAATTGAATAAATTACATTCGACAAATATCAGAGATTACAATAAATTACATAGCAGCGGAAAATAATACAAAGCACAACTGAAGGTGATATACGGATATAGAGCTTTCCGAATATCATTCCAGCTGTAAACCAGGATCCTGTGAATATAAATCTGCAAAACCAAAACTACTAGCTGCCCGTGCGGAAAATATGGGCACCCAGAGTTTAGGTTAAAACAATAAACTCCAGGTCAGTCATGTGACTGGTGTGAGAACTAAAACAGTTATTTAAAACTTTACTTTAAAAGAGAGTAATTCAAAGGACCACGCCGTATAACACGGAACGGGTTTCCTCCCAAGAATACCAGTGCATAGAATAAACAACGCAATGCTTTTTCGAAAAATGAAGCTGTTATAAGACCCAGGTCCCATCACACAATGCAACGCAAGCCGGAGGATAGGGTTTTACCTTATAACAGCCAAACATGCTTGGTACGTTTAAAACAAATCATTTGATACTATAATAAGTGTATAGTGTCAAAACAATTTCAATCATAAATATAAATCATAGACGGCATAAGTGCCCCATACCACTATGTCGCCATACTAGGTTCTACAATTAAAACCGCAATACACGTATTAGAAATTGGATTTCCGTCATGAGTCGAGGCAAGGGACAAGCTCCTCTCCGCGTTCGAGACACTCTAGCAAATGCCTCAGGGTTACGCACTCTGGGCAACCCCGGATCCTCCAAGGCCAGTCCTCACTTACGTTAGAGGATTAGTTATTCCTGAACACACGTTTCCCGGTCCTCACAGACCTATAATCGAGGCGCCTCGCATTCCAACAACCACATAGGTGAAAAGTATATAAATGTCAGGGCTGGTAAGTCACTGACACCACCATAGCTAGAAAGAAACGTCATGCACTCCTTGGGTCCTTATCCCGTTTTTGACTCATACCGAGGTGTGAGGCTCGTGAGTCCACGCTATACACAAAGCTACGCCACGTAGGCCGTGCTTTGATCATCAACCACAAGACTTTGCTTTTCAACAGAAGCCTTGATCATTGCATCTTAGCGTGCCACACAAGAAATTCATGCCATGCGACTGATGTCCATCGATATACAACCTCTGAGCTCGTACGTCTCAGAGAAGGGCGTTAAGCAAAAGAATAAATTTTCTGCCGCCAAACAGATGTATATTTAATAGAAATCAATCAACACAGAATAAAATCCAATGTCAGACACACAATCCATTTACAAGTCCGTTCTGGGTTTGAACGAAACCGGAGGCACTTTCCTCGCATATCCATCCATCTCCAAGTACGTCTGGACGACCACCAACTATTTCCATCCTCTTGGGTGTACAGCCCAATCAGGATCGTCGGTAATAATCCAAACGATGTGAAGACTTCCGGTCTTCGACCACCGTCTTCATCTTCGACTTCTCGTCGAATCGGTTATTCAGAATGGGTATAAACCCGGCCTTTCCGAACAACCCGCGTATATTAAAAACAAATGTTACACAAACTCAACATACGCCTCATTCCAATTCAGAATATTCTTTTATTCATAAAATCACATTTTTAGGGAAAGGTTCCCATTAATTTTATCCAAGATAAATTCTTTAAAATTTATCCTTTAATCATCCTTTGGATGTCATTTCAAACCAGATTATGGTTTTCTAAACTAGTCGAGATTAGCGAACCACACCGAAGTAATTATTTATTTCATTTCCCAATCCCAACCTATTCATCCCATGAAGAAAAACTGGTAATACTCCATATCTAATACTATGGTGTTATCGGTCGGATTAATTACCATTTCACGTTCAAATCTAATTAAAGATTTAACTATCGCTTTGGAGCAAAACTGGTAATACTCCATTCTCGCTTATTTCCTAAATTTGATAATTTAGATTATCCATTCACATTTCAATTTAATTGCAAATTCGTTAAAACTCCTTTTACTGGGTTAAAGAACTAGGTGTTATTTAAAACACAGTTCACGACAAACCCAAAGCACATTCTATTTGTTATCGGGTTAAAGAACTAGTGTTATTTAAAACACCGTTCACGATAAACCCATTTCAAATCCAATCAAATATATTAGAAATTCCGATTATTTAAAACCCCTTTTTAAATCTAATTTATTTATTTAAAAATAATTGGGTTTTAAATTTAGTTCAAAACTAGTTCATTTCGATAAAAATCCATTTTTATCTTTTCAAATATGGAGTTTTTCACCCCAATTTTTCCCAAATCATTTCTTATGATTTTTCACAAATTATTACTATTTTTAATAATTTTATTAAGGCCAGTACAATCGATTTCCAACAATGGCCATCGAACTGCACTTACAGCGACCTTTTTCAAATTTGATTTGGACGTATCTCCAAATCCAACCGTTAGATTTCAAATTTCTAATATTCGTTAGAAAGCTCTTTTCGATACGAACCCAACGGTTCCGGTTTTAGGAGAATCCGACGGTCGGATCTCCCGTAATGTCCGTTTGAAATAAATGGTCGAAATTTCACGAACTGCCGCGGCGCGGCGCGTTCTTTTCAGGCCATTATATTATATATATAATATATATTTCGTCGATTTCTATTTAAAACGAATTTTATAAATAGTTCTGAATTCGTTTCAAAAACATTTCGACTTCCATTTCAATTCAAATCAAAATTGAATTTTTCCTTATAAATTCGTTTTAAAATTCATTTCTATTCAATTCAAATTTCATTTCAATTTGAATTCATTTCACTTCGTTTTAAATTCAATTCGAGTTCGTTTTCAATTCGATTCAATTCGATTCAATTCAAAGTGGTTTTCTATTCAATTCAAATTCGTTATATATTCAATTGAAATCAAACTCGTTTTCTATTCAATTCGAATTCAAATTCGTTATATATTCAATTCAAATTCAAATTCGTTATATATTCAATTCAAATTCAAATTCGTTATATATTCAATTGAAATCAAACTCGTTTTCTATTCAATTCGAATTCAAATTCGTTATATATTCAATTCAAATTGGTTTTCTATTCAATTCAAATTCGTTATATATTCAATTGAAATCAAACTCGTTTTCTATTCAAATCGAATTCAAATTCGTTATATATTCAATTCAAATTCAAATTCGTTATATATTCAATTCAAATTGGCTTCCTATTCAATTCGAATTCAAATTCGTTATATATTCAATTCAAATTCAAATTCGTTATATATTCAATTCAAATTGGTTTTCTATTCGATTCAATTCAAATTGCATTTCAAAATATTCGATTTCCAAATCACTTTTCAATATTCATTTTAAAATGAATAAAATCGATATAAATATCATTCACGTCCAAAATGGCGTCAATCTAATCAACACGGCTTCATATATTTCTATTTTCAAATATTCTATTCAACAAATGAATATTTATTTTTGTCAACACACGACTAATCTCAACGAATGAGTACTGTCCACGTGTGACTATTTTTGTTATTTAATTTATTTTATAAAAATTTGGGTATCTATCGTTTGATATCAAATCAGACTCCAACCGTAAATTAGTAAGAGAACGATTCCCTAAATATTAACCCCGAAGGCCGAAACCAACATCAGATCAATACCCAGGAGATCACTCATCTTATCTATTTTCCAGTTGATTTCTAATTTCATATATGATAAAGATGTGAATTTTATTGTTAAAATATTTCGTTCAACACATGACTAATCTCAACGGATGAGTACTGTCAACACATGAACCTTTATTTTATATTGATAAAGATGTAAATTTTATTGTTAAAATATTTCGTTCAATACATGACTAATCTCAACGGATGAGTACTATCAACACATGAACCTTTATTTTATAATATTCTTTATCTTCTAAACTGGAATGAGGCCCAATCAATCACCATATAATATTAATTATATGGATTTTCATACATCACACGTATATAATAGCATGGAAAAATAATCAACCATCAACCAAAGTGCACTACACTGTATAAGCATCAAATATTGATATCTAACGCTTATAACAGCCTGTCAATCAATCGATCGACATATTTAATCAATCAGGATGAGTGAACTTCAAATTTCATCCCAACTCCCGTGTGGGGTTTCAAACAATCAAACAAAGATTTTATTTGTGCAGTTGGGCGATGTGTAAAATTTATCGACCCAATCAATGTCCTTCAAATAGGTGTACATAAACAAACCGTCCGGTTTGTAAATGAATATTTATTTATTCACATTCACTATATTCATATTCACGTTAAAAATTATATTTTTAAAGATAAAATATTTTATTTTAACATATGAATTTCTATTCAGTTCATTCTTTAAATAAAATGGTATTTTTATTTTTCTAACTTATTTTAGAAAATTTCGGCGGCATAACGGCACGATACTAGAAACGGGACGAGGCCTAGCCTTATCCCCGGTCTAGTGAAGGCCCACGCCATTCACACATCAATCAAATCCATTCATTTCACCAAACAATTCAATTTCAATCAAATAATCTAACTAATTTTTGCAATCAAACAAACAAGTCCATGGTCTGTAGACGATTGTGTCGGGTGCTACTAAGCACCGTCTGCATCCTAATATATATATATGACTAGAAAATGAAATTGAAAGGTGAGAAATTCTCACTAATAGCTATCCAATACCACGACTCTTCATTGATAGAAATCTTCAGCGTTCTCGCCTTTTTATCACCTTCGTTGCCCGTATTCTCTACATATGTAAAAATCGAATTTTCACTTCGCTATTCAATATATAAAAATCGAATTTTTATTTTGCTATTCAATATATAAAAATCGAATTTTTACTATGCCATTCAATATATAAAAATCGAATTTTTATTATGCTATTCAATATATAAAAATTATATTTTTACAACGATGTTATATAGATAAAAATTATATTTTTATCACGCTATTTTTCATATAAAGATTTCGCCTTTTTACATATAAAGATCTCGCCTTTTTACATATAAAGATCTCGCCTTTTTACAAATCTAATCTTTCGCCCTTTAAAAATCTAAGCTTTTCGTAATGAAAATACAACCTTTTCATTATTAAAAATATAATCTTTTCATAAGGAAAAATCATATTTTTATACCACCTTTCAACACTAAAAATCGTATAATTATCGGAATAAAAATCGCATTTCCTTTACAAAGTTATATATATGAAAAGCAAGCTATTTACTTCAACAAAAATCAAATTTTTAAATGAATTAAGCTGAATAATTAAAGTAAAACTTACATTGGGCGTTGGCGAGGCGAAGTGGTGGTTCGGGATGGTCGGAGGGTGACACTGGAGGTGCTGGAGGTTTCTCAGGTCGTCAGAGCAGCGGGGAGGTGCTGAACCGGGCGCCGACAGCTTGTACAGTGGAGGGGGAGGGTCGCGAGGTAGTTCAGAAGCGAGGCGGGGGTGTGAAGTGGCGTGGCGTCGCCTGAGGGTGGGGCGCTTGGGCTGGGCGGCGCGTCTCATTTGGCTAGGGCACGGGGAGGGGGTTTCGTTCTAGCGGCGGCTGTCTGGTGGTAGAAGAGGAGACGTAATCGAGAGAAGGGGGGTTTCGCCTGAGGCGCGGTGGGCCAGCGGTGGCGCCAGAGGCCGCTGCGGTGGAGGATCGACGTCTTTTTTTTTCTTTTTGATTTCGTTCTGAAATGATACGGGGGGCGGGGGGTGGGGGGGCAGAGATATAGGAGAGAAAGGTATAATTTTTTATTTAATTAATTTATTTTTCGCCAAAAAGCAACTTTTATTTTTGATCTAAAAACGAGGCCCACCGCCTGTCGTCCATAGCGTTTTACCCCCATTCCGAACACAATGGGATATGTATCGTAAGCTGACTCGATCGTTTGAATCAGTTTCCGTTGAATATACCTTTAAATCTATATATTCTGTTTTAAACACACATTTCAATTTACCAGGGTCACATACGAACTCTATAAATTGCAGAAAAATATTTTCTAGCTTCGTATTGACGATACGGTCCTATCAAAACTAGTTTCGTCGAATTCTGAGACCGTTGGAAAAATGGCCATTTTCCAGTCATTAAAACCAACTAAAACTGGTCAAACGCGTTTTCCTTCGCCACGCTCACATATTGATTCGAAAAATTATGAAATTTGGAATCTAACAATAACTTTACATCACGGACCCAACAAAAGTGGTTTCGTCGAAATCCGAGGTCGTTTGCAAAATGTCTATTTTTAAGGGCCTGAATTCCATAGCGACTATTCAGAATTTTCAACTGGACATTTCTTTTGATTCCCGCTATGAAATTTCGATTTTTCAGATTCGTTGGAAAGATATTCTCAATTAGATCCTAATGTTTTTGGTTTCACTAAAATCCGGATTGTTTTGCACCCGGTACATTCAATTGAAGTTTGAAATCAAATTATCGAACTACCGCGCCATTTTCAATTCTATTTATAATTATATATAAATATTTATATTCTAACGACGACGTATATAATATATACGTTCGAATTATATTCAAAATAAATTTCTTGTCGATATTATTTAAAATAATCTATTTTAAATATTCAAAATTCATTAAAATTGCCAAAATAAAAATTTTAAACTGGCCCAGATTTTCGGGTTGTTACAATTTCTCTATGGGTTCACTTCATATGTTGAAATATTAATGAACCTGCTTCAGGTTCGAGTCGGCTCCATCTGATCCCGTTGGGCTTTAATGCCTTCGTTCTACTGGGCTGAATGGCCATGGGCCTGTTCTCCGGTCCGAGCAGAGCCACGCTAGCAGGAATAAAAATAGCCGCTGTATCTTTATATAAATTCACTTCTTCTTCACTTCCGCTTTCTTCTTTTCACTTCCATTGCTTCTCCTGAAATCATACCGAAGAAAAACAAAACCCTAGTTCTTAAAATTCCAATAATATTCCTTTAATCCTCAAATCGATTACATAGGTGGGTCAGAACTTTGATTAACTCTCTTTTTAATTATTTCTCATTCGAATTTTAGAAGTAATTTGAGTAAATTTATGCTTGACGTCGTGCCAAGCATGGTGCGGTGTCTTCTCTCTCCTCTTCATCGTCGTTGGTGGCCTCGTCACCACCTCGAGGTGTTGGTGGATGGGATTTGACCCGGTAGGGGACATATTGGTCCATGGGTGTTTTTCCATGACAAACTACTCAAAAATGAATGAGTTTTTAGAAGGAGATGGGTTCGGTGTTGTTGAAAGAATAGAAAGGATGGAGAAGAAGAAGGAGAGGGAAAAGCATCGGATCGATTCGTGTGGAGAGGCGTAAGAGTGAAGAGGAGAAAGAGATCTATCTGATCAGGTCGGTCGGAGTGAAAAATAAGATGGACAGGGAAAAGGATGTGTACTTTGACCGATCCGGACTAATCAAAGAAACCATTTCCGAATCAAACCGATTTGCCTATAAGGCATTAACTTCTGCTCTGTATCAATCACGATCTTGCCCACGATCAAAGGCCAACAACATATATACTCGAACCGAACTGAATGCACAGGAACTGTCCAACTAGCTCGATCAATGTTTGCCATCATCTACAACTTAATGAACAGTTAGGATAACGCCTTTTAAACATGAGCAAACGTTTAAAACTATTCTAAACACATCACTGCTTTGTCAAACTTTTGCATCGTGCTCTTATGTATTTACTTTGTGTTCCCTGCACTTACTTCATACACTTTAGTTCACACACATGTATGGGGGGATACGGGCAACTTTACCTTAATCCTTGCTATTGTTTCTTCAATAGTTTATCAGATATGACCGAGAGACGCTCATCTAGACTACCAGAGAGAAGGGAGGCTATAGGGACAGCTGAAAACCCTGCCATTGAAGATGTATCTTCTACTTCCGATTCAAGTTGGAATAGCGAAGGCCTAGATTATGAGATGGGAACTCATGGTAGTGATGCATCATCTAGAGAGGATGTCTCTCTCGGTTAGGAGGAAGAAGGAGGGATAGGGGATAACCGTGCTCCCGATGAGTTCAGGGAGGCAGTTATCCTAGAATCACCTAAAGATTCAGTTGAGTAGACAATCGATAAAGATAGACTAATATGGATACGCCTCAAGCACGGGATTCTTTAAGAAGATACCCTTTTACCCTCAAAAACAGATCGTCCCATAATCCGCCAGAAGGATATATGATTATTTCCAGACTAATGTGTCTTGTTGGAGCAATACCCCCATTCCCACAATTCATCGTCGATTTCCTGAGACAGTTGAGGATTGCCCCCATGCAGCTTCTTCTCAATTCTTATGCCTATTTGTATACCTTATACATAGCCTATAGAGAAATTCTTGGTGAAGAGTTAACTTTTGAAGATGTTCATTTCTTTTACAACTTCAAACAGCGAACCAATGACACTCCGTTTTTTGTATATTTTGAATCTGTGCCAAAAAGAAAGATTATCACCGTTCCGTTTAGTAGCAATGCTGGGGATCCAAATCCTAAATGGTTTTACATTAGGCGGCAGCCGGGGTGCGCCAGGAGGTGGCTCAAATCAAGTAAGGATATCAATGTTTTACATTTCAGACCTCGAAAATACACTAACACCGCTTGTCTTTTCTTACAGTTCCCAACCCGCCGTAAGAAAAACAACCGATACAATTCGATCGCTTGAATCAGCTACTCAACGGAGACCAAAAATTCTTGACCATTAAAGAGTGTTTGGTGGATGACTATCTTCATAGGTATCGTCTTGTTGCTATAACTCATAGCATAGGGCATGTCGAGGCACCTTATGTGTATATACCTCCTGTTGAAGGGCCAATTGAGGCCTCACCGAGGCATGGAGGTAGCCCAAAGGATCCTTCGGTGCCTCCAAAGATCCCTTATCCTTAGTCTTCCGCAACTCAAGATGACATACTAGCGAATATACCTACCGCTAGCAGAGACAAATACGTTACTCCTGATAATGCGGCCACTCCTGAGAGGACAATTTCTCCAAAGGGATTGCCGTCAGTTATTCCTCTTTGATACACTCCCATAGCCGATGAATCTGCATTTCGGGGCTTGGGGGACCTTCCCCTGTCTGAAACTTTTTATTCTTCATAGGATTTCCCAACAAATCCTATCACTTTCACTTCTGAGGAAGAGATCACTCCTGTAAAGGCCAGGGAGACTATCAATCCGGGCTCTGGTCTGTTTAGGGGAAGCATCGCTTATGATACACATGACACTCTAGCACCGCACGTCATAGCACTTGAGCCTTATGCTAATCTTGATCTTAATATTCTTTCATTTCTCTTATGCAGGACAAATGGGGAAACAAAGATATCATATGCGAGATGTTCGTTCGAGCATGCCCCCAATAGGTCCTGATGATAAACACGATCGGTACGAGAGTAGGGGTAGAGACGGCAGGAGGGATCGACTTCCAAGGTCTTATTGACCCTCCCGTTCTCGATCCCCTCATCACAGAGACTCAGAGAAACACAAGAATCATCCCTCAAATCATGAGAAATACAAGCACAGTGGCAAGCCCTCCTCTCCATCTGAGGGCACGAATACCCAAGATGATAGTTCGTGAAGGGTTTCTGATCCCAAAGGGAAACAACCAGAATCGGGGAAAGATGCCGGGAACAAACGACCTATCACGAAGCTATCTTGTCGCACTATAGACATAACTACCACAAGGCCGGTCATTTAAATGACGAGAATCAGGATAGACTAGAAGTCCTGAGGCAGCAATTCCCCGAACACCATTTGGAGCACATGAATTTTGTCCCAAAACTCCAACCGGTAAAACCTGACTGGGCCAACGATGTCAAGGCTACCGTAGACTTCGTGGATGAACAATATAAAGAAATGAAGAAGTATGCAAAGACCCTCTCTAAAATCATTGGTGATCTAGTAGTAGATGTGAAAGGCATGGCCGACGCTGCTGAGTATGATGCGAGGGCCATCGAAAACTCTGAAAAGGATCTGGAAGACGCCCAGGCTAAGCTTGCTCTTGTGCAGCGCGATGTAGATAACTATAAAAAGCAGTTTGAGGAATTACAAAAGCATTATCATTCCGAACTTGAATCTCATAGCTAGGAGCGGATAGATTTAAAGAAAAAGGCTGAGGATGCCAAATCTGAAAATGCTCGTCTTTCCCAAGAGAATGCAGATTTAGCCAAAAGAATGTAGATCTTGAGGCTAAGCTATTGAAGGCCGAAGCAAGGGCAATTCTTGCTATTGGAAATGCAAATACAGCTTTGCAGCAAGTTGAAGAAGTTAACAGACAGCTCAAAGACGCCCAAAGGGAAATTGATGAGAGTGGTGAAACCATGATCAGATTCTTTGCTCAAGTGATCCGTCATCGAGACCTTGCCTGGCTTCAGGATTATTCCACTGCCCCTGTATATGCATGGGACCAGTTGGTCGAATGGGAGAAAGAAAAACTCAAGGTGGATTCAATTGATGAAAATAAGCTTATGGAGGCATTCCATAAAGGTGAGGAATCAATACACTTGGCCGAAGGGTGTAGACTTATTGTTGCTGCTATGGAGGAGGAGAAATGTCAGGCCAAAGGAAAAAATACCATCGAATCTGGCTCCTCTTCTGCTACAGCTGAGGTTATTAGAGTAGAGGAATATGACCCGGAAAGGCCAGGAATTCCTGAGGTTTCTCTTGTGTCTCCTATAACCGAGTCTACCTCTGATGTTACTGCTACTCAACTTGAGAAGTCTGCTGAAGGTATTACTACCTTTTCGCCTCAATTTGTCAAAGCTATCTCAACCTTTGGCCATATTATCGGACAGACTATTCAAGACCCCATGTTTTCTCCTGAATTAATAATGGTTTCTTCTCATTCTGTAGGTACTAAGCCAGTCGAAAGGGCCGATGATTCACAAAAGACATCTCCGGGTAAAAAGTCTGCTGAAGAGACCCAAGAGAAACAGGATAAAGTTGCTGCTACAGATCCTGGGAAGGATGATGAGGGCAAGAGAAAGGAGGTAGTTGACAAGGCTCCCGTACTACCCAACACTAAAACTCCTCATGATGATGAAATAATAGCTGCTTTGAAAGATGACGGTGATAATGATGGGCATGAGGAAGACCTCGATGTTACTATAACTGGGGATACAGGAAATGTTGATGATCTGACTTTGGCCGAGATAAAGGCAAAGCAGGATAAACGCATGCAATTGCGATAGTACATACTAGGTCAAGGTTATTCGTTAAACTTTTAACTAGATCAATAACTGAGGAACTTGCTAAAAAATCTTCTGTTGACCTCAGTGCTTCAATTCCTAGAAGGAATTCCGTAGACTCCAGCACCTCCACTTTGGAGAAGAAGAGGCCAAAACGCATCATTAGTAAAGCTGACAAGGAGAAGAAGGAAAAGCTTCTGTCTGTCAAGAAAGAAAAGTCTACTCCAAAGTCTAAATGACAGTGCGTTTTGTTTTTTGTTTTGATATTCCACTGGTCCGTTATTGTTGCAGCGAGTGCGGCCCTCGCATCTTTTGCTTAGCTTTCCTGTATAAACTCACTTGTTTGTGAATAAAGTAGTTTGTTCCTTGCAATGTCAGATATTTGTAAATTTAACATTTAAGTAAAAAATGCAAATGAACAACATGTCGTATCACAGTTATACAATAAAGTCATTATTAAGGGGAACATATGTATGTATATATATATATATATATATTTATATATATCTTCCCCTAATCAATCTTGAATGACTGATTAAGGCTTATTCAAGATTGATTAAATTCAACATTCAGTTGTCCCCGACTCTTTGCGGGGGCTACATTTCTTTCATCATTGATGCTCGTTCTTTTAGCATATTTATACTCTCCTGTCTCATAACCAGGTTAGAGTATTACTGAGGTGGTCTCTTATCGGGGTGCACCTTCACGCCTCAAGGGACGTCGTCTTCCCGTCCTTTATACTCTCTCTCGATTCATGAGAGCTAGAGTCAAGAATGTCATCTTCCTATTCCTTCTATCTTATTACACAAATGGTCATCTTGTTTACTCCTGCTCATGAATTATTCCCAATTTTTCAAGTTTTAATTTAATGTTTTACGTTTCATAGTCATGATGGAACAATTACTGGAGATAAAAATATTGCAGGAAAATAAATGATACATGATATTTTTATAGTGGTTCAACTAAGTCGTAGCCTACATCCACTTCATAATTCATCATTCATATAAAAAGACTTTTTAAGGCAAGTCATGCCTTTTTACATAGTTTAACAAAAGTAAAAGGAAAAGACTGCATGTTTAACCCAGAAATCGCCGCAAGTGTTGAGCATTCCTGGCTCTGGGAATCTCCTCGCCATCCACGGTCGTTACCTTGAAGGCTCTTGTATCAAGTTTCCGTTGGATGGCATACGGTCCTTCCCATTTTGGACCCAATTGGGTTGAAGGCGGGAAGATTCGTTTTAACACTAAGTCCCCTAGTTCAAAAGTTCTAAAGCAAACTTTTCGGTCATAATAACGTGCTACTTGGTGTCGATGTCTTGAAGCACACAGGTCAGCTTCGTCTCTTTTTTCTTCAACCATGTCAAGAGACTCCAGGAGGAGTGATCTATTCGTCATCGGGTCATAGTATCTTACTATATACTAAAGCAAGGACAACTTTCCCTCCCAAACTGACCATTTTCCCTCCACAACACCACTTATTAAATATAAATAAGTAAATAAATAAATATTACTATATACTCAAACAAACCCCACTAAAGCCACGTACGGGCACCACGTTCACTCATTTCTCCATTTTCCCACCAAAACGCTAGACGACAAACAGTTCTCTTACTGATTAATTAAAAAATAAAATAGCACCTATTCACGAGGCAAAAAAATATTATTGGTTTAACTTCCAACGCAATACAATCAACTTCTACACAGTTCGCCATTTTTCTTATTTTCTCCTTGCTTATCTTAAAATAAACTTCCATTTCTTCTTCCATTTTTCCAAGAAATATCCTTCTCCATGTGCCTTCCCTTCTCCAAATTGTTCTACTGATTTTTGTTCTACTGATTGTTGTTACCTTCTTCTCCCCCAACTTTTATACCTCTCGACTTTCGGTGGATTGCACCCTTTACCTGTATGTTTCTCCGATATCAAGGTGGATTGCGCCCTTCGTTCGCCCCTTCGTCCTCTTTAAGGTAGCTATTTGTTATCTCTTCCTATTATGTTTCTAGATTTCAGCTTTTGCTCTCTATCGATGTTTGTTGCCTGCGTTTTTTTTTGTCTATGTGTTTTCCATGGTCTGTACAACTATTAGTTTCCCTCTTCCTGCTTTGGTTTCATAATTTTATATCCTTCCATTGATTTTATGTCCTATTGGGTTTATTTCCAGATTCATGGTGTACATTTAAGCTTTTTGTCATACTGATGGAATTTTCAAGGTGAAAGAGGTTAGTTCTGAAGCTTTTTGCTATGTTTACCTTCAAATATTTTTAAGTTTACACAAAAAGCTACTTTTTTAACTTCTTTATACATGACATTTTTTGTTGATTCCATCAGCCAGATTTTCTTGGTCCATTTTCTTAGTATTGCTTAACTATTTGAGCTTACAGGTGTTTTATCTACTTTTTAGTTGTTCGTTTGTAAATTGATAAGTCATCAATTTTCCTATGTTTTCCGTTGCCTTCATAAATAAAGGGGCTGGAGAGCCCACTTGTGATCGATAGAGGGTAAAATGAGTATAAACCGGGGGATTATTCAAATTGGCCGAGGAAGAGGGTGAGCAATGAAAAGAATCAGGAAAAAATCAAGAGATCTTTGCAAGAAAGCAAAGTTTGCAGGAGTCTACAGCAAAAGAACCAAACTTTAAGTGATTTCATCAATGAAAATCTCTCCCCTGTTCAGGTAATTATAGCATTGTTGGTCCATTTAGCAGTTTGCCTAGGTTGATTCAAAGTTCCCTAATATGTCAGTTATACTTAGACCACAATTAAACAATTTATTAGTTATTCTGAGTTTTCAATTATTTTCAGTTTTTAACTGATTAATTGTAACAATGGCTTTTTTATTTCTTTGATGGCAAATTGACATGAACGTATCAAGGTACCCGTTCTTATTTCCTTACATTCTGTTATAATTTAATCAACCCCATAAAATGAGGTATGTTATTGATATTTCATTTAAATTTTTTGTGACTTAGAAAGTGATCAATATTTGTGGATTTTAATTTGATTTGTTTACGATGTGTATATCATATGTTCGTTGTTTGATAAAAAGGTTAAAAATTAAAATTCACTGTTTAATTATGTATTTAAATTAGGATCTTTTAAATTGTTGATATAATTACTTGCATTTATGTAGAAAGTTGAGAGTACAAAAGTAATTATTAACGTAACATTTCTAGTTGTAGTAGTATTTTTTTGTTGGGCATGTTTTGTGTGCTTGACTGCTTGAGGGTCTTTAGGTAAGTGAGTTTTTTTACTATCCAAACTTATGTTCAGATTTGCCTCATTCCTTACAATTTCAAATGAAAGGTCGTGCTGAGAATGTTGTATGTACTTTAAGTGGATTTTGGTGTTGCTAGCTGGTAAGAACACTGTGTAGTTTAATTATGTTTGATGGTTGCGAAAAAAAAACTTACAAGAACTAATTTTACTGTTTGTGTTTAAAAGTTTGTACTTAAGTTGTTTAAGACTAGAAATCAATAGGAACTTTTGTTAAATCCGCCATCCATAATCTTATTCAATTTGAAATTTTAATTAACTTGGATTGAATTTAGCCATAAAAACTGGCACTTCCAAGTATTCTCAGTCAGCATTAGTTTAACTTTCAACACTATCGCAGGTAACTATGAATTATCATTTATTGTGCCTGTTGACTGGCTATTCTTTTTTTAGTCTGTTTATAATCTTTTCTGCTATTGAATTCCTATTTTTGAAGACCTTATATTATTGTTAATAAGCTCAAATAGAGCATAAAATTCTATGTAACATCGGAGTTTCATTATTCTTTTTCCATCATTATTAGTCGTAGTAATAGTTTATTCCATTGCAAGGAGCAAGGCTTCTCTAAAGCCAAACTTTGGGAGTCAAAGCCTCATTATTATTTTTTGTTTCTGATGGTTTAAGTTTTTTTCTTTTAGCTTTTGTATCCAGTGGTTCATGAGAAGCTGCTTTGTTTTTTAAGCCAACAGGGCAAATTTGATGTAGAGATTAACGAGCATATGTAGGTCTTTTTAGGCCTTTGGCTTTCTACAATTAATGTTGATCTAATTGCCTAATTCGTTTCAACTGCATCTTTGTTTCATATTTCAACTAATACTGATTTCATTGTTTGATTGTTTACCATATCATTGTTGCATCGTTCATCTTTCAGCCTCTATGGATGATGTAGCTTATGAATATCTTTTCAGGTATCGTAATCGTCACAAGCTTTATTTTAATTACTACTTATTATACTCAACATTTGGTAATGATTGGATCAATTTAAGGTTATGCGCCCTGATTTGTTGAGTGATTTGAGATTTCAAATTTGAACTGCCTTATGTTTTTTTGTTGATAATACTTGCTTAACACTTATACGTCTCCACATACTAAGGTATTATATTATATATTTTGGATTTTTATAGATTTTGATTATTTACTTTGCACTATCATAGCTTCTAAATGATCAACATTGTCGTCTTTGTCTTTTGATTTCTCCCTTTACGTTCCTTCAAAGGCATAAAAAACAAGTAAAAGTTTATGCATCTTTAGCATTTTTCATTTTTTATTACTTATGCATGAATTTAAACAAATATATATTCAGCCAAAAACCATGGATTTTTACCAATTTGTATCCAAGCTTCATTGTTCACTGTAATTACCATTAGTTTGAAAGGTTAATTTTGTTTTCTAATCCGTACAAAAGTTTATGTTAGATAGTAGAGCATGAGACATCTAGTATTTTAAAGCATTATTTCTCGGCCTTGGTTCATTCAACCATAAAGACATTCAAAGGCGCAGAAGCAATTGAAATTTTTTTCTCCCTAATTTAAAACTGAAACGTTGTGCTTATCTCATCTTCTCTAATTTAAATTGTTCTGGATCAAGTTTTTACTAGATTGGGCGTTTGAAGATATCCACATGCTTCAAGACTGTTTTACCTATAAATTTCACACGGTGAAGTTTTTTCTTTTTAGAATTTTGATCAGATTTAAGCATATATGTTACTTTTTATATAATGTTGGAGGTAACAAAGGAAATTTTAAAGCAAGCTGATACACACACACACATATATGTATGTATATATATATATATTCTTTCTTTTTGGGTTTCTTAGTTTAATAGGGCAATTGATTTAGTTTATTATTGGATTTCGAAATAACCATTTGAAATTAGTAATTTATTACAACATATTCTGTTTGCTTAATGCTATTTTGGCTTGATTTATTAATATTTGCAATTTTATGGTTTATATTGCCATATTACTTTAATTAACAAGAATTTTATTTTCATAATTTCAGATTTTTACCTATGGATGAATACAGACTTGGATTTTGCATATTGCTATGATAGGTGGATACAAATCATTGCCAGGTAAATGATGTACGAACATTTTTTCATTCTTAAAAGTAATGTGATTATCTTATTAAAAAATAAGTATTTTGCTTTAATATTTTCGTGCTTTCCAATATTAGAGCAAAAAAACATTGAAACTTCTTCCATATTAGGGATTTTCATTTAGACGAAGCTAAAGTAGGCGATCCTAAAATACAAACATATTTTAAAAACTAGATGGAAAGCACATGGAGTAAAATGCTTAGGTGGTGTAAATAAAACGTAATTATCTCAAGTTTAATAAATGACATAGAACCTATTTTGTTTACATAATTAAATGGAAAGCCAAGTGAAATAAAATAGGTCTAATTTTAAATTCCTACTATGCTTGAAAGACAGAAATAGTTGAGTTTCAAATATGTCCATAAAAAATATTTAGAAGAAATATATATATGTTTCATTTCCACTTCATATTGATGATCATGTTTGTATATTAGTATGAAATTTAGAAGATTTTTAAGAAGACTTTGTCCGATATAAGTTTGACGATCGCGTTTGTTTATAATTTCAAATATACCACTTTCAGCCTATAAGAAAGAATTCTGTATAATCAAAATTCAAAATAGGTAGTCTTCCATGCTAATAACTTAGAAAATATGCTCGGACTTCCTGATGAAAAAGTTTGCTTGAATTATTATTTCAATAAAGTTTGAAAGCAAATCATTTTTTCGAAGATATTTATGTTTGTAGGACTACAAAATCCAAACTATCTCAAAAAATATGATAGGATGATGTAAAAATGGGGGCTACAAAATGCATCTATGTTCATATACAGGTGCTACATGGTCTGGGTGCGTTAGATTATAAATATGGAAATGGTAATCTCATATTTGGTTAGTTCTCGCGTGCATTGGCCCTGGATCAGAGGGGATCAAATCTTCTTTCACATTCAGAAGGGAGAGTGGTCTTACCATATTCTTGCAAGAAATATTCATTATTTAAGTTTATTCCTCCTTTACTATATGCAAGTAGTATTCTTTTTATCAATGAATATGTTAGATGCCCAAAATGACAGTTATTTTCTCTTTTATATAGATAGAGATAGAGATTAAAAGTCGAGTGTATCCTACTCTTAACACTCCTCCAAAAATAAATATATATGGAATTCAAAGAATGCTTGTGATACAAGCAGAAGGATATACTAATGGACATCATGATATTTAGTCTAGAATGTAACTTTTCCTGATCCGTGTTGTTTTGTGTAAAATATAGATGTGCTGTGATGTAAATATAGATTTCAGAGTTTACATTACTGATCAAAGTATTCCTTCCAATCATACATTCGCATTTATGAGTTCCCTGCTATCATTTGTTATTAAAAATGACACATGCTTAAGAAGTCATGCATGCACCCTTTTGTTTGGCTTTAAACCATTAATACAGATTGATTTCTTAATATACATTGATGTCGTTGATCATATACTTTTTTCTATTTTTGAATAGTTAAGGAGGAAAGGGAAGTCAAACGTGAGGTTTTGCTTCATAAAAATGTGAAGTATGGCTATAAATGAAGCTTACCGATCACGAAAGGAGAATAACTTCGTAATTTTGGACGTCCGCCCTCAAGCTGAGTTCAAAGAGGGACATCTATTCGGTGAAATTGATGCGAACTATACAGATTAACGGGTGAATAGGCATCATAGGGTATTAATCCAAGATTCTGCATTGGCAGTCATTGGCATATTTCATTGAATTCCCGGGAATCTCAAGTTCATAAAAAGTGCAAGATCAAAACTTTTAGTGCATAAGCAAAAAATATAGTAGCATGTTCTACTAATAGAACCATGAAACCTTCACAAAGTCTTCCAGATGTTCAAAACTCAGGTCTTCAATATCTGCTTGGTTTTACTGATGTTGAATGGATACAGTAGAAGGAGTATGTTCATTTTAAAGGTAAATTAAAACAAATATGCTTTTGCTTTTATATAAATTTTTATATAATATTTAAATGTAGAATAACCTAGAGTTTAATTAGCTAATGCAGTGAAGTTACTGATGTTTTAAAATGGAAAATTTACGAAATGACTCTTAAATGATACCTCATATGTCTTCAAACATATTATATGAAACATTAGTTTAACTCATGTTGAAATTATTTAATGGAATAGAAGAGTATATGTATATTGATTTGAAAATGCAGATGTTTACATTTGATGTTTCATGTTTTATTATTGAGCATTTCATGTTTTTATTTTGTTTTGCTTCTGTTATCTTAACAATTTAGTGATTACAAATTATTGTTGTTATTTTATTGTGACTTATGGAAGCTATATTTTAATTCCAGTCCAAGCTTGATTAAAGAAATGACTTCCAAAACCGTTAGGACCAGAAGAGCTATTGGACTTTATAGAGAGTGATGCATCAGATGTTTCTTCATCTGATTTGTCAGAAGACGGAAATTGGGTCTGAACATCAAAGATCTTTGGTATATTACGACTAATGTTAAGGAGAGTATTACATTCCTCTATGTCCTCACCTAAGGGATGTAATTTTAGCTGTTTTATTAGTACAATCACTGGATTTCCTTTTGCATTCCGTATTTAATTACTATTTTTTATTGTTTACTCTTTCCATCGGCTAAGTTTGCATTTTATCTGTTCTATGTATTTGAGCTGGCAGCATCATAAGCAGTATGCACATGTATTTTATTTGTGCATGAAATAAGGTGATAGATAGGTATATTTTATTAGGGATGATGAACGATCAATAATCCGTTCTTTTGTTGTCACTTTGTCCAAGTTCTATTGCTTGATTTTTCCATTATGAGGCTATTGATGAGATAGGTTCATCGGGTTCAAGCTTTGCAAATGGGTCGAGCAGAGGAACATGTATTATTACTGTGTTTACACTTTGCAGTATGGAAAATTTGTAGTTCTGCTGATTAGTATTATTACTGTATTTATGTTTTGCCTTTTCCTATTTCTTCTGTTGTACTTGCCAACCTCTTCCAAAGACCAATAAAGTGAATACAATACAGGGCATATGATTGTACCAGAAAAAGAGAAAAATTTACAGTTAAATGATTTCAACTAAATACATAACATTTCATAACCAGACCTAAAATATTCAGCATCTTAGCATTCCATAATCAAATATGTATATTGTCCACTCAGGAGCCTAACAAATCATAATTCAACCAGATGCCAACATCCCAAATATAACCCATTGAAGTAAACTGTGCCATTATTGTATGTCAAAATTTTGCACAGTGCTAAGCATATCAACATGAAATCCTTACTCATTGGCACATACATATGAGGTGATGGATTCAGATACTTCCGCCTGCGTAATATTATTATACGCTGCCATATCAATACTAAAGAAGCTTAAAAAAAATAAATTAAAATCAATAAATTTATAGTTGAATTTTATCAGGATTATTGTTTCATCAGGCAGACCTATAATAACGGATCTGATTACTGTGTTGCAGGTTCTGCAATGAACATTAGAACCATGCCAAAAATATTGCAAGGGCCGGACCATGTGCTATTACCTTTTCTTTTTGGTACCATAAACAGACCTATGATTTGTAGTTTTATAATATGAAAATGTGGCATGGTTCTATAATGAAGATGAAAAGCATTTATTAGCAGTATCATATGAATTTGATTGTAGGATTTATCCAATGTTATTGTTTATTAGATTGATAGCAACATGCCAATAATTTGATATGGTACCGCAAGGATGTTTGATTGAACGCAGTCGTGCAACTGCACGGGGACTATCCTAGTGTCACCCTATGAGAGGGGACTTCGAGTTCCACCGGGATTACTGCTTTCGATCCAAAGGAGAGTGAAAAGGGAGTGTAGCCAATTACCATTTTAAAGGTTGTCCTGTAGGCCCACAAGGCTAATGGTAGCTCATCCACCCACTTGGATTTGGCTCGCTCTAACCACTTCTTAAGGATAGATTTAATAACTTTGTTAATTGCCTCGACCTGCCCATTTGCTTGCGAGTAAGCCACAACAGTATACCATTTATCGATCTTGTATTTCTGACAAAAGTTTCTGAATTCGACACTGTCGAACTGTGTTCCATTGTCAGTTATAATGGTCTTCGGTATCCCAAATCGGCAGATAATGTTTCTGACCACAAAACTTATAACCTTCCTTTCCGTGATCGTGGTTAAAGGTTCGGCTTCCACCCACTTCGTGAAATAATCCACGGCGATGATTGCGTACTTTGCCCCTCCTTTGGTGATAGGTAACACTCCAATAATATCGATTCCCCACATGGCAAAAGGCCATGGGCTTGCCATCGACTTAAGCTGGGTCGAATGTGCTCTGGGAACTTTGGCGAATCTTTGACATTCATCGCAGCGTCGTGAGTAGTCAGCCGCGTCTTTATTCATGGTAGGCCAAAAATGTCTGTACCGTAATACCTTCTTCGCTAGGTTTTGGCCCCCAGTGTGATCTCCATACTCACCTTCATGTACTTCCTGTAGTACATGTTTGATGTCGTCGTGTGCGATACATCATAGTAAATGCATGGAAAACCCTTGGCGATAAAGGATGGCGTCCTGTAGCATGTATCTTGTAGCCTTACGTGTTACAGCTTGTCTTTCTCTTTTCTTCAAAGGGAGAATTCTGCTCTTGAGGAAGTTCTTGATTGGTGTCATCCATGACTCCCTTTCTAGCTTGATTTCTAGGGTTGTTTCCACTCCCATTAGGTCAAAACTTGGTGACTCCAATATCTTTATTGGGACCATTTCTGTTTCTTCAGGGTAGTCAGAACTCGCTAATTTTGCCAACCGGTCTGCTTTCTGATTCTCTGCTCTTGGAATATGTGTTATGCTGTAATGCTTCAAATTGTCTAATAACTCCTTTACTTTTCTAAGATAAGTGGCAAGCCAAGGTCCTTTGGTAACAAACTCCTACCGAACCTGGCAAACAACTATCCTGGAGTCACAACATATATCCAGTGTCTTCACTCCTAGTTCTTTGGCGTGCTTCAGCCCGGCAATCAGGGCTTCATACTCGGAGTCGTTATTGGTAGAAGCAAATTCTAACCGCAAGGTGTAGTAAATAGATCGTCCTTCAGGAGTGATTAAAAAAACTCCGATTCCGGACCTTCGATCATTCTTGGCCCCGTCCGTATATAACCTCCACGGATTTAGCTGTAGCTCTTGTTCTGAAGTAACCACTTTGTCACCCACCATTTCCTCTTTGGGAATTGTGAATTCAGCTATGAAGTCGGCCAAGGCCTACCCCCTTATTGATCTCCTTGGTTGAAAATTCAAAACGAATTGATTTAACTTGATGTTCCATTTAAGTAACCGCCCCAATGCTTCGGGGTTTTGCAACACTTGTCTTAAAGGTTGATCGGTGTATGCAACTATTGGGTGAGCCTGAAAGTAATGATGAAGCTTGTGGGAAGCAATCAGGAGACTGTAAGCAAGTTTTTCTATTTTTGGATAGTTACGTTTGGCAGCGGCTAGCTTCTTGCTTACGTAGTATGCAGGCTTCTGGATTTTATCTTCTTCACGTACCAACACCATATTGACGGCATGAGATGATACTGCTAGGTAGACAAATAATCCTCATGTTCCACAGGTTTGGACAATATTGGAGGCTTCTCTAATAAGTCTAATAGATTTTGGGAAGCCTCCACACAATCAGGAGTCCATTCAAAATTTCATTTCCCTCGTTTGATTAGATCAAAGAAAGGTACGCACTTATTTGTGGCTTTGGAGATAAACCTGCTCAATGCAGCGACTTTTCCGGCCAGACTTTGAAAATCCTTAATCCTTTGTGGTTCTTCAATATTACTTATTGCTGCTATCTAATTAGGATTTATCTCAATCCCTCGAGAGCTTACGATAAACCCAAGGAATTTCCCAAATGCGACCACAAACGATCATTTTAGGGGGTTTAATTTCATCCTTACCTTTGAAGAATGTCAAACATTTCGGCTAAGTCTTTTGTATGGTCAGAAGATTGTCTAGACTTCACAAGCATGTCGTCCACATAAACCATCATGGTTTGTCTGGTTTGATTATAGAACATGCGGTTGACCAAGCGATGATATGTGGCTCCTGCATTCTTTAATCCAAACGGCATTACCAAATAACAATATAACCCCAAGTCTAGGATAAAACTTGTGTGTTCCAGATCTGGTATGTGTATGGGAATTTGATTGTACCCCTAATAGGCATCCATAAAGGATAAGAGCTCGTGTTCGGGCGTCAATCCACTAGTTGATCAATCCTGAGAAGAGGAAAGCTATCTTTCGGACAAGCCTTATTCAAGTCAGAGAAGTCAATACATGTACGCCACTTCCCCTTAGATTTTTTGACCAGGACAGGATTTGATATCCAGTCGAGATATTTCGAATCCTTAATGAATCCATTATCCTTCAATTTCTCTACCTCTTCCTTCAAAGCTGCGGACCGCTCTGGTCCTAACATCCGTCGCTTCTACTTGACCGGCGGGTGTTTTTGATTAATGCTTAAAGAGTGGCTCATAATAGCAAGCGAAATCCCATACATGTCAGCGTGAGTCCAGGCGAACACATCTAAATTTTCCCTTAAGAAATCAACCAACTCTTTTCTTGAATTGGATCTTGTTGCGATCCGATCTTTAGTAATTTTGTCAGATCTGCATCATCAATAGATATATCTATTGTCGTCTCATTGAGAGTCTCCTTTCTGTCCTCGGGTTCTCTATCCTCTCTGGGATCTATATCCTTGAGCACATCTAAGGGCGACTTTCCTGGGGCTGGACCCCTTAATTGCTATGCTGAGTTTTCCTTAGAAGGCGGAGAAATGTCCTTAGATTCTATATTCAACTCCTTCATTAGCATCTTCAACTCTGTCATGTAACAAGCTCGTCCCGTAGCTTGATCAGCTCTCATCACCCCTACCCCTGCGTCAGTCGGGAATTTAAGTAGTAAGCACCAAGGTGCAATATATGCCCTAAACTCGGCGAGTGCTGGTCGACCTAAGAAAGCATTGTGTGGTGACTCAACTTCCAAAACTACAAATGACAGGATTCTCATTCTCTAGCGATCTCCTTGTCCTAAAGTCACTGGTAATTCTACATAGCCCATCGGAGCCGTTGATGCCCTGTTGAAGCCCCGTATCCATCCTTCACAGGGTTTTAGATCTTTTGCTTCGAGTCTCATTTGTTCAAAAGCTTTCTTGAAGAGGATATTGACTAAGCTTCCATTGTCCACCAACCCCTTATGGACTAAGGCGGGGCCGATGGCCGTGGTAATTACCAGTGGGTCTTCAGTTGGTGATTGAATTCCAATATCATCACTACTACGGAATATGACGTCGTCTGACATCATATTTTGTTGTTTTATTGTAGTAATGTCTTCGAGGTTACAGCATTCTCCTACTTCAAAGTGCTTGGCGGCATTCACGTACTGATCCATCGCTTTGAAACTACGGCTAGCTAGATGGGGTCCGCCTATAATGGTATTGATAACAATCCCCTTACCTTTCTGCTGGGCTGTGGGTTTAGAGGTATGCTGGTTTTGGTATGGGGCTTGCCCTCTGTCCCATGGGGCAAACTTGTACTCGTCTAACTTCCCTTCCCGCAGCAATTTCTCAATTACATCTCTCAAATAACGGCATTCGTTGGTAGAATGGCCGTGGGTTCCATGGAACAAACAAAACTTTCCCGTGACAATCTCTTTTTCAGTGGAATCTCTGGGTGGCGGCTTCTTATATTGCAATATGTTGTATGTGTCTAAATAAATGTTTTCCAAGGTATCATTCAATGGCGAATGATTCTCAAAAGTTTGGAATCGAGGTCTTTTGCTTGAATTGATCCCTCGGTTCCTACTCCTCCTATTGTCGTTCCATTCTTGTTGTTATTACCCCTGTTCTAGTTACTGACGTTCACCTCAACCTTCCCCGCACTGTCACCGGATTGCTTCACAGCAACATTACTTTGGGCACCTTCCCTCAAGGCCCCTTCAGACTTTCTCTTCCTATTTGCATGAGCTTCTTCTCGCCTTAAGAGAATATTAGCCTTTTCATGGAACAATTCCCTAGTGGGGGGGTGGTTTCCCGGATAGATAATCCCCGATTTCTGTGTCTGTGTCAACTCCTTCTATTAAGACCATCAGAATAGTGGGTTCATGAGGGTCACTAACTTCGGTGACAGCCAGTTGAAGTGGTCCAAATATGATTTCAGAAATTCACCTGGAGCCTGTTTAATCCTTGACAACTCTATGACGCTTTTGGATTTTCGGGTGTGAAGTCGAAACTGGTTCATAAAGCGCTCACTTAATTCTGTGAAATTTGATACTGACCGTGGAGGGACTTGGGTGAACCACATTAACGCCACGTCTTCTAGATAAATCGGAAAGGCCTTGCATTTTATAGCATCTAGAGCTGCTGCGGCATTCATGAACCATGCATACCTCATCAAATGTTGTCCTGGGTCCGTTCTCCCTGAATATCAATCCATATGTGGCAAGTTGAATCACCGAGGGAACTGGAAGTCCAATATATCATTTGTGAAGGGGGTATGACTTTGCTCGACGCCCCAGTCCTCATTAGTGTATCATCGGCTTTCGGACATAATCTGATGCACCATTGCCCACACATCGGCATTTGTTAACGTTTGCACAGGTTCTCTAGGTCTAATATTCGGATTACCCCTGGGTTCCTGATTAGGGGATAACCTCCTATTTCTAGTGGCGGCTACTCTACATTGCTCCCTATGCTCACGGTCAATCTCAGGAGGAAGGGGTTGGAGAAGTTGTTGTTGCGTAGGATTAGTAATATTAGGATCCCTGGGTAGACCGTGGGATCCACGCATGGGTAGCAACATAGGCTCTTGCAGGCTCGGGTCATTAGGTCCTAACACACGAGCTGCATCTTCACGGGATCCTAAAAATCCAAAGGTCAACTGATCAAGATTTTGAGATCGCTCAAGCGGCCGTCTTTCACGAGGATGTCCTTCATCTGAAGAAGATGAATAGTCTGTTGCAAGGCGGCGTGTTGGGGAAGGTGTCTTTTGCCTTCGGAGTTCATTGAGTTCCCTACTCATGGCGATCATGTTCTCTTGCATGCGAAGACAGTCATGTTTATGGGCTTCCAATGCATTTCAAGTACTCTCCAGCATGTCAAGAAAACGCGAAAAATCTCGGTGCGTGATTGGTGTAGATGGAGCAGGTTGACCACCACTTGTCATGGCCGGCATTGGAGCATTGGTGGGTACTCAAGTAGAAGTACCAACTTTAGTCTCATTCGGTTCGGATCAGAGTACAGTGCCAGAGTCAACTTGGTTCGGAGGGGTTTGAGCAGCTCCAACACTTCCTGATCGGATCGGGTTCTCCGGGTCATTTTGGTTCGGAACGCCCGGTTCGGATCGGGTTTGTCCAGAGCTTTGTCCCTGCAACCTCGTCAATACGATGGCTTCTTGACCTTCTCTAGCATTGTTCCCCCTAGCACCCTGCACTTCTTTTCCTTTTTCTTTAGCCATAATGTCCAATTTTTCAATAAGTAATCAGCAAATGCTCGAATGTGTCGGAAATAGAGGATTAACTTCTTCGAACTTGAGGGTCAAATAGTTGAACGATAATCCCAAAAAGCGAAGAATTCAAAGATTTCTCAGTGAAAGCACCAAAATGTTAGATCCAAAAATGGCTCTAATGCCTAAACTAGAAATATTTTCCGAAGAAATGAGATTGAAACTGAAGAAATCGCACAAATTATAGTGGTTCGGTGTTAAATAGCCTACGTTTACTTTCTACTTTTTGTATTGATGACTTGAATGTAGATACAACAATAATTCTTACTCACTTTCACTCATATCATACATAGATTCACTCAGTTCACTCTGAAATGTACTTTATAAGATGATTACAATATGAAAATAGTGATGGAATTCGGTTTCCAAAGGGGTTTCAACTCTAAAAATGCCAAAAGATCCTTTCAAATGACCCTTGGTGGTCTATTTGTAGATGAAAAATGCTTCTGGAATGGCTCCGTTTTGGATCCACAAGGCGCCCATCCCATTAGTGTCGGGTTCGGAGCTCTTAAGACGGTGCCAGCACACTGAATTAGTAGGTGAATGTGGGGGAATGATCTTCTAACTGCTCTGAGTATTCAGGGGTCGTGGGCATAACTATAGCGGCTTCAATTATCTGAGTTCGGAACGGTTCGGATGGAAGAATGGAAGGGCAGATCGGGTGTGTGAAGGTAAGGGAGAGGATCGATTTCCTCCGCTCTGATCTGATTTTGCCCCTATTCCTTTGTTTTCTGCTCCACCCCTTTTTGGTTTGGCCTGGTCATCCCGATCTAATACAGTTTCCTAAAGGGCGTTTCTCTGATCAACACTCTTCACTGATTGATTTTTTAACTTTAGGTAGCCTAGTTCATAAAGTAGGCTAACACTAGTGGTTTCTCGTGGATGCATATACACACACACATTATGCACTAGATCGGCTCTATCAGTCTCATAATGCATATGGATGCATGTGCATATTTTCTTCTTTTAATGGATGAAAGTGGTTGTATCATCGTATTGATGTTGCATTTGAATGGATGATTGTGCACGCATATAGCCTTTACATGGTATATTAGTATTATTTGCATACATGTTTGATTCATGGCACTAACATACATTGTGTTAAGGAGGTCAATTGAGTCAGCGGACCGCCTGATCTTTCGCATTAGTATAGGGAAATATACAAACACCTTTGCATATGTTCATAAAAGCATTAGAAATATTTTACTGACAATGGATGCCTATGATTTGTGAATGAGTAGATGGATGATGGATGTTAGGGTATACATTCTTCTTAACTTGGAGATTTCGGGGACAAAATCCTTTAAGTAGGGGAGAATGTAACACCCCATAATTTTAAAGAACACTATAATGAAAAAATAAAGAATACTTAATTAAATATTGGGAATTAAGTAAAAATGACTACGCCATTACATTCTTCTCGGAATTCTGCTTAAGATAGACTATGAATTTGCATAAAACGGACATCGTATGAAGGAGATATTAAGGTTTGAAGTTTGTATATGTATAAGCATAATATGTATAAATAAATCATGTCCAGAAATCAAAAATCAAAGAAGCAGGAAGAGGAGGTAATTCAGCCCGTTAGGGGGTCGACCCTGGTCAGATTTGGGGCAGATCCAGTTATGTGAATATGGACTCATTTCTTGACCAAATTCATTGACCTTAGGCTATAAATAGGACCTCTTTCTATTGTTTTATTCACCAAAAACAAAGACAACGAGGTGCTGCCCCAACTCAAATTAAACTAGCCTATTCTTCTGCAACAACAATTTATATGTATTCAAAGATCTCTGCTACAATATCAACAGTCAATTCTCTGTTCTTTAGATCCAGTCATAGTAAGATCATGTTATTTTTACATATAAACAATTAATAGTAATCTTGACATGTTTATAAGTTGGATCTAAACCTGTGCCCATTAATAACCTTCATAACTAAACAGATCTGCCATTACTTGTACAGTTGATCCTCCATTTAGTTCTTGAATGCCTATCTTTATTATTCTTATTCGGTTAATATGCCTAATAATGTCACCATATGTCTATCCTGTTAGTATGCTTATTTCTGTCATCATATGTCTGTCTTGTAATTATGCCTATTCTTATTCTCTTCTCCCCTTCTTTCCCTTTTTATTTTTATAGCCAGACTACCTTCAAGCCTAGGCCTATCGTTGAAGTATGCGAGCACACGAAATTGGGAAAGGTTGGGAATGATAAATTTGGCGCATAACTTATATTAAAACATAATCAGGATTTGGGCATAATTTATACCTTGATCTAAAGCTTTAATCTGGGGCATAACTTGTATTGTGAACCAGACTGAAATTTGGGGCATAATCTTGGATAAACATGAAAAATTGATTAAAAATGAACATGCCTAGATTTATAGTAATTAGAAATTATAACTGCACATAGAAACGAGGTTAGATTACACTTGTGGTAGAAGTCTGCCCAGAACCGCCTGGCAAATCCAGCGTCCACGAGTGGTTAATCTAATGTGAGGGGTCGAGTGCATAAATGTACGTGTAACGGTGCAAAGACACGAGGTTAAGTCCGACTTGTGGTAGAAGTCTTTCCGGAACCGCCCGGCATATCCAACATCCACAAGTAGTGGGCTTGACGTGAGAGGTCTAGTCCATTAACAACCATAAATGGATAACTTGTTAACCTATAACACTTAACCTGTTTAAATTTGTAGGGGGTTACATGAACCTGTTAAATTAATTTGGGGCTAAGTAAACTTGCTTGAATTAGTGGGGATTAAGTTAATCTTGTTAAATCTGTGGGGGTGGGATATATATATAACCTGACAAACTTAACCTGTTATACATGTGGGGGTTATGCAACCTTGTTAAGCTGTTAGGAATAACCTGTCAAAATCCTATTAGTAGGGACGCAAGCCTAGGTGGAAGCTTGTATCATTTGTTGTGTGGGACCCGTTTCAGTCAGTAACCCATCTTGGTATCAAATGCGGAACCCAGAACTAGGTGTAACTATACGGATTTCACCCGGACCTAATAGATTGCTAAATCGACCAAGACTGTTCAAAACTCGCATACGTTAACCTTGGGAATACAACACATTAGAGAAAATAACAACAGATTTTTATAAACATCATAATAATGTTACATTAGAGCACAGAATATATCAGTGTACATCGAATATAATAATACAGCGGAAGATTAAATTACAATAAATGTAATACACTGCAGCGGAACAATTAAATTAACACAACAGAAGACAACCAATGCTCTGGACACAGCTCTAAGCTTCGATTCAGAATCCTGCTCAATAATATCTGCAAAATAAGCTACTCAACTACCCGTGTGGAAAAGAGGGCACCCGAGTTTGCAAAGTGAAACAAAAGGTCAGTCATGCGACATGTATGAGAAATCTTTACTTAAATTAACTAGTAATAAGGCCAATCACAGGACCACGCTGCTAACGCGGAACGGGTTTACTCCATTGGATTGCCAGTGCATAATTCAAATAAATTGTTAAACAATGCAATGCTTTTTAGAAAAATGAAACCATTTAAAACTCAAGTCCCATCACACAATGCAACGCAAACAGGAGGATAGAGTTTTACCTTATAATGGTCAAAAATGCTTGATACGATAAAAAAGGATTTGACATTATTATTAGTGCATATATTTTTCAAAAACATTTCAATCATAATGTATTAATCATAGACGGCATAGTACCCCATCCTACTGTGTCGCCATACTAGTTCTACAATCAGAACCGCATGGTGTCGTATTGGAAATTGGGTTTCCATCAAGAGTCAAGGCTAGGAACGATCTCCTTACCGATTCAATACAATCTAGCAATGTCTCTGGATCACACCTATGGGCAACCCTTGGATACAGAAGGGTTGTCCACAAATATCGTTAGTGGATTAGATATGCCTAAACACACGCTTCCCGGTCCTATCGAACCTATAATACGGCCATTGGCGACCGATAAATCCGAGGCTTCGAAATCCATCATCCACATAATTAAATGTCAGGGCATGTAAAACCCTGGTACCACTTCTAGCTAGTAAGAAACATGTGCACTCCCTGCGTTCCCTTGCTCCGTTTCTGACTCTTACCGGGATGTGAGGCTCGCGAGGTCACGCTATACACAAAGCTATGCCGAAATAGGTTATGTTTTTATCATCAACCACAAGGCTCTGCTTTTCAACAAAGGCCTTGATCATTTGCATCTTAGCGTGCCACGTTGACAATCCACGCCATGTGATCGATAACTACCAATATATAACCTCTGAGCTCGTACGTCTCAGAGAAGAATGTTAAGCAAAAGAATAAATTCTACGCCACCACAGATATATATCAAATAGAAATCAATTTAATTTACATGGAATGAAATCCAATATCAAACACACATCCATTTACAAGTCCGTTCTGGGTCTGAATGAAACTAGAGACAACTTATTCCTCGTCCCGTATGTCCAATACAGAAGTGAGGTGCTCGCATATTCGGGCAATCAACAAGTACGTCTGGACAAACTACCACTTTTAACCCTTAACCGGTAACTAGCCAATTCCGGGCATCAGTAGTCGTCCATTCGATGTGAAGATCGCCAGTCTTCGTCCACCGTCTTCAATGTCTTTGACTTTAATCGTCGTAATAATTATTAAGGATGGGTTAAACCTGATCTTTCCGAATAACTCGCGTATTTTTATAATTAAAAATCAAGTGCTATAAAGCACATCATATGCCTCATTCTAATTCAGATTATCCTTCAAATAAAATATTCATATCATTAGGGAAATGATCCCCTCAATTTATCAAAGATAAATTCTTTTGAACCTTATTCTTTAATTTTCTTTTTAAAGATTCATTAAAACTCCAATTTGGTTTTAATATCAAAAATCATAACTTTATGATGATTCAACTTTTAAAAAAAAACTTATTTTTAACTGAGTTAAAGAACTAATGGCATTTAAAGACATTGTTTACGACAAACCCAAAATCATCTTCCATTAAATATGGAATTTTCACAGAAATCAAATCAATATATAATCGATATAAATTTTGTATCAGACTAAAAATATAAATGGAATAACGGCGAAGCCTTTTAAATTCCATATATAGTATCAGTCTTTTTTTTACAGAAGCCTATCTCGATTATTGTCAAATCGAATTTCCATTCAACTCCAATTTAATTTATTAAATTGGAAAACTTGATTTTTAGAAAATTTCTTTTTAAATCTTAATAAAAAGGTTTATAAATTCCAAATTATATTTTCATTGTTAATTGGGTTAAAGAACAAATGTAGTTTAAAACACAGTTTACAATAAACCTAATTCACATATCATTTTATTCCAAACATCATTTTTATTCTTCGTTGAATAATATTTTAAAATGTTCGTTATTTATAAATATTCTTTATATAAAATATGTTTTCGATTACAATATTCTTTATTAAAGGACAATTATTTTAAATTATTCTTTAATTAAAAGAAATCCTGAATTGGAATGCGACTCAATCAGTTACCATATGATTTCAGTTATATGGATCTCATACATCGTATGTATATGACAACAAATAATAAATAATCATCAAACCATCCATTCAACATCCAAAGTGAAATTCACAACTGTGTGAGCATTAAAATGAAATTGTAACGCTCATTGCAACCTGTCTATCTATCGATCGACATACATCTAAATATTGAGAATAGTGTATGTCAAGTATCATCCCAATACCCGTGTGGGGTTTTCAGCCAACAACAGTTCATATAAATAAATAATTGGTTAATGAATTTAACCAATTTTAATTTTGCTAACATGTTGATGATAATGAACAAAACATGTTATTTTATTCCTAATGTCGAATAAAAATGTATTTGACTCGTATAATTTACTTATGCATTACTAATGTCTAATAAATATAATTTATTTATATGACATTATTGTTAATGACAAATGAAAAGATAGTTTTCATTTTTTAATTTGTATGCAAATTTCTATTTTTAATTTTTACAAACAAAAGAGATAATTTTATTTGTTTATATTTCCAATGTATAATCTAATACATAAAAATGTTTTATTTTAAATTGCATACAAATTTTAATGTATACATTAACACATAAAAATGTCACTTTTACTTGCATACACATCCTAAGGTGTGTTGTGATAATATAAATGATTCTTTATTTAACATACAAATGTTAACGTATGTTTTTGCAAATAAATATGATTCTTATATTTGCATATAAATTCTATTGTATGCTATGCAAATAAAAATGATTCTTATATTTGCATACACATTATATTTCAACAAAATGTATAAAAGTGATATATTCATTTTGTTGAAAATTCTATTTCAACAAAATGATTTAAAGGTGATTCATTCACTTTGTTAACAATTCTTTTCAACAAAATGATTTAAAGGCGATTCATTCACTTTGTTGACAATTCTTTTCAACAAAATGATTTAAAGGTGATAATTTCATTTTGTTAACGATTTTAGTTTAACAAAATGAATAAAAAGTGGTAATTCATATTGTTAACAATTATAATCCAACAAAATGAATACTTTTGTTGTAACAAAAACTATTTAACAAAAATTCTACTTAACCAGAAAAGTAATTTCTTGTTATTAACCATCTTATTTTGGCAAAATGTAACTTTTTGTTTCAACTAGTATAATTTGACAAAAATGTTCTTTTCATCTCAGCTATTTGGTTTCCACAAATATGGTGTATTAGTTTCAACCAATCTTTTTGACTAAAATGTATATTTTGGTAAAAGTGTATATTTCTAACTCAACTATTTTAATTTGTCAAAATGTTCATTTTTATTTCAATTATTCTAATTTGACATAAATGTCTATTTTTATTTCAATAAATATATTTTGACAAAAGGGCCAATTTGTTTTCAACTATTACAATTGACAAAAGTGACAACTTTGGTTTCAACTATTACATTTGACAAAAGTGACAAATTTGTTTTCAATTATTATAATTTGTTAAAAGTGAAAACTTGGTTAAACCCAAGTCTATTTAACCACAAATGTTATTTTTGGTTATAACGCAATTCTATTTAACAAAAATGTAATTTTTGCTATAATTCAAGTTTATTTAACAAAAATGTAATTTTTGTTTAACTCTAATCCTATCTAACAAAATGTAATTTTTGTTATGATCGATCTTAAAACTATGAACAATCAAAATATAATCTTTCATATTAATTCTTTTTATTTAAACAAAGTGAAAGTAAAAACAAGATCTTTTATACTTACCTTTTCATTTCAACAAAATTGACAATAAAAATATACCTTTCCATCTTACACTTTTTATCATAAATAAAATAACAATAAAAATATATCTTTCATTCTATTCTTTTTATTATAATTTAAAATGCCAATAAAAACATATTTTCAATTCTACTCTTTTTATTGTAAACTTCTTATTCTAATCTTTTTGACGCAAATGTTAAATTTGTTTCAATAACATGTTTTGACACAAAAGATAACTTTTATTTCAATTTGCATGTTTTGACAAAATCTATATTTTTATTTCAATAATCATGTTTTGATAAAATTTATTTTTATTTTAGTTAATATATTTGACAAAAATGACTATTTTTATTTCATATAAAATGACAACAAAAATGATACTTTTAAATCTTCTATTTTTATTGCATACGAAATGACAATAAAAATGCAACTTTAAAATCTATTCTTTTCATTTCAATTAAAATGACAATAAAAATGTTTCTTTTGTTTCAATTTTTTTTATTGCAACTAACTTGACAATAGAAATGTTATTATTAAATCTATTCTTTTTATTGTAACTAAATTGACAAACAAAATGCTACTTTAAATCCATTCCTGTTTATCGCAAACATATTACATAAAAAAGGTAATCTTTTAATCCTATTCTTTGTAATGAAAACATATTACATAAAAATATAATCTTTTAATCCTATTCTTTTTTAATGAAAACATATTACATAAAAATGTAATCTTTTTAATTTCAATCTTTTGATTGGAACAAATTATCAATAAAAATGTAATATTTGATCTTTTTATTGAAACAATTTGACATCCAAAATATGTTCTTTTTAGTTGAAACAGAATGACGCTAAAAATATGTTCCTTTTAGTTGAAACAAAATTTAAGCAAAAAACAAATTTTATGTAATCAAATCAAAATGATATTTTTATGTAATCAAATAAAAATGATATTTTCTTTTATTGATACTTCTACTTCAACAATAGTGATACTTTTGTTTTGGCACAAATCTATACTGCATGTTTCAATAAAAATGATATTTTTGTTATTGAACAAAATCTAAACAAATTCCGTGTTCATGATTCCAAATGAAAATGACATTTTTATTATAAAAACAAAACCATACCCATGGATCTAAAAGGATGAATTTTATTATAAAACAAATCTATATTCCTAGATCTAAAATAAAAATAAGATTTTTATTTCAAATCCATGTTTACAACAAACTATAGATTCAAGAGAAAGAATTTTCATCGCATGTTCAGATGTAACAAACATACGCATCACAGTCATCACAATCAATTAACAAAAATTCCAATATCATACATCACAGATCTAAATTATCAGCATACATACAATGATTTTAAAAGCGAGAAAAATTATTAAAATTAAATTTAATGATTAAATCAGAATTCTCACTTCGATTTGACTGAATTTTCAAAGTGCTCCATCTGAGATCTGGTCTATATTGTTGTGTAGATCGTGTCGAGACGAACCCAACGCATCTGAAATCATCTGATGCCGATTCTGTTTGAGAGAGATACGGTTGTTTAAAGATTTGATTACATTAAAAATTATAATTAATAATTAGTTTAAATTAATCTCCTCCTTAATCCACCTTTTCCCTTTCTTCCTCCTTCGTTGTTTTCTGTTTCTCTGTAACCCTTCCATCGATTTACAAATCCCAAAACGCACACCAACTGGAGCCACTTGAACCCGATCCACCATCGCCACGCCCTCCGTCTTCATGTGCGCCACCCACTGCCGTGACTTGGGCCCACTCGCCATCGCCTAGGCCCCGCAATTAAGGCTCAAACGACGGCTCTTCAGGGCAAAAATCCGACCCCTATAACTACTTAGATCACATCATCACCGTATGGAATTGTAGAGCAGGAAACCCTCTTCAATATTTTCTTATGAATCATATTTTAATTCGCAGTATTAGGGAGAGATTAAGGGATTTCAAATTGAGCATTTCGGTCATTGGAAACAAAAGTGGCGGCTGGTTTCAATAGGGTTAGGGTTTGATAGACTTAGGGTTTTTATATTACTTTATTATTAAATTCTTTAATTTTACAAAAAAACCCGTAAACTCTTAATAGCTCCAATTCCAACCCAACGACAGTTGTTCCTAGGCAAATACCCACTTTCCAGACGCATGGGCTAGGTCTCGTGAGCCCAATCAAAATTTTTCAGCCTATTTTCTTAAATTTAAATCATTTATTAATTTAATTCGATCTCACATTCAAATTCATCGGGGCTACATACGGACTATAAAAATTACAGAAAAAATATTTTCAGTTATGTTTTGACGACACGGTTCTGACAAGACCAATTTCGTCGAATTCCGAGACCGTTTGAAAAATGGTCATTTTCTGGTTGATCCGATTTGACTGAAATTGACAAAACACATTTTCTTTTGTCACGCTCATTATATTAATTCTAAAAATTATGAAAATTGAAACCTAGCAATAATTTGATATTCCGGTTCCAACAAAAGTGGTTTCATCGAAAACAGAGGTTGTTTGAAAAATGGCTATTTTTAATATTAAAATATATATATAAATTCTATAGTGAATTTTCTGAATTTTAAACTGGACATAACTTTTGATTTCCATTATGAAATTTCGATTTTTCGGATTTGTTGGAAAGATATTTTTAAATAGATTCTAATATTTTTGGTATCACTAAAATCCGATTTATTTTGTATCCTGTACAGTCAGTCAAAGTTCAAATTCAAATTTTCAAACTACCGCGCTATTTCAAATTCCTTTTATAATTAAATTAAAAAAATTCGTTTAAACTTCGATTTAAATAAATTTTTAGTCGTTATTATTTAACATAAATTATTTTAACTATTAAAATTCCATTAAAATTTCTAAAATAAAAATTTAAATTGGTTCAGAATTTCCGGGTTGTTACAATCTCCCCCACTTAAAATCTTTTCGTCCTCGAAAAGGAACGAAGCTAAAATTTGTTTAATTTACCAACTCAACTTTTTTTTTCTTTTTTTCTTCTATAATTTTATTAGTTGAACTAATAATCACACAACGCAATCAATTAGTTGATTAGCTTTTCAAATATATATAATTTTTGTATATTCAAAAATCATATTTTCTAAGATCGGATTACATATAATCGCAAATACCTTAATTATAACTTGTAACTACGAACTCATTCTAGGGCATTTCTAGCCCCATCTCTAATGAGTTTTCTCATTCTTGGATACTACTGATCCTATCTCTAATGAGTATTCATATTGGATATTATTAATCCAATCTCTGATGAGTCTTTTGTTCAGTTCTAACGAGTTGTACCCCAAAGATTTGAGCTAACCAGAGCTCTGATACCAACTGTAACGTTACAGATTTCACCCGGTCCTAATCGATCGTTAAATCGACCAAGACCGTTCTAAACCCGCATACGTTAACTTTGGGAATACAACACATCAGAACAAATAATAACAAACTTTTATAAACATCATAATAACGTTACATCAGAGTACAGAATATATCAGAGTACATCGAATATAATAATACAACGGAAGATTAAATTACAATAAATGTAATACACTGCAGCAGAACAATTAAATTAACACAACGGAAGACTACCAATGCTCTGCACACAGCTCTAAGCTTCGATCCAGAATCCTCCTCAATAATATCTGCAAAATAAGCTACTCGACTGCCCATGTGGAAAAGAGGGCACCCGAGTTTGCAAAGTGAAACAAACTACGGGACATTCATAGGGCTGGTATGAGAAATCTTAACTTAACTAGTAATAAGGCCAATCACAGGACCATGCCGCTGACGCGGAACGGGTTTACTCTAATGGATTGCCAGTGCATAATTTAAATAAATTGTTAAACAACGCAATGCTTTTTAGAAAAATGAAACCATTATAAACTCAAGTCCCATCACACAATGCAACGCAAACCGGAGGATAGAGTTTTACCTTATAATGGCCAAAAATGCTTGATACGATAAAAACAGATTTGATATTATTATTAGTGCATATATGTTTCAAAAACATTTCAATCATAATGTATTAATCATAGACGGCATAGTACCCCATCCTACTATGTCGCCATACTAGTTTTACAATCAAAACTGCATGGTGTCGTATTGGAAATTGGGTTTCCATCAAGAGTCAAGTCTAGGAACTATCTCCTTACCGATTCGAGACACTTTAGCAATGTCTCTGGATCACACCTTTGGGCAACCCTTGGATACAGCAGGGTCGGTCGACAAATATCGTTAGTGGATTAGTTATGCCTGAACACACGCTTCCCGGTCCTATCGAACCTATAATACGACCATTGGCGACCGATAAATCCGAGGCGTCAAAATCCATCATCCACATAAGTAAATGTCAGGGCTGTAAAACCCCGGTACCACTTCTAGCTAGAAACAAATGTGTGCACTCCCTGCGTTCCCTTGCTCCGTTTCTGACTCTTACCGGGGTGTGAGGCTCGCGAGGTCACGCTATACACAAAGCTATGTTGAAATAGGCTATGCTTTGATCATCAACCACAAGGCTTTGCTTTTCAACAAAGACCTTGATCATTTGCATCTTGCCATGCCACATTTGTAACGACCGGCAAATCTGTACTATCTGAGTCGACTAGTAACACCACAAGTCCAACCCAAATTGCCTAGAAATACGAATCATTATTAGAAAGAAGTTAGAGGGTGAGAAATAGGAAGAAAGGAATATTAGAATAGAAGAAAACAAAGAAGACAAATCTCACAGCAGAACGAATAAAATATATTATATAACATAACTTTTGAAATACAAATCAGTAACTTTATATACATACCATCATCAGAGCACAACAGTTATTCCAGGAACAGTTATAAACACATATTTCCAGATACAAACATGGTTCAAAGCAGAATATATGATAGTCTATAGCTAACTGGTGAAGCCTCCTGCTTCCAGCTCTTTCAAGTGACTCTGAAAAATCCCAACTACTTGACTGCCCGTACAAATTTGGGCACCCAAGAGTTTAGGGAAAACAAACAAAATAAATTTTGGGTCAGTCTAAGGACAGGTGTGAGTAAACTCCAACCATTTGTTTAACTTTAAAAATCCTTTCGAAAGGAAACATAATAGTAAGACCAGCCCACACATAAACATGGATGGTTTTTACGTTACTATAACCCAAAACACTTTGATACAAAAATCCAGTGATATTATAATAATGTCTAATCAAATAAATAGAATCTAGAGGAACGCTTGCATCTCATGCTCCATATATAATATAAAATCAAAAATCGCAGGGTGCTTATTGGAGATTGGATTTCCAACATGACAACGTATGGAACCACCTTCCGATAGTGTATCTCTAGAGAGGAATACACTAGGTTCAACAAGAACATCTTGCAACCCGACCCACACATGACCGACCACTCATTTCGCTTGAGTGTATCGAATGTATATCACCAACGGTTGGGATCAGCAACCGTTTCCCGAATGGGACAACATCGAATAGAATAAGTAATTAAATGAATCTATATATAGGTGATAATACACCCTAATGGGAGCGACCCACATAGCCATGCTGCCTGCCCGATTTTTGTCCTTTCCCGGTTGTTGAGGCCTGAGGCTACGATTACCTTCTATTCATTGATAGCACAATCACTTTGAATGCCACATTGTCAGATCCGTTAATCACTAATTGATTTGCACAAATATTCTGGATGTTATGTTAAGGGAATAAATCCGTTGCCACCATATATATTTGTACAGATCAACATATCCGATCATTGGAAGTACTTTGTCAGACATTCGTCCATATACATTCGTTCTTGGACTAAACGAAACCGAAGGCACAATTTCAATTAATAGAAAAATCCCTTGCACTTTACACTGTCTTGGATTATCTTCACATAATCTGATTCGCAACGCTACTGCCAATACAGAGTGGTTCTTGGATAATAATCCAACCGGTCTCTCCATATTGGCAACAATATTGGCAAACACTTCAATAGTCGGTTATTTAACTATCGAAGTAAACAAACAAACATTCATCCATAACATCAATCAATCACTGGGCCTGTTAATTAATATTTCATTAATTAATTGTGACGACCCCAAACCCCGTACTGACGGTGGTAAGGGTAATCTTTGGAATATAACACATAAACAGATAATAGCAGAACAAAATTAAATAAATACACCAGATAATGTACAATAGAATACGCTGGATAAACGTAATCATCAGAGTTACACAGTATACAGGATCTTACTTAGTACAAATACAGTTCAGCTATACATAAATGTCTACAGTGGAAAATAAACATAATGTACAATAGGAGCTGAACAACATAAAAAAAGATAAATAATAGAATCCATCTTCAGCTCCAGCTATCCAGAGAAAGCCAGCAAAAACCTGAATACAAGGCTGCCCGTGTAGAAAGAGGGGCATCCGAGTTTGAAAGTGAAACAAACTACGAGTCAATCATGGGACTGGTATGAGAAATCTACTCAACACATTTAAAATATGGCTAATCACAGGACCACGCCACTTTCGTGGAACGGGTTTACTCCATTGGATTGCCAGTGCTTTAAAACAAATCATTCTTTTAAACATCGCAATGCTTTTTATAAAAATGAAGCCATTATAAGACTCAGTTCCCATCACACAATGCAACGCAAACCGGAGGATAGAGTTTTTACGTTATGACGGCCAAAATATGCTTGATACGAATAAAACAAAAGCATTTGATATTATTGCTAGTGTTTATATGTTTTAAAAACAATTTCAAATCATAACTATCAATCATAGACGGCATTAATGCCCCTTACCACTATGTCGCCATATATAGGTATACAATCAAAACCGCACAGTCACGTATTTGGAAATTGGATTTCCGTCATGAACCAAGGCAAAAGATAGTCCTCACCGCATTCGAGACTCTCTAGTCCGAGCCTCAGGCAAGTACTCAGTCAAGCCTTTGGATCATCAGGGCCGGTCCACCGATGTGGATTAAAATTCCTGAACAATGCATTCCCCCGCCCTATGGGGCGTAAGTGAGCCAACGAATGACTCCATCGGACCCGGATCGTCCGATCTAACCGAGGTGCCTTGCAACAGTAACAACCACATAAGTCAAACTCGTCAGGGCGTGTAAAACCACTGACGCCACTTCTAACTAGAAAGAAACGGATGCCCTCCCTGAGGTCCTCTCCCATTTCTGGTTCATACTGGGGTGTGAGGCTCGCGATTTCACGTTATACACAAAGCTACGCCACACAGGCGGTGCTTTGATCATCACCACAAGACTTTGCTTTTCAACAGAAGTCCTGATCATTGCATCTTAGCATGCCACACAGGCAATTCACACCGTGCAACTGATGGCTATCAATCACACATAATAAATTCCAATGTCAGACACACCGTCCATTTGCAAGTCCGTTCTGGGTCTGAACGAAACCGGAGGCACTATATACCTCGCAAACCCATCGATCACCACGTACGTTTGGACGATCACCACTCATTATCCATATTTCGGGATGCCTCCCAATCAGGACCTCGGTTACCATCCAAACGAGGTGAAGATCTCCGGTCTTCGATCACCGTCTTCATCTTCGATTTCTTATCGTCGATTCAGTTATTCATAATGGGTTAAACCCGGTCTTTCTGAGCAACTCGCGTATATAATAAACACGTGCTACACAAACACTACATACGCATCATTTTAATTCATTAGTCACCAACCGTCAATCAGTAAGAGAACGATTTCCCAAATATTAACCTCGAAGGCCGAAACCAACATCAGATCAAAATCCAGGAAACCATTCGACTTAGCTAACCTTCAGTTAATTTCTAAATTTCACATCCATATCATTTATAATATTTTATAACGATTTATTGCCATTTTTATTTATTTTAAAATAGCCAATTTATTCAAACGACGCTTCGGGCCATAACGCGGCCGTGGCGCTGTTTTTCTTCAATTTTTTTTTACACATATACTGAAAATCAACCGTTGGATCTTAACAAAATTTACATCATTAGAAAGATCTTTTCAAAACGAATCCAACGGTTCCAGTTTTGGGAAATTCCGACGGTCGGATCTCCCGGTATAATCGTTTGAAGTTTCGATTTCAAAATACGAACTGCAGCGTCGTTATTCGATTAAATATAATTATATTTATATATATATAAATATAATCGATTCTGGCGCTGTTTTTCTCCAGATTTGAATTAAACATTCCAGACAATCCAACCGTTAGATTTTTACAAAGTTGGTGTCGTTGGAAAGATATTTCCAAAGCGAACCCAACGGTTGCGGTTTCAGGAAAATCCGATGGTCGGATCTCCCGCACTAATCGTTTGAAATCACGGTTTCAAAATACGAACTGCAGCTTCGTTATTCGATATATTTTAATTCTATTTATATATATATCGATTTTTCGATTTCAAAGCTATATTCTTTTCATACATTTGATAAAAATTATATTTTTATCTAACTGTCTTCTATTTCAACACTTAGCTATTTTTAACAATTCATGTATATAATAAAAATGTGATTTTTATTGTAAAACAATTCATTTCAAAACACGATTATTTTATATAGTTAATATTGGTGATAAAAATCGGATTTTTATTATAAAACAATTTATTTCAAAATAAGATTATTTTATATAGTTCATATTGATGATAAAAATAGGATTTTTATTATAAAACAATTTCTTTCAAAATATGAATACCATTCAACACATGAATTTCAATTCAACGAATGAATTTCGATTCAACACATGAAGGTTTTCTATAGTTTATATATATAGATAAAAAGGCGATTTTTATATTTAAAACACGAATACCATTCAACACATGAATATGATTCAACGAATGAATTTCAATTCAACACATGAAGGTTTTCTATAGTTTGTATATATATATATAAAGGTGATTTTTATATTTAAAACACAAATACCATTTAACACATGAATTTCTATCCAATGAATGAATATCGATTCAACACATGAAGGTTTTCTATTCAACGAATAAATATAGTTTCAACGAATGGAAATAATTATAATACATGAATATTATTCAAAATTTCGGCAGCATAACGGCAGGGTAGTTAAAACCGGGACCGTCCCTAGTACGGCTCCTCGCTCTACCTTAAAACCTCACGGTTTTTGACAATGGGGAATCATGCATCTAGTTCGCACGCAGGCGGCATGTATATTTCTTTCATTTCCACAAACTAATCCTATGTGGTTTCAACCAAATATTTCTCAACCACAAACGAGTATTTTTCAACCACAATCAATCAATTTCAACCACAAACAATTTCAACCAACCATTCGCTATCAATCTATTTTCACACCAATAACAACCAATAAATATCGTCCATGGTTTGTGGACGAGGGGCGTGTATATATATATATATATATATATATATATATATAGCATTTCACTTCTATTTCAACACATATATAATTTTTACAACGCATATATAGCTTATATATCGAACGTACAACTTATACAACGCTTATACAAGAGGTGTACAACGCTTGTATAACTCATACATCGACTATATAATTTATACATCGTCGTTTTCAATATCGTTTATAAATTAGAAATCTCACATTGGGTTCCACTTCACCAAAAATAGCAGAAGGCTCAGAAAAATATGCGGTCTCTTCTAGAAGGTAGAAGACGTCCACACGAGTCCACTGTCTCTTGTTTCACTGTATTTCGACAAGAAACGAAGAAGATATGATTTTTCAAAGTTTGCAACAGTTTTAAACTGTTAAAAACAGTTTTAATTAAACAGCCGTACCTCTTCAGAACTGGTTCCAAACTAGGTTCGGATTTTTCGCGAAATCTGTGAAGCGATGCGAGGATCGGAGGGTACAGCGTCGAAGGGGGGAGTGGGGCGCGCCCGCGCGCGGTGGAGCGGTGGAATCCGGTGGTCCCAGTCGACGGCGGCGGCGGTTAAAAACCCCGAACTTCCTGGCCACGATACTCCCTATATACGCAATGATTCTGGTATTGATTTAAAGAGGAGATCGAGGGCTTCGAAATGGATCCAATGGCGCTCGATTTCGTTAAGAAACGAGGGAGAAATCAAGCCGGGAAGATTTGAGTAGCCCTCCGTCGTTCGTAGCGGCTGATACTGGGGGGTTTCGTTTTTTTTTATTTTTAAAATAATGAAAGAAAAATTTCTGTTGACCGATGGTTTTAAAAAGGGGTTTTCTGACACGACCTCCAATCCAAACCCAACGACTGTCATCCCTAGCTTTTTACCCCCATTCCGAACACAATGGGATATGTTTCATAGGCTCATTCGACTGTTTCAGTCAGTTTTCATTCAATTTAAAATATATAACATTCAATATTCGATTTGAACGTACATTTCAATTTGCCAGGGCCACAAACTGATTCGAAAAATTCCAGAAAAATAAATCTGGCTATGTTTTGATGATACGGTCCCAACAAAACTAGTTTCGTCGAATTCTGAGACCGTTTGCAAAAAGGCCCATTTCTGGTCGATCCAATTTAACCGTAATTGACCAAAACACATTTTCCTTTGCCACGCTCACATATTAGCTTCAAAAATTATGAAATTTGAAACCTAGTAATAACTTCACATCCCGGATCCAACAAAAGTGGTTTCGTCGAATTCCGAGGTCGTATGCAAAATGGCCATTTTCACGGGCTATATAAATTCCATAGCGACCTTTCTGAAAAATCATTTAGCCATAATTATTGCATCCCGCTATGAAACTTCGATTTTTCATATTCGTTAGAAAGGTATTCACTAACAGATTTAAATATTTTTGGTTTCGCTCAAACCCGTTTTGTTTTGCACCTGGTACAGTCAGTCAAAGTTTGAATTCAAAATTTGAAACTGCCGCGCCATTTCAGGCCTTGTTTATAATTACAATTAATTATATTCCTTTTCAATTGTCGATTCAAACTCAGTTTTCATCTTTATTATTTAAAATATTTATTTTAAATATTTAAAATCCATTATTTTAGCCAATTTTAAAAAAAAAATTGGTTCAGATTTTCCGGGTCGTTACAATAATTCACTTCTCTATTTCTCTATCAATATTTGTTAATCAAATAATTTCGATAATCATCTTGGCCTCTTACGCTATTTGGAAAACATTTCCATATATCGCCTTCTATTATTTTCTATAGTTAGAAAATATATTCTATTTATATTTGAAAAAAACAATTTCAATCACTTATCTCTTTCCCGACTACTTTAATTATACTCAGGAAATATTTACTGTTATATTTCCAAACTTCCATCACTTGGATTAAAACGAATGTTGTGTAAACATCGTTACAACAACCCAAAATATTTTATTCAACTAAATATTATTCAAACACTTCTCTTCGAGGCTGGGTCTTGCTATTTATCAATTAAAATGAAATCAGTCAAGTTGGGGTAAAATTACCTCTTAGACCTTGACTGAAAACATCATCAACTTCAAAACAGCAAAACCACTTACCTCGAATAAACACACTATAAAACCCAATTATTCATTTTTAAACACATATATATATATATATATGTTTCTCTTTCTATTACCGGCCTATCAATTTCCTTTTTGTTTGTAATATTCTATTTTTAAATTTGTTCCTTATCGAATTCAATATATATTGATATATTGATTTCGAACTACCAAAATTTCTTAAAAATATTCTAACTCCTTAAATTCCCGGAAAAGTCCGCCATAACCTCCCCTGTACCGGGAGCATCGGGATATTTCAAATAGCCTCCCATGGCCCTCACCAATCCAAAAGAAAAAGAAAAAGCCAAGCGGCTTGTCGATACGTCGCATAAAATCTCATATATGAATTTAAACATGTACCTTTTTGTCGAGCACATAAATTAAAATCTTCATATACTCCATCCCATACCTGTCTAACACATGCTCACCTGTTTCCAATTCAACCTAATCCAATCGTTTGAATTCAGTTTCGCTCATTTATTCTTTAATTAGCTATTTTGCATATTTCACTTCTTTGTTTGAACATAACATGTTCAAACAAAATATCTAACTTGCTCATAACCAAATTGAATTTCAATTTCAATTCTAGTTTCCTTTTCGATTTTGAATATAAATTTTCAAACCGAATTCACTTATTCAAAGCCCTATATCAATTCAAAATCTCATTAACTAATTACTATTCAAATTAGTTAATTCTATTCAATAATAAAAAAATCTGATTTCTGTTTCAAAAATCAATTCATTACTCCACCAGAGTTCACATATAATCTACAACTCAAATCTGAAATTTTCTAAATAGAAATTCGGATTTTATTCGCTTAAAATCCTTTTATAAAATTTAATAAACCGTTATGGTTTTTAAATGGTTATGGCGCTGATTTTCTGCAAATTTGATTTTGATATAACTCAAAATTTATTCAACGAAATCCAGATTTTTCTCCTCTATTAGAAAACTATTATCAAATCGGTCCTGGCATTTCTTGTTTCAAAGAATTCCGACTTCAATTGAGTTGTATATACTCAATTGAAGTTCGAAACGCCAATTTACGAACTGCAGCGCTGCGGCGAGTTTGTTTTAATTTTATTTATAAATATAAACGTTTAAACTTCGTCTATAATAAATTCAACTCCATTTTGATATATTTTTAATATATATCAAATCAATTTTTCCCAATTCAACATACTATTTCCAATCTTCTAAAATTGTCGATTGTTCCTTATTCAGTAATAAATTCATTTATATTTCGATCTTCTATATTTAATTTTAATTCCTTTTATAAATTATAAATCCTTATGATTTATTTCTATTCTGTTTAAAAATCCACATTTCAAAACATATTTCGTCGTTCCCATTTCGAAATGATTTCAAATTTTCTATTTCAAATTCTCTTTTTAATTCTCTTTGAAGTTTCTATATTCAGATTCTATTTGAATTCTCAATATTCAAATTCTATTTTTCAATTCTATTGGAATTTTCTATTTCCAATTCTATTCAAATTCTATATATATTCAAATTCTATTCAAATTCTATATATTCAAATTTTATTCAAATTCTACATTTAAAATTTCTTTGTTCAAATTCCATTTCACTTTCTATATTCAAATTCTATATTTGAATTTCCTTTATATTTTCTATAATTAAACTCCATTTGAATTTCTATATTCAATTTCTATTTGAATTTTCTTTATATTCTATATTAAACAAGTCTTGATTTCCAATTCAGTTGAAATCAATAATTTCTACTTTGAAAAAAATACTTTCCCTTTTCAACTTCACACTTGTGTTTTTTATTTCTGAATTACCTAATGATAATTCTTTTCACTTCATTTATAAACTTCGTTTATAAATGAGTTGCTTGTTTTTATTTATTTAAAACAGGTTAATATTTTTATTCCATTCTAAAATTTCAAATTCTATTTTAAAAATAAAATTTTCCTTTTAAATCTCAAATATCCTTTCCAGGATATTTTTAAATTAACACTTAGGCCCAGTGATATTTAAACACCAAACAACCAATTATTTATTTCAGGTTTTCTAACACATCATATATGACAGTATATATGCAAACAAATAAATAAACAAATAATATATTTTTGAGGAATCCAGTTGGATTCCTCCAACCTGTTTTCCTGCATCCACAGACGTTAGTCAACATAAATAATACCCATCCTGCTTCGAGGCAGGATATCGCGGTATGAAGGTCATCCACTAATATATTTGTGGGGCGCATAGGGAAATCATCCGCTATGAAACTGCGGGCATCCGCTAATGAGACTGCGGGGATCAATCCAACCATCAACCCAATATATATATATAATAGTCAACCCTAAATAACTAATATATTTCAAACACTCAGAAAGCATTCTACAAGCAACAAACAATTATTTTTAACGATATAGAAATAATTCTAAATAAAAGGTGAGTGAGATTTACTCACCATGATTTTAACTGCGCTGAATATCCATTTTATTTCCATATTGTTGTGTCAACGAATCGTCTCGAATGAATTTTATTATGTACCTACGATTATTTTAATTTAATGATTTTATGACTATTTAAATTTACAAACACAATTAAATAATTTATTCTATGTGAAATTTATATTCGGTAAAACTGTATACCTTATGGCCTTGCCGATTAGTCTACCATTCCATGACATAACCTTGAATCGCTCCAAAACTATAGTCAGCCCCACTCTGGTGATTCATCGAACATCTCGCAGTCAAATGCCATTCCATCTTCTTGAATGAAATCTCGAATAACACGCTTTGCATAAGAACCCGAACTTCATCTCGTACTCTTAGCATATGTTTTAAAGTACTTGAGTAATTATTATTTTCATACATATGCCAAAACTGCTTGTTAGCTATGTAATTATTCTTCATCCATCTGCTCCATAATCCACCTTTCGCCAACAATGTCCACACTAATTTAATCGCTGCAGTCTTTTTTAAATCACGCAACAGTCGAAGTCCAATAACGCTTTCAGATTTAGGTCTGTGGAGTTTATCCCAAGAAACCTTATGTTGCTTCCTACCCCGAAAAAAATCCAAGCAAATTATCTCAATTTCATTAAGCACAGAGTTAGGGAGTTGAAAGATTGGCAACCAATATAAAACTGTAGGGATAAGAGCGCTCTGATTGAGCTCTTCCCTGCCTGCTGTTCAAAGAAATATACTATCCCATCCTTCTATCTTCGTACAAACATTATTAACTAAACTATCGCAGTCATTCGCATGAATGTAATCAGCAGATAGTGGGACCCCCAAATACCCTATAGGAAGGGAATCCTCTTCCATACCAAATGTCCTTAGAATATGTGCTCTGTCCAAACCATATTTGTTGAAATATACCCTTGACTTACCTGGTTGATACATAGCCCCACTGCATCCCGTAGTTGATTTAGTATATTAGTCAACGTCGCCGCATTTGCATTCATAAAAATCATGATGTCGTCTACGTAAAAAAGATGTGTTATCGTCGGCTGAACTGATGAGATAGTTTGGATAATCTGTAAGTTGACTGCGTCTTCTAGTTGTAATGAAAAATACTCCATTGCAATACAGAATAAATATGGTGACAACGGATCCCCCTGTCGCAAATCCCTATTTGAAGTAATGTACCCATGAGGAATTCCATCAATAAGTATTGAGAAGGTGGGGGTGCTAATGCATTCGTGTATCAAATTAACAAGCGATGTAGGGAAAACCATCCGAAATAACATATAACATATAAATTCCCTATTCATCATGTCATACGCCTTTTGCAAATCGATTTTTCTGCACATTTTAGGCCTTCCATTTTTCTTGAAATCACGCAGGAGCTTATTGCCAGTAATATGTTTTCCCCGATGTTTCTATCTGGAACAAATGCTATTTGATATTCTGCAATCAGAAAAGGCAGGAAATGTTTTATTCTAAAACAAATAATTTTAGATATGATCTTGTATATAACATTAGCACAAGTTATAGGATGATAATCTGAGATCTGTTGTGACTTATCTTTTTTAGGTAAAAGAGTTATAAAGTTGTGGTTCAGTCCATGTGCAAGTTTCCCATTCTGGAAAGTCGAGGAGATTGCAGCGAACAAGAGATCCTTTATGTCTTCCCAGTATAGCTTGTAGAACTTGGAGGAAAAACCGTCCGGTCCTTGGTTTTACAATCGTCGATAGAGAATATCACCTCTTTAACTTTCTCAAGTGTAATAGCTGCATATAAGTACTCCTTTCCTTCAGCAGTAATTAATTTTCTTGGTTTGATATTAGGAAAATACTCTCTGTAGCTCTATTAAACAAATTAGTATAGAAGGAAATAGCCTGTGTTATAATCTGTTCTAGGTCATACATGTACTTCCCGTTTGAGTTCATCAGTGCTTGTACATGATTTCTATGTTTCCACATAGACATTCATGCATAAAAAAAATTAGAATTTTTATCACCACACTGCATCCAAATGATCTTACTTTTCTGTTTATTACACTCATGCTGGATTTTACTCTGCTCCCTTATACATATTTGTATATACATATTTTTATCTACACCAGTCTGCTAAAAAATTCATCCTGCTCTAGTTCATCATTCACTAATTTGAACACATTATTATAATCGTCTTCTAATTTCTACAGGGCATTTGGTTTATTTCTGGTTTTGTTCCACTGCTTCAAATTGTGTTTTGTATTTTGTAGTTTGTGTATGAACACATGCAACCATGTACACCATGTTTCTGCCTCAAGACCTTTCTTAACAGCCAAATGATAGCCATCCAGTACGTATATGCCATGTGTTTACGTACTTGAATGGTTTAACTTTTATTTGGGCTCGATTTACTGGGACATGTATAGGAATTGGCGTGTGATCACTTCTTTGATCAGGGATTACGATAGTTAATAAATTTGGAAGTTTAGTCAACATAGCATAATTAATTAGAACTTTCTCCACATATACTTACAACCTTGTAAAAAAAAATCCACTAGACCACACTGCATGATGCAATTTTTAAAATTGGTAATTAATGATAGAGGGATAGGCAGGCCTCTTTTCTTGTCCATAGGTCTGGAAGAATTGTTGAAAACTGCTGCCGCAATCCATGGTAACTCGATGTTCAAGGGATTCATAATTAGGTTCTCCCATAGTGTTTCTCTTTGTTTAGCAAAATTACTAGCATAGACGAATGTGATAATACATGTAAAATCACCAACATTAACCATTTGAGTAGTTATATGTTGATCACTTTGATGTAGAATATCATATTTCCAAACCGCAGGATCAACTAAAACAATGAAACGCCCTTTACACCATAGGACATTGTTATGTATATTGTGCCACTTGGGGGAAGAAGCCCATGAAATCTGTGTATACCCACTATACCCGTTTTATTTTCCATAACACTCAATATACTGAGCTTGTGAACATGTAGAAGGTTGAGTACATGGTACTATTTAGCATCATTATTCAACCCTCTAGCATTCCAGGACATTATATTCATTTAATCACAGTTGTGCTCCATGTATTTCTTCTAGGCGGAGCAGGGCGAGTAGGGGTTTTTTCGTCTTAGCTTCATAGTTTGGGTTATTGGTAACAAGATGGGAAACATTTACTCTTGTTGTTTTCCCCGAATGTTCCTGAACTTGGGAAGCTATCTGTTCAATGAATTTTGTAGTATTGTTAAAAGCATCTACGGTGTCTGAATCGTCTAAGTTGCAATCTTCTACTATAGCTTTATCATGATGGTTTGTCTTCTTGTTAGCAGGTTTAGATCTGCTGGCTGATGAGTTCGAACAAGGCATTGTCCGTGTGCAACCCTGCATAACGATGGAACTGAGAGCAGCCTTATCATAATCGCTTAGTTGCAAAAAGGATAGACAGTGGAAAGGATTGTCTGTTTTGGCAGCAGGAGATATCGTACCAACAACTTTCTCTTTTCCTCTAGTATTTTTGTAATTCTGATCACTTGTATGTAACTCTGCAGTGAATACTTTAGCTTTATCATTATTCTGCAATTCTTTAGCGAATACGTGTACCATAATTGTATTGGGAGCATGTTTTATAGGCTTTGGCATCCATGTCTTCTGTGTAGATAGAGTGCAATGCTCAAATTTGTGACCATATAATTTACATGTGCTACATGCTCTTGGTTGATATTCATATTGCAATGATACATAGTCCATGTAGTCATTTGATCTTAGCACTTTAATAGATTCCAGGTAATTGAATGACGATTGCACTTCAACTAGAACACGAGCGTAGTTTAAACACAACTCGTTTTCAGTCGTATTATCCAATTTAATCGGGTTGCCAAGAGCACTCGCAGTCCGACTAATACCTTCAACGCTCCAGTATTCCAGATTTAAATCCATCAACAGAATCCAAATAGGGACCATGGTAAAATGGTCTCTGGAAAACTTCATATTTGAGGACCATTTTTTAATGATTATAATAAGTGAATTGAACGTGTAAGGCCATCCCCTTATTACTTCTTCAACATCAGTCGCCGAGGAGAAACATATGAAAATGAAACCATTTGCTTTGTAAAATAATTCAAATCCTGACGTAGGTTTCATGATTTTCTCTATGTATTTTTTGAATTGTTCATACATTGGATGTTGCCCCATGACGTAAGCTACTAAGATATTTGACCACTTGTCCTCATTTGGTTTCACCACGGCATCTGGCATTTGAACGCACTGCCGGTTGTCAGTATTCAGAGGATGGTAAAAACGCAGATCCACATCTCCTGTAGTTGACGAGCCCTCTGAAACCTTAATTGCTTCTGCCCGTGACCGCGTGAAGGGTGGAGGGTGTGGGAAACTTCGCATGTTACCATATGAAGGTTAGGGAGGAGGATCATCGTCATTCTCATTAGTTTCACCTTGAATGATAACCGTTTCTGCCATATATATATATATATATATATATATATATATATATATATATATATATATATATATATATATATATATTCGGTTAATACCTTGTGGCTATGGTGAATCCTAGCCACTGAAGACCTTAACTTCTAATCATCAGTGTTATCAAATATACTCTTAATGTAATTCATGAGATAATAATCTGCCACTTAATACCGGGTTTAGGTAAACACTCATTGCCATTTATGACCATCCTAGTGGATCCATGCATTATTATCTAGCTTTCATTACATGTGAACTCTTAGACACTTAATACTCCATTAGATAAGTGGTCCCACTTACATGTTCTTCGGGACTCTTTTTTCCCATCCATAGGTATACCCTTATATAACCCTCAGATAACAAGTGGAAAACTTCCCAAGAACAACCTTACTCATGCATCTATCATTTTACTAAGGATCGTTTAATACCTCGTAAATTTATAACAGAGAGGCAGACCTAATGTTCACTTAAAACCTAATAAGGGAGGGTCCTATGACTTTGGCTCAGTACTAAAGAGTGAACCTTAGTGGCATACCTAGTCATAACCACTTAATACCCAAACAAGGTAGGTCAGCTACGTAATACCTTCTCGAGGCAGACCTACATCACATAAATAATTATTACACCGAACATCTTAAAGTAAACCGACTACTTGTACTTAATGGATTTGTCAGTCGGTTCCGGGGACACTACTGCTACAAGTGGGCTTAACCTTGGATCTTAATGTATTTATTTAAATGGTCCATGACGCTATACCTCCCACATTAACGCTACTTCTTCTAGATGTTGGATATGTCGATCGGTTACGGATAGACTTCTACTACAAGTAGGGATTAACCTCGTGTCACATGTCATTAAAAGCCATTAAATACTCATACACATAAATATTTCCTATTAAGGACATTTCAAATTCGAATTACTAATTAAACTAATTTATGCATTAATAGTACGTTAATTACGCTATAAATAGTATTAAAAAGAATATAATTAAAGCGCCAGTAAAGAAACGTCCTAAAACGTAGAAATAATAATCCTAATCACAAAATAAGGTTTGCGAGTTTATTTTCCAAGGTTCATCAACATAGCATATAATGTCTATCCACATTCAAATCAATAACAGGGATATAAGACACACATACAAAATAAATTGTTACCTGGATTTTAAAGATCAATTCTATAATAAAACAAAGATAAAGTGTAATACACCAAATATGTGTAATCTCTTTTTGATACTACTTTACTTTTTATATGTTTTTATTCAAAAACAATGATTCTGGTGACTTATGTTTTAACACATTAAAACTATCTATTTTATAAATAGATGTTTAAACTTATTTAAGCTACAACACCCAAATCTTATGTTTTTGCACATATAAGAGATTTACTATTAGCAAGAAAATAAATCAGATCATTACCAAAATTACACAACACCCAAACATGCATCTTTTATTACATTCATAATCAAAACCATATACATCAAAATGATTGACCATTTTCATAATTTATAAGGGGTTTGGAGATTTTTTTTATATTTTGTTTTTATGCAAATCCAAATCTCTTTAGACATAATAATACAAATCTACACTATCGAGATATAGAAAATAGTAAACTTATGTAGTTTCTACTCAAAGAACTACTAGGATAAGGTACGGAAGTTATGTGGAAATAGTTTCTGGATTTTATCCTTGAAAATACCATGTTCCAAAAAATTTCCCAAACTAAAGTAAGTCCAATTAGAGTCTTATATACATACGATTTCTAATTCCAAACTCTAATAAGAAAATTATATTAGAGAAGCTAGAGAAATAGGTATGAGAAGAAGAAGAATCCTAACCTATCAATTTTTTGGAACATAGAACAATGGTGGAGAAGAAGAATAGAATAGAATGTAGGGTTTAGGGGAGAAGCTAAGGACTTATTTATAGTTGCTAAAGTGTGTATGGACCGTAGGATTAGTTTTATAAAATCTGGATAGTCCATTTTAGAAAATATAATAAAAACCTCAAATAAAAATAAGCCTCTCTCCCACCCTCGACAAATATCGACCCCCTACCTAGGAGGGCAGTCAATCTGCCTTAAGGGTCGAGCGTTCGGAGATTTATTTCTGTGTCATCTCTATTTTATTAATTATGCTAATTTATTCGATTGATTCTTTCTGTTTTTCTTGATTCATATCCCATCCTTACATATATATACAAAAAAAAATCCTAAGGAAAATTCTATTATGCCGAAGGTACATTATTTAATTTCAGATTTATATTCTTAAAGTTTGGATTTCAAATGATGAGTGTATAAATTTTCAAGTAACTTGTTTTATTCCTAACATTTTTACATGGACTCCGTTTTCGATAAATAAAATAGGAAAATAGGTTAGAATCTCGCCACAAATACAATGGTAATATTTTCATGGCCCAATTATCATCCAATGTTTATATTTTCAGCCTATTGATATTTTGTTAATAATGATTGTTTATTCTTGAGTTGACTATCCATGTCGATTTAGGGTATATTTTATGGGGTGTTACATTTCGGGTCTTTTAAATTCCAAAACTGGTTTTGTTCTCTTATTTATTCCACAAGAAGATTTTAGGATTTCTGTTGTTTTAGTATTCGAATCTAGGTTTTGGGTCTTCTATAAGCCTAATAAGGCTTCTTTCATAATAATTATTTTTAGAAGATTTTTTTGGATTCCTGTTATACTAATACTCGAATCTGGGTTTTGGGTTTTCTACAAGCCGAGGGAGGCTTTATTTCCAGAGGAAGGTTTTTGGATTTTGGTTTTCTAATACTCGAATATGGGTTTCATGTCTTTTATTAGCCAAAGGAGACTTCATTTATAACTATTTTCAGATAAAGGGTTTTTGGCATCTATTATCTTAATACTCGAATCTGAGTTATAGATTTCCTATAAGCCGTAGGAGGCTTCATTTATAATTATTCATAGGAGAGGGCTTATGGACGCCTAATACTCTAATATCGAATTTGAGTTTCAGTATCTCCACTATTTCTAGAAAAGGGGGTTCGGGGCATTGTTAGTCCACTACCAAATTTGTGGTTTTGGTCCTCCTAATACCATAAGTAATTTATTTACAGAAACTTGATTCCTAGATACTCTGAAACCAAATATCTTTATGAGCCTATTATAATATCTAAATGCAGGTTCATAATTTCACATTATAAGTATCTGCAAATGGGTTCTGAGTGTTTCAATAACAGAAGAATACTGATTTCTCATTATTCTCAGAATACGTTGTTCTGGAAAGTAAATCAATGAAAGTATGTGAACAATTCAAACTCATATTACAAAAAGTACTAATCAAGTTTCATCTATACAAATTATAAGACATTAAAAATAACACAACAATAAGGATCAATGGTTTCGATTATTTTCGGTTACGTTCTTTGACGAAACCATATTTGGAACACAATTGGGAATTGTATATAATATCTTCTTGAGCTTATTTCTTTATATTTGATGGATTTGGAAATATTAGTAGAATAAATATGAAGTTCAAGCACGTGCTTATAAACTTTGTTAGCTTCTAAAACAGTTTGTTAGCCCTTTTTTATTCAGTCTCTCACTTCCAAAAAAGTGTACTTCACTATGATGCTTTTCAATTTGAGCTACATAATTGTTGAAGTGGCGATGAATATCCCCTTTCTTCTTATTTTAAATATAGTCTAGCACTTATAATTTTACGATGTTGACCCAATCTCATATTACCTTCTTGTTTAAACCTCTTGGAGGATTTACTTGAAATTGAAACTTCCCCGAGGACCCTGGGTGCCGATAGAAGAGGATCCAGAGGATATGGAAGTTAAGTTTGAAATCCCTCCTCTCATAAAAAGTTCTAAGGATTGACGCGAACATTGGCTACCTTCCCATTAAAATTCCTACTCGTAAATCCTACGCTTAAGTTTTAACATCTCTTTATCAAAATCTACTTTTGGATTAGTCCTGACTTGACGTTTTGCCTCTTCTAAGACTTGAACCATTTGAGAAAGTTCTATTCCAAGTATCTTAGTAGCATTTTCAATCCAATAAACTAAAAACTTCTACATTTGTTGCATCATAAACTATTTAAGGGCAAGGGAGTTACCTTTGAATTTCGAAGGAATGACCATGCTAAAAGTTCTCGGTTGCCCACTTTCGATAGCATGGCCGAAGGGATCAATATATGACTTTTCTATCAGAACTAATGGTGAAGACAGAAGATCCTAGCCAATAAGCATTAATACACTAATCAATACATAGAAATAAGTTCTTTGTTCCATATAATAACTAATACATTGGTTTTTATATACATCTATGTTTAAAATTTATTTCCAGTCTTATTCTTCAAAAGAAGGAGTGTCACATTCCATAATCATTTTGAAGTGATGTATTATGCTTTCCCTAAAAACTCCTCCTTCTCTTTACCTAAGAAGTCAGAATGTAACCTAGGACATGACATGTGAAATGTGCATAATTCTTTTAGAAAGCAGCGTCAGATGGGCTCTAATGACTTAACAAGAAGGATTTATCCCGATAATCTCTTCCAACTCAGCAAATTTTAATAAGAAGTCTAAGATAATGGGACTACTTGGAATATTATTTCTCTATAATTATATGATAGAACAACCTCATTAATAGAAAGCCAAAATCATATGATTGTTTTATTAAAAAGAAATGTTGTCATTACAAGAGCCAAACAATATTTACAAAAAGTATGTAAAAATTCTATATATGTCAAAAAAAATTCTTTTATGGTTATTAAGGTGTTTTTAAATATAATCCAAAAAGAGGGAGGCTTCCATCAAGATTTTCGTTTTGCGAGGAAAATCAAATCGCAAAATTTATTATTCCTACTTTCTGACGATCAAGATACTCTAACAGAGGCCTTTCCAAGCGAGTGCTCCGCCTTCATCCCAAAACGAATGGTAGGGTCTCGAAAAAATTTAATGCAAAAATAATTATTAAAGAAATCATAATACTATTTGTCTCACTCATTTAAATTAAGCTTGTGAAAGTTTAACTCTAATGGTTTTGTTTGCTAGAAAGAAAGGTAAAAATATATATCTGCTACTAAGAAGGTGACCAATAGATAAGAGCATATCAAAAGGGAAAAGATCAGTACCTGAGCCGGAGGAGGAGAAATGCTGGTCATAACTTATTTCCCCTTCGAACCTTTAGAAATAGGGCAACCGCCTTTATCTTTCTCCAAGGCTTTGCCCTCCTTTCCTACTGAGGAACCACCGCTACTACTTCCCAAAAGTTGAATAAAAGATGGCCCCTTGGGGAGTATGTAGTTAAAGCGCTCAACAAATCCAATGTGGATGATGTAACAACCCATATTTTACGTATTAAAGGATCATAAAATATTTTTGTTTAATTCCCTGAGGGTTGGATCATTCTTATATTTTGATATGTTAGTTATGGGGATGTGAGACATGTCCATAATTTTTACCAATTTTATTTGTGACCATTTTGACCTTGTTAGACTTGTACAGAGAATAACTTTTGACTGGAATCGAATCAGGTGTTGAGGTTAGTTTCATTGGAAAGGAAATAGTGTTGCCAATTCCATAGAGTAGTCACATTAGAGATTTGGTTCAGCGGTTTGGGAGGAATCGTTGTTTTTGTGTTTCACAATTTCTGTTGAGGTTTTTAGAGCCATTGATGGGCTGATTTGAGGATGCTCATTAGTGGGCTGTTGGTAGGATATAATTAGGGGTTAGAGGCATGGAGAATAGTTTACTTTATTCATTCTCTCATTTGGTTGAGCTCGTGATCCTCCTTGCTCAATCAAATACACATTTCCACCATTATAATTTTAGATCTACATAAGAGAATTGAAGATCCACATCATGAAGCTAGATCTACGTCAAGTGAAGAGAGATCACGTCAAATTAAGATGTTTGAAGCAAATCCTTTGCTGTCCGGATTGAGAATTTAGAGATTTCGAGTTAATTCGAAGAATTGATGAGTGATAAGCATCTCTCACATGGATTTGATCAAGTATCTGGTTGTTTGTTCATATTTTCAACATTTCAGGTTGATTTCATCTAGATCTACATCGTGGTAAGTATATTTTCATTTGAATCACCATAGGATCTAATCTAGCAACTTAAAATCGGTAATTCTTATGTTAATTCATATGTTTATGCAAGTTAGATCCATTATTTTAGTTTATTCATTCATTTATCATGATTTAATGAATATTATATGATTTTTGATGAATAATCATCATTTTGATGATGTTGATGGTTTCATAAAGTGTTGATTGTGGAATTGGATGATTTGGTTGATTTGAATGAGTGGTTTGCATCGATGTTGTCGTTTGGTGATGATTTGGTCAAGATTAGAGCTATTTTGGTCAGATCTAGAGTCGGGTTGTTTTTCTTAGGTTGCTAATGATGTGGCATGGAGTTTGGGTTGTGTGGCTTGTTGCTCAAGAAAGGGATGAAGGTTGGGTCGTTGGTATTAGGTCGCTAGTGTGTTAGGTCATTTATAAGACCTAGTGTGCTTGGTCTTAGGTCATTTATAAGACCTAGTGTGTTACGTATTAGGTCGTTTTTAGGACCTAGTGTGTTAGGTCTTAGGTTGTTTTTAAGATCTAGTGTGTTAGGTCTTAGGTCGTTAGGTCTTAGGCCGTTTTTAAGACCTAGTGTATTAGGTCTTCGGTCGTTAAATCCTAGGTCATTTTTAAGACATAGTGTGTTAGGTCTTAGATCGTTATTAAGACCTAGTGTGTTAGGTCGATAGGTATTAGGTCATTTTTAAGACCTAACGTGTTAGGTCGTTTTAAGAACTGAGGAGTTAGACCTAAGGAGTAAGACCTATGGAGCAAGACGTAAGGAGTAAGACCTAAGGAGTTCAAGACCTAAAGAATGTCGACCAAATGAAGCTTGTTTTTGACTCAACGATGGTTATAGCTTCGGCGCGAATTCAAGGATGAATGTCTGAAGTATAATGAAGTGTTCATTGATCATCATAATGCAACGAATGTGAAGACGATTCAAGGGTGTTGAGTTCGTAGATTTTGGTTGCTCGAGAAGGTTGCTTGTGCTATGAATAGCCATCAGGGAGGACGACCAAAGATATTGAAGGCTGAGAGATTATCGTTGTCAATTGTTCCAACAGACTCAAAGCAATGGAACAATAGGGACGTCTAAAATACCGGTATAGTTGAAAGGCCTAGATAGGTATCGATGAAGAGGTATGGAGTTTTCGCTAGAACCAGGGTTACCATTAGCCCTTGACGTATGGCAAGGTTGGCTGTCATATGATTAACGATGGTTTCGAAGCTGGATACGCAGTGATAGATAGGGTCATTGATGTTGGTTGTTTCGCTTGTACTGTCTCATGTAAGTTATCTAACATCGAGGTAGAAGTTTCTTAGGTGCTTGTATGATGTTGGTTTAGGCCTTTGGAGCTTGTGCTTGATGGATGTTTATCTCGATTAGGATGGTTTACGTGAGATATAACTAGTTTTTATGATTGCTATGGTATGGTTGACTCTGATTTCCATGGACGCATCATTGTTTTCAAATGCTTGTTTTAAAGGCTATCACTGTCAAATGTGGTGAAGACGGGTCTAGATTCTTCTCTGGAGTTTTGGTAGATCAATTGATTAATCTGCCTATTCTCGTATATTTTATTGATGATGCTAGATAGTTGTTTTATCGCTCATTAAGTTTATTTTCTGACTCAAGGTTTTATGTTTCCTATTATTACATTGGGTTGTTCATCCGGTTTTAGATGGGCAGACTGAGTAGCAGGTTACAGGTAGCAGGACTCAGTAAGGCGAGGATGAAGAGCAATGAAGAGCAGGAGGCTTGCGTATAAGTTTTTCTTCTATCTTGTACTTTTGGTTTCCGCTGTTATGATTGGCATTTTCTCTGAGTGTTGTAGTGGGATGAATTTGTACGGACTTATGTTGTAATCCAAGGGTGTATGGATATTCTTTCTAGTGGTTATGAAAGTTTAATTTTATGCTCAGAAATGCTTCACTATTATGGCATGTTGTATATATTCTATTATATTTTATCCTTGCGTTGTGGGTTATACGAAAGGTGTCAAATTGAGTTATCTTATCTTGATTATCGTCCATAGCTGCTTGGCACACCTTTTAGCGCATTATTCATCTTGTTTATTACAGGAGTTATGGGACGTGACACCCCACGTCCGTTAATGTCACTCACAAAGGGAATGCATTAAGTTTTGTGAAGTGTTATAGTAAACAAAACGAAAATATTACAAGACAAACATATAAAATAACAGCGGAATAAAAGCTTTATTTATTATAAGATACCGTGGTCCAAAAACATCATATGTCTGAAATATGAAAGCCCATTACAATATAAAAGCTATTGTCTTGTACTTTAAAAATATCAGAGTACATAAAAGAAATAAAATTTCCCCAAAACAAAATATAGCCATAGCAACAAGGATAAGAGCTTGAGCCATACATCTCAGCAGCTCAAGCAAAAGAAAGCAGAATCACGGCCAAGCCTGAGTGTTCCAGCCCTGAGAACCTGGGGGGAACAAAAGAAAGAAGAGGAAGTAAAAAGGGTCAGACATAAAGTTTGGTGATTCCAGTTACTTTTAGCAAGTAAAAAAAGGTATCACGACAGGCATATAAAGTGGATAAGAGAGATATAACTACATAAAAGGCAACTATGACAAGGTGAACAGGATAGGGTGTATATACTTATATTGATTACTCTGCACTACTACTAGTATATCCAGAATGAGATGATCCCCAACATGTATGAAATGGTAGACATAGGCGTACTTCTGGTGAAGAGGTTTTAACCCCATACAATCCACAGGCAGCCCCAATAACGCATTCCTAAACTTACCAAAGTCTAGATGTACCCTAACTACTACCCTAATCGATTGGCTCCCTACTCCGTAGATACCTTGTGCTAGCCCTACAGTAGGATTTATCACTTCCTAAAGTGGCAACCCTTCATTTTCAAGATGTGTACAACCATATCTACTGATGTCACAGTGTCTTAATTCCCATGGCAAGCCGGACCCATGCACGCACATGACTCTGTTGCTTTCCTCAATTATCGGCACCGCCCCTTCGTTTTGGATCTCTTACAATCAGCCCAGTAAGCGTGCCCCTACTCCGACCAATTTCGGAGTACTCGTTTAATACCTATATGGGTTACTGACTGAAACGGGTCCCACACACAAGATGATACAAGCTCTCCTTAGGCCTGCATCCCTACTACTAGGATTTCGACTGGTTATGCCTAACAGTCCAACATGTAAAACAGGTTAAGTTGTCAGGACTATATATGTAAATATTACCCCACCGCCGCAAGATTTACTTAACCCTAACTGATCCAAGCTAGTATACTTAACAAAGTTGCATAACCCCAAAGTATAAAATAAGTTAAGTTTGTGGGCCTATATATATAAATATTACCTACCGCCACAAGATTTACTTAACTCACCCACTGTTTCAACCAATTTTACTTAATCCCTATTCAAGTTAACATGTTCATACAATCCCTATGGATTCATCTAGGTTAAGTATTCCAATTCGTTACCAAATCCACTTATGGTTATAATGGGCTAGACCTCCCACACTAGGCTTACAACTTGTGGATGCTAGATATGCCGATCGGGTTTGGGCAGACTTCTTCCACAAGTTGGGCCTAACCTCGTGTCTTAGCCTCTCTCGTATTTGTGCACTTAGACCCCTGACATCAGATTCAACATTTGAGGTTGTTGGATATGCCGGCCAGGTCCGGGCAGACTTCCACCACAAATGCAATCTAACCTCGTGTCATAAGTGCCATTACAGTTTTCTAATTACTGTAATCCTAGGCATTGTAATTATTAACCATTAATTCTACCTATGTCTTTATAGGTGTTCATGCTCATTTACACAATTATATTCATAATGGATTATATGTCCAAATTCATACTTGTCATTCAAGTTATGCCAATTCTAATGTTTTCCCTCGTTCCCTAACTAACACATTCGCATATATTTGGCGTCATGTCTAGGCTAGAAAGTAGCCTAGCCATAAACAATATAAGATAAAGATGACAATAGTGATTATTTTAACAAAAGTGACATAAACATATATTTGGCATAGTGATAACGTGGACATATAAAAATAGATCTAGCGAGCATGTGATAATAAACCTAGATCTAACATACCAAGGATGTCATAATAGGCATGAATAAATAAGGATTCATATTTCCAATTAATGATAGATCTAAATTAATCACCACATGATAGGTAAAGTTTAAGATCCACAAATGTGATAAGATAAATTAACCACAAGCGAATTAGATCTATAAAGGTAGATCTAGCATGACATTATAAATTAACCACAAACGAATTAGATCTATAAAGGTAGATCTAGCATAACATGATAAATTAACCAGAAGCAAATTAGATCTATAAAGATCTAGCATGACATGATAAATTAACGACAAGCGAATTAGATCTATAAAGGTAGATCTAGTTTGACATGATAAATTAACCACATGCGAATTAGATCTAAAAAGATAGATCTAGCATGCTAATAATTTAAGACCCACAATTGTGACATGACAAATTAACCACAAGTGAATTAGATGTAAAAAGGTAGATCTAGCATGACATGATAAATTGACCACAAGCGCATTAGATCTAAAAAGATAGATCTAGCATGATAATAATTTAAGATCCATAATTGTGACATAACAAATTAACCACAAGTGAATTAGATCCAAAATGTTTGATCTAGCATGACATGATAAATTAACCACAAGCGAATTAGATCTAAAAAAGATCTACTAAGATAATATTTAAGATCCACATCACAGTTATGTCATAGACTCAAAAGACTCAATAGATTGGATATGATAAAGATTTAGATCCAAGTCATAGAATATTATAAATTCACAAATTATGATAGATCCAATATGATTCAATCACAGGCATATATCCAAATCACTGTCATACCGCGTTTACTTTTAATCATTTAAATCTAAAAGTAACTAACTCACCGTGTTTGGATTTTAGAAGATAGAAAAGAAATTGTTGGTGTTGAATCTTAGATCTATAGCTGAAATGCCTGAATCTCTTTTTTTAAACTTGATTTTGGAGAAGAATAGGCTATTTAATTGAAGTTGCAGCAGAGCCTCGTCGTCACCATTATTTTTCCAATGAATAAAACCTAGGTTTAGAGTCCTTTTTATAGCCGCTGCACCCTGAATATGGACACTGCGTGCATCTAGAAACATTCAGCCAATTCGACCCAGGGGTGGACCCATAGGTCGACCCATACTCCCTGAGTCGACCCCGATGTCAACCCAGCGGGACTCGGGTCAACACTCCAAAAGGGTCGGTTCGGCGTTTTGCCTTCCCGCTTTATCATTTTTAATTTTTTTGAATATTTATTTATTTAATTTTTATATATCTCTATATATAATTTTCTCATATGCATACGAACTTCAAGGCTTAATAACTTCTTCATACGGTATCCGTTTTACGCAAACCAATGTCTATCTTGACCAAAATTTCGAGACGAACGCAATGGTACGGTCTATTTTACTTAATTCGCTGTATTTAATTAATTTATCATATTATATTCATTATATAATGTAGTTAAAATGACTAAAATTTTCGGGGTGCTACATTCTTCCCTAGTCAAAGGATTTTGTCCCCGAAGCCCCCAAGTCATGAATAATGTACATCCTACCATCCATATCCATCTACTCATCCACCAATCACTGGCATCCACTGTCCTTAAAAGATTTCTAATGCTTATATGAACATATGCAAAGGTGTGTGTATATGTCCCAATACTAGTGCAAAGATCAGGCGGTCTACTGATTTAGTCGACCTCCATAACGCAATGTATGTTAGTGTCATGAATCCAACATGTAAGCAAATAATCCTATTATAACATGTAAGTTCTATATGTCTGCACAATCATTCGACCAAATGCAACATCCACTTGAAAATACATCCATTTTCATCCATTAAAAGAAAAGAAAAATGCACACAAATCCATATGCAGTACGAGAGTGATTGAGCCGATCTAGTGCCTAATGTTTGTGTATATGCATCCACAAGCAACCACTAGAAAATACTTGCATCCACTTGCATCCATCAAACATAACATGTCTCAAATACATGTTTACATCCATGGGTTCCCTACCTAAAGTTAGAAAATTTGATTGACAGGATACAGATGAATGATAGAAACAAGTGTGAATAAAAGCTTTGGAAAAAAAGAAGTTAGGAACACATTCCCAAAAAGGAAAGGGTATGAAGCGTGATCTTTGTCTTCAGTCTCACAAGTCACATCCTCGTGGTCTTCTCCCCTTGCACTTTTATTAACCTAACCTCTCTGTTGCGCAGTTTCTTAACCTCTGATCCAAGTATACGAGTAGGAACTTGTCTAATTGTCGCCTCATGTTCTACCACTACTTCCTCACACATGTTCGGCTCAACTACCTATGTTGTATCGTGTATACACTTCGATAAATAAGAAACGAGGAAAAACATCATGAATATCCATACATATGCGAAACGAGCTGTACGCCTTAGTTGCGAATACCATCGAAGCACCCCATTCAGGTATGCTTCGCATAATAAACCCTTTCTCAAGCAGTTGTCCTACTTGCTTGCTAGGCTTCCTCCTTTCTCGTGGAGCCATGTGGCGCACAGGTCATGCAACTTGATTTGCATTGTCTACCAAATATATACAAAAATCGATCTCGCGCCTTGGAGATAAACCCCGAACCTCCTCAAAAACATACGGATACTCATGGACTACCACTGTAGACCGTAGATCATCGATAGACGCACCAAGAGATTCTAGGAAACTAAGCATGATAGACCCTTTGGGGTCACAAGAAATCTTGAGGTTCCTCCTATGGCAAGTCAAAAGTGTAACGAACCTCCCCTCACAATTGAGAATGGCACCGTACATGGCTAGCAAATCTATCCCTAGAATCAAACCATAGCCCATAAAACCGAGAACATATGCATCGCACTCGAACTCGACACCTAATGTAGATATTCTCAAACCCCGAAAAATCATGGATAAATGAGTCGAACCACCAATGGGGTTTGAGATAACAATGGGATCCACAACCATACTAGTATTTAGTGCAGATATTCAACAACAGAACTAGATATAAATGAATGCGAATCACTAAAATCAAAAAGAGCTCTTATAGGAAGATTGGAAAGAGAAATCACACCTTCAACAAAAACTTTCTTACCTCTATCCGATACGACGACGACGATAGCATACTCCTGCCCTCCAAGGGATCCTGCCCTTTGCCCTTGTCCTTGCCTCTTCGGGCACTCTTTAGCAAAGTGTCTGACTTCTCCGCAACTGAAGCAAGTATTCTTCCTTCTTTTGCAGTCCTTTATCAAGTGACCCTCACATCCACAATTGCGACACTTCCTCTTATCCTTAACTTTGTTATTCTTTCCTCCTTTTTTATCGTTGTTGTTGTCCTTTCTTGGGCCGTACATTCTTATTTTATGTCTCCTTAACCCTAGCTTCTTTCTTTTTTGAGAAATCATCTCTTGCGATGGTGGAGGAATAACGATTGCAGTTGGGGGAGGGACCTTTCCCTGGCTCCCGGTTGGTGACGTAGCTTCAAGATATGTAAGGAACAAATCCGACATTTTAACGCCCTCGGGAATATAAGGTTCCCCAGACATGGTGAAAAGAAAAAGGAAAGAGAATTAGACAAAGTACAGAAGGATATTACTTATGGCTTTGGGGGAATATGTTTTTCAAAATAGACTTTTTTTTAAATGCTTCCTTTTTAAACCTTTTTGAAAATAGTTTTCAAAAACTTTTATCAAATCTGGTAACCTTCATCCCTTATACCAAGTGTGACACCCGACGTCCGTTAGTGTCATTCACAAAGGGAATGCATTATGTTTCGTGAAGCGTTAAAGTAAACAGAATGGAAATATTACAACATAGACATATAAAATAACAGCGGAATAAAAGCTTTATTTATCATAAGATACCGTGGTCCAAAACATCACATGTATGAAATACAAAAGCCCATTACAACATAAAAGCTACTGTCTTGTTCTTCAAAAATATTAGAGTACATAAAAGAAATAAAATTCCCCAAAAAAATATATAGCCATAGCAACAAGGATAGGAGGTTGAGCCATACATCTCAGCAGCTCTAGAAAAAGTAAGTAGAATCACGGTCAAGCTTGAGCGTTCCCGCCCTGAGAACCGGGGGGAAACAGAAAAAAGAAGAGGAAACAAAAAGGGTTAGACATAAAGTCTAGCGAGTCCAGTTATTTTTAGCAAGTAAATAAATAAAAGTAGCATGACAAACACATAAAGTGGATAAGAGAGAGATAATTACATAAAAGGCAAGTATGACAAGGTGAACAGGATAGGATGTTTACGCTTCTAATGATTACTCTGCACTACTACTAGTATATCCAGAATGAGATGATCCCCAACATGAATGAAATGGTAGACTTAGACATACTTCTGGTGAGAGGTTTTAACCCCTATACAATCCACAGACTGCCCTAATAACAGACTCCTAAACTTACCAGAGTCTAGATGTACCCTTACTACCACCTTAATCGATCGGCTCCCTACTCCGTAGATACCCTGTGCTGGCCCCACAGTAGGATGTATCACTTCCTAAAGTGGCAACCCTTCATTTTCAAGATGTGCACAACAATATCTACTGATGTCACAGCGTCTTAGTTCCCATGGCAAGCTATACCCATGCACGCACATGACACCGTTTATTTTCTGCGCTGTCAACACCGCCCCTTTGTTTTGGATCTCTTACAATCAGCCCAGTAAGCGTGCCCCTACTCCGACCTAGTTCGTAGTACTCGTTTGATACCTAGATAGGTTAGTGGCTGAAACGGGTCCCACACACAAGATGATACAAGCTCCCCTAGCCTTGCATCCCTACTACTAGAATTTCAACTACTTATGCCTAAAAGTCTAACATGTAAAACAGATTAAGTTGTTGGGCCTATATATGTAAATATTACCCCACCGCTACAGGATTTGCTTAACCCTCACTGATCCAAGCAAGTTCACTTAACAAAGTTGTATATATAGGTTAAGTTTGTGCGCCTATATATATAAATATTACCTAGCGCCACAGGATTTACTTAACCCACCCACTGTTTCAACCAAGCTTACTTAACCCCTATTCAAGTTAGTATGTTCATACAATCCCTATCGATTCATCTAGGTTCAGTATTCTAATTCGTTACCAAGTCCATTTATGGTTACAATGGGCTAGACCTCCCACATTAGGCCCACAACTTGTGGATGTTGGATATGTTGGTCGGGTCTGGGCAGACTTCTTCCACAAGTTGGGCCTAACCTCGTTTCTTAGCCCGTCTCGTATTTGTGCAATTAGACCCCTCACATTAGTTTCAACATTTGCAGTTGCTGGATATGCCGGTCGGGTCCGGGTAGACATCCACCACAAATGCAATCTAACCTCCTGTCATAAGTGCAATTATAGTTTTCTAGTTACTGTAATCCTAGGCATTTTAATTATTAACCAATTAATTATCCCTATGTCTTTATAGTTGTTCATGCTCATTTACCCAATCATATTCATAATGGATTATATGTCCAAATTCATACTTGTCGTTCAAGTTATGCCAATTCTAATGTTTTCCCCTGTTCTCTAACTAATGCATTTGCATATATTTGGTGTTATGACTAGGCTAGAAAGTAGCCTACCAATAAACAATAAAAGGGAAAGATGACAATAGTGATTATTTTAACAAAAGTGACATAAATATGTAATTGGCATAGTATATGGTGGACATATAAAAATAGATCTAGTGAGCATGTGATAATAAAACTAGATCTAACATACCAAGGATGTCATAATAGGCATGAATAAATAAGGATTCATATTTCCAATTAATGATAGATCTAAATTAATCACCACATGATAGGTAAAGTTTAAGATCCACAAATGTGACATGATAAATTAATCACAAGAGAATTAGATCTATAAAGGTAGATCTAGCATAACATGATAAATTAACCACAAACGAATTAGATCTGTAAAGGTAGATCTAGCATGACATGATAAATTAACTACAAGCGAATTAGATCTAAAAAAATCTAGCATGACATGATAAATTAACCACAAGCAAATTAGATCTATAAAGGTAGATCTAGTATGACATGATAAATTAACCACAAATGAATTAGATCTAAAAAGATAGATCTAGGATTATAATAATTTATGATCCACAATTGTGACATGACAAATTAACCACAAGCGAATTAGATGTAAAATGGTAGATCTAGCATGACATGATAAATTGACCACAAGCGAATTAGATTTAAAAGATAGATCTAGCATGATAATAATTTAAGATCCACAATTGTGACATGACAAATTAACCATAAGCGAATTTGATCTAAAAAGGTAGATCAAGCATGACATGATAAATTAACCACAAGCGAATTATATCTAAAAAGGTAGATCTAACATGATAATAATTTAAGATCCACAATTGTGACAATACAAATTAACCACAAACGAATTAGATCTAAAAAGATCTAGCATGTTAATATTTAAGACCCACACCATAGTTATGTCATAGATTTAGAAGTCCCAATAGATCAAATATGATAAAGATTTAGATCCAAGTCATAGAATATTATTAATTCACAAATTTTGATAGATCCAATATGATTCAATCACAGGCATATATCCAAATCACAGTCATATCGTGTTTACTTTTAATCATTTAAATCTAAAAGTAACTAACTCTCCGTGTTTGGATTTTTAGAAGACAGAAAAGAAATTGTTGGTGTAGAATCTCAGATCTATCGTTGAAACGCTTGAATCTTTTTTTTAAACTTGATTTTGGAGAAGAATAGGCTATTTAATTGAAGTTGCAATAGAGCCTCGCCGTCACCATTATTTTTCCAATGAATAAAACCTAGGTTTTGAGTCCTTTACATAGTCGCTGCATCCTGAATCTGGACACTGCGTGCGTCTAGAAACATTCAGCAAATTCGACCCAGGGGTCGACCCATAGGTCGACCCATACTCCCTGAGTCGACCCCGGTATCGACCCAGCGGGACTCGGATCGACACCCCAAAAGGGTCGGTTCAGCATTTTGGCTTCCCGCTTTGTCATTTTGAATTTTTTTGAATATTTATTTATTTAATTTATATATATATATATATATATATATATTTCTCTAATGCATACAAACTTCAAGGCTTAATAACTTCTTCATACGTTGTCCGTTTTACGCAAACCAAATGTCTATCTTGACCAAAATTTCGAGATGAACGTAACGGTGTAGTCTGTTTTACTTAATTCGCAGTATTTAATTAAATTATCACATTATATTCATTATATAATGTAGTTAAAATGTCTAAAAAATTCTGGGTGTTACATGGGAGGTCGTCACATTTGGTATCAGAGCTCGGGTTAACGATTTCAGCCCAAGTTTGAAGACGTAATAACGTATGAGAGATGTACTTGTTGATTTCTGATGGATGCTTACTATATATATTAGTTTATAGTAATGACGTTTGAAATCTTTAGCAGTTTTCTCGTATGTGGATAATCATCCTATATTACAGATTTAGAATGAGTCGTCGACCATCGAGACATGCTGCTAGGGAGGAGGCTGCTCTAGGAGAGGAAATGGCGGTATACCATACTACCTAGATATGTTCTAGGCCATGATGGCAGTGACCATTAGGAGGTTATCCGCTAAGGAGGCACCAACAGTAGATGTAGGAGTTTGAATGCAGGTACCAAGGGTTGTGGACTTCATGAAGCTATGCGAAGATTTCACTTCTCTCGATGGAAAGACGTTCAAGGGGACAGAGCCGAATGAAGAGGCTCAGAGATGGTTAGATGCTTTTGTATGGATTTTTGGAGAATTGGGTATTGACGATGCAACGAAAAAGAAGCTTGCATCGAGACAATTGCAAGGTAGAGCCATGGATTGGTGGAACTCTATCACTTTGGAGACTCCGGAAGAAGAGAAAACATGGAAACAATTCTAAGTCAAGTTCAAGACGAAGTTTATCTCTACTTCTCAGAAGTCAGTTCTTTTCAAGAAGTTTATAGAGCTAAAACAGAATGGTCGATCAGTGCTTGAGTATGTTTCTGATTTTGGGGCCTTGTCCAAGTAATGCCTGATCATACATTGGCTCTCCTTATCAGAAGAACGAAAAGTTTGTTATAGGTTTGGATACCTATATTTGGAAGCCATTGGTGGATCATCTTAGTGATCCATTTGAGAAGTTAGTGGAGAAATATGTTTGACATGAAAGCTTATTTCCTAATGAAGCAAATGTTGTCGCTACAACCAAGGAAGCTTCGAAACCACAGCAGGGTGGTAATAACAATAAGAAGAGGAAGCAGCAATAGCAGAAAGGAAAGGATGGCAAGAAGAAATCTAAAAGTGAAGTGGTTTGCTACAACTTCCAACAGAAGGGCCATTTCGTTAATGAGTGTAAGAATCCAATAGCTGAAAAGAAGTGCTTCAAGTATGGAAAACGTGGGCATGATAAGAAGGATTGTCCGAAACAAGCAAAAGGGAAGCAGATAGTGAAGGCTTATGCTTTGGAGGTCGTATTATCTTCTTCAAGAGCTCCTACTGCAGAGGAGAAAGGAAAGGATGTCGTCGTTCAAGGTACACTTTCAGTTAAAGATATTTCAGTTTGTGTGTTGTTTGATACTAGAGCTTCACATTCATTCATTTGTAATGAGCTTGTGTGCCGCTTGGGTTTGGAACCCCAGATTTGTTACGGACCTTTGGTTGTAACTAATCCAGTTGGGGGTTCTTCCAGCCTTTGTATGCTTTGTCGAGTCTTGTGTTATCGAGTCATGGTTCCTCCTTTGTGTTTCATTGCTTTGTTTTGAACTTCGCTGGGTTTGGGATCATCTTGGGCATGGATTGACTCAAGAGGTATGCGGAAAAGTGAATTGCGAGAAGCCTGAGGTAAGAGTTGGGGATGTGGAAGGGTGAAAGATTTTGATTCGATGTAAGCCCAAAGATGTTGTCTACGTGAGCTTTTTATATTCACTTGTGATCCACAAGAAGACTTGTCATCTGTGTTGATCACTAATGAGTTTAAGGATGTCTATGAAGAAGTCAACGGCTTGCCGCCGCATTATGAGATTGAGTTCAGAAACGATTTGGTCGAGGGTGCTAGACCTATCGTTATGCCTCTTAAGTGGATGACGCCTAAGGGATAGCGAGACTTAGAGGTGCAATTTCGTGACCTTTTGGGAAAAGGATTTATTCAGAGAAGTATATCCGAATGGGGAGCACCAGTTGTGTTTGCAACCAAGGCCAATGAATCCTTAAGATTGTGTGTGGACTATCGTGAACTGAACAAGGTGACCAAGAAGAACAAGTATCCATTGCCGAGGATAAATGACTTGTTGGATCAGCTTCACGAAGCCAAAATGTTTTCTCAGATGGATTTGGCAATGGGATTCCACCAGTTGTGGGTGGCAAATGATAGTGTGCCAAAGACTGCTTTTAGGACACCATCTGGTATCTTCAAATGGTTGGTGAAGCCATTTGGGTTGACTAATGCACTAGCGTATTTTATGGATCTTGTGAATATGTTTTTTAGAGATCAGTTGAACAAGTTTGTGCTTGTGTTCGTGGATGATATTCCGGTTTACTCTCGGAATGAGGAAGAGCATAAGACGCACTTGAGAGTTGTTCTGGAAATATTACGAAAGCATCAGCTGAAGGCTAAGTTTTCGAAGTGTCACTTCTGGAAGAGAGAAGTGAGGTTCTTAGGACATGTAGTTTCTGAAAATTGAATAGCGGTTGACCCCACTAAGGTGGCACCAATCCAGGACTGGGATACACCTAAGAATGCAGCAGACATGAGAAGTATCCTTGGATTGGCAGGTTACTACGGACGGTTTATGAAACAACCCACCCTCCATTAAGGTCACTCACAAGGGACTGCCTTAACTTTGGTGGAGGTTTGTAAGTAAAAGTCACAGATAAAACACAAGACAGATATAAACACATATATCTAAGCAGCGGAAAACATCAGACTTTTATTTCATAAAATACTTGTTCATACAAAACATTTCCATAATTGTCTCATTACAACTTCCAAAACATTACAATATCATTTCTATCTTGGTTTTGAAATAAAGAAGCATAGAACGTGATTAAAACTGCATAAATCCTCATAGAGTGTGTCCAATAGCCATAGCCAAGGAAAGAGACTCCAAACCGTACATCAACTATCTTGAAGCTTTTAAAGAATCAGACTAAGCTGGGTTATTTCCTCCTTGTGGACCTGGGGGGGAAACGGAAGAAAAGAAGACGAAAGAAAATAGGGTCAGACATAAAGCCTGGTAAGTCTAGTGACTCTTCAGTATGAGAATAAGAATAAGGGCATGATAGGTATAAACTGAAAACAGGAAAGTATCATAAACTAAGATAAGGTAGTTCTGAAACGAATATACTATCGCACCCCACACTATATCTCTGCACCTACATGCATTAGTTCTAAACTGGCACCCCATGCTGAGGGTGAAGTGATCACCTTATTTTAAAGATCGGCTCCTACTCACATAATTACATGTGTCTTGCGGCCCCCAAATATTATAGACACCTATGTTGGCCCCACCATGGGGTGTATCAAGTCCCATGGTGGCGACCCGACACAATCCTTAGAATGCATAGGTTATACTACTAGTGCCCCCAGTGCCCTGTTTGTCTGCTCCGAAGTGTGTGCATGCCCGCACTCCATTAGAACCCACACTGTTGCACCACCGCCGTCGCTTTGACCGCTTACAATCAGCCCAGTAATCGTGCCCCACCCTGCCTAGTTTCAGGGTTCCATGATACCTAATTGGGTTACTGCTGAAATGGGTCCCCGTTACTAGGGTTTTCTAGTCAAACATGTTAAGCGGTTAAGTGTCTGTATTTACCTAACCTCACCCATCAATTTCATTAAAATGTTGAGTTGGTTAAGTGTTTTAGTTAACTTAACCCTACCATCCTGACTTGTCTGTCCTTAGCCTTTTAAAGCACCGACCACTCACATTAGACAGATATTGTTACGGTTACTGGATGTGCCGGTCGGTTCCGGGCAGATTTACACCATAACTCAGTCTAACCTCGGGTCCTTATTGGGCTCAATGCTTAACCACCCACATTGGATAGGTATTATTGTGACTACTGGACAACCGGGCGGGTTCAGGCAGATTTACATCACAACTCGATCCAACCTCGTGTTAAGCATATTCGTATTTTCTAAATTTACATATTTGTCTTTATTACTGAATATATGTAAATTTGTCAACAATTAAATGTTATGGCCCACATTCCAAGTTTAACATTTTTGGTATAAGAATTTATACCGTTTAAATGCCACCAAATTTGGCATGTGACAAACATGCCAATTTCATATATTTTTATGTCAAGTTTTATTAATATCCCCAACGTTACCCCGTTTAAACATTAGGCTAACAATCTTAGCCTAATTTTCATTCGCATAGTTTTAGCATATAATATTAGGCTAAAAACTTAGCCTAATTTAGCGCACACAAATAGGCATAAGGGTATTCATAAACATGGCATAGGTGTAAACTTGGCATTTTTAGCATAGTCAATATGAACATCATAGGTGTGAACTTGCAAAATAGCTAACATGAATGTCATATATGTGAACTTGCAAAATAGTCAATATACATATATGTGAATTTGCAACATAGCCTAAATCAATTTACATATATGTGAATTTGCATTGAAATAAAGGTCTAACCAAATAGGTGTCACATGAACTAGCATATGATTTAGACAACATACGTCTAAACTTGTTTTTGGATCTAGGCATAACATCGAACATCACTAGCACATGACAAGAATATGACATTTTCATAAATATGTATAACTTTATGACAAAGGAGTGAACTAGATCCAATCGCATATCTAATTACAACATGAAACATGTACTAAAGTGGATCTTGACATGGATCCAATTAGGAACTTGCAACTTTTGTACAAACATAGGGGCATGGATATGAACATTACCATTTGGGCATAAAGATTTATAGCATAAAGTATATACATGAGGTTCTAATCACAAACGACCTATATAATCACATAAACATGAGCTATACAACTTGCTTGTGATGTTGTTGTCATTCTAAAAGTACAATAGGATCAACATCAATCTTAATTATACCACAAACATCCCAATTTCATTAGCAACACGATCATTTCAATACATAGATATGAATTAACATCGTCGTTACACAATAGCACAATTCCACTTCCAATTTACATCGAATCAAGTCTTAGTTTTATTCTCATCGGAAAAATCACTATACTTACAACGAACAACAAACTTGGATTCTAGATTCTGAATTCTGAATTTGATAGGCTTTCCTTTGGGTAGACTAACGTCATTTTGATTCGTGTTTTACTTTAGTATTGGCTTGTCTCTAAGCTTTCTAACTGACGGCCACTCCTAGTTTCTTTCCAGCAGCATGACGGCTTTAATATTATATTATTTGTGTGTGTTTAGGGTTAGACTTGAGTTGTATTTATAGAATTTTAATCTAATTAGAGTCGTCGATGAAGCTAGAGTGAATCTAGACCATCCATCTCAAGAGAAGCCAATCAGAAAGCGACATGTAAGCCCTAGTGACTCAGCCAAGCCTCAGAAATCGACCAGAACCTGACCAGGCCAGCCAGGGCTTGACCAAACAGGGTTTCAGGCCTAGGCGCACTTGGCAGGTGCGCCAGTGCTAGAATTGTACTAGCGCACTTCCCAAGTGCGCCAGTGCAATTTTGTTCTGGCGCACTTCCCAAGTGTGCCAGTGCATTCTGACCCGTTTCTGGTTTTTCTGCCCAACTTCGTTCATCCATATCTTCTTCATACTCTATCCGTTTTACGCAAACTTGGACTCTATCTCGAGCAGAATTTCGAGATGAAAGCAATGGCGTAACCCATTTCCCTTAATTCCGTCATTTAGAATTAATTATACTTTAATTTGTAAATTTACCGGTAATAGAAAACTCGGGGTGTTACATTCTCCCCTCCTTAAAGGATTTCGTCCCCGAAATCTTCAAGTCTAGGAGAACGTAAGTCCTAACATCCAATCGTCCATCTACTCAACCATCAAACACAGGCGCCCATTGTCCTTAAAAGACTTCTAATGCTTTATGACTATATGCACTGTGTGTGTATATGTCCTTAACTAATGCAAAATCAGGCGGTCTACTGATCCAGTTGACCTCCTTAATGCAAATCATGTAAGTGTCATGAATCCATTATGTATGCAAATTTGTCCTTACTCATAATTCTACATGAGTGCGCAACCATCAATACAAATGCGACATCCATATGACAACACATCAAGTTTCAACCACATACAAATATGAATACATATATGCATATGCAGTACGAAGTGATTGAGCCGATCTAAAACCTAGGTTGTGTGTGTATATGCATCCACGAGCAACCACTAGCAACCAGTTGCAGCCATCAACCATAACATGTTTCAAATACATGTTTACATCCAAAGGGGTTTCTACCTAAGGGTAAAGGATAATATCAAGGAGATATACCTAAAAAGATATATACAAGCACAACTTAAGGAAAAAGAGAGGTCAAAGATGTACCCTCAAAAAAAGGGTAGGCTGCGCGTATTCTGTCCTTAGTTTCCCAAGTCGCGTCTTCCTCGGCGTCGCTTCATTGAACCTTAACGAGCTTCACTTCGCGGTTGCATAGCTTTTTGATTTCAGTTCCTACGATTCGAGTTGGAACTCTCCTCATAGTTGCTTCGCGTTCCACTTCAGCTTCTTCTAGAATGCTTGGCTCCACCACTTCCGCTGATTCATGTAGACATTTCCAGAGATGAGAAACGTGAAAGACGTTGTGAATTCTAGCCAATCTTTCAGGCAGGTCTACTCTATAAGCCATTTTCCCAATCTTCTCGATGATAGGGAACGGTCCTACAAATCTTGGTGCCAGCTTTCCTGCAGATCCAAAGCGAACGACGTTCCTTAAAGGGGACACCTTAAGGAAAACCGTCCCCAACCTCAAACTCAAGGTCGGTCCTTCTTTTGTCGGCATAGGATTTCTGTCTGTCTTGGGCGGTCTTCATTCTCCTTCATATCAAGTCCAATTTTTCTGAAGTCTCTCTAATCATGTCTGGCCCAAGTTTAATCTTGTCAGTAGGCTCCCACCAACAAGTTGGTGATCGGCAAGGTCTTCCATACAAAGCTTCGAAGGGTGCCATACCGATGGTGGCTTGGTAACTGTTGTTGTAGGCGAATTCCACTAAAGGAAGGTGATCCTCCCAAGTCCCTCCGATGTCAAGAACGTACAGTCTTAGAAGATCTTCTAGTACTCTATTCACCCTTTCTGCCCGACCATCAGTTTGGGGGTGATAGGCCGTGCTCAAGCATAACTGTGTGCCGGCAGCTTCTTGCAGACTCCGCCAAAATTCGCTCGTGAAGATGGGGTCTCTGTCACTCACTATGCTGGAGGGTATTCCATGGAGTCGAACTATTTCCTTGAGATAAAGAGAAGCTAGAGACGAAGCAGTCCTTCTACTCTTGATAGGTATAAAGTGGGCGCTTTTAGTATGCCTGTCCACTATCACCCAAATGCTAGTATTGCCTCTTCTTGACCTAGGCAACCCGTCAACGAAGTCCATTAAAATCCTATCCCACTTCCATTGCGGGACTTCTAGAGGATGAAGCAGTCCTTCAGGCTTCTTTTGTTCCGCCTTGACCTGTTGGCATGTCATGCACTTAGAAACGAAATCTGCCACGTCCTTCTTCATGCCGCTCCAATAGAAAACTCTCTTTACGTCCTTGTACATCTTGTCTCCACCTGGGTGTATTGTCATCTTGGAATGATGGGTCTCCTCGAGAACCTTCTTCACTAAATCCCTAGCTTGAGGGACGCATAGTCTTCCATCTCGTCTCAACCAACCCTTATCATCGATGGAGTACCTATTGAGCTGACTGGAAGCTTCACCCCTAATTAGTTTATCAATCACATCCACAAGCTAAGGGTCTTCTCGTTGTGCGGCCCCTATCGAGTCTAAAAGAGTGGGTCGTACTTCTAGGGATGCCAATAAACCAGGTATAAAATCCGAGGAGGGCCTAAAGTCAAAACTGGCTATATACTCCAAGCTTTGCCTTTCTACAAAGAGAGGGCTTAGGGTTAGTTTCTTTCTGCTCAACGCGTCTGCTACTACGTTGCCTTTGCCAGGAGTATAGGAAATTACGAAGTCATACGAGGCAAGGAACTCCATCCACCTTTGCTGCATTAAGTTAAGATCTTTCTGCGAGAAAAGATACTTCAACGATTTATGGTCAATATATATTTCGAACTTCTCACCTAGGAGATAATGGCGCCAAGACTGAAGCGCAAATACGATGGCGGCCAACTCAAGATCGTCGGTTGGGTAGTTCTTTTCATTCACTTTCAATTGTTTTCCACCATAAGCTACTACCCTCCCTTCATGCATCAGAACAGTGCCTAGCCCCGTACCACAAGCATCTGTATATACTGTGAACATTTTGCTTCCATCCGGCAAAGTCAGAACTGGGGTTGTTGTGAGAGCCCTTTTTAATTGTTGGAAGGCAAACTCGTAATCCAAATCCCAAGTGAACACAAGATTCTTCTTCGTTAGCCTTGTGAGTGGAGCTGAGATTTTCGCGAAATCCCTAATGAACTTTCGGTAAAAACCGGCTAGCCCAAGAAAGCTTCGGACTTGGTTGAGTTTTTATGTGTCTTCCAATCTTGCACTGCCACCACTTTCGCGGGGTCCACAGCCAACCCCTCTTTGGACACTATATGCCCCAAAAATCTTACTTCCTTTCTCCAAAAGTGGCACTTGGAGAATTTGGCTTTTAGCTGATGCACACAGAGAGTATCCATGCTCTCTTTCAGATGTTGAGCATGTTCTTCCTCATTCTTTGAGAAGATCAAAATATCGTCTACGAAGACCACCACGAACTTATTAAGGAATTCTCTGAACACCTTGCTCATTAGGTCTACGAAATAAGCGGGTGCATTTATCAAACCGAAAGGCATGACAAGCCACTCGAAGAAACCGTCTGGGGTTCTAAACGTTGTTTTATCAATGCTATCTTCAGCTACCCTTAGCTGATGGAACCCAGTAGCTAGATCAAGTTGGGAGAAGACCGACGCACCTACAAGCTGATCAAACAAATCGTCTATTCGGCGAAGCGGGTGTCTATTCTTTTTAGTCAGCTTGTTTAGCTCCCTATAGTCCACACAAAGATGTAGTGAACCAACTGCTTTGGTGGCAAACACCACTGGAGCACCCAATTCCGAGATATTCCTTCTTATAAACCCCTTTTCGAGAAGCTCCTTAACTTGCTTACTGAGCTCCTTTCTCTCCTTTGGAGCCATGTGTCTAACAGGCAGAGCTACGGGCTTTTCATTATCCACAAGATTTATGCGGAAGTCTATTTCTCGCTTCGGAGGTAAGCTTTTCACCTCTTCAAAGACATCCAGATATTCCCGGACTACTCTAACCGACTGCAAATTCTCAACAGAAGCGTTAAGCGACTCTAGATAACTAAGCATAATAGCATTCAGGGGATTACAAGAAATTTCTAGAGTGTTACCGAGCCAAGTCAAGAGCCTAACCACTCTTTTCTCACACTCAAGAATGACGCCATTACTAGATAACCAGTCCATGCTTGAGATCAGTCCATACCCTGAGAAGCCCAAAACAAAGGCACTACATCTAAATTCAACACTTAGAATAGAGATATTCAAATCCAAGCAAACCATCAACAAATAAGACGAGCCCCCAATTGGATTTGAAACAACCAAGGGATCTTCTACTATACTAGTGTCTAGGTGCAGAGATTCTACTAAAGAAAATGAAATAAAGGAGTGGGATGCACCAGAATCAAAGAGAGTGCGAACTAGATGATCATACAGATAAACTAAGCTTTCTACAGAAATATTTCTACCTCGTTCCTATGGAGGTGCCACCAGCGCGTGAACTTGTCCGCTTGAGGTGGATCCAGTCCTCTGTCCCTGCCCCCGCTTCTTTGGGCAGTCCTTAGCCAAGTGTCAAGTCTCGCCACAATAGAAGCAACCACCATTCATCTTTGCCTTCTTCTTTCTGCAGTCTTTTGCTATATGTCCCACAATGCCACAGAAATAACATATCCTTTTCTCAGTGCCTTGTTATTACTGTTGTGGTCCTTTCCTCCTTGACTATTATACGTCTTCTTGTTCTGCGATTCTTCCGCTTGCTGTTTCATGTAGAGGAGGAGTAAAAGCGTCTGTAGTTGGGGAGTAAGGTCCCCAGACATGCTGAAACGTAAAGGAAAGATTCAAGACAAAAGGATTGAGAGATACTGCGTATGGCTTTGGGGGACTAATGCCTTTTAAAAACAATGCTTTTTCTTGAAAAATATGCTTCTTTAAACTTCTTTTTGAAAATAGTTTCAATTTTTTTTATCTAGTCTGGTAAACCTAAGCTCTTATACCAAGTGAAACACCCCACCCTCCATTAAGGTCACTCACAAGGGACTGCCTTAACTTTAGTGGAGGTTTGTAAGTAAAAGTCACAATAAAACACAAGACAAATATAAACACATATATATAAGCAGCGGAAAACATCAGACTTTTATTTCATAAAATACTTATTCATACAAAACATTTCCATAATTGTCTCATTACAACTTCCAAAACATTACAATATCATTTCTGTCTTGGTTTTGAAATAAAGAAGCATAGAACGTGATTAAAACTGCATAAATCCCCACAGAGTGTGTCCAACAGCCATAGCCAAGGAAAGAGACTCCAAACCGTACATCAACTATCTTGAAGCTTTTAAAGAATCAGACTAAGCTGGGTTATTTCCTCCCTGTGGACCTGGGGGAGGGGGGAAACGAAAGAAAAGAATACGAAAGAAAATAGGGTCAGACATAAAGCCTGGTAAGTCTAGTGACTCTTCAGTATGAGAATAAGAATAAGGGCATGATAGGTATAAACTGAAAACAGGAAAGTATCATAAACTAAGATAAGGTAGTTCTGAAATGAATATACTATCACACCCCACACTATATCTCTGCACCTACATGCATTAGTTCTAAACTGGCACCCCATGCTGAGGGTGAAGTGATCCCCTTATTTTAAAGATCGGCTCCTAGTCGCATAATTACATGTGTCTTGCGACCCCCAAATATTGTAGATACCTATGCTGGCCCCACCATTGGGTGTCTCAAGTCCCATGGTGGCGACCCGACACAATCCTTAGAATGCATAGGTTATACTACTAGTGCCCCCAGTGCCCTGTTTGTCTGCTCCGAAGTGTGTGCCCGTCCGCACTCCGTTGGAACCCATACTGTTGCACCCACCGTCGTCGCTTTGACCTTTTACAATCAGCCCAGTAATCGTGCCCCACCGTGCCTAGTTTCAGGGTTCCATGATACCTAATTGGGTTACTGTTGAAATGGGTCCCCGTTACTAGGGTTTTCTAGTCAAACATGTTAAGCGGTTAAGTGTCTGTATTTACCTAACCTCACCCATCAATTTCATTAACATGTTGAATTGGTTAAGTGTTTTAGTTAACTTAACCCTACCATCATGACTTGTCTATCCTTAGCCTTTTAAAGCACCGACCACTCACATTAGACAAATATTGTTACGGTTACTGGATGTGCCGGTCGGTTCCGGGCAGATTTACCCGTAACCCAGTCTAACCTCGGGTCCTTATTGGGCTCAATGCTTAACCACCCACATTGGATAGGTATTGTTGTGACTACTGGACAGCCGGGCGGGTTCGGGCAGATTTACATCACAACTCAATCTAACCTCGTGTTAAGCATATTCGTATTTTCTAAATTTACGTATTTGTCTTTATTACTGAATATATGTAAATTTGTCAACAATTAAATGTTATGGCCCACATTCCAAGTTTAACATTTTTGGTATAAGAATTTATACCGTTTAAATGCCACCAAATTTGGCATGTGACAAACATGCAAATTTCATATATTTTTATGTAAAGTTTTATTAATATCCCCAACATTACCCCGTTTAAACATTAGGCTAACAATCTTAGCCTAATTTTCGTTTGCGTAGTTTTAGCATATAATATTAGGCTAAAAACTTAGCCTAATATAGTGCACACAAATAGGCATAAGGGAATTCATAAACATAAACATGACATAGGTGTAAACTTGGCATTTTTGGCATAGTCAATATGAACATAATAGGTGTGAACAGGCAAAATAGCCAACATGAATGTCATAGATGTGAACTTGCAAAATAGTCAATATACATATATGTGAATTTGCAACATAGCCTAAATCGATTTGCATATATGTGAATTCGCACTGAAATAAGGGTCTAACCAAATAGGTGTCACATGAATTAGCATATGATTTAGACAACATACGTCTAAACTTATTTTTGGATCTAGGCATAACATCGAACATCACTAGCACATGACAAGAATATGACATTTTCATAAATATGTATAACTTTATGACAAAGGTGTGAACTAGATCCAATCGCATATCTAATTACAACATGAAACATGTACTAAAGTGGATTTTGACATGGATCCAATTATGAACTTGCAACTTTTGTATAAACATAGGGGCATGGATATGAACATAACCATTTAGGCATAAAGATTTCTAGCATAAAGTATATACATGAGGTTCTAATCACAAACGACCTATATAATCACATAAACATGAAATATACAACTTGCTTGTGATGTTGTTGTCATTCTAAAAGTACAATAGGATCAACATCAATCTTAATTATACCACAAACATCCCAATTTCATTTGCAACACAATCATTTCAATACATAGATATTAATTAACGTCGTCGTTACACAATAGCACAATTCCACTTCCAATTTACATCGAATCAAGTCTTAGTTTTATTCTCATCGGAAAAATCACTATACTTACAACGAATGACAAACTTGGATTCTAGATTCTGAATTCTGAATTTGATATGCTTTCCTTTGTGTAGACTAACGTCATTTTGATTCATGTTTTACTTTAGTATTGGCTTGTCTCTAAGCTTTCTAACTGACGGCCACTCCTAGTTTCTTTCCAGCAGCATGACGGCTTTAGTATTATATTATTTGTGTGCGTTTAGGGTTAGATGTGAGTTGTATTTATAGAATTTTAATCTGGTTAGAGCTGTCGTTGAAGCTAGAGTGAATCCAGACCATCCATCTCAACAGAAGCCAATCAGAAAGCGACATGTAAGCCCTAGTGACTCGGCCAATCCTCAGAAATCTACCAGAACCTGACCAGGCCAACCAGGGCCTGACCAAATAGGGTTTCAGGCCTGGGCGCACTTGGCAGGTGCGCCAGTGCTAGAATTGTACTGGTGCACTTCCCAAGTGCGCCAGTGCAATTTTGTTCTGGCGCACTTCCCAAGTGCGCCAGTGCATTCTGACCCGTTTCTGGTTTTTCTGCCCAACTTCGTTCGTCCATATCTTCTTCATACTCTATTCGTTTTAGGCAAACTTGGACTCTATCTTGAGCAGAATTTCGAGACGAATGCAATGGCGTAACCCATTTCCCTTAATTCCATCATTTAAAATTAATTATACTTTAATTTGTAAAGTTACCAGTAATAGAAAACTCGGGGTGTTACAATTTATCAAGGATTTCTCCAAGATAGCTGCTTCATTAACAGGATTGATGAGGAAGAACTAAGTGTTCACATGGGAAGCAAAGTGCGAGCAAGCTTTCGAAATCGTGAAAGAGAGACTGACGAGTGCTCCTGTTTTGACGATTCCAAGTGGAAATGAAGAGAAGGTGGTATACACGGATGCAAGTGGTACTGGACTAGGAGTAGTAATAATGCAGAAAGATAGAGTTGTGGCCTACGTAAGTCGACAACTAAAACCACACGAGAGGAATTATCCAACTCATGAGTTGGAGTTGGCAGCGATCATGTTTTCTATGAGGATGTAAAGACATTACTAGTTGGGAGTTCGATTTGAGTTGTTCATGGATCACAAGTTGTTAATGTGTATTTTCTCCCAAAAGGATTTAAATCTTCGGCAGCAGCGGTAGTTAGAGTTTCTGACATCATATGATTTTGTTATAGCCTATACTCCTAGTAAAGGTAACGTAGTTGTAGATGCATTAAGTTGAAGACACGCAAGTTTGGTAGCGATGTTTTAAGAATGGAACGGCCTAGATTATTTGGTGGGATTCGATTTCAGACCATGGTGTGAGTTGGAACCTGAAATGTTGGCAAGATTATCGATAAGACCTACTCTCATCAAAAGGATTGGCGATATCTAGAAGTTGGAACCACAGGATAAAGAATTCAAGGTCGATCGAGAAGGTTGCCTTCGAAAGCAAGGATGATTGGTTGTTCCTAATATAAACGGATTGAGGAAAGAGGTTCTGCGGGAATGTCATGACTCGAAGTTGACGATGCATCCTTGTGGTAATAAGATGTATTAGGACATGAAGTGATTTTAGTACTGGGAAGGGATGAAAAGGGATATTGGAAAGTTTATTTCCAAATGCATGAACTGTCAGTTGGTGAAAGCTGAATAGAAGAAGCTGAGTGGATTGTTTCAGCCATTGGAAGTTCCTAGATGGAAGTGGGAGAAGATATCGATGGATTTTATTGATGGACTACCTAGAACCAGGGCAGGAAATGAAGGAATTTGGGTCGTCGTGGATCGCTTGACCAAAAGTGCAAGGTTTATCCCGGTCAAATCGACAGGACAACATCGAAGTTGGCTGAGCTTTATATAAAATGGATAGTTTGATTCCATGGTATCCCGAAGAGCATAGTAAGTGATCGAGATCCATTGTTCACAAGTGGATTTTGGAAGGGTTTGCAAGAGACTTTGGGAATCATGTTGTCTTTGAGTACGGCTTATCATACCCAAACCAATGGTCAAACCGAGAGGGATAACCGAGTTTTGGAAGATCTCCTAAGAGCTTGTTTATTTGACTTCGGAGGATCATGGAAGGACCATCTACATCTAGTCGAGTTTGTATATAATGACAACTACCAATTGAGCGTTCTAATGGCACAATACGAGACGTTGTATGGTAGACCATGTAATTCTCTGGTATGTTGTTTAGAAACTGGAGATAAGTTGATACTTAGGCCAGAGATGATCAGAGAGACAACAGATTGTATTGAGATCATTCGACAATGAATGAAGACAACCCAAGATCGTTAGAAGAGTTACGCCACAAGCATCGTAAAGATTTGGAATTCTACGTTGGCGATATGGTTTTCGTGAAGCTTTCGTCGTTGAAGTACGTTGTTCGGTTCGGGAGCAAAGGAAAGTTAGCTCTAAGGTTTGTTGGAGCATTTCCAATAATCGGGCAAATTAGAAAGCTCGCATATAGGTTAGAGTTACCCGGGAAGACGTCGAGTGTGCATAATGTTTTCCATGTGTCGTTTTTTCGGAAGTTCATGCATGATTCAAATGTGGTGGTATCTTTAGAGCAGTACGAAGACCTAGAAGTCGAGTCCATAGTTATAAAACCTCGTAAGCCGCTTCGCGTTGTGGGGAATGACACGAAACAGCTAAAGAGGAAGACAGTTAAGTTGTTCAAGGTACAATGGAGTGAGGATGATGACGATTGTACATGGGAATGGGAAGAGAATATGAAGCCGACCCATCTAAAGCTCTTCGTTCTTATGAAAATAAGTGTCGTGTCATTCCTACACCATTGTAACTTGTACTATTATTGTTATAATTCTGCATACGAGGATAATGCTATGGATGCATGGCTTGATGGGTGCAAGTTTGGATGGAAAATTGGCTGCGCATGGATAATAGGCATGCATAATTGTTTTGGTTGCTTGTATTTGCTTGGGAATTCGGGGGCGAAATTCCTAAAGGGTTGGGAATGTAACAACCCCCATTTTATGTATTGGAGGACCGTAAAATACTTTTATTTAATTCCCTGAGGGTGGATCATTCTCATATTTTGATATGTTGGTTATAGGGATGTGAGACATGTCCATAATTTTTACCAATTTTATTTGTGACCATTTTTCCCCTATAAGTTTTGTACAGAGCATAACTTTTGAATGAGATTGAATCAGGTGCTGAGGTGAGTTTCATTGGAAAGGCAATGGTGTTGCCAATTTTGTAGAGTGGTCACAATAAAGATTTGGTTTAGCGGTTTGGAAGGAATCGTTGTTTTTGTGTTTCACAATTTCTATTCAGGGTTTTCGAGCCATTGATTGGCTGATTTGAGGAAGCCAATTAGTGGGTTGGTGGGAGGCTATAATAGGGTTTTAGTAGCATAGAGAATAGTTTACTTTATTCATTCTCTCATTTGGTTGGGCTCGTGATCCTCCTTGCTCAATCAAATACACCTTTCCACCATTAAAATTTTAGATCTACATAAGAGAATCGAAGAACTACATCGTGAAGCTAGATCTATGTCAAGTGAATAGAGATCGCATCAAATCAAGAGGTTTAAGCATATCCTTCGCGTTTTGGATTGAAAATTTAGCGATTTCGAATTAACTCGAAGAACTGGTGAGTGATAAGCATCTCTCACACGGATTCAATCAAATATATGGGTTGTTTGTTCGTGTTTTCATCATTTTAAGTTGTTTTCACCTAGATCAACATCGTGGTAAGTATATTTTCATTTGAATCACCATAAGATCTAATATAACAACTTAAAACCGGTTATTCTTACGTTAATTCATATATTTATGCAAGGTAGATCCATTATTTTAGTTTATTCATTCATTTATCATGATTTAGTAAATCTTATATGATTATTGATGAATAATTGTCATTTTGATGATGTTGATGGTTTCAAAAAGCGTTGATCGTGGAATAGGATGATTTGGATGAGTTGTTTGCATTAATGTTGTAGTTTGGTGATGATTTGGTCAGGATTGGAGCTATTTTGATCAAATCTGGAGTCGAGTCGTTTTTCTTTAATCGCTGATGACGTGGCATGGAGTTTGGGTCGTGTGGCTTGTTGCTCAAGAAAGAGATGAAGGTCGGGTCATTGGTTTTAGGTCGCTAGTGTGTTAGGTTATTTTTAAGACCTAGTGTGTTAGGACTTCGGTCGTTTTTAAGACCTAATGTGTTAGGTCGTCAGGTCTTAGGTCATTTTTGAGACCTAGTGTGTTAGGTCCTTGGTCATTTTTAAGACCTAATGTGTTAGGTCTTTGGTCATTTTTAAGACCTAGTGTGTTAGGTCTTAGGTCGTTAGGTCTTAGGTTGTTTTTAAGGCCTAATGTCTTAGGTCATTAGATCTTAGGTAGTTTTCAAGACCTAGTGTGTTATGTCTTTGGTCGTTAGGTCTTAGGTCGTTAGGTCTTTTTTAAGACCTAGTGTGTAAGATCTTAGGTCGCTTTAAAAGCTAAGGAGTAAGACCTAAGGAGTAAGACCTAAGGAATAAGACCTAAGGAGTAAGACCTAAGAAGTTCAAGACCTAAAGAATGTCGACCAAACGAAGCTTTTCTTGAGCCAACGATGGTTATAGCTTCGGTGCGAATTCAAAGAGGAATGTCTGAAGCATCGTGAAGTGTCTGTTGATTACCGTAATGCAACGAATGTGAAGATGACTCATGGTTGTTGAGTTCGTAGATAATGGTTACTTGAGCTATGAATAGCCATCACGGAGCACGACTAAAGATATTGAAGGCTGAGAGATAATTGTTGTCATTGGTTCCAGCGGTCTCAAATCAAGGGTACAATAGTGACGTCTAAAAGACCGGTTGAATGGTCGAGTACCATAGGTATTGTTGAAAGGACCAAATACATATCAATGAAAGGCTTATGGAGTTTTTTCTAGAACCGGGGTTACCATTAGCCCTTGACGCATGGCAAGGTTGGCCATCACATGATTAACGTTGGTTTCAAAGCTGGATAGGTAGTGATATCCAGGGTTATTAAGGTTGGTTGTTCTGCTTGTATCGTCTCATGTAAGTTGTCTAACATCGAGGGAGATGTTTCTTAGGTGCTTGAATGATGTTGGTTTAGGCATTCGGGGCTTATGCTTTAGGGATGTTGATCTCGATTTGGATGGTTTACGTGTGATATAACTTTTTGCTATGATTGTTATAGTCTGGTTGCTTTTGATTGCCATGGATGCATTGTTGTTTACAAATGTTGCTATAAAGGCTATCACTATCAGATATGGGGAAGACAGGTCTGGGTTCTTCTCTAGAGTTTTGGTAGATAGGTTGATTAATCTTCCTATTCTCATATATTTTATTAATGATGCTAGATAGTTATTTTATCGCTCATTAAGACTATTGTCTGAATCAAGGTTTCATTTTTCCTCTTATTACCTCGGGTTGTTCATCCGGTTTTGGATGAGCAAACTGAGTAGCAGGTTACAGGTAGCAAAACTTAGTGAGGCGAAGATGTAGAGTGATGACTAGCAGGAGGCTTGCATATCAATTTTTCTACCGTCTAATACTTGTTGTTTCCACTGTTTTGATTGGTGTTTTCTATGAGTGTTGTAGTGAGACAAATTTGTATAGACACTTATGTTGTAATCCAAGGGTGTATGGATATTCTTTCTAGCGGTTATGAAAGTTTAAGTTTCTGCTCATAAATGCTTCACTATTATGGCCTATTGTATATGTTCTATATTTTATTGTTGCGCTGTGAGTTATACGACAGGTGCCACATTGTGTTATCTTTCCTTGATGATCGTCCATAACGGTCGTCATAGATGAGCTGCAAAAAGTTATAGTAGGGATAAACCTAAGAAATAACAGGATATAAGGGATGAATGTAAAAAAGCATACAAAATTCGTACTTAATGCTTTTACTAATACATAAATGAAAGTGAAAATTAGGCTCAGGTCCCTATTAAGTTTCAAAATTAGGCTCATATCCGGTCCTAAACTTATTATAAATTACATCCCTATTTTTCGAAAATTCATTAAAAAATAAAAAAAAATCACGTAAATTTAAATTTAGCACGTAAACATAATAAAATTCAGACGTTAATACCATTAGAGACCACACCAAAAACCCAAAAAATATGAAAACAGCGAAACTGTAGGTAATTACATCAAAAAATGCATATATTTGAAACTCTTACATACAAGTATGCAACCATCAGTGATGCATCTATGTTAACTTTTTTTCATACTTGTATGCATATAATACAAAATAAATGCATACATGTATGCAATAATTTGTAGGCATGCATATTAGTTTATATTTATTTGCATACATGTATGCATGTATTCAAAATAAATGCATACATGTATGCAACAATCCAAAGACATGAATATTAGTTCATCTTTATTTGGATACATATACGCTATAAAACAGAATAATTGCATACTTTCATGCTAATATTCATGCAGATTTTTCAACGTAAAATCTGCGTGAGTTGTTGCATGCATGCATGCATATATTTAAAATAGTTGCATATATATATATGCAAGATTCCATGCAGATTTTCAGTGTAAGCTGCTTCATGAATTGTTTCATACATATATGCAACTATTCCGAATTTTGCATGCAATTTTTTTGAGATCTTGTGGGAATATATGCAGAGTTTTGAATTACTTTTTTACTAACCAGCGCATTTTTTTTGGGAAAAACACGTAACTCCAATTGTAGGGATCTGCTTTGAATAAGGAATTTGGGGTGGATGTCGTTCTAATTTAGAAACTTTCCAGGAATGTATGCCAAACGAACCCTAAATGAAAATTAACATTTAATTTAATTATAATTAGTACATACTTAATTTTAAATAAAAGCATATGTAAATATAAGTAAATAAATGTAAACTTTTATTTTTCTTGACTAAATTTAATAAAATGTTAAAGTATTTTCTTTTTTAGAAAAATATATGTTAAAAATATCTATTAATAACCTGATTTTATGAATTTTATAATGTACAATTGTAATTTTCCAATTCATTTCTTTTATAGAAAATATAGTGGAAACAGCGGAATATATTTGAAATGATGGGGTATATCGGGAATATCGGAATATAACGAGGCTTAAAGGGAAAAGGCTATTTTAGAGTCTAGTTGGAAATAATTCTGTAACACCCCGAATTTTAGTTAATACTAAAATTCACTAATTACAGGATAAATAATCTCATATGTGGGAATCGGGGGAAACGGGCCGCGCCATTGCGTTCGTCTCAGAAAAATACGCGAAATAGAGTCCGAGTTTTCGAGAATCGGAGTCCGTATGGCCCGGTTATGGCCCAAAGAAGTTTGCAGAAAAATTAGAGCTAAAAACAGATTTAGGAATTTAAATTTAAATTTTAAATTAGAACCAGCGGGGCCAGGCGGGAAGATTCCCGCCTAAGCATGTCGACAGGGCTGTCGACAGGCCTGTCGACAGGGGGGGTGTCGACATGCCTGTCGACTTGCCTGTCGACATGGCGTGTCGAACCAGGGTGCTTGGGTGCACCAGATCTGGTTTTCTGGCTAGGGCTGGGCTTGGTTCTAGAGGTTTCCTAAATCTAACGGACCTAAATTAATCTAGGGTTAATCTAAGGGCCTAAAACACTCTCTTAATCTATAAATACACCCTAAACCTCCCTTAATCCATACTAAAAATAGAAATAAAGGCCTCATGCCGCCAAATTAAATCCTAAGAGGAGCCTCCACTAATCTAAGAAGGAAGTTGCAAGCTAATCCCTCTCAAATCATTCTCTAATCATCATTACCTTCATAGTTAGCAACTAATTCTACTTCATAAGGTTGCTAATCTTGAGTTTGGTGAGTTTCTATCACTTTAACATCAATTGTTAAAGTAAGTAGATTGGGTGTAATGAGACTTATGGTCTTAAATGCGGATTAGTGAGTTTGAATCATGTATAATGATATGTTACTCTATGTTGTTCTATGTTTATGCATATTTGATAAGTTGGTTTATGCATGCTTAATAAGTTGATTTATGCATGTTTAACAAGTTGATATATGCATGTTTAACAAGTGGATTTATGCATATTTAATGAGTGGAATTATGCATGTTTAATAAAGTAAGTTATGCAAGATAAGTATATGTTTAAATGCAAGTTTAAAGTGATATGCAAGTTATGCATGCTTATGCAAGTATATGGATGCTTATGCAAGTCATGTATATGTTTAAATGCAAGATTTATGTGATATGCAAGTTATGCATGCTTATGCGAGTATATGAACGCTTATGCAAGATATGTATATGCTTAAATGACATGATATGCAAGTTATGCATGTTTATGCAAGTGTGTGAATGCTTATGCAAGTATGTAGATGCTTATGCAAGTATGTGAATGCTTATGCAAGTTATGTGTATGCTTAAATGCATGTTTAACATGTTATGCAAGTTATGAGAATGCCTATATGCAAGTTCAACATGTTATGCAAGATATATGTATGATAATATGCAAGCTCATATGCAACATGTTATGCAAATCATGTGTATGATAATATGCAAGTTTGGGTTAAATGTGGTTGGGTTAAAATGTGTTCATATATGCAAGTTGACATCCTCTTAACCCATGACAAAGTTATATGCTAAACCCATGATATTTGTGATGGATCTTCCCCTTTTATTATGTCATGAAATGAGAACGATTTACGTGGGGAACGATGGGGTTGGTAAATATGTTAATAAATGAATAATTGGGTATGATTAAGCATACCATAAAAATAAATTACCATAAGTGGGAATTTACCTATTGAGTTAGGTCTACCCCATGGGAATTTACCTATTGAGTTAGGTCTACCCATGTTATGGAAAACTTGATATTAATTAGGGATAATTAATATGGGGGTGATTAATTAGGTGTAATTAATCGACTAAGACACGAGGTTGGACTCATTTGTAGTGTAAAACTGCCCGGACCCGACCGGCTTAACCAGTTGCTACAAATGTCAGCCCAATGTGAGAGGTCTTAGCCATGAATTAAATACGTGATTAAGGTAAAGACACGAGGTTAGACTCTGTTATGACGTAAGACTGCCCGGACTCTACCGGCTTAACCAGGCGGTCATAACAGTCAGTCTAATGTGGGAGGTCTTTATGGGAGATCACGGTCTTAATTAATTAAGAAACACTTAACCATATTAGCATGTAGTGGGACATGAGGGGTTAAGTGGGTGCCTTGGGTGGCATGTGGAAATTTTGTGGTTGCCTTGGGTGGCATGTGGAATCTAGTGGGTTGCCTTGGGTGGCAATAGAAAATACGATTAGAATACTTAACCAAGTGGAAACATGTAATTAAACATGATTAAAGGGTTAAGTGGGATACACTAGATATATGACAAGCTTAGGTGTGTAGCTTGTGGGGGGGCCCATTTCAACCAATATCCCAAACGTATCTTTGTGGGCTCGACCCATGTCGAGTGACGGGACACGCATATTGGGCTTGATTATAAGAGGCCTAAACGGGTTAGCGGTGGCAACGCAAGTCCAACGGGTTTCATATGCGTGTGTGGGCCCGGGCTGGTAGATAAGCCGTTGTTGCATCGTGTAGATATAAAGCCGTGCACCGTTGATAGTATTGGGTAGCCACTTTAGGGGAGTGATACACCCCACTGTGGGACCAACACGGGTATCTACGGTAGGGAGCCGATCGATGGGGGAGTAGTGGGTACACCTAATAAAGATAGGGGCAGACGGCACCTATGTAGGGGTACACGAAACTACTGGGTAAGAATTACTGAGTACACCTAGTGGAGATAGGGGCAGACGACACCTATGTAGTGGGCTAGGAGTACATGAAACTACTGGGGAAATTTTCTAAGTCCTTGGAAGGGGTCAACCTTTAAGTAGGAATGACTGGTGTGGTGCAGTTAGTAATTATCCTTGGGTGGGTAGATGCGTCCTGACGGTTATCTTAGTTTATCCTAAGTCTGCCAAGCTGCTTAGTGTAGCCATTCATCCCCAGATATTACCGTAGGTCAAGTTTATGTCTTCTCTGGTTACTTTAATGATTGCATTGTTAAAGTTATAGGACTCACTCAGACTTATGTCTGACCCCGTTGTTTTTATCTTTTTCCCAACCCTCAGGTCCTACGGTGGATCCTAGCGGTAGTAGAGCTTGATCGGATTGTTGTTCCAGTCTTTGGGAGCTTGGGTAGATGTAAAGCTCCAGTTATCCAATTATCTTTTCTTTTGTCATGGCTATTGTATGAGAGAGTGGGATTATGTACTTCTTTATTTTGACGGATATTGTACTTGACTTTTATCATGGTTTTATGATGTAACCAGACATGTTTATTTCCGCTGTTATGAGATGATGATTTAAATTTCAAGTACTATTTATATCTGTCTTGGTGTAATTTTTCTGTTCTATATTCACTAAAATACTCCACTGATGTTATGGCATTCCCTTAGTGAGTGACCATAGCGGGCGTGGGGTGTTACACGTGGTATCAGAGCAAAGGTTACCGGAACAGATAAAATTTTTAGAAAACTATTTTTCTAAAACATTTTTGGAAAAGATATTTTCAAAAACATGTCTTTTAAAGAGAAAAGTTTTTGAAAGAAAAGCATAATCCCCAATAGCCATATCTATATCCTTTGAATTCTCCGTTTTGAATCTTTCCTTTTTCGTTTCAGCATGGCCGAGAATCTTAATTTTCCGGAGGGTGTGACGATACCAGTATGGTATAGGAGATTGATGGAGGCTAGGGCCACCACTACGGGTCCAGCAAATGTTCCTCCACCAACCGTAGCACCCGATCTTCCTCCTCCCCCTCCTCCTCGCACGGATACTTTTGCTAAGACTTGTAAGGAATTCAAAGCTATGGGAGGAAAACCTTTTCAAGGATCTGAAACCTTTGTGGAGGCTAGAGATTGGCTTAAGGAGGTGGAAGAGTTGATAGATATCTTTGAGATGGAAGAAGGGAAGAAAGTCAAGTTGGCTGCTTGGTTAATGAAGGGAGAGGCCTCATTCTGATGGGAGGTCACTAATGGAGAACGCCCCGTTGACTCTTGGGCGGATTTTAGGCAAAGATTTGTGGCAAAGTTTCTCTTAAGGGCGGAGGAAAACTTGTATATGGAAAGATTCTTGACTCTAAAGCAAGGAAATCTTTCGGTGAAAGAGTATGTTAACAAGTTTAATCAATTGGCAAGGTTTGGCCTAGATATGGTGAATACACCGGAGAAGAAGGCTCTGCGGTTCGTGAAAGGCTTGAATGAACCTATGCATGGGTTGGCTATGACTCATATCCCTATGGGGGCCACCTTTGAGAAGCTAGTTGACATGGAACTCATGTATGAGGAAGAGAAGGGTCCTAATGCTAATAAGGCACCCGAGAAGAAGGGAGATCAAAAGAGACCTCAGCAACAACAACAAAGCAAAGGTGGGAAAGGCAACGGTGGCAAGAGCAAGAAGAAGAAGTGTTTCAATTGTGGGACACCTGGCCACCTAAGCAAAGATTGTCGCAAGAAGAAGAAGACTGGCTGCTTCCACTGTGGCGAAGCAGGGCATTTAGTGAAGGATTGCCCTAAGAAAGGGCAAAGGACGGGGTCTACCTCAGGAGGACAGGTGCAAGCTCTTATGGCACCGAGTCAGGCTAGGGGGCAAGTACAGGCTCTCGCGGTTCCACCAATTCAGGAGAGAGGTAGAACTATTTCCGTTGAAAGTCTGGTTTTTCTATTTGACCATCCTGTCCGTACATTGTTTGATTCAGGCGCATCGCATTCGTTTATCTCATCATCATTAGTTGAGTCACTGCACTTAGACACCAGTCTGGTAGATGATCCCTTGGTTGTTTCAAACCCAATTGGGGGCTCCACTTATTTGTCCATGATATGTTTGGGTTTGAAGATTTCTATACTTAGCATTGAGTTTAGATGTGATGCTTTTGTATTGGGCTTCACGGGCTATGGGTTGATTTTGGGCATGGACTGGTTATCCAGTAATGGTGCCGTTCTTGATTGCGAAAGGAGAGTTGTTAGGCTCATGACCCGCTTGGGTAACACTCTCGAGATTTCTTGTAATCCCATGGACTCTGTTATGCTAAGTTATCTTGAATCGCTTGACGCTTCGGTCGAGAGTTTGCAATCTGTGAGAGTGGTCCGGGAATATCCGGATGTGTTTGAGGAGGTGAAGGGCTTACCTCCGAAGCGGGAGATTGACTTCCGAATATATTTGGTGGATAATGCTAAACCAGTATCTTTACCAGTGCGCCACATGGCTCCTCGTGAGAGGAGGGAACTCCATAAGCAAGTAGGGGAGTTGCTTGAGAAGGGGTTCATAAGACGAAGTATATCGGAGTGGGGTGCTCCAGTAGTTTTTGCTACGAAGGCGGATGGGTCCCTCAGACTTTGTGTAGACTATAGAGAACTCAACAAGCTCACAAAGAAGAATAGACACCCATTGCCGAGGATTGATGATCTTTTCGATCAGTTGGTTGGCGCTTCAGTATTTTCTCAGTTGGACTTAGCCACGGGGTTTCATCAGTTGAGGGTGGCTGAGGATAGCATAGACAAGACTGCCTTTAGAACTCCGGATGGTTTCTATGAGTGGCTGGTGATGCCATTTGGATTGACGAACGCCCCTGCATACTTTGTTGATTTGATGAGTAGGGTGTTCAGGGAGTTCCTTAATAAATTTGTGGTGGTCTTTGTGGATGATATCTTAGTATTTTCTAAGAGTGAAGAAGAGCATGCCCTACATCTTGGGGAAGTGTTGAAGACTCTTCGAGCGCATAGCCTTAAGGCTAAATTCTCTAAATGTCACTTCTGGAGGAGGGAAGTGCGGTTCTTGGGGCACGTGGTCTCCAAGGAAGGGATAGCTGTGGATCCTGCGAAGGTAGTATCAATTCAGGATTGGAAGGTTCCGAAGAATGCTACCGAAGTAAGAAGTTTCTTGGGGTTGGCGGGTTATTATAGGAAGTTTATCAAAGACTTCGCGAAGATATCAGCCCCATTAACCCGCTTAACGAAGAAGAATCTTGTTTTTGCATGGGACGTAGATTGTGATGATGCGTTCCGACGGTTAAAGAGAGCTTTAACCACGGCTCCAGTTTTAGTGTTGCCAGATGGGAGCAAGCCATTTGTTGTCTATACCGATGCCTGTGGGACAGGACTTGGCGCAGTCTTAATGCAAGAGGGAAGGGTAATAGCCTATGGTGGAAGGCAGTTGAGGGCACATGAGAAAAATTACCCTACCCATGATTTAGAGTTGGCTGCTATTGTTTTTGCGCTTAAGATCTGGCGCCATTATCTTCTTGGTGAAAGATTCGAGTTGTTCACTGACCATAAATCATTGAAATACTTGTTTTCTCAGAAGGATCTAAACTTAAGACAGGAAAGGTGGATGGAGTTCCTAGCATCTTATGATTTCGAGATAGCGTATACCCCTGGCAAGGGTAACGTAGTGGCGGACGCCTTGAGCAGGAAGAGGTTGTCCTTGAGTCCATTGTTCGTGGAACGACGAAGCTTGGAGTTTATCTCGATGTTTGATTTCATACCTTCCATTGATTATGTACCCGGTTTGCTAGCTTCCTTGGAAGTTAGGCCTACTCTTTTGGGGCGGATTGGGGAAGCCCAGAGGGACGACCCACAGTTGGTTGAGTTGGTAGAAAAGCTCATAAGGGGGGAGTCGTCCAGCCATTTGAGTAGGTACACCCTAGACGATAAGGGGTGCTTGCGTAGAGACGGTAGACTTTGTGTACCGCAAGATGAAGGGTTGAGGAAGGTTATTCTTGATGATGCGCACCGTTCTAGGATGACCATTCATCCCGGTGGGGACAAGATGTACCAAGATATGAAGAGGGTTTTCTTCTGGGCCGGTATGAAGAAAGATGTGGCCGAGTATGTCGCTCGATGTTTGGTGTGCCAGCAAGTGAAGGCGGAGCAAAGGAAACCAGGTGGGTTGCTTCACCCATTGGAGGTTCCGCAATGGAAGTGGGATAGCGTCTCGATGGATTTTATTGACGGGTTACCCAGATCGAGAAAGGGTAATACAGGAATTTGGGTGGTGGTAGATAGACTTACTAAGAGCGCCCATTTCATACCTGTGAAGAGCAAGAGGACCGCTCCATGGCTAGCTTCAGTATATCTTCGAGAGATAGTTCGATTGCATGGGGTACCCTCTAGCATAGTGAGTGATCGAGATCCTATCTTCACTAGCGAGTTCTGGAGAAGTTTGCAAGAAGCAGTAGGGACTCAATTGTGTCTGAGCACCGCATATCATCCTCAGACAGACGGCCAGACTGAGAGGGTGAATCGTGTTCTAGAAGACCTTTTGAGGCTTTGTATCTTAGATTTTGGAGGTACATGGGAAGAGCATCTTCCATTGGTGGAGTTCGCATATAATAACAGCTTTCAGTACAATATTGGTATGGCTCCTTTCGAAGCTCTCTATGGAAGGCCTTGTCGATCACCTACATGTTGGTGGGAATCTACGGATAAGATCTTGCTTGGGCCTGATATGGTTAGGGAGACTTCAGAGAAGATCGATTTGATTCGAAGAAGGATGAAAGCAGCACAGGATAGGCAAAAATCTTATGCGGACAAAAGAAGGACGGATCTTGAGTTTGAGGTTGGGGATATGGTTTTTGTTAAGGTATCTCCGTTGAGAAATGTTGTTCGCTTCGGATCCGTTGGGAAGTTAGCACCAAGGTTTGTTGGGCCGTTTCCTATCAAGGAAAGGATTGGACGAATGGCATATAGGGTGGAGTTACCCGACAGACTTAGTGGTGTTCATGATGTATTCCATGTATCACATCTGAGGAAGTGCTTACATGAGACGGCAGAGGTGGTAGAGCCGAGCTTGCTTAGAGATGTAGAGGTAGAGCGTGATGCGACTATTCGACGAGCTCCTACTCGCATCCTTGGGTCAGAGACTAGGAAATTGAGGAATCGAGAGGTTCAACTAGTCAAAGTGCAATGGGGAGAAGATGAGAGCAACGCAACTTGGGAGACGGAAGCGAAGATGCGTTCATTATACCCATTTCTTTTTGAGGGTATGTCTTTTATCGCTTGTCTAGTACTTATCTTATCCTTGGTATATCCTCTCGTTAGTACCTTTGACCTTTAGATAGGGTAAACCTATGGTTGAAACATGTGTTTGAGACATGTTATGGGTGATGGATGCAAGTGGATGCAAGTGTTTGCTAGTGGTTGCTCGTGGATGCATATACACACACTCTAGGCACTAGATCGGCTCAGTCACTTCATATTGCATATTGCATAAAATTGTGTGTAGGAAAATATTTATGGATGTATAATGGTTGTGTTATCACATGGATGATGCATTTTGGTGAATGATTGTGCACTCATGTAGATATTGTATGTGTCGATAGGGATCTTTCGCATACATAATGGATGCATGGCACTATCATGGTTTGCATATGTTCATACATTAGATAGGGAACATATACACACACTCTTTGCATATGCTCATACATCATTAGAAATTGTTCTAAGGACAATGGATGCCCGTGTTTGATGGATTGAGTAGATGGTTGTTTGGATGGTAGGATATGCATTCTCCTTAGCTTAGAGATTTCGGGGACGAAATCCTTTAAGGAGGGGAGAATGTAACACCCTGAATTTTAGTTAATACTAAAATTCACTAATTACAGGATAAATAATCTCAGATGTGGGAATCGGGGGAAACGGGCCGCGCCATTGCGTTCGTCTCGGAAAAATACGCGAAATAGAGTCCGAGTTTTCGAGAATCGGAGTCCGTATGGCCCGGTTATGGCCCAAAGAAGTTTGCAGAAAAATTAGAGCTAAAAACAGATTTAGGAATTTAAATTTAAATTTTAAATTAGAACCAGCGGGGCCAGGCGGGAAGATTCCCACCTAAGCATGTCGACAGGGCTGTCGACAGGCCTGTCGACAGGGGGGTGTCGACATGCCTGTCGACTTGCCTGTCGACATGGCGTGTCGAACCAGGGTGCTTGGGTGCACCAGATCTGGTTTTCTGGCTAGGGCTGGGCTTGGTTCTAGAGGTTTCCTAAATCTAACGGACCTAAATTAATCTAGGGTTAATCTAAGGGCCTAAAACACTCTCTTAATCTATAAATACACCCTAAACCTCCCTTAATCCATACTAAAAATAGAAATAAAGGCCTCATGCCGCCAAATTAAATCCTAAGAGGAGCCTCCACTAATCTAAGAAGGAAGTTGCAAGCTAATCCCTCTCAAATCATTCTCTAATCATCATTACCTTCATAGTTAGCAACTAATTCTACTTCATAAGGTTGCTAATCTTGAGTTTGGTGAGTTTCTATCACTTTAACATCAATTGTTAAAGTAAGTAGATTGGGTGTAATGAGACTTATGGTCTTAAATGCGGATTAGTGAGTTTGAATCATGTATAATGATATGTTACTCTATGTTGTTCTATGTTTATGCATATTTGATAAGTTGGTTTATGCATGCTTAATAAGTTGATTTATGCATGTTTAACAAGTTGATATATGCATGTTTAACAAGTGGATTTATGCATATTTAATGAGTGGAATTATGCATGTTTAATAAAGTAAGTTATGCAAGATAAGTATATGTTTAAATGCAAGTTTAAAGTGATATGCAAGTTATGCATGCTTATGCAAGTATATGGATGCTTATGCAAGTCATGTATATGTTTAAATGCAAGATTTATGTGATATGCAAGTTATGCATGCTTATGCGAGTATATGAACGCTTATGCAAGATATGTATATGCTTAAATGACATGATATGCAAGTTATGCATGTTTATGCAAGTATGTGAATGCTTATGCAAGTATGTAGATGCTTATGCAAGTATGTGAATGCTTATGCAAGTTATGTGTATGCTTAAATGCATGTTTAACATGTTATGCAAGTTATGAGAATGCCTATATGCAAGTTCAACATGTTATGCAAGATATATGTATGATAATATGCAAGCTCATATGCAACATGTTATGCAAATCATGTGTATGATAATATGCAAGTTTGGGTTAAATGTGGTTGGGTTAAAATGTGTTCATATATGCAAGTTGACATCCTCTTAACCCATGACAAAGTTATATGCTAAACCCATGATATTTGTGATGGATCTTCCCCTTTTATTATGTCATGAAATGAGAACGATTTACGTGGGGAACGATGGGGTTGGTAAATATGTTAATAAATGAATAATTGGGTATGATTAAGCATACCATAAAAATAAATTACCATAAGTGGGAATTTACCTATTGAGTTAGGTCTACCCCATGGGAATTTACCTATTGAGTTAGGTCTACCCATGTTATGGAAAACTTGATATTAATTAGGGATAATTAATATGGGGGTGATTAATTAGGTGTAATTAATCGACTAAGACACGAGGTTGGACTCATTTGTAGTGTAAAACTGCCCGGACCCGACCGGCTTAACCAGTTGCTACAAATGTCAGCCCAATGTGAGAGGTCTTAGCCATGAATTAAATACGTGATTAAGGTAAAGACACGAGGTTAGACTCTGTTATGACGTAAGACTGCCCGGACTCTACCGGCTTAACCAGGCGGTCATAACAGTCAGTCTAATGTGGGAGGTCTTTATGGGAGATCACGGTCTTAATTAATTAAGAAACACTTAACCATATTAGCATGTAGTGGGACATGAGGGGTTAAGTGGGTGCCTTGGGTGGCATGTGGAAATTTTGTGGTTGCCTTGGGTGGCATGTGGAATCTAGTGGGTTGCCTTGGGTGGCAATAGAAAATACGATTAGAATACTTAACCAAGTGGAAACATGTAATTAAACATGATTAAAGGGTTAAGTGGGATACACTAGATATATGACAAGCTTAGGTGGGTAGCTTGTGGGGGGGCCCATTTCAACCAATATCCCAAACGTATCTTTGTGGGCTCGACCCATGTCGAGTGACGGGACACGCATATTGGGCTTGATTATAAGAGGCCAAAACGGGTTAGCGGTGGCAACGCAAGTCCAACGGGTTTCATATGCGTGTGTGGGCCCGGGCTGGTAGATAAGCCGTTGTTGCATCGTGTAGATATAAAGCCGTGCACCGTTGATAGTATTGGGTAGCCACTTTAGGGGAGTGATACACCCCACTGTGGGACCAGCACGGGTATCTACGGTAGGGAGCCGATCGATGGGGGAGTAGTGGGTACACCTAATAAAGATAGGGGCAGACGGCACCTATGTAGGGGTACACGAAACTACTGGGTAAGAATTACCGAGTACACCTAGTGGAGATAGGGGCAGACGACACCTATGTAGTGGGCTAGGAGTACATGAAACTACTGGGGAAATTTTCTAAGTCCTTGGAAGGGGTCAACCTTTAAGTAGGAATGACTGGTGTGGTGCAGTTAGTAATTATCCTTGGGTGGGTAGATGCGTCCTGACGGTTATCTTAGTTTATCCTAAGTCTGCCAAGCTGCTTAGTGTAGCCATTCATCCCCAGTTATTACCGTAGGTCAAGTTTATGTCTTCTCTGGTTACTTTAATGATTGCATTGTTAAAGTTATAGGACTCACTCAGACTTATGTCTGACCCCGTTGTTTTTATCTTTTTTCCAACCCTCAGGTCCTACGGTGGATCCTAGCGGTAGTAGAGCTTGATCGGATTGCTGTTCCAGTCTTTGGGAGCTTGGGTAGATGTAAAGCTCCAGTTATCCAGTTATCTTTTCTTTTGTCATGGCTATTGTATGAGAGAGTGGGATTATGTACTTCTTTATTTTGACGGATATTGTACTTGACTTTTATCATGGTTTTATGATGTAACCAGACATGTTTATTTCCGCTGTTATGAGATGATGATTTAAATTTCAAGTACTATTTATATCTGTCTTGGTGTAATTTTTCTGTTCTATATTAACTAAAATACTCCACCGATGCTATGGCATTCCCTTAGTGAGTGACCATAGCGGGCGTGGGGTGTTACAAATTCAGTGTGGAAATACGCTACATGATAGAGTAGGGATATAGAGGGGTAATAGCGGGGTATTAACTGCACAACTCTGGGATATCACCGAACAAAACCCTTCTGGATTCCGTCACCAGCAATCTCGTCTTAAGAATTCTCATTGACTAATGGAAATTCGAAGGAACAAAGGGCTTTTGCATCTACTTCTTCAGCCTCAGAACCTCTTTGTCATATTAAATTTCCTCTAATGAGGCCGAAACCTTTCAACCATTGATTTTAGGAGCATATTGAAACTTAGATATAGATATTTCTTGAATTTTTTAGAGTAGACCATAAGTAGTGTATCCATGAAGGAATCTTCAAGGACCTAGCCGTAAGAGTTGTTAAAAAAGGCATCTAGCTTTTTTCTCGCATCAAAGAGGGCGTCCATAATCCTCCTCAAGTGTTTAACCTTCTTCGCCAAGGATTTCCTTGAGGAAGAGCACTCCTCTTCCAATGACTTCCTTAAGGATGAGCACTCTCCTTCAGAGATTACTTCCTTTCGATCTTCTAAGAGTGCTTATTATTTTTCTCCTGAAGTTCTGCCTTCAAAGCGACATTCTCATATGGAATAGCCTGGACGGATGATTTAGCCATGGAAAATTTGTTAGCAGCTTCGTTGACAGCAACAGCCAAGGTGGCACTCTGATTTCTTAATATTTCAACCTCCTTTTAAAGACATAAAGCTTCGCTTTTGACTATGAAGGAGGCATGGTGGCTGGAATATAACCCCTTCAGAAGCTAAAAATTAGAAAAGAGAAATATATGAAAAGAATGAAAAAGAAAGTGGATGGTGGAAAAATAGGAAAAAGGAGGATACCATAAAATCTTACAAAATAACAGAGTGATCTTTTGAAGGAGGAGGACCGGGCGCATCCCCCAATATTACCCATCCCTCCTCTAGAGGGTGCCTTGATGCATCAAGGAGTCATCATGTTGGGTGCTCCTCCCTCTCGGAGGAGCCTAGCTTATAGCTAGGGCTTGGAATCAGACGCATTCGCGTTGGATTTACCCCATTCCCTCTTTGGAGAAGGGCCTTGGTATACCAAGGGATCTAATAGGTGTCATGCGCATTGGTCGGGCTTACTCCTTCTCCCTCCCGAGAAGAGCCTTGTTGCATTAAGGACTTTTTAAATTATCCATTTATGAATGGCACTTCATCCCTAACCAAGTAGAGTCTCTTAATTTTTTGGGTTAAATTTTGTCCATAAATGATGTAGAAAATTTCATTTTAAGATAAAATCCTTTTCATTAAATTCACTTTAGTCAAGTCTTTACATATTCCTTAAAGTTTCCCTTTCTAACTAAGTAAGCAATGGATTTCCCAACGCCTTGCATTGATCGGTTTTATGCTTGTTGACTTTGTGATAGAGGCAATAAGTTTTCCCTTTTTATTTTCGTCCTTTGGTAGTTCCTTGTTACCAGGCCAATAACCTAATTCATCTTTGGTCGCTAGGAAAATAACCTTGATATAAGTGGTTAAATTAAGAAAAGTTGTTAATTTTGATTTAGACTCACCTTTGAAAGGTTTGGTTTTTGGCTTCTTAGAACTTGACGAAGGCTCTTTGTTGTCGAAAGTAATTGCCTTGATCTTAAGGTTCTTGGATGTCCCAATGTCAGGAATACAAATTTCTTTACCCCCTTTGGGTATCGTATAGGTGTTACAAAGAGGTTTATATCCTTTTAGACTTAATTCTTGTTTTGGTGTAGAGAATATACCGTCCTTTACTTTCTTTCTTTCATATTCAATTCTTTAGGAAAAGCATTTGATCTCATTTTTCAATTTTTATAAACAGGTTGTCATCTTTTCCAAAATTCTTTCATAGACAAAGATTGGTTTTAACCCGATGTGAAGGGATTTAGGCTCCACTTATCCAGGTTTTCGGCTTCTTCCCACTTTCTATGAGTTATATCCAAAGTTTTCATTCTCAAAATTTGCTCTCTATTGAATTGAAAGTTCATATGACCTAACTTAGGTTTTATTGGGTTATAAGCTTCTTATTCAACTTTGAACAATTTATTACCCACGGGTTTCCATAGTGTATGAAGGGATACCATACCCCTAATTTTTGAAGGCTAGCTTGATGTTGCCTTTGACTTTTCTTTATATTTCTAGGTCAGCGGAATGAATGAGTCACCGCCCCTTTTCATTTAAAACATCGTGGAGGTGTCTGACTTTTCCTTCCGGGTTTATACTTTACGCTTCAAGAATAGTCTTTTTTGTACGGATTCTTTCTAAGTCAACATTTACTACCTTTTGATTGGTCCAAAACATTCTTGACGGCATATGTGATCCTTCGTGATTTATACCAAGTTCTTTCGTTCATGAATCCACGTGTTATTTTTCTTAAGGGAAGATCGTTTTGAATAAGGAAGTTAAAGTTCTATGGAGGTTCAAGCCCTTCTCTCTAGCATCAAAAATGTTAGCTAAATTTTTGGTTAACACCCCAAAACATTGTATTCCAATAGATTCCTTTTGTTGCCAAAGGACTAGATTAAACCGGGAGACCATTTCCGTAAAATAGCTCTTACGGAGTGCTTCCGGTGACTTCAAAAGTGAGTTCCTATACGAAATATGATAATGATAAGGTACTGATGGATCACGTGGTTGAAGACTATCGAAGGATAGCTTGAGTTTCATATAGAATATGTGTCGATTGATGATAATCTATTGGTTTTGGTATGATCCTTTTGGCCATGCTTTTAGCCTTGGTGTGGTAGCCTTAAGTTCTCAGTATAGTGGTGGTTCGTAACCAGGTAGGTATCATAGAAATCCTTTTAGTAGGACAGGTGAAAGATCTTTTAGTTTTTCAAAAAGGGATGTAGGGCTTCTATGAACTCAAGTCAACTTAGGAAACCATCATTTAGCTTCGGTTTACAAGATTTACATGTTGTCGACAAGGTTGACTATAGGTCTATCGACCGTTTGGACGGGATCTTGGATCCTAACTTGACTTGATTATCTTATGCAACCATTGGTTGGTCATAAATTATGGGATTTTAGATGATCCCAATTTGAAGATGATACTGTTAACTTATTCTAATATTTGACCTTTTGTAGACTTTCAAAGGATGTTTCATTGTCGGATATATTTAATATGAAACACAGATGGTTAAAACATGATGATAAAATAATAACCAAATAATCATAACTTTGTTACCTTGGTAGCTTGGAAAATACTCGTTATTTATGACTTCTGCAGCCACAGACTATTTCCCCTAAATTTATTTGGGAATTAGGATTTACAACTCAAACTTATGAGTACAAGATTGAGAATTAGAAATTTGCATCCTCATTCTAGATCCGTTGGGTTGTATTTATAGTTGCGGGTTGTCCCTTCTCCCAGCATATGGGTTTCGTCTCGGCTACTCGGTAGAAGTGTGTGTAGAGGTTTAGCAAAGGCGCCTCTTGTTTCCTCTTAAAGGATTAAGGTGGTGTCATTGTTACTTTACTCGAATGGGGCACTTTCAGATACTAAAGTCTCGGATAATTGCTGGATAAGTGAGCTTGAAAGAGCTTCTGGCTTTTGGTGTTGGTTATGACTTTGTCTTGCTTTATTCTTCGAAGACTACTTTGTATGATCATTCAGTGGAGGATTAGGTTTTTCATACTCCCTTGGTGCAGTCTGAAAGGTATACTAAGCTAAGCTTTACATGCTTGAAGACGCCAACTCTGGTAACCGATCCCTTCGGGTTATGCTGACAGGGGCTTTTCCTAGGATGGAACACATGGTTTCCTCCCTCATGTTTTGAAGTAACTACTATGTTGATGGGATAATATTATCTCTGTTGAAGGGCTGCTGGTCTTGGAACTCCTTCACCTTGGTTTCGACACCCTCTTTCCCCATGATATTTTTAGTGTTAATATAATATTTTTTATTTTACAAGTTAACTTTGTTGTCTAAAACGGTCGTTTTCACGATATATAGATACTATTTGAATTTCAATATGTAAGAAAGAAAAAAATAGTTTAAGTGTGGTCTTTATTAAGTTATAAGATATGCAAAAACTCTTCCTTTCTTTAGATTCTTTCCCCATATTCTTTCTTCTCCCCTCTAATCATTCACCGATCCTCCAACTCTATCCTTTTCATTTATGTTTTCGCCTACATGGTGTAAATTTTGAACCAAGTTTTTTGACTTTTAGATCTACCCCTTTTCTTTTCTCAAACTACCTTTTTTCTCTATCCCAAGCCTAAACTACTAACGATTGATCTTCCCGATGTTGCCTTCCCTCAAATCCAATTCATGGTGGCTCCTCCATAGTACTTTTTGGCTTTCAGCTATTGCCTAGGGTAAGTGGATTTCACGGCTTCTTTCATATACGACATCTATAATGCACTACAATTGGTTTCTAGGTGAGTTTGTCCTTTACATTGCTTGGTGTTTAACATCCAGAGTTACTTTGACTAGTGTCAGGAGATTGGGGATGTGGATGTTTTTTTGGGTCGAAAGTCTAGGTTATGGCTGCTGGTCTATGATGTCGTGGAGTCGATTTTTACTTGGTTGGTTTCTAATGTTATGGTATCGAAAAGGTATGGCCTACATTATCAGTAATTTCATATGCCTTTTTAGTTTCACGTTTCACCTTTATTTGGTTGTGAAGGTACTGGAAGTGTATGATATTCAATGTGGATTGGTCATGGTTTATTGGTGTTGCGCTTATGGTCTTGATCTTTCGTTTTATGGTTGTGGGTTTCTTGGGTTTTTACTTTGGTAGTTTGAGTTTAGGAGGCTAGTTTTCCAGGTTCGAGGGGTACGGGTTGTTTGTTATAGCTTGATTGCCATCTTCTTCGACATACAAGACAAGCGACACGCTCTTGACTTGGTGTTGTTTGGATGGCGGTCTATGGTTTTCCAGTAATTTGAGCTTTCTTATTCTCTGGAAAATGTTATGTGAAATGATTCTTGCATTGCTATTTTCTCATGTCAATGCTTAATGGATCCATGTAGTAGCAACTCATGTTTGTTCATGGATTCCGGCAAGCTACATGGTGGATGGTCCTTACTGTGCCACCTTGAAACAGATGAACCTAGGTGAACTTTGATGTAACATTGGACTTTGTGGAAGGAGGGGTGGAATGGCTGAAGTGATGTGTCTTCAGCATGCTTTATTGTCTTGCTGGTGCCAGCATCATTCAGTTGTTAGTAATAGTCTAGTATAGTATGATAATCTAAAATGAAATTTGCATTGTATCAAGTACTATTGTGCTCTTCAACTGTATTATATATTTTGTTTTGTCTCCCTATGTGGAGAACATTATTAGTAGTCCAGTGTTGAAACTAGTTCGTATGCTATTACCTAGCTTATGTAGTAGTGGGTGTACCACTATAAAAACATCTACAGTGGACGGTTCACCTTAAAAACAGATATATAGTAGATTGGTAATCTTCCAATCTCCTGGAATATTGTAATTATTGTTTGTTACAATAATAAGTGTTTGTGGTCACTATAAAAACCAATAGGGTTTGATATATATACATACATATATATATATATATATGTATATGTATGTATGTATGTATATGTATGTATGTATGTATGTATATATGCAAAATCACTCTGTCCTAAAATTTCATAAATTAGGTCTTTATTTTCGAAAATCATCAGAAAAACATCAAAAGCTACATAATAAACTATCAGACTTCAAAATGGAATTCAATATATAATCATCTTCGTATTTATGTAAGGAAAGTACAAAAATGCTTCAAAAAACAATATTTCAGTGCAAGTTTTCAAAAAGTTAATGACATTACCATAAGTATATTAAAAAATTGGATGTTGCAATTTTTGATGATTGCTTCAAACTTTCAAATTAGATGCTATACTTATTCAGACTTCACATTATTGCATAAAAACATCAAAAAAAGATGATTATTGCATAAAACGAAAATATACGACTTCCAGTATGATTGTAGAAATAACAATAACTATGTAAAAAATTACAGACATGACTATAGTTTTTTGATACACGAAGACATGTTTGCAAACCCGCTATGAAAATTGTTATGGATATTGTTAGTAACGAAATTCAGCACCGAAAACAAGCTGAGGTGAAGGGGTATTGTCCAAGAATCGATACCAAAAGCAAGAATGCTATCAGCATTAGCAGAAGGTCACAATACTCGGTGTCGACACAAGATTAACAAGGTTAAAAGCATGCCATCGACAACAATATGATGGAACAGTTGGCTTGGTGTCGATACAAAAGGGTAAGGGAGTTGATCCAGTTTCGATACAAAAGGAAAAGAAGCAAAGGCCCAGAGTGGATATCAAGGAGGCAAGGTTAAAAGCATTAAACCGATACCGAAAAAACAAAGGGAGGAAGTCGAAAGGACGTGATCCGACACTGGAGTGCAAATCCACCAAAGGAGAGATAAGGCCATTAACTAACATGAAAGCAAGCAGGGTGCTATCGGTATCGGTAAAGTTTGACATTGACACTATTGAAAAAGATGGAGCCAACCATCAAAGCACGATACTAGGATCGAACAAAAGAAAAGGATTAGCAACAAAATAAAAGAGCCAGCGAAAGCACTATCGCTACTAACAGGCTTGGTAGTGATACCAAGAGCAACACAAGGATTACCAGGAAAAGAGTATTGAAACAACTATTGAAGATAGGCTGATACTGGATGGTTACCTCGAAAGCAGAAGCACCAAAGATGAGAGATTCTAGAGGAGAACAGTAATAAAACTAAAGGAGACCAACACCTAGAAACCGACACCAAGAGCCGCCAAAGCGGGTCGACACCGGAAACAAAAACTTGAAGTAGGATTTCAGCAGAGTTATTGCCAAAGGGGACCCAAATTGTTTATAAGTAAGACCCTAGGGGTCACATTTTGGGGGATCTTTTCCCCATTTTACAATCTTGTATTCTTTTCTTAGAGAGAAAACCTTAATTTTTCAATTAAATTGTGGATTTCCATTACAATTGTAATGCAATCATAATGAACAAAAAGGGAAAATCGAGACTTAATCTTTTCTAGATTCGATAATCATATTATTTCCATATTGATCGAATAGGGAGTTACCACTAATCTCTTTTCGTGAAGGATTTGGACACAAAAGCATTCAAAAACGGGAAATCACTGAATAAAATCAATGAGTTCTTCCTTATCATTCTTATATGCGTCTCAAACCATTATATTAAGCGTGATGTAGCACAACATGCTAAAAAAGACCACTTATAACCTTATGACGTGATAACTGAAACAACCAAGGCCTTTTTGTAGGCTAGTTCGATGTGGAAGTATCATCCTAGTTGATAAGGGCTATAATATGTCATTAAACCTACTATTGTGGTATATTAGCCTGTTTCTTCTCAACACAATGTGTATTATTTTATCCTGAATCTAGGGATTGTTGTTGTGATGAGGTTCTCAACCTTCTGAAAGCCCATAATGCCCTTATCCCAAGGTAATTGTTGACATTTAAGTTTCGTAAGCGTGATACTCACCTCTCGAAGAAAGAGTAAATAATCTTCAAGCTTAAGGTCTTGATATCTAGGAAATGATAGAATAAACTAAGTTTGTTGAGGATGAGTTATCCACCAACATCCTGTAGATCGTTTATCCTCTAAATTTCATCTCATATGCATTGTCAAGACTTAGATTGGGTGTTGACGATTTTTATTGTAAGCATTTTGGCGCTAGAGTGAGGGCCTGAACCTCCGTCTTCCTTTATTTAATTTTAGATTAATTTGATAAACTTATTGCTTAGTAGCAAGGAAGGATGAAGTTAAAAAGATTGGCCGCTTTGAATAAAGAACCAACTCTTAATGTTGCTTTTCTGGAAAACATGACTCCAACATTCAACTTAACACCATTGAGTTTAGAGGAACCTCTAATCCAATGCAGCCTCCAAACCCAAATGTTGCAAAAGAAAATGCAATCAAATTAATGGCTTTGGAGAAACAGTTCCTATAAATGCAAACTCTCTTGGAAGCTGCTCAAACGCAAAAGTTCTCAAGGATCACCAGGCCAGGCCGAGGGGATGAATCAAATCTCTAAGAAGAAAGGCTCCCGTCCAACATTCAGAAGGAAAGGAAAAGCTCAAAGCAACTTCCTCCAAGAAATAGAGATCCCATCAGATAGGGGTAGATCATTAGGGAAATCAATGTAAAAGGGAGCAGCCTGGAAGCTCTACTACCAAGGGGTAAAGTCCCAAGAGATTAGACTATGATAATATAGAGGCTTACCTTAAAGACATTATGAAGAAAGCTATTAAAGATCTGCTCGGGAGTAAGGGAAAGAGAACCCTGGATGAAAGGGTTAATGACAACGAATGGGTAGCTCCTTTTGCCGATGAAATTATGAATACTATAAAACCAGCCCGCGTGAAGATCCCAACCATGAAGTATCTTGGAACCACTTATCCAGATGATCATCTAATGGCTTTTGAAAGTCAAATGGACCTTTATAATGCTTCGGGAGTTGTCAGATGTCACCTCTTCCCAGTAACACTCCAAGAGGAAGTGGCTAAGTGATATCATCAATATCGGGAAAATATCATTTATTCATGGAAGGAATTTGCTTACGAATTCTCCGCACAGTTCTGTGTCTGCAAGGACCAAACAATAATCTATACTGTCATTGCTAACATAAAGCAAAGGCAGGGGAGTCCTTGAGAGATTATTTGAAAAGGTTTAATGTGGAAACTTTAAAGGCCAAAGACATGAACGACCGAGACAAGCTTATTATTTTTCACTTAAGACTGATCGAAAAAACTCCTTTTTGGAAGGAGTTATATATTCATGAGTGCAAAGACTTGCAAGATTTCCACTTCTAGTCTAATAAATTCATCCGTATGGATGATCTGTACTACATAAAGAAGAAATTTGGCTCCCCAAGGGAAGGAGGGAAGCCAGGCTTTAATCGAAAACCGCAAGGTGCGAGGTTCAGGCATGAAGGAAGCCAAAAGAAACAAAGATGGGAAGAATCTAACACTAACTCGGTGGATTTGAATAAACCTATTTCATTTATCTATGATGTGGATAAAGAGAGAGTCAATGCCCAGTATCTTTTAAAGTCAGGAACTGCCCATAACCATAAGGTTGAGGATAGTATTGTGAGTTCCACAAGATGAATGGACACAAGACCGAAGAATGCATCATTAAAGAGGAACCATCATTAAAGAATGTCCACTATAACATCATTTATCTATGATGAGGGAGGCCTACGAAGGAATATATCTATTTAAGAGGAACCATCATTAAAGAATGCACAATATAACATCAAGATACATAACCTAATGATTTCCCAGAACGAGATGCAAAAGGGGCTTCGTCATCCACACAATGACCCTCTCATGATAACTGCACAGATCAGACTTTCTATAGTTGCTAAAATTCTTGTTGATACTAGAAGTACGGTAGATGTGATCTTTAAACATTCTTTCGACCAAATGGGGACTTCTGAGCCGAAGCTTCAACTAAGTAATGAGCCTATCTTTGTTTTCAGCAATAAGTGATTGACTCCGGTGACAACCCGAATTCCGACAAACCAATTTTTTTTGTTAAATTCCAGTCTATCAAAACTCGGATTGGTTTGCTCTGGTATCTTGCAAAAAAGGAAGAGACATAAAATATGTCAGAGCTTAGAAAATATCTCACAACGGAATGGATAAAATGTAATATGATCAAAACAAAGCCTTACCGTATTAATAATAATGGTTAACCGGTATCCAAAGCTATCATGTCTCTGCCACAAATCTAATCTACGAGTATGTTATGAGGAGGGGGTCAGAACACAAGTTCTGGTGACTGGATTTGACCTATACACTTTGGATAATCCTACATATACCATTCAATCATATTGTCTTATTTATTACGTTACATGGGTTAACAACTCTCAAGGCTTACACACACGCCGCACCCATTTACTTCCCAGTGGATTAACCTAATACAATATATGTAGCTACCCCCAATATTAAGGTACACTCCATGGTACCGCACTCGCACGGTCTCCACCGTAACACCATCAAAATATACGTTGTCCCTCATCCTACGCCGTAATGACGTACGGACCCGTATATCTAAAAATATTACGTTACGCATATATCAGTCATTACTATGCTACGCAAACGTATGGACTGCCACCTTTGTTCGATTCAAACTCCATACTGGAGCAATTCCCTCAAGTCTACGATACACCACGAAAGAAGATATGCATGTACCTAGACCGTTCACCATACATATTTTCAACTATAGCTCGATGCCTCAATCGCACGTCCTCTAATGTGCATCGACTTCCATGGCAGGGCGATACAAGAAACACGGAACTCGATCAGGAGCTTTTCCATATCTTTACAGGCCCATCTTTAGGATCCTCTACAGATATCCCTTGGGTATGTTTTCACGGTGGCTATGGCCCCACCTAGGCCCATCGATCAACTAGTAAAGACTACAAGAGCTAAGCAACATTCTCCTATTAACAAATAATCTAAACATCCATTTTCCATCACCCCTCAACCCCTTACCTCAATAGTGAATAGTGAATGGTATCTTGGGTTTAGCTCTAGTCTTTTTGCATTCCACTGGTTGCCAATGACGGGTATCCAACGATCTGTTATCCTTGTTGGTTGTGACCCTTCGCATCCCTGTTGAGGCAACCGCCGAATCACCCTAGTGCCACCACGTCACAGCATTCAGACTACATAGCTACTTTTGCAGTCAAGGCCCACCCACCTAGTAGTTACGCGTAGACCCACCTCTGCGAGCACATCCTAAACATCTAGCACCACACAGAGGACTACTAGGAGCACCTTACGTATCTTAGGAAGCCGTGTGCTTCCCCTTCCAGTCCTTTGGAGCCGATATAGTAATCAGATAAACGTGCTGAAACACCCCACCTCCGTTAGGGTCACTCACAAAGGGAATGCCCTAATTTTGGTGGAGGTTTATAAGTATAAGTCATAGATACACAAGACAGATATAAATACACATATTTTTATAACAGCGGAAACAACAACAACTTTTATTTCATCAAAATACGTGTTACACAAACCATACCATAATTGTCTTACAATACTTCCAAAAACATTACATTTCCATAACTGTCTTGATTTCATAACTTAAAGAAGCACAAAAACATAAGTAAACTGCATAAGTCCCCATAATTTCTATCCAAAGCCATAGTCCAAAACGAAAGAGATCCAAGCAATACATTCTCTCTCTTCAAGCTGGATGTGAAACTGGTCAAGCTGCGGTATTCCCCCCCTGTGGACCTGGGGGTGGGAGAAACGAAAGAAAAGAAGACGAAAGAAAAGTAGAGTAAGACATAAAGCCTGAGTAAGTCTAGGACTATTCAGTCTATGAATAAGAAAAAGAGTATGATAAGTATAAATTGGAAATGGGAAAGCACCATAAACTAAGTTAAGTTGTCTAGAGTCGAGTACACTATCGTATCCCATATTAATCTCTGCACCCCCTATAAACTAGTTCCCAACTGGCACCCCACAATCAGGGTGAAGTGATCCTTTTTATTGATCGGTTACATGTGTCTTACGGCCCCCGATGTTGTAGCTACCTATGTTGGTCCCACCATGGGGTGTATCAAGTCCCATTGTGGTGGCCCGACACAGTTCTGGAATGCACAAGTATACTACTGGTGCCCAGTGCCTAATTTTTCTGCACCGGAGTGTGTGCACGCCCGCACCCCGTTAGAGCCTACACTGTTGCACCACCGCCGTCGATTTGACCTCTTACAGTCAGCCCAGTAATCGTGCCCCACCCTGCCTAGTTCAGGGTATCTTGATACACCTTGTAGGGTTACTGCTGAAAAGGTCCCCCGCTACTAGGTTTTCTATTTCTAGCCAACATGCTAAGTTGGTTAAGTGTTCTGTATAAACCTAACCCCCAATCAGTCTGTATAGTTTAGCATGTTGTATTTGATTAAGTATTAATTCAATTTATTTAATCCTATCAATCCTGAGTTAGCCTTAATTGTCTTATTAAAGCCCCAACCTCTCACATTAGACAGGTATTGTTGTGATTGTCTGTTGCCGGTTGGGTCCGGGCAGTCTTACGTCACAACTCAGTCTAACCTCGGGTCTTTATTGGGCTCAATGCTTAACCACCCACATTGGATAGGTATTGTTGTGACTACTGGACAGCCGGGCGGGTCCGGGCAGGTTTATGACACAACGCAATCCAACCTCGGGTTAAGCATGTCGTATTTTCTAAGTTTACATATTTTGTCTCTTTTTCTTTTATATGTAAATATTTGCGGCCCATTATTCAAATTCATTATTCTTGGGTATAGTAATTTATACCATTTTAAATGTCATGAATCGTTGGCATGTGCCAAACATGCCAACACATATATTTTAATTAACCCCAACGTATTCCCCCGTTCGTATGTAATAATATAACATATGTTGGGCTTCAACATTTTAGCCTAACTTAGCCACATAAAAAGGGGAGGATTAGAACATGATGTATATATATTCTAAGTAACATCAAAAAGGGGTGTGTAAACGCATGAACTTGCAACATAGCGGTCTAATTAACATAAATTAGGCACTTGTGAACTTGCATTGTAATAGCATAAAATCTTGACATAAAACATACCTAAACATGAATCATGATTTTAATATAATCATGTAAACTTTTATTTAAAGTATGAACCTAACTTAATTATGTGGCACGTATATTATCATATGTTTTCTAACAACAACCAAAGCCTAAAACATATTTTGTTTGGGCATAAAGTTAAACATGAACTAGCCATGTTCATAAAGTCAACACAAGTTCACAAAGATACTTACTTTTGTCACTAATACAAAAGTATGGTTTTCTCTTGAATCAATGATGCCTATTCCAACATAAACTCATATGAATCATAATGCCCAATTGGATCCAACTACACTAAAAGTGATCATATACATAGAAGGATCTAAAATCATGTTGGCATAATAGTGAATCATATACTTGCATAAGTCTTAACTTGGTTGCAACGAAATATACATAACTTCTCATTAACCACAACGTATAAGTATCAAATTTCCAACATAAGTTATATACTTGTATCGCAACTATTCAATAGATCCAATATCATGTTAATTACACTACTACATCCCAAATCCATTCATAGCAAATCATAGCAACATACAATTATGAATTAACATCATTATAATTAAAGTACAATCCCATTTCTTATTCTACACAGATCAAGTCTCAATTATTCATTCACATCGGAATAGCACTCTACTTACAACGTATGACGAGTCTTGTATTCAGGACTCTGAATTCTGAATTTGGTGATGCTTATCCTTTGTTGTAGGCATTGTTTTGATTTAATTGTCTTGGCTTTAAGCTTTTGAATCAACTCCTAATCGTCTTTTGATTTGATGGCTACTCCTACTCTTTCTTCAGCAGCATGACAGCTCCATACTCATTTTATTTGTGTGAATTAGGTGGAGTCTTAGGTCCTTTTTATAGAGTTTGTGAATTGATTAGAGCCGTCGATGGAGCCAGGATAAATATAAGCCGTTCATTTTAAAGAGAAACCAATCAAGAGTTGCCGCATAAGCCCTAGTGACAAGACCAAGTACAGAAATTCGGCCAAGCACAGACCAGGCCAGCCAGGAGGGGCTGGGTTCGACCTGGCTCAGGGGCCAGGTTGACTACCCAGTCGACACCCAAGTCGACTGCCCAGTCGACCTGGGAACCCCAGGTCGACTACCCAGTCGACCTGGGTCTTGGGCGGGAAAATTCCCGCCCAGCCCAATCTAGGTCCGATTTTGAATTTGAATTCGTTTTTCTGAACTGTTTCTGCCTGTTTGAATTTTAAACTGAATTCTGAAACTTCCGGAGGTCATATCTCCCTCATACGGAGTCCATTTTACGCAAACTCGGACTCTATCTCAAGCAGAATTCCGAGACGAACGAAATGGCATATCCTGTTTCCCTTAATTCTTTGATTTGAAATTAATTATACTTTAATTTATGAATTTCACTGTTATAGAATATACGGGGTGTTACATTCTCCCCCACTTAAAAGGATTTCGTCCCCGAAATCTTCAAGTTTAGGAAGAACGTATATCCTACCATCCAATCGTCCATCTACTCAACCAACAAACACGAGCGTCCATTGTCCTTAAAAGACTTCTAATGCTTCATGATCATATGCAAAGTGTGTGTACATGTACTTATCTAATGCAAAATCAGTCGGTATACTGATTCAGTTGACCTCCTTAATGCAAATCATGTAAGTGTCATGAATCCATTATGTATGCAATTTTTTTTTTCTATTCATAATTCTACATGAGTGCACAACAATTCTTACAAATGCGACATCCATATGACAACACCTTAAACTTCAACCACATATGAATGTAAATACATATATGCATATGCAATATGAAGTGACTGAGTCGATATAAAACCTAGATTGTGTGTGTATATGCAACCACGAGCAACCACTAGCAATCACTTGCAACCACTTGCAACCATCATCCATAACATGTTTCAATTACATGTTTTCATCCGAAGGGTTTCTACCTAAAAGATAAGGTCGAGGAGATATACCCTAAAAGATAGATAAAAGCACAACTTAAGGGAAAAAGAAAGATCAAAGATGTACCCTCAAAAAGAAAAGGGTAGGTTGCGCGTATTCTAGCCTCAGTTTCCCAAGTCGCGTCTTCCTCGGCGTCGCTCCACTGAACTTTGACGAGCTTGACCTCGCGGTTGCGTAGCTTTTTCACTTCAGTTCCTAAGATGCGTGTTGGAACTCTTCTCATAGTTGCTTCACGTTCCACTTCGGCTTCTTCTAGAATGCTAGGCTCTACTATTTCAGCAGACTCGTGTAAAAACTTTCGGAGGTGAGAAACATGAAAGACGTTGTGAACTCCGGCCAGTTTTTCGGGTAGCTCTAATCTATAGGCCATCTTCCCAACCTTTTCGATGATAGGAAATGGTCCTACAAATCTCGGTGCTAACTTTCCAGTGGATCCAAAACGAACAACGTTCCTTAGAGGAGATACCTTAAGAAAAACTCTGTCCCCAACCTCAAACTCAAGGTCGGTCCTTCTCTTGTCAGCGTAGGATTTCTGTCTATCTTGGGCCGTCTTCATCCTTCTTCGTATCAAGTCCACTTTTTCTAAAGTTTCTCTGATCATGTCTGGACCAAGAATAACCTTATCTGTAGACTCCCACCAACAAGTTGGTGACTTGCACGGTCTTCCATACAATGCTTCGAAGGGTGCCATGCCTATGGTAGCTTGGAAGCTATTGTTGTAAGCAAACTCCACTAAGGGAAGGTGATCCTCCCATGTCCCTCCAAAGTCTAGAACGCAAAGTCTCAAAAGATCCTCTAAAATTCTATTCACCCTTTCCGTTTGTCCATCGGTCTGGGGGTGATAGGCCGTGCTTAAACACAACTGTGTGCCTACAGCTTCTTGCAAACTTCGCCAAAACTCGCTTGTGAAGATAGGGTCTCGGTCGCTAACAATGCTGGATGGTATTCCATGAAGTCGAACAATTTCCTTGAGATAAAGAGATGCTAGAGATGAGGCAGTCCTTCTACTCTTAACAGCTAAAAAGTGGACGCTTTTTGTAAGTCTATCCACTATTACCCAAATGCTAGTGTTGCCTCTTCTAGACCTAGGCAGCCCATCAATGAAGTCCATTGAAATGCTATCCCACTTCCACTGTGGAACCTCTAGAGGATGGAGCAGACCGCCAGGTTTCCTCTGTTCCGCCTTAACCTGTTGGCAAATCATGCACTTAGAAACGAAATCTGCCACGTCCTTCTTCATGCCGCTCCAAAAGAAAGTTCTCTTTATGTCCTTGTACATTTTATCTCCGCCTGGATGTATCGTCATCTTGGAGTAATGTGCATCCTCGAGAACCGTCTTTACTAAATCTCTTGTCCGTGGGACGCATAGTCTTCCGTCTCGCCTTAGCCAACCCTTATCGTCGATGGAGTA